>CM053589.1:145804641-145826983 GCA_028646515.1 Pseudochirops corinnae
AAAAAAAAAAAGAGTTAAATTTCTTCCATGATCTCCCTCCTCCACCCCAGTTCCATGTTGTTTGAAATTTTGTTTTCAGTTGTAATAAGTCTATAGTCAATTGTCTATTGATTTATTTTTAGATTTTTAAAAGTTATACTTCTATCTCATTTATTTGAAACAATAGTTCCTTCTGATCTTTTTTTGGTAGCATCTTTTAATTCTAGCTTCATTTCCTTCTGTGATTTTTAATTTTCTACTTGCACTATTTAAAATGTTTTCTTAAAATCTTATTAGAAGTGCTCATTTTTGCTCAAATTCTTTAAATGATTTCTTTGTTCATTTGATAGCATTTTGGAGCATCTTGAAATTTTTTCCCCATCTCTACCACTTACTGTTTCAGTTGCTCCATAATATGTGTATGTGTATGTATGTTTATCTATTTGACATGATGTTCTTTTTCACTTTACTTCTTTTCTTTTGTAAAGTGTTGTCTTGTATCATTTTAAAAGATATTCTCACTATCTTTGTATGTTGATTTTTTTTAAAGGAACACATGAAGAGTTCAACTCCTTCATAGCCTTCCATTGTGCTATATTGAAATGGAATCCATGTAACTTATTTAGAGTTCATTGTAAGCACTTCCTTCCCTTTCTACCTACTTACAGGTCATCCCTATCACAATACATTTTACAGTTTCACCAAAAATGAAAGCTAAGGTCCTTGCCCTCTAGTATAAAAAAAGTATGTGCTTTCCAATGTTCAGAACAGAGATATTTGCACATCTCCAGTCCTATAGTGAGTATCTCTTTGTGATTTTTAAAAAGATTTCCAAATAGCTGCTTGGCAATCATAGCTGCAGGTTCTTTTAGCACCCTGGGATGTAGTTTGTCCTTGCGTGGTGACCTGAACTCATTGAAGGCTGCTAGGTATTTTCTTACTATCTCTTAACTTATTTTGTTTTAATTCCTCGTGTAATTTTGTTCTATATCTCCTAGTCTGAACATCACTGACCATGATAGACAGAGAAAAGAGAAATGAGGTAAGATTCAGAGTTGAGGACCTTCCTATCTCTTGTTCCATCTTGCCCTTGTCTCTGGCATCCCTAAAAGTTGTCCTTTTTGTTCCCTAGTCTTCCACTGTCTGTCTTTTGCATTTCTGACATCAATTCTATAGGACTATTTTAGAACAAGGAAAGGAGGTAGGGAAGTGAGAAAGCTAGATAAAATACATTTCTCGTGTAGTTGTACTTTTATAAGGTTTAATTGCGCCAAAAATAAGGGTCTTACCATCATTCTTACTGTGTATAAGAAAGTGGAATGAGAAATAGTTGTTGTATATTGGATTGAACTAGCTCTGGTTCTAGTTTTCAGTCTGTTCATTTCTTCCCTCTGGGCCTCAGTTTCCTCATCTGTAAAGTGAGAGAGTTAAAGATGACCTCATTCACTTCTAAGAGTCTGTAGTATCTTAAAAATGAGGAAAGGATTAAATACTCCTTCCTACTGCTTTCTTCACGATAGATGTAAGGGATAGTTGAATCATGGGATCAACAAACTACCCTTCAAGGAGAAGATACTTGTCAGCATAGGACACATGCTGGAGCCTTAGGAAAGAAGAAAGTCAGGAATGAGATAAGAGGAGTGATAACAGTTGTTGATTCTCAAAGTGGCACCCTGCTGTCTGTGGGTCTGACCAGAAGTGGTCTAAGGACATTTAGCTATGACCTTCTCTTGGCATTAGTGGTAACAGATACATCCCATTGAGGTCAGATCACAAGGAGTCCACTAACAGTGAGCCTAGATATGAGCTCTGAGATAAGAAAGAGAGCCCACTTAAGTCTCTTCTGACAGAAGCCATGATGACCCAGCATATCACCGAGGGGGCTATAGTGACCTTCCCTCATCACCATTGAAAATGAGAAGTTGAGGTCATTTACACAGTCCTAATAAGGCATTTCTAGAAGAGCACAGATAACAAAGGCCATAAATAGAGGCTAAAGGTGGCAGTCACATGTCAAAGACAAGAGGATAAGCTCCGAGGAATGCTATGACACCAGGCTAGGAATCTGAGAGCAGTTTGAGGAGTAAGCAGGCTTTGGGGAGCTAAGTAAAGAGGAGACCATACCGTGGGCATGCTCAGGGTCAAGCTACAGGCTTCCTAGCTAAGTACTGTTTGTTTAAATTATCTGGGAGAAAGAGACATTATCTTGAGACATGTACTGTTTAACTTTCTAGCCTTTGGGGTCTCCAATTAAAAATAAACAGAAGCAGTGTTCTTTCAGGGACTCACTTATAGTCATCATACAACCAGGACCCATGCCTTCCCGAGTGCCCTAAGTAAAATTTCAATGAACTAGAAATCAGCCCTCAAATAACCAAAACCTTTTCTATCTTCAACTTTATTATGTGGGACAAAGTATAGAAAAGAAAAACATGAATGTTTCTAGAAAAGGAGTTCTTTATCCTTTTTTGTATGTCATAGACGTCTCCCTTTGAGAGTCTGTGAAGTCTATAGAATTTTTATTGAAATAATAGTTTCTTGTTTACATTCATAAGTTGAGGAAATAGTGAATTTTAGTTGGAGGTTAGTGGAAAATAATGATGCATTTTTTCCATTCAGGTTTATACCCCCGCCCCACAATCTATTGATGGAAACCTAGTTAAGTACCTCTGTTTAGAAGATCTCCTAAAGTCAACATAGATTCAGCCTGACCATTAAATTAATGATTTTTTTTATCTATGGTCCTAATGAGGGGCAACATGATATAGTTGACAGAGGGCTGGCCTTCTTTGGAGGAACAAAGACAGGATCTTCTAGTCCTACACCTGACATGTGCAAACTAATTATGTGATATTGGCCAAGTCACTCAGATTCTCTGAGTCTTAGACAACTCTCTAACACTGTAAATTACAGACCATAATCTGTGTCCCCAGAGGAAGCCAAAGGTCTGGTAAGATGTCCAGAATAAGATAAGATATGGGAAGATATGACATATCATTAAAAGTCTTGGAGACAGTTGTCTTAAAAGACCATAAAATTGGAATGCTGTTCCATGAAAGTAGACTCCTCCCCACTTTTATGTGTCCTGGATATTTGGGTTGGGAGGGACTTTAGAGAACATCTACTCCAACTCTCATTTTACAAATGAGGAAACTGAGTCCCAGAGAGATGAGGTGACTTGGCCAAGGTGAGTGAGGTGCAGATTAGCTGCTGGAACCAGTGCTAGTTCTGTTGAAGTTCTTTCCATTGTATCATAGCTATGCAATTTTCCAGGAAATTGATTTATAAAGAACAGAATCAAAGTTGAGGAGACCCCACAAGCCATCTAATCCAACTGATGCCTGCAGATAACCCCATCTACAACATACCCACTATGTGGTCACCCGAGTTTTGCTTCAGTACCTTCAGTGAGGGAGAACCCACCATATCTCAAGGCATCACATTTCACTTTTGGATAGTTTTAATTGTTAGAAAATTTTTTGTTGCATCAAGAGACAATACACTTCTCTTTGCTGGGGGTAGGGTGGGTGGGTGGGAGTGAACCTCTGGAAAATTCAGCTATACCTGACAAACATTTCCTTGGTTAGCTTTCTGTTCATCTTGCTACCTATTGTATTTCCTCCAAAATCCTTTTTTTCTGACTGTCTTGTAACCAACTGTTCTCCCCTACCCTTCACCCTCCAAGAAACTAGTGCATTCTGTGGAAGTTCACCAACCAATTGCTTTTCTAATTGTCCCAGGATAAAGGGGGATAAAAATGGTTTTATGGGGCAGCTGTACAGGGAGATGGGAAAAGCTCAATATAGTGTTCAGAGTGCTGAGTGTATTGCCAGTAGGATTAATCTTTGTTTTTCTTTTAATTATGATTTTGATTTATTGGAGTCCAATAGAACAGTATCAGTGACAGGAGAAATAATTACAGTCTCTCTTGAAATTCTATCCTGGAAACGCACCAGGGACCGGTTGCTCATTGGTGCCAAAAAACACATTAGAGCTGTTTTCTTCATGTTGTTTTTTAAAATACTTGTTTGAAATGCTAGACTTTTTGATACTGAAAAAGTGAGCATTGTTTAAGTGGGTGGAGCACGTTTTTGATCATCTGAGTCTAAACCCCCCAGCTCAGGGATGGCCAAACTTGGGTGACCATCCAATTCTCCCTCTCTTTGGAACTTTGAGAGCCAGAAGATGTGCCTATCTGTGCTTATATTTTTGATGGTTGTTTGCCCACTCTTGATCCCTGCCTTGGGGGCTCAGGGGACAGACTGAAGAGATGGATTTATAGTTTGAAAGGTGGGGTTTATATTTGGATTTCTCCTTTTCCAGTCTCAGGTTTGGAACTTGAGCACCTTTCATGATTCCTTCCAGCTCTGACATTCCATGCTTTTATGTTCACAGGAAAGCATATACCAACCTGTGAGTGCAGTGCTTTGATTCCTTTTAACCTCTTGTTAGTGCTTCCAGAGCTTCCAAATGAACCAATGTGAAGATATTGAGGTATAATGGAAAGAGCATTGGTTTGGGAGTCATTGGGCCCGTGTTCAAATGCTGACTTAGTGACCTATTCCTGTGTAACTTTGAACAAATAATTTCATCTCTCTGCATCAGTCTTCTCATCTGTAAAGTGAAGGGGTTGATGCTAGGCATGATGGTGAATTTCTATAATCCCAAGTACTAGGGAGGCTGAGTCTGATGGTTCTCTTGAATTGGGAAGATCTGAGCTGCCCAAGGAATAAACAAGTCCTCAAAAAGTCTGTCATTAATACTATGAGCCATCAGAGTTCATGTGATACAGTGGAAGGAGGAATGACTTTGGTGTCAGAAGGTCTGAGTTCAAATTCTACACTGTCACGAGCTATGTGATTTTGTAAAAGTTATATAGGTTTTCTGGATGTCAGGTCCAACATCTGTCAAAATCTTAGTTGTAAATTTAAATCTATGACTGAAAGGAAAGAAATTTATAGTCTGGGCAGGAAAGATACATGGCCTATGATGAATCCCACCAAAGTGTACTAGCTTCTCTTCCCCCATGTTCATGCGTCCACCCTTTCTCACCCCTCACTGCTAAGACTAGACTGCGTCTTCTCTGTATGGGTACTTTTGGCATTCCCTTAGCTTACCCAGAGCCAGCAGGGGACTTTAAAAAGGCTTTTATGGTCATTTAAGAAAAAGAGGTAAAAAAGTATAACAACAGACTTACAGAGAGTTTAAGAATGATTGAGTTACAGAACCCAGGAACTCTGTCCTAAAATCCCTGAATCTAGACATAGATTGAATAGTATGAAACTGCAGAGACTAAGCTAGAGTACTCCTATTTCTTTGGCCTCTGGCCTGGCTCCCTGTGGAGCTTCGGCCACCTCTGGGCATATGATCACCCCACTGGTTAGTCCCCGAATGACTTTCCCCCCATCTCCCATCAGGCTACAGGAAAGCTGTTGGTATTTCCCATGTATCTGGGGTCCAAGCTTGTGAGGGTTATGTTACGTATTCCACATGAGTCTTCCATAGTAACATAGCTCCACCGGCCTCTCAAGAATGAGTTTAGTTTCTAGAGAAACATCCAAGGATTTTCACCTTAAAGTTATAGGACATATAGCTAAGGTTTCTTTTTATGCAGGGAGGGAGGGAGAGACAGAGACAGACAGAAGAAAGAGACAGAGAGGCAGAAACAGAGAGGCACAAAAAGAATGCTTTAATAATAATAGCTAATATTTATATAGAACTTAAATCTGCTAAATACTGTTTTTTTATAAATATTAACTCATTTGAGCCTCGAAGTAGGTGTTATTATCCCATTTTACAGTTAAGACAAAAAAGAACTCAGACCTTCTGACACCAAAGTCATTCCTCCTTCCACTGTATCGCATGAACTCTGATGGCTCACAATATTAATAACAGACTTTTTGAGGACTTGTTTATTTCCTGGGCAGCTCAGATCTTCCCAATTCAAGAGAACCATCAGGATCACACAGCTAGTAAAGATCTGAGTCTGGATTTGAATTCAAGTCTTCCTGACTCCAGGCCCAGTGCTCTATCCACTGTGCTGCCTAACTGTCTTAGTGGCTTAACTGGGAGCTTCAATACAGCTTCAGTTCAGACTCAAAGTTAAATCTAGAGATATTGGTCTATTCCCTTTTGTCCTTCTATGGTCCACTCATTTACAGGAAACACTATCTCAGAATGCAATAAAGATCAGCTTATCTTTTTCTGGGAACAAAACATATTATAAAAGCGCATGTTGTAAATTAAAAAAGAAAGTTTAAAAAGAACAGGAAACCCCTGATTGAGTATAAGTGATGCCAGTTTATCAGACAGTGATGGGACAGGGAAGGAGGAGAAAATATAGAGGGGATAAATTCACCAGGTCCCAGCAGCAGCAACAGTAGGGGAAAATTGCAAAATTCTTTCCAGGCAGATCATTCCTTAAGTAGGTCAGTGAGCCAGACAAGGCTCTAATTGCTAGTGATCATATTCAATTAAGGGTAGCAGTGACCTTCACTTGGAATTGACTGGCCACTGGTACACCTCTAATAAATGCTCTGGGCTCAAAATTTCCTAGACCTTCTCAGTCCCCATCAACTTCTATTTCCCATGCTCCTTCAGGCCCTTCTTCTAGATGGGAAAACTATGCTTCCCATCATCCCCTATGCCAATTAAGAGCTCTACCTAAATGATGACTAAATATAGTTTACCAATAGAAAAAGAGTGGGTCATTTCTTAATAGCAATTCCCACAACTAATGTTTTAGCAGTAAAAGCAATAGGGGCAGGAATAAAGCCATAGCTTTGGAACCTTTGCTAGTTGTGGACAATGAGCAGCTTCATGGTATTAGAGGCTCCAGGGGAAAGGTAAGAACATTGGATAGCTCCACTTTGAGTAGGAGGCTCTAACCCGGTTGTAGGAAGCAGTATAGGGCAGAAATCATCACATCTCCTCTAGTGAAATCTAGGGGTTAGGTCTACTTTGTTTACTCTTTGATTGTAGAGTAGAAAGTGCTATGTGCTTAGTTATGAAAACTGAGTTCAAATTCCAACTTCCTTTCAGTGTGGCCACAGACAAGGCATACATCCTCCCTAAGCCTCCGTTTCCTGCCCTTTCATATAGAGATAATCTTATACTACCTACTACTTTACCGAGTCATGGTGAGGAAAGCACATTTCAAACTTAAAATTCTGTGAGTTGTTATGATTACCCTCAAATTATAAGTTCTTGGACGTGTAGGGTATGAATGTGCCTTAGATGTTTAGAGCTGTCGTTTTGGTGACCTACAGGACATTTCACATCTTGTGGAACTCTCATTCCACTCTCACCCACTTAGCATTTTAAAAATCCTCTCCCAGATGAGCTGGAAGAGCCCCACTGCTTTTCACCAAACTCTAGTCAGGGATAAAAGGAGTATATCCTTGCTAGAGATGAAAGCTGACATCATCAATTTTTTTTTTTCTGAACTGTGATTTCATTGATGTAGGAAGTTTCAGGTGAGGGAACTCCTTCTATCATGCAGACTGATGACTATTATTCAACTTTTTGTCTTAAAGTAATATGGAAATATGTTTTGCATGATTTCATGTGTAAAATTGATATAGTGCTTGTCTTTTCAGTGGGTGAGAGAAAGTGTGGGAGGGAGGGGGAGAATTTGGAACTCAAAATTTAAAAAGAAAAGAATGTTAAAAATAAATAGATAAAGTTAAAAAAAAAAAAAAGGTACCTGAACCACCAAGAGGCTAACTGATGTGTCTTGGGTTGGCCAGGTAGTGTGTGTCAGAGGTTGGAATCCAACTCTAACCCCAGGGCTAGATCTCTATCTACTAAATCTCTCAGTGTTGTCATTTTATTAATAATTATAACAATAATAATAGCTAGCACTTATATAACACTTTAAGGTTTTCAAAGCACTTTACATATGGTAACTCATTTGATCCTCACAATAGCCATGTGAAGTAAGTGCTATAATTATCCCCATTTTACAGATGAGAAAACAGGCTAACGGAGGCTAATTGATTTGCCCAGGATCAGATAGCCAAATAAATATCTGAGGCAGGATTTCAAGGCAGGTCTTCCTGACTCCAAGACCAGTACTCTGTCCACTTCCCCACCTGTTTGCTTTTCATCTTCTTCGAGAAGATGAGTAAGTCTGATATGGCTTTTCTCAGATGAATATTTTATTTTTGGAGACAAACTGATTTTCAGGGGTGCAGATTCTTCTTCATCTGCTGTGACCTGAGCACAGAAGCTGCTTGTTCCCTCTGTGACCTTAGGGAAGTCACATGCCTCTCTCTTTCTTCTCTGTAAAATGAAGGGTTTAGACTGGATAGTCCCTCAAGGCCCTTTAAACCTTACCGCCATAAGAGAGATGCTGTGATTACTGACCACAATTTATCAGCTGGCAGTTCAGCCCTGTGTCACTTGTCCATTGGCTCTGCGCATCAGAATTATGAAGTTGGCAAATGGTTTTTAAAAGATCTTTCCCTTCCCAACTTATCATTCCAAGTGCATTCTGAATTTCAAATAACTGCCATGCAAATTCTGTCAACACCAATCCATTCATAAATGAGGGCTTAAAAGAAAGATGTACAATTTAGGACGGATTCTTGGAGACAGATTTTATGTTGTAAATAGTTCATGTTTTGGGTAGGGGTTGAATGAAATGTGAGGAGCGAATGAGATCACACTTTTCAAACCTTAAAGTTCTATAGAAATCAATGAACAATCATTTAGTAAACACCCTGCTACATGCCAGGCTATACAAATAGTAAGCGTATGGAAGAGTCAGTTACCACTGAAAATGACTGAACAATAGCAAACATATATATGGGTGTGTTTGTGTGTGTGTGCAAGTGTGTGTGTGTGTGTGTGTGTGTGTGCACGCACACACACAAACACACACATTTATTTATGCAGCTAATTGGTGCAGTGGATAGACCTCCAGGTCTGGAGGCAAGAAGATTTGAGTTCAGACACTTCCTAGCTATGTGACCCTGGACGAGTCACTTAACCCTGTTTGCTTCAGTTTCCTCATCTGTAAAATGCCCTGGACAAGGAAACGGCAAACCACTCCAGTGTCTTTGCCAAGAAAACTTCAAATGGGGTCATGAAGAGTCAGACATGACTAAATGACAACAAAGAGGTCCACGTAGGGCAGCTAGGCAATGCAGTGGATAAAGTACAGGGTCTAAAGTCAGGAAGACCTGGGTTCAAATCCAAACTTAGACTTTCTACTAGTTGATTGATTGATTGATCGATTGGTTTGCATAGGGCTTCATGACTTGCTTTTATATACATTCTGATCACAGCACTGTGAAGTAGGTCAGCAATTAATGCTTTTTTGAAAGACGACATTGATGTTCAGAAACAGTTAGTCATTTGTTCAGTGGCTGGTTAGTAGTAGAGTTAAGACTAGACCCCAGGTCCCTTGTTTTCCTAGGCAGAGCTTCTTCCAGTCTCTTTGGTCCTCAGGAGCACAGTGCTGAAAACAGCACAGGATTTGTAATCGGGTGACCTGGGTGTGGATCCTGACTCTGGCATTTGTTTCCTCTGTGACCTTTGGCAAATGGTTTCTCTTTTCTGAGCCTCAGCTCCTTTATTTGATAAAGTGAAGAGCTCGAAGGAGATAATCTCTAAGTGTTTTTCTAGCCCTAAGCCCTGTGACTTGTCTTTCTGTCTAGGATTCTGACCTCTGTTGTTTACAGTGCCATGCAAACCAGAACACCTGGCTTCCCTTGGTGCGGGAGATTATGGTTGGGCATGTCCTTGGTGGTGAGAAATTCTTTTAATTTGGGACAGAGGAGAGCTCATTGACGTTAAAGGAGATGCTTCTAAATCCCTAGGCTCCAATAACCCCAGATTGCAAGAATTAAGCACCAAGTTGGAATTTTGGTGCATCCTGGGACTTGAGGATTGCCTCTCCTCTTACATTTTGGTCCTAATTTTCAGAAGAGGATGTGGGCCTGGGGATGAATTTGCCCAATCAGGATGTGAACTAGTTATATGCTATTGGGTTGGGGTAAGGAGTAGAATGACAAAGCTTATCTAGGACAAAGGTCTAAACAAAGGTCTTACCAGGTACAAATGATGGGTCCAGAGGTAGAAGGCGGAGTCCAGGGCTGAGACAAGTCAAGTCAACATGCGTTTATCAAATGCTGACCATGTGCCAGGGATACAACAAAAGGCAAAAACTGTTCCTGCTCTCAAGGAGGCCACAATGTAATGGAAGAAAAAAACATGAAAACAGTTATGTACAAACAAGATACATAGACAATAGCTTGAAGGTAATCTCCGAGGGTAGACAATAATTGCATTAAAATGAATCAGGAAAGGTTTCTTGCAGAAAATGGACACTTAGGTCCATCAATCACTATGCCTATGGAATTCCTCATCCCTCTTGCCTATCCAGTAAGCTTGGCCTTCTCTGGAAGAAAGACCAGCCCATGATGGGGAAGTAAGCCCAGGAAGATAGGGAGATTTGGGTGAAATGACCTAGGCAGGGGTGAGAACCTGTAGTCTCAAGGTCACATGTGGCCCTCCAGGTCCTCAAGTGTGACCCTTGGCTGAATCCAAATGTCACTGAATTGTTCTATGAACAGTACTAGGGTGCATCGCAGGTGCACATACCTTGACCTATTGCTATTCCCTCACCATGTCCTGCTTCAGGTGACTGAATACCTTAGGGTCTTCTCAGACTCAGTGGGAAGATGCAATGCCATGACTTCAAACTGAAGTTTTCCACTGATGGAAAAGAAATCAGCTTTCAGGAAATCATTTGGCCTCTCTGGGCCTCAGTTTCCTTCTCTGAAAAGTGAAGGAGGTTGAAGTAGATGACCTCTTAATTCCTTTTGAGCTCAAACATTCTATGACTCAAAGCAAGAGAATGCATTCTCAAATGTGTATCAAAGATAAGAGCATACTATTCTGGAAGATATTTTCATTTTATCACTCCAGAGTCTCTCTTTGCTTGAGTCCAAAATAGAGAAAGGTTGGTACAGAGATGGATTTTAGAGCTGAGGAGCAGAATAGCTGGAGCTCTTTGGACTAGATACCAAATGCTTTCCATTATAGGCGTGGTTCAATGGGGTTGCATCAACCAGTATGCCATCTGCATCCATTGTATTTGTGTTGAATGAAAAAATGACTCATTTGAAATGGAGGAACCCAGTGCAAAAATGCTACCCAGTTTTATGATTGTGGATGTCTGGCTTTCCCTGGTTTTGATTCCCAAAATCATGGTTGATGTTCGTAAAGACAATAATAATAAAAGACAGGGTCACCATGAAGTATCTTCAGAGGGCTTTTGTAGGAGATGACTTTAATTTTTAAAGCTGATGCAATGGGGACAGAGCCAAGACTAGGGTAGGCAAGGTAGATAAAAAGCCACTCTTGGATAGTGTCACACAGAAGGAAGAATTTTCAAATTCAGAGGGAGAACAGTTTTCAGACTTGGGGTGAACAAGTGCTTTGTATCAGCTCTATAATCAAAGCACTTCATCTATGAGTACAAGCTGCCTTAAAGAGAGGCCTGCAACAATCTTTCAGCTTACACCCAATCCAACTTGCCCATCCATTGATGTGAGTATGACAGGGCTGACAGATTGAAGTCCAGAGAAGAAGCAGGTGACACTTTCTGGAAAACAAGGTGGCACAGGAACTAGGGGCATACTTGATTCAACAATGACTACGTCAGGTCATAGGGGATGCAGTTTCATAATCATGCAATGGTGTGTCTGGGGAAGGCTTTATACTGAAATTTGTTCTGGAAATGTGGGGAGATTGTTTTTAAGGCCAAAGAAGGGATCATTTTGCACATCGGAATGTAAAAGATACATCTTTTCTTGAAAACTAGGGAAAATGCAAGATTGAAAAAAAAGAAATTGAGAAAAGTGAAACCAAAACACTTCTTGTTATTCTGACCCATTGAAGGCTGGTGTGTCTCATGGGCATTTGGACATTTGCTCATTAGCCATAAAATTATAGATGATTACAGATCATCACCTTCTTAATGGGGATTGTTGATTTATATTTTAAAATATTTTTATAACTGCATTTCAAAATATTTGATTTCCTTTGTAATTCTAGGTATTTTATTTTATGCAGTTAAAAAAAAGTGAGCCTGAGAAGTGGTCCATAGACTACACCAGCCTGCCATAGGAGTCCATGACACCAAAAAGGTTAAGAACTCTTCATTAAGATTATAAGCTCCTTGAAGATTGGCACCATGTCTTTGTTGTTCAGTCATTTTTAGTCACGTCTGACTCTTTGTGACCCCATTTGGGGTTTTTTTGGCAAAGATACTGGAGTGATTTGCCATTTCCTTCTCCAGCTCATTTTACAGAGAAGTAAACTGAAGCAAACAGGGTTAAATGACTTGTACAGGGTCACACAGCTTGTAAGTGTATGAGGCCAGATTTGAACTCAGAAAGAGTTCAGGCCTGGTGCTCTATCCATTGTGCCACCTAGATACCCACACCACATCTAATACTTTTAAAAATCTCTTACAGTGACTAACACGATACTTCGTACAAAGTAAGTAATCAATAAATGTTTGTTTTGATTTCTTCAGGAGGCATTTGAGGTTGCTGCTCCAGGATTTGATTGACAGGCTTAGCTTGGCCATTTGACTGGATAGTTTCCTGTGGAAACATGAAGTTCCACATACAGGGGCAGTAGCAAGGCCTAAGGTTAATTTTAAGGCTACTTGGGTCCCCTGCTTAGGTTGTAGAGGCATTCAATGTGACCCAGGACTTATATGGGAATTCTGAGATGGAAAAGGAAAAGACTTCCTGGGAATAAAGGAATCATTTTAATTCAGGTTGTCTATTACAATGAAGATTATAGTATATCCTGGGGGTGGGGGCTGGAGGGAAGTTAATAATAAACTCAAGGGGATGATGGCTGAAAGCTTTTCATAGTGACTGCAGCAGCCCTTATGGTGTCTTTCAGGGGGTCTGGTTTCAAGCTCAGAAAGCAAAGAACCACATGTATAGTCAATAGCCTGATGAATTAAGAGGGGCCAGAAGGGGTGTTAGTATTTCTTAAAATCCCCAGTATCCCACCAATGAGTTGCGACAATGTCGAACTGTAGCCACAATGGCCATCTGTGCTTCTGGGCCCTGGCAGACTATATCTCTGTTAGGCTGTAAAGTCAGACATTTCCAGCTCTGATCCCTGTAGATCTGTCAAATGTTGCTCTGTGTAATAGGCCTCATCAAGGGAAGGTTTGATGTGAGAAAATGACATGTTGCTGACTTTTCTGGGTAGGAAATCATCCAAGGCTAGCTGGGGGCTGGTTCTGGTTTGTCAACAGTATGTTTGCTCATCTTCTTGAAATAATACATCTCCTTCGTGCCTCATTGGCCCCCTGAGCAGATAAGTAACCACAAGATGGAAATAGAAAAAGAAAAAAAAGTAGCCAGCAGAGTTTGGCCAGGTTTCAGGCATAATATTGATCCGAAGTGTTCCAGTTTGTGGTAGATGGGGTGTCAGATGCTTTTGAGCTATTCCTTGAAGACTACTTTGATGGTTAAGCATTCCTGATCCCAAATATTGTAGTTTTGTTCTGTTAGTATTAACTGGCATGAGTAGAACCATAAGTGGTTGGACCTTGGCACTGAGACAGGATGGTCCCAGTTCTTTGGCTGGAAACATTGACCTCTACAAGATATTGGGTTGAGTCACGGTGGGCCAGGGTCTTATCAGAGACCCAGCTGCTTGAAAGGTGCTCTTCATCTGCTCAAGTTCAATCTTCGTAGGAAATGCTGAAAGTGTTTCTTATTTTACAGATGAGGAAAGTGAGGCACAGTGAGGGCACATGACTTGTCAAGATCATGTAGCTAGTATGTCAGGTGTATCATAGGAGTGATCATGACAGAGGAAGCCTTCATGACAATGACAAGTTGCAAACTCCTAAAAATCATTGTCTTCCTTTGGGTCTCTGTTGGGGCTGCCATATTAGTGATCACCATTATCTTATTGATGTGCATTTTGAACCCCTTCGGAGAGCTGCAAGGAATTCCATTCCTTCTTGTTTTAATATATATTCACATGTGTGTATATATATATATACCTCAATATGGAATAGTCTTGAGATTATGAGAACTTTCTAGTCTACCCAGATTTCTACTTAGTGGCTAGCACTACAGAACCTTTCTTCTGTCTTGGGAACAGTACAGGTTTACTTGGCTTTAGGTGTTCACAACAGAAATGATGCTTAAAACCAAGGCAGAGGGAAAATAGCTTCGTTTCCACATCAGAAAGCATCCTGAGTGTATGCCATTCTTTTTCCCACACCTGGGACAGTGTTCCATATTTTTGACTTTGATTTCCAATCCTTGTGCCTTTCTTTAGGACTAGCCTGAAAGTGAAATTCTTTTTTTCTTTTTGAAGGGGGGAAGGCAGGGGAATTGGGGTTAAGTGACTTGCCCAGGGTCACATGGCTAGTGAGTGTGTCAAGTGTCTTGAGGCCAGATTTGAACTCAGGTCCTCCTGACTCCAGGGCTGGTGCTCTATTCACTGTACCACCTACCTGGCCCTGAAACCTAAATTCTAATTCAGTGCCTGCATCCTAAGACTCTTCTTTCCTTGTGCACCCTGCCTGACTGGGATCCTTGGGCACCAACCTCAGCCTATACACTTGGTCTCTGAATCTGTGGCCTGGTAGTGAGGACTGATTTTGGTTTAGCCTCTTCATGCTCAGGTTTCACAGGGATCATATCTTCCTCTTTTGATATGAATTTTCCTCTCCCCTGTATCCATCATCTGCATCTGGCACCCTCATTCTCAACCAGTCCAGCTTGACTCCTTGTTCTGATCCTCCAGGCAGATCTTGTACTATAGTGCCCTTTATGACATGCCTTGGTGCACAGAGGCCAAGCCTATGATACTATTGGATAAGAAGCTGGATAATAAGGCTACTCTGTAGGGTTTACCAGAATGTTTAAAATGTATTAAAATAAATATGGGATTGTAAACAATCACTCAGCTCTAGAAGTCATCATTGATAAAATATAGACATGGATAGAGTATGGCAAAGTTCATATGCTCTCTCAAAATCCCAATATTTCATGTAAAAGGGTGTTTTCTACTCATTGTTTATGCTCAATTGAAAAAAAAATTTTTTTAAAGAAATTCCAGATAATTTTCTTTATAAAGTAATCCAAAAGCCTAAGTTCCAAGGTCAATGTTTTAGTGAGGTCTTAATAAATGCATGTACCATTTATTATACCACATGTCTTATGGCTTAACATTGAATTTTTTTTATTAAGCACAAATGAGACTTAAAGGCTTCTTCATTATTAACAGGCCAAGTCAATTTCTAACCTTGAGAAATTGATTTAGATTAGGAAAGGACCTTAGAGATCATCTTGTTCAGTTCCCTCAGCAAACAGACCCAGTGAGGTTGAATGACTTGCCTGAGATTATATAGGCAGCAAACAGAAGAGACAAGACTCGGGTCCTCTGACTCTAAGTCCATTTGTCTATGTCACAAGGCTGCCATTGTTTGTAATATTTATTTTTCATCTCATCTCCTTTTTTTTTTTATAAATACCATGAATACCGATGAAGAAAGGTGGTCTAGAAGTACCAGATCTCAAACTGTATTACAAAGTGGTAATTATTAAAACACCCTGGTACTGGCTAAGAAATACAGTGGTGGATCAGTGGAATAGATTAGGTATACAATACACGTAAATGACCATAGCAATCTAGGGTTTGATAAACCCAGAGATGCAACTTTTGGGATAAGAACTCACTATTTGACAAAACTTTGACAAAAATGGAAAGCAGTTTGGCAGAAACAAGATACAGACCAACATTCAAGCTATATACCAAGATAATGTCAAAATGGGTATGCAGTTTAGACATAAAGAATAGCATTGTAAGCAAATCAGGGGAGAATGGAAAATTTTACCTGTCAGATCTATGGATAAGGGAAGAATTTATGACCAGACAAGATATAGAGAACATTATGGTATGTAGAGTGGATAATTTTGATTCACTAAATTAAAAAGTGTTTGCACAAACAAAACCAATGCAGCTAAGATTAGAAGGAAAGCAGAAAACTGGGAAAACATTTTTATAACAAGTTTCTTTGACAAAGGCCTCATTTCTTATAGAGAACTGAGTCAAATATATAAGAATATTATTCCCCAGTTGATAAATTGTCAAAGGATATATGAACAGATAATTTTTCTGAAGAACAAATCAAAGCTCTCTATAGTCATATGAAAAAATGCTCTAAATCAACATTGATTAGAGAAATGCAAATTAAAACAACTCTGAGGGACCACTTAACACCTATCAGATTGGCTAATAAAACAAAATATTAATGAATAACAAACAAATAAATATAAATAATAAATAAAGAAAAGAAAAGAAAATGACAAAAGTTGGTGGAGATGTGAAAAAATTGTTTAACTAACGTACTGTTGATGGGGTTGTGAACTGATTTAACCATTCTGGAAAGCACTTTGGAACTATTCCCAAAGGGCTATAAAATTGTGCATATTTTTTTGACCCAGCAATGCCAGCACTAGGTTTGTATCCAAAGAAATCAAAGGAAAAGGAAAAGGACATATATGTACAAAAATATTTATAGCAGCTCTTTTTGTGGTAGCAAAGAATTAGAAAGTGAAGGGATGCTCATCAATTGGGGATTGACTGAACAAATTATGATATATAATTGTGATGGAATACTATTGTGCTATAAGAAATGATGAGTTAGATGCTTTCAGAAAAATCTGGAAAGACATGAACTGATGCAAAATGAAGTGAGCAGAACTAGGAGAACATTGTATAAAGTCACAGCAATATTATACAATGATCAACTGTAAATGACTTAGCTATTCTCATCAATACAATGAGTCAGGACAATTCTGAAAGACTTATAGTAAAAAAATGCCATCCACCTCCAGAGAAAGAACTGATCAAGTCTGAATGCAGACTGAATCATACTTTTAAAAAAATTATTTTTCTTTTTCTTTCTTTCTTTTTGATCTTGTTTTCTTTTGCAACATGGCTAATATGAAAATATGTTTTGCATGACTGCACATGCATAATCAAATTGCTATATCCAATAGCTTGCTATCTCAAGGAGAGAAGGAAAGGAGAAAATTTAGAACTCAAAATTTTAAAAAATGTTAAAATTTTCAGCAAAAATAAATATAACCTGAAAATCATGTTTCTCTATTAATGTTCAGACTCTTAGATTTTTGGCGGGAGACAGCTAGATGGTACAATGGATAGAGTACTGAGCCTGGAGTCAGGAAGCCTCCTCTTCCTGAGTTCAAATCCGCCCTCAGACACTTTTAGCCATGTGACCCTAGGCAAATCACTTAACCCTGTTTGCCTCAATTCCTCATTTGTAAAATAAGCTGGAGAAGGAAATAGCAAATCACTCCAGTATTCTTGCCAAGAAAACCATAAATGGGGTCATGAAGAGTCAGACATGACTGAAAAACAACTCAACAACAACAGCAGTGTGATATAATGGAAAGACTCCCCCCACCACCTTCATTGGGTTAGAAATTCTTTAGAAATCAAATTTTGTGAACCTTGTATACTCTGAAATAGTTTAAATTGTTCTAGGACGAAATCCAAAGGGCTGTTATCATCTACTGCAGACTAATGAAGGACTCTGGAATTTGGTGCAATGATGTTGTTTCTTTTCTTTTTCTTTTTTTTTTGTTAGCAAAAGAAAATGGGAGCCTCAATTAGGGATTCCAAGAGGAAGAGTAAACCCTTAAAAATTAAGTTGCACTTTCACAGAGTAACTCCCCTGACACTTTCAAACCAATGGCTAAGAGATAGTAGATCTGGCTAAGAAAACTCTGAGTACCATATGGATAGTCTGGGCAGTCATATGGCCAGTTCAGGTAATAGTCTTGGTTCCCCTTCTTTTTTGGAAGGCATCCTGGAAACTACAGTGTCTTATAGGCAATCGCAGGGTTTTGTCTGGCTCTGTGCTTCTCCTTCGAAGGATCAGAGGAGGGGCACTGCTGGGAGTCAGCTGGTGCCAATCTGATGCAATTATCTGAGTTACATTGGGCTCCTGCTAGAAGACAAGCTGTTCAGAAGAGCAGCAAGAGAAATTTGGTCTTCTATTGACTACAGTTCATCATCATCATCATCCCATCATATCATAGAATTTAGAGTTAATGGTGACCTTAGACACCAACTAGTCCAACCCATCATTTTACACATGGACAGAATGAGGTCCAGAGAGGTATAGCAACTTGCCCAAGGACATACGGGGGATCAAATGGCAGAGCCAGGGTTTGGATTTTGACCTTAGTTTCTTTACCTATAAAATTGGGGAAGGAAGTTGGATTAGATGGACTTTGAGTTCCCTTCTAGCTCCCGATCTGTATATGATCCTATGGAGAACCCATTTTCTTGGAGTCAAAATCCAGGTCTCCTTTTATTATATTATGCTGCATCTCAGTTCTGTTGTCAATGAGTTGTGAGGGGCTGTAGTATAACCAATAATAGAAAAGTCTCATGAGGAACCAAACCAGATGTGGGAACAAGTTTCTCCAGTTGTTTCTGCAAGGGGTGGGGAGTTGGAGAGAGTTTTGGAATATATAGGCACTTCCAGGGTTTGGGGCCACTTGAGGTTCATGAAATTGAATGAGGCCTTAGAATCTGTCAATCTTAGAAAGGCTGATCTTGGGTTTCACCCCCCTGACAAGATGGATGAAGGTATGCCTTGGTGGCCTTGACTGAACTTCCATTAGTTCAGTCAGGGTAGAGCTTGTCCCATTTTCCTGACCTATTCTTCTGGATAAGTAGCAGCAACATGTCCTGATTCCTCAGTATAAGCAAAGCCCAGTGTGGTCATCAGGATGAGCTCATCTTTTGTAATTGGAGCTTGGCCCCCATCTAATCTGAAAACATTGCCTTGCTTCATCCCATTGAGTTCTTGACAGTCAACTACAGAGTTCAGGATCACCACTGACTACATTGTGCCTACAGTGCCACTTTGGAGGTGTGACTCTGTGGCATGGGTGACCAGGTTCATGTCACTGCATCATCTAAGCATCGGTTCTCTCCCTCCCTCCTTCCTTCCTGCTTTCCTTTCTCTCTCCTTCCTTTCCTTCCTTCCCTACTTCCTTCTTTCTATTTCTTTCCTCCTTCTCTCCCTTCTCCTTTCATTTCTTTCCTTCCTTCTTTCCTTCCTTCCTTCCTTCCTTCCTTCCTTCCTTCCTTCCTGCTTTATGGATATATACCCTATCTCTCTCCCCTTTTTCCACAACCTTTCTTTATAACAACAATGATAACAAAACAACTAAGGAAAAACAATGACAAGTTATGAGACATTCTGCCCTAATCACTGTGCCCTTCTCCCAATTCTCTGCCCAGAGAGGGAGATATATTTCATTATCTGTTCCCTGGAACAATTATTGTTTTTTTAATTTTTAATTTTTAATACTCAAAATTTGGCTTCCTTTTAGTAATTTAGTAATTTAATTTAAAAATTTTTAATACTCAAAATTTGGCTTCCTTTTAGTAATCTTTTCATTGGGTGACCAGTTTCCAACTGTGTGGCTCTTTGGCTGAGGTCAGGAAAGGCCTCATGCAGAATCTTAGTGAAAGATTGACCTAGATAGGCTCAACTAAGGGATCCTTTGAGTCTAAGTTTGGAAAAAAAGGAACGTTTCCTGATTGAGCAACCCCTGCCATGTGTCTAGTCTACTGTTAAAGTGCTATTGGAGAAATCATGGGTTTGGATAAGTCTGCAGGAGTGAGAGAAGGGCTATAAATGGTGGGAGGACTGAGATTACTGAAAAGAAGATCCATACCTTTACCTAAAGCATAACTGCCTTGATTTGCAGCACTTGAAGTTCTTTAGAGTTCATCTCAATGCAGTGCAATGGAAAGAGCGTTGTTGTTCATTTCTGCTCATATGATCTTGGGAAGTAACCTTGACTTGTTTTCTTAGCCATAAAATGAGAGGAGGGGCAGAGACTAAATGATTTCTAAGTCCTCAGTCCTAAATCCATGACCCTATGACCTTGGGTGGTGGCTTCATCATTGGTACAGTAGGAATAGTGCTAACTCTGGTTTCAAAACCTAGCTCTAATACCTCTTGGGCAGCTAGGTGGCATGGTGGATAGAGCTCTGGCTCTGGACTGGGAGGACTTGAGTTCAAATCCAGTATTAGACACTTACTAGCTTTGTGACCCTGGGCAAGTCACATGATCCTCTTTGCCTTGGTTTTTCTTATCTATCAAATGAGCTGGAGAAGGAAATGGCAAATCACTCCTGTCTCTTTGCCAAGAAATCTCAAATGGGATCATGAAAATCTGGTCAGACTAATTGACTAAACAGCAACGACAATAAAGATGCCTCTTACCTATGCGGCCCTAGACAACCTTCTTCACATTTCATTTTATCCTCTGTAAAATGAGGGGCTGTGGAGTAAATGATGTCTGAGTTCCCTTCTAGCTCCAAATGATCAATACTCTCATTTGCTGTGATTTCTACACCATTTGCAAATGTTTTTCCTTTTGGGGTGGGGGTTTGGGGACCTGATAATTGATTTAACACCAGAATTCAGTGGGCCAGATGGCAACAAAGAATGTGGAAAAATTAGTGTGAAAATTTGATGAAAGTATTTTAATCTAATTTTAGGTTTGGAAGACTTTTGAACCATTACTATACTTAAATTGAGAGATTCATGGAAAGCTTCTTGTTAAGAAGCAAACCTTCAGGGAAACTCATGATAATTTACTTAGCTTTTCCAATGGGAATCTAGTTTTCCATTTGAAAAAAATATTATAGAATATGTATGAGAAAGTGGGTTGGACACCTGAAGAGTATTATATTTCCTTTTTGATAAAATACCTTATGAAGTTTAATATGGTTATATCAGTTTTCCATAGTATCCAGACAAGTATCAGGTGGAAAAAATATTGGGCCCTAATGCTTGTTTCTCTCTGGCTTCTGGACAAACCAGATGTTTGATCATTGGTTAAGTTGTCCGTTTGAGGCCAGGGTTTTCTCACCTCTAAATCGAAGGCATTAGATTGGATGATCTTTAAAGGTCCTTTATAGCCTATGCACAGGATCATCTGTGAGTACCAGTGATGCAGATATAAAGTCATGAAGAAATAAACATGGATGCCACCAAAGTGTCTTCTTTCTCCTATAGCAACATGGGTCCAGGCCAATATGTTGGAAGAGGACATGTAATCTAATAGCCTCATTTTACAGATGTGGAAACTGAGGCCCAGGGAAGTTAGGTGATTTGTTCAACGTCACACATGATGGAAGTATCCTCTGACTTTTTCCTCTACATGACAGTACTTTACTGTATCTGTTCCTAGGTCTTGCTAAATCAATGATTTTCAATTCTCCTGAAGGTATAGCAAAAGACAGTGTGAGCTGTGAGGATAAGGCAAGGAAGATAAAGAGACCACGGAGACAGTGGGAGATTCATAAGGAAAAGATGCAATCCCCACAATCTTTTGCCCTAAGCATCCAAATTGGGATCAAGGTGAATCCGTCTATGTTGGTTCCTTTCTATCAAATGACTTGAGGGACATGTGCAATTTTTTCAAATTACAGGGGGTGCTGAATCAAGGCAGATTCCATTTTGAGATATGTGCCTTTCAAAGATCCTTTAATCAACAAGCATTTATTAAATGCTTAATATGTGCTAGGCGCTATATTAAGTGCTAGGAATACATTGGAAAAAGTGAAAGACCCTGCCCTCAAGGAGCTTATATTCTGATGGGTATAGCAAGAAACTTCTTGTTCTTGGGTTAAGCAAATACCCAAGTTTGTGTGAATGGGGAACCTTCCCTTGAGTATGTAGAAAGTTGCTTATTTCTACTTTTACCAATGACTCTGTATGGAAATGCAAATTCTTAATCAAAATGTGGTTTTGTGAAGAGTTTTGTTACCATTGTCAGCTTTCTTTGTTGTCAAACTCCAGCATCCTTTTTTTTAAAAAGAACTTAAGCAGAATGTGGCATCTGAATTATGCCTGGGAAAAATAACAAGTGTTGTGATGAGTTATTCTGTGTTTTTGTGTTTTAATTTTAGGAGTTGAGTCCAGAGAAGTTTGCACCCGCTCTGCTCAGGACTTCAGTCCCAATGTCTCTTATCATCACCTCTACCCATTGGTAGGTTTTATTTTTTAAATGATTCTACTGGAAAGTGCCCCAGTCTTTCTCTGTTTATTTTTCTCCAGGCTATCTCTTTGCCTAGTTTGACATCTCATTTAAGTCACAAAGTACATTAGAAATTGGAGCATTGTGTGACACATCAGTGGGCTGGGCACTATGTCTTACCACTGCTTGATGTGTGAGCACCTAAACTCTCAGAGCCACAATTTCCCCATCTGTAAACTGAAGCTAGCACCTACTGTACT
>CM053589.1:145827483-145966625 GCA_028646515.1 Pseudochirops corinnae
CCATCTGTAAACTGAAGCTAGCACCTACTGTACTTACTTCACGGGATTATTTTGAGCCTGAAAATAGTATGTGGAAGTGTTTTGAAAAATATGAAGTGCCATAAGAATATAAAATGTTAATACTTAACTCCAAGACAGGGAGGAGGTCTGGGCTTAAATTATCAAGAGAATGAAACTGGCCCTGTGATGTCATTGGTACAGTGACCTCCCAGGGAAGGGAATTCTCTTGACCAATGGAGGTCAGCATGTTCTCTGCAAAGAAAAGAGGTGTCTGGGGCCACCCAACCAGTATGGGTCAGAGATGTGGCCTGGACCCAGGTCCTTATCAACTGAAGGCTTCCTGGGTTATCCACTCTATCAAGCTGCCAGTTATGACCATAACCACTAAGAGTAACCACTGCAACTAACTCATTCTGTGTAGGGATTTTAGGTTGATCAAAACGTTTTGCTTAGAACAGTTCTGGGAAGCAAAAAGTGAGTGTAATTATTGTCCTTATTCTACAGTTTAGAAAACCAAGGCTTAAAGAAATAAAGCAATGTGCCAAAGGTCACATAGCTAGTAGGTGACTACTGGAATTAGTGCCCAGGTCTTCTGATTCTTAAATTCCAGGTTGAATTTGGAGCCAGGAAGACCCGAGTTCAAATTCTACCTCAGATACTTACTAGCTCTGTGACTCTAGGCAAGTTATTTAACCTTTCTCATCCTTACTGTTCTCATCTGTAAAATGAGCATGAAAATGACACCAACATCAATCATATGGTTGTCAAATCAGATAATAATTGTGCCTGGTACATACTAAGTGCTACATAAATTATTATTATCAATTATTATTAATCATTGTGAGGATCAAATGTGGTGCACTTTGCAGACCTCACGGTGCCATATAAATGCTAGCTACTGTTGCCCCTCATTTTCTCTTTTCTCCAACCCACGCCGGCTGTTATTTCAAAGGAAGAGATTTTCTCTTGAAAGATTAATTAAACTACACTTCACAATTACCTTCCCCTTTATTTGAGATTAGGTAAGTTCACAATTAACAAATGCTCCTCCTCCCCAGAGAGCTACTTAATTGTTCTTCGAAATAGAGGTTTGGTCCTGTTTCTATGACAATTTGCAGAGGTAAAAAACTCCTTTTAATCATGATGTACTCTGAGGCCAGAATTAGAATGTGTAAAGGAATGTAGAGCTGTTTGATGAATTGTAGGCCTCTTCTGAGAACTTTGTACTTTTAATTTAGTGGAAGGTGTTTGTGAGGGCTGAGGGAGACAGAAATATCACCTTTCTCCAGTTGGCCACTGTAGTAAAAAGCTTAACTCTTTGACCAAATCATCTGCCTTGTTTTTGCTTTCCTCACCTGAGGTTGTAGCTACTGGTTGATGGGGAAAGTCTGCCCCGAGAATGCCTGGGCTATGGCCCTCTGAAGGTAATCAGTGCCTCTGGTCTTCTCTTGGACCTTGGTATTCTCTACCAGAATTCCTCTCCCCATTCCATAATCCTCCCAATGTTGGGATTTGGGATCAGTCTCTTGGGATTTGATTAGTTTCTCACTTGATGGCCTTGACTTTAGGTTTTTATCCCCCTAGGCTTCAATTCAGTGTTCTAGGGTACAACCGTGCCTATGATGGCTCCTATTACATGAGGAGATTTGGCCCTTGGGAATTGGGGTGGGCTCAGAATGGTGTTGTCTTCAGTAGGTCTGGACGTGAAGTCAAACTGTCAAGTAGGTAAAGCGGATCTGGGGCCTTCCAAACCATTTCTGCTTAATTCCCCCATCTAATCCAATCCAACAAGCATTTATTAAGCTCCTTCTTTGTTAAAGGTAAAGACCAAAATTAAATAGATCCTGCTCTCAAAGAGTTTACATTCTACTTAGGGGCACAGTGGGAGGAGATGCAACATATAAACAGATAACACATGGACATGATAATAAGCATATGTACTGTATGGCCACAGGGGACCTGTGGTATCACTGATGTGGCTTGCCCTCCCAGAGATAGATCGCAGCCTATCTATACCTGTCCATGTGGTGGGAAGCTCCTCTGTGGCTGCTTACAATTTTGATGGGTATGCATAGCATTACACATATACTAGGTTAACTTGGTTTGTTTTATTTAATTTCAACTTGAAACCTTACACTTGTAAGCTTGGTCTTAATTTTTTGCTTTGATTATCTACTTACAGTTGAAAAAAATAAAGGGAACATTAATCTCAGGTGTGATTTAGAATAGTGGATCTTAAAATACTTAACAATGAGATTGTTATAATTTAGTTGTGTCCAACTCTATGTGATATCATGGACTTTGTCCATGGAATTTTCTTGGCAAAGATACTGGAATGGCTTTTCCTTCACTGGTATGTCCCCATTTTATAGATGAGGAACTGAGGCAAATAAGGATTAAGTGTCTTGCCCAGGGTCATATACCTAGTCAGTAGCTGAGATTGCATTTGAACTCAGATCTTCCTGACTCCAGGCCCAGTGCTCTATCTACTAAACCATCTAGCTATCCAGGGATACTCCATAGCAAAACAGTTGTTGGAGAATATCGATCAACCCTTTAAGGATCCAATCTGCTAGTGTCTTCTTCCAGCTCCCACTAAAAACAACAACAAAAAACCCCCTAAACTCTATATTTCTCTTACCACCTTGTAGGTATTTTGTATATGCCATGTGCTTTCATAAATGTTTGTTGAATCATTATCTAGGATTTAGAATCTTAGAATTGGAAGAGGTGACTTTGTGAATGATTGAAGACTTTCCTTTATCACCTTTTGATTAAAGGCCATCAAGTCACTGACCAACTAGCAGTTACCTCACTCTAGCTCCAGTTATGACCCTAACTCGCATTGTGACTTTGGACAAGTCACCAAGGTTCTCTCAGTTTTTTCATCTGTAAATGAGAGGATTAGCTTCTGTGATCGTAGCAGAGTCTATCAATTTTAATATTCTGATGCATGTCTCCACTCTTTTACTGGGAAGAAATAATTTAAAAGAGAAAAATACACCATTCAAATCTGTTTTGGTTAGCTTTATTCATTAAAGATTTGAAGTCCTCCCGGGGGCATAAGTTCCAATATGATAGGCAGTTCAACTTTCTTATATTAGCCATGAGATTTTTGTGACCAGACACAAAGTAATAAGTTAAGAGACTCTAGAATGAGAGATATCTGGAAACTGGACATACTTTGGCTCTGATTCAGTTATCCAGAGTGTTAAAGGAGTCATAGGCTGCTCTAGGACCTCTGATTATTGCAAATGACTGATTTTGGGGTAGCTGGATAAGATCATTTGTCATAGACTAGGGCTTTGATTCGTCAAGGACCTATGATGAGAAAAGGCAGGAAGTAAATAAGTAAATAAATGAAAAAAGTCTTTCTCAAGACCTTCCAGTGATGTGAACACATGGGATAGACATTTTTCCATGAGAGTTACCAACAAGAATGACAGAAGACTGAGGGTCTCCCTTCTAGCAAGATTTTGTAGTAACCTACAGAGGGTGCATTGTTGTTTATGTCAGTGACAAGTCATGGCGGTGTACGCACAGAGTACAGATTGATCTCATCATGAGAGGAGAAGGTGAAAAGGCTAGAGGAACATGCCTTTATTTTCCAGTATATTAAGGAGGAGAATAAAATGTTCTAGTAAAGAATTAAAGGCTTCAAAGGATTATGAAACTAAAAGGGCAGATGGAGATCCTGACCTCTGTTGGGAATTTGCAGGATGGAAGAATGTGGTACAGAGAAGGTAAAAGAAAAAGGACCAGTGGGCCATTGGAATGACATAATAATTTGAAACTCTTCTCAGAGATGGTTATAGATGTATTCACAGAAGAGAAGACAACTTGATAATGATAATGCACAAAATGATAATGTACCACCAAAGGATAGAATGTCCAATACTGGAAAGCAGAAAAACAGTGAAAGTTGGTAATTCCTTGCTAAGGAGGTCCATTTATTGAAAGCAGAGGGCTTCAGAAGAGAAAAACAGATTTAGGAAGTGAACAGCTGGTTGAAAAGATGGTATCTGAGAGTGAGATTTGTATTTCTGGACCAACACTTAAGATATGGGAATGATGAGTTCTTGGCCATAGATGAAGTGTATCAAAATCCAGATAATTTTTTTTTTGCTTAGAGTCCCATGAATCTAATCAAGAAGGTTTTTAACTGTAAATGGAAAATGAGGGACTAATTGTTTACATGTATCTGTCAAGCTGGATACCACAGAAAAAGAATAATAGTAGAGAGGAACAGTAATTCATTAGAGATAATATCTCTGTGTTCTCAGATGTCTATATACAAATGTACAAGCTAGGTGGCAAAGCAGATAGAACACCAGATCTGGAGGCAGGAAGACTCATCTTCCTGAGTTTAAATCTGACCTCAGACACTCACTAGCCAGCTGTGTGACCCTGGGCAAGTCACTTAACCCTATTTGTCTCAGTTTTCTCATCTGTAAAATGAGCTGAAGGAAATGGCAAACCACTGTAGTATCTTTCCCAAGAAAACCCCAAGTGGGGACACAAAGAGTCAGAGATGGCTGAAAAATGGCTGAACAATAACAACAAATGTCATATAAAGAAAGCAAAATAGCTATACTAATTCAAGGAGAAAAATTTAACTACTGAGACTGGGCAAAATGGGACTCTTGATTGGAACGTGCTTCTGTAAGAGAATACCTTATTCAAAAGGAACAGATTTATTTATATAAAAGGAGTGGTTAGATGATATTGGAATGGAAAAAAAAAATTATGCTCATGTGAAGAAATCCATAAACCAGAGAAGGGTATGAATGAATGAATGACTGAATGAGAAAACACATTCTTACTGTGAATCTGTTTTCAATTCTGGGAATATAAATATAAACATGATTCAGGCCCTCCCCTCAAGGAACTTGCCATATTTATAGGGAAGTATAGACCAGGGAGGAGTATTTTGGTTGGAAAAGTTACTAAGAGATTATAATGAGCTTTGGAGGAGGAGACTGTAACAATGACAGTATTGATTTGATTATATTTTCAAAGCTGGAAGAAGAAATGAGGACTAGGATGTTTGATTGAGGTGGTAGGGTGGATGGCCACATCATGGCAGAAATGCCAAGTGAAGCATGACTGAAGCTGACTAGATAGAGTGGGCCATGTGAGTTACTTATCAGTTAAGACAACTTGGGACCCAGAATGGGAGTTCCAAAGCTGGAAGGGCTAAGTCATGCAAGGAGGTAATGATCTCGGGTCTGAGGGTAAAGTAGCCAGGCAGTTGGTGAGAATCAACATATTTGTAGCTGTATCCAGCTAGAAGGAAAAAATAGATGAGGTTTTCAGAAAACAGACCACAAACCTTGCACAGAAATAGGCAGCAGTGATGGGACTTCAAAAGATTTCTGTTAAAAGCAGAGTTGCTGATGAATTCTGGTATTAACATAATGATGATTTCATTTTTCAAAATGTAGAAGAGTTGATGAAGATAACAGCTATTCTGGATGTGATTCAATGAAGGAAAGAATTGGTTATTGCCAGTTAAATGTTGTCCAGATTTTTTTTTAAGAAGAAGAGTACAATGTTTGCAAACTAGAGGCTGGTAACTTGTCATCATTCCTGGAAACATTCTAGGACATGCTTTTATTTATTTATTTTTCCAATTTTTTTATTTTTTATTTTATTTATTAACTTTTTTTATTTTTAGTTTATATCATTCACTTCCATGAGATTTTGAGTTACAAGATTTTCTTCCCATCCTTCCCCTACCCACCATATTCATAAACTGAAGAGGTCAGGCCTATTGACCTTATGAGATTGAGACTGTGCAGAATGACATGAAGATGTTTAGCCTGGAGAAGAGAATATTTGGGGATTCAGGATCACTATCTTTAAGTAATTGAAGGGTTGTCTCAGAGAGCAAAGATTAGGCTTGTCCTGCTTGACCCTAGAGGGCAGAACTGGAAGCATTAGGTAGCAGCTGCCAAGATGCAAATATGGGCTTGGCAATGGAAAAAATTCCTAACAATTAGGGTTATTGAAAAATGGGATGGGCAGCCTCAGGGGGAACCTCACTGGAGATCTTCAAGCAAGTGTTAGATAAATGTGTATATGTAAATGTATATTATATGTGTATATGTATGTGTATGTATGTATATGTATACATGTATGTATGTTACATTGTATGAGGGGATTCTTGTTCAAGTATGAGTTGGGACTAGGTGACCTTAAGTCTCTTCTAACTCTGAGGTTCTAGGAGTTAGGATGCTGTTCATTGTCCCTGGTTTTACCTGTCCCTGTGGAAAATTTCAAACCGTCCTGCCCCTACCTGTTAATAAACTATGAGAGAGCCTTTAGAGTGAGTGGATTGAATGTCAGAATGGGAGTGAGTTTGGTTATTGATGGCTTCCAAAACAAAATGCCACAATTTGTAGGGCTTTTTGGATGTCACATGAGTGATGAATTCATTGAGACCCTTGGAAGGGATTTTGCCAGGACAGTTTCAGTAAGTGGCAACTCAGTGTAGTTTCTCTTGTGACAGGTCTTATGAAGCTGTTGCATTGATGAGTGTAAATAGAGGTTTCCTTTCCTGAGGCATTGTTAGGGGCCAAGGGGTAATGCTCTCCTGCCAAAGCAACTGAATCATACAGCAAATCAAAATCATTCAGTATAGCAATGACCTCTCACAGATCTTTGGAGTTTTTCCAAGACTTTTTTGAACAAGCAGGCTGTTGTATCACAGCCACCGATTGCATATAAAAATAAGATATTTTATTCCTTCTTGCAACTATAATTTAGGGAGGGAAAAGTACATTTTTCTTCCCCTCCACCCACCCTAATTTCCTGGTTCCACCGTAGGCTGTCTCCAAAACAAGGGGCTATCTTGACATCCTCTCCAGCAATTACAGCACATTCACAGGAAGAAGACATCTCAATAGTCGTATTTGATGAATTTGGCATCAGCATCATTAGATGCCTGCTTTGCAGCCATGCTCTCATCATGAAATCCCTTCATCAGCAGAGAGATGAGTCATTCTTTGTTTATCTTATGCCACAAGAATTTCTCTTGTCCAAAGAGTGCAGTCACGCTTTCATCAAGTATAGTTTCTGCCGAGGTAGGCTCAAAGGGATGCTCATATTGTTCTGCACTTTCATAATGACCACCAAAGTTCATGATCCAAATAAAGTCATCATACCTCCAAATTTCTTGGGGAAGGATTCATCCAACATGCCTCCAGCAGCACAGTGGGGCAGGCTGTTGTCCTTGCCTGACAATCAATTTTTAGAAGATAATTCATTTTGAGAACACAGGCAAGAAGTAGGGGATTCCCCCCTCTCTTTTCTGTAGTCTGAAGAAGATCACGCAGTGAAGTTTTATTGTTTCTTATACGTATTAATTTTACTGAAAATGATGACTTATGGATTATGCCTAACAGCAGTTAATTACTTAGTCATTTTTTTTCTTCAATATGTGTTCCTAGAACTTTGTAGCAAAGAATAAAAGTGTGAGAAGGTTCTAGATAAGGAACTAAAGGGACTTCTGAGACTTCCTTGAAAGCAGAGGCTATCTTTTACCTCTCTTTGTATCCCTTGCACTTAACACGAAGCCTGGCACATAGTTGGCACGAAATAAATGTTTATGGACTGACTTACGTCTAGTTTAACTCTCCTCCCTTTTTCCCAGTTGAGGAAACCAAGACCCAGAGAGGTTAAATGACAGCCTCAAACTCAGGTCAGGAAGACCGGAGTTCAAATCCAGCCTCAGAAATTCAATAGCTAGAAGTTAACTGGTAAGCTGTCTGCTTTGGTTTCCTCAGTAAGAAAATGGGAGTGGTAACAGCACTTATCTCCTAGGATTGTCATGAGAATGAAAGGAGACAGTATTTGTAAAGTGCTTAGCCCAGGGCCTGGAACACAGTAGGCATTAGTCAAGTCTTTTTCCTTCTCCAAGGTCATACAAACAGAAGTGAGATTTGAGACTAGGTCCTCTAACTCCAGAGACAGTGTCCAAAGCATTGTACAATGTTGCTAGTTTCAGATGGTTTCCCCCAAAAGGAAATCTCTACTAATACAAATCAATAGAGTTGCTTTACAAAGACCACTATGAGAGGAAGGCAGCAATTTAAAAGTTTTATAATGTGCCTTATGTTCAACTACTGGAGAAAATTTGACATGTGAACTATAGACAAAAAACGTATTAGATAAAACCCCTACAGAGTAAGGAGTCTTTCCACTTAGACCATTATTTTATGTTATCTCCCTCACTGGGCTGTTGTGAGGTGCAAATGAGATAATGTATGTAAAGCTCTTTGTAAAACTTAAGGCATCACGTGTCAGTCATTACTATGATTCTGTATTAAAAGGCTTAGATAATCGAACCATTTTGATTACAGGCAAAGTCCAGGGAAGCATAGTAATTTGCTTATGAATAAATTACACGCAACACTTTTCACATATTGATGGACTTTAAATCTGCAAAAGATATTTTAAGAAGGGGTTCATTTAAATGTCCTTGAGAATTTTGGGATTTTCTATTGTTTTAGAATTTCTGGAAATTTAAAATTTTTACTTTTAATTCTCTAACTCTTTTAGCATTTTATTTTTCCCCAGTTACATGTATAAACATTTTTTAACATTTGTTTTTGAAACTTTGAATTCCAAATTTTTTCTCTCCCTTCCCGCCCCATTGAAAAGGCAAGCAATTCAACACAGGTTATACATGTGTGATCATGCAAAGCATATCCATAATAAGACTCTAACTCTTAACAATTTGTATGACTATTCATTTATTTTGCAATTTTCCATTATTTTATTATGCAAATGAGCCTAAAATCTTGCTACTCTTTCCCAATCCTTTTTTATTCCATGATACTGTGATGCTATCTTTATACTATACTTTATCTTTCATAGGTTTCTTCTCAGTTTTATTATTACCACTCATGGCCTTCTAAATCTAAACAGTAGTAGAGAAAGCCAATGAAGATTCTTTTAAAAATCACATTGCATTGAAATGAATGTTTTTAATTACACACAAACACTCAGAGTTTTAATTTAAGATATGTTAAAAGGATCAATGACATAATGGAATACGGATTCTAATTTCTAATTTAGAATACTTGTAATAATATATTGGCCCATTTGAGGATTTTTTTCTTCTAATGTTACATCTGGTCATATCAAGGGCCCAATCTTATAGGATTCCCAGAAGTTCTTCTACAGTTTCATTTAGGAACATTAAAAATAAATGCAAGAATTAGGAAAACAGTACATACAATGACCATAATAATACAACGTTAACAACACTAGAAAGCTGAGGAACTCGTTCCTAGCAATCATTAATTATGGTTCTGGAAGGTGACGAGATGCATTTCCCAGTTCTTGAGAAAGAAGTGGGGGAATAAGGGAGCAGGTTGTTATTTACTTCATCAGACATGGTCCTTTGCTTAGTTGGTTTTACTTATTTTTTTTTGTTACAGAGGATTGTTTGGTGGAAGGGGTGAGATGTAATATATTGGGAGACATTGCTATACCCTTGACTTGGTTTCGCTCTTCTGCTGGGCAGGGGACAGATTGGTTCTTGAGAGCAGGGGAAAGAGAGTAGGGGAAAGCTATATTTCTCTGGTTATTTCTTCAAGAAAAAACTTGCCACCTTCTTCCATTTATCTGACCTAGATCATAGTTGCCCATGACAATAATTACTCATATCTAAAACATTTTAAGGTTTGCACACTGTTTTCCTCACAGGAATCTGTGAAGCAGGCCATGTAAGTATTATATCTTTGGAGGGAAAAGGCAACAATAACATTTTAAACAAAATAAAGATAACTTTAACCCATGGGGTGGCGGGGGTCAGTGTTGATTTACCTAAAAGATATCGTTTAAACCTCAGAGATGCTCGGTTTAAGGTCTCAGGTAACAGATTTACATTTCTAGAGATAACACACTTCTTTGTAGTCTTATTTCCAACCTCCTCATTCAACAGAAACAGTTCTTTCTTTTCTAAGTTACTAAAGATCTCTTAATTGCCAAATCTAATGGCCTTTTCTTGTTCCTCATTCCTCTTGACCTTTTCACAGATTTTGACAATCACCTAATCATTCTTTTCTTCTGGATACACTCTTTTCTCTATGTTTTTGTAGCACTGCTTTCTCCTTTTTTACCTGTCTCTTCTTACCTGTTTGACCTCTCCTCTATCTCCCTCACTAGATTTTTATCCAGGGCATGCCTGCTAACTGTTGGGGTCCCCTAAGGTTCTATTCTGGGCCCTCTTCACTTCTCCCCTTACATTGTTTCATTAGGTGAGCATATCAGCTCCTATGGTTTCAATGATCACCTTCATGTAGATGGTTCTCTGGTCTACTTGCCAGTTCTAACCTCTCTTCTCTGGTGACAAGTCTTGTGTCTCCAGCTGCCTTTTGGACATCTCAAACTGGATGTCCCGTAGACATCTTAAATCCAACATGTTGAAAACCAAATTTATTATTTCCCTCCACACTCTCTCCTCTTTTTAATTTTCCTATTATTTTGGAGGGTACCTGCCAACATTTCCCAGGACACCCAGACTGTCATCTTTGACTACTTACTTTCTCTTAGACCCATATCTAATCATTGTTTTTACCTTTGTAACAGCTCTCATATATACTCCCATCTCTTCTGACACCATAACCACCTTGGTGCAGGACCTCATTATCTCAAGCCTGGTCTCTTGTATTACTAGTCTACTGTTTGGTTTCCTGGCCTCAAATCTCTTCCCCTTTCCAATCCATCCTTCACTTGGCTGTCAGATTGACCTTCCTAAAATGCAATTCTGACCCTATCACACATCACACACCCTCCATTCAGTAAACTCCAGTGGCTCCTATGGCTTCCAGGATCAAATTTTAAATTCTCTGTTTGACTTTTGAAAACTCTTCATAGCCTTGCTCCTTCCTGCCTCCCTAGTCTTCTTACACCACATACTCAGATCCAGTAACACTGGCGTCCTTGCTCTCAGTCCCACTGGATACTCCATCTCCCAACTCGGAGCATTTTCCTTGGCTGTTCCCCATGCCTGGAACTCCCTTCCTCCTCATCTCTCCCTCCTGGCTTCTTTCAAGTCTCAGCTTACCTTCTTCAAGAAGTCTCTCCCAATCCTTCTTACTCCTAGTGCCTTCCCTTTGAGACTGCCCCCAATGTATCTTGTCTATGTCTCCTCCTTACATAGCTGTTTACTCACTGTCTTCCTCATTAGATTTAGGAAGGGTTTGGTTCTTTGTGTTCACAGTATCTGCACAATGCTTAGAACATAGTAGGCGCATAATTAAGTACTAGTTGACTAACCAACACCAGTGATGGAAATGAGAAAAAGGAGTTCTCTCAATGAGTATCTTTGAATTTGTGTATGTCCAGTCAAGTCCTTACCTCTTTCTGGCTGTTTACGTTAACTCCCACTCTGTATAGCATTTCCCCTGCTTTTGTGGATTCAGTTAAATCTGGGTTACTTTGGACTTGTGAAGAATGTATTACCTTCCTTTTAGGTCATTTCCCTGTGTGTGACATTGAATTTGGAATCACTCAAGGGGACAGGCACCATATCTTTTATTGTTCTTGTACACTGTTTAATAAACACTTTGGCTGAGGCAATGAATGATTGATTTAATTTCCCCCCTTTGTGAGGAGAGCAGGAATTTAAAGGTATGTGCTCCCCTACCTACACCCTGATTGTAGCATGAAATAAGAGGTCTGCTGACAATTGATCGACTATTAACTATATGAAAGTCAGTAGAAAGGAAAGATGGGGACTGTTCGTTGTCTTCTCAGCAACCAATTATAGCTTAAAGTTACAATGATATGTTATCTCATTCCTCTCTCTTAGAGGAAGAATATATCCTGGCCAGTTAAGCATCTTTCCTCTGCTTGGTGCCAAGTATACAACCACCCTTACCTCACTGTTTCCTTTTCCTTTTCCTGGTTTGTCCCAGTTTTCTTTTGTGGGATGAGTATCAGTAACTGTTACTAAGTAAATATGGAAAATTCTCTGGATTAGCTAATCCAAGATTAGAAATTTTGGATAGCTAAAGCCTCCACCCTTTCTCCCATCCCTACTGCTATCTAAAGACTTCCCAGTCCCTTGGCACACCCTACTAGCTAAAAGAGAGATTAGCAGGTATTAATGAGAAGCCTTAAAGACAAAAGAGTCTCTCCTTGATAGAAAGAACATCCCAAAAGGGAGAATCTAGAATCAAGATATAACTATGGTCACAGTAAAACCTCTATGAGAGGCAGCTTGGTGTAGTGGGATGACCAGGGAAATTTGGAGACAGAAGACCTAGGCTTGAAGCCATATTCTGACACTGATTTGTGTTGTGACCTTTAGCTTCCCTGTTCCTCAGTTTCCCTTATTGTTAAAATGAGAACTACAATGACAGTAGCTGGCATTTATAGTTCTTTAATCACATTTCATCCTGAATTATGTGAAGTAGATGCTATAGAAATCTAATCCTCATTTTTTTAGCTGAGGAGCCTGAGCACCAGGGAGGTGACATGATTTGTCTATGGTTGTAAAACTAGTCAAGATCAGAACCAGGATTGAAGCTCAGGGTTCTCCGGAGTCTAGGGCAAAGCTCTGTACACTGAACCACGCTGCAAAGACAGCCCTTGCTTGGCCTAACTCCCAGGTTGTTGTGTGGGAAGAGTTTTGGAAACCTGAGAGCTCTATATGTGTTCTTAGGACTTTTTTTTCAGGGAAGAGAAGGACAATCATAGCAAGCTCGAATCATAAACTGTTAGATATGGAAGGAATCTTAGAGATCTCTATTATAAGCTCCTCATTTTTACAAATGAGAGGGACTTTGTACACAAATGCTCTGATACAGGAGTTGACAGGTTGAAAATGGAGACCAGCATGCAGTCCAGTGAGGCTAGAATGCCTGAAGGGGAGTGGTGTAAAATATGGCTGGAAAAGTAAATTGGAGCCAGACTGTGAAGAGCCATGAATGCCAGAAAGGATAAGGTATCTCTATTTTATCTATTAGACAGTGAGGAGACATTTGAGAAGGGTAGAGACGTGATCAGACTTGATTTGTAGCAGCAGCCCTGGGGCCTTAACAGCTTCAGCATGAGATTCCTTGGTGTGGACACTGGTATTCTGTAAAGCATGTCACTCCCATAGGTCTTCACACATCACTGGAAGTACAGCCATTACCTAACACTACTCTGAGGGCAGAATACTGAAGCAGTAGAAGGAAACATAGCAAGGCAAGGGCAAGCCTATGGGCATGAGATACTGACACTGGACCGTGGGTGACCATCCAGGTGGGACAGGTTCCCATTAGTTGCCCCGTATTCAGATTTGGATGTCCATTACTGTTTAGATGAGGCAGGCTATTATTGAGTGAAGTATTATTGGGTTCTGAAACTGGATGTCTCATGGATATCTTAAATACAACATGTCTGAAACTGAACTAATTTTCCTCTCCCACCCCTCCATCCCTGAACCCTTCCTTCTTTTTATCTTTCTATTACTGGGGAGGGTACCATCATCCTTCTAAGCCATCCAGCCTTGCAATGTCAACTCCTCAATCTTACTCACCCCGATATATCCAATCACTTGCCAAATCTTGTCAATTATACCTTCATAATATCTCTTATATATGCTTTTTTTCTCTCTTCTGATACTGTCACCACTCTAGTATAGGCCCTCATAACCTTCTGCTTGCACTATTGCAATAACCTTTTTGTTGGTCTCCTTAGCCTAGAGGCTACTGGGTGATGAAGTAGATGGAGGGATGGTTCTGGAGTCAGACAGACCTGAGTTCAAATAAGGCCTTAAATGCTGAATTACTATGTGATTCTGGGCAAGTGACTTTAACCTTTCTCTGCTTAATTTTCTCAGTGATAAAATGAGAGCAATAAGAGCACCTACCTTGCAGGGTTGTTATGAGAACCAAAGGAGATAATATCCATTACAGTACTTAGCACAATGCTTAGCATGTAGTAGGTGCTACGTAAAGCTTTATTACTCTTTCCTTCTCCTGTCTCAAGTCTCTCTCCACTTCACTCCCTCTTCCGCTCAGCTATTGAAGTGATACTTCTAATGCAGGTCTGACTATATTACCCCCTATTAAATCAAGTCTAGTGGTTTCTCTATCACCTCCATGATGAAATACAAAATCCTCTGGTTTTTAAAGTCCTTTATAACCTGACCCTGTCCTACGTTTCCAGTCTTTGCTTTTGCCTAGCACAGTGCTCTGCACTAGTTAGATGCTTAGTAAATATTGAATTGAATCCCTGAGTTGGGGACCTATTGGTCTATGGCTTCTTCCTACTGTCTTATAATAGAAAAAAAAAACCAGGCCTGAGCCAGCTGGATTATATAGTTATCTGCTTTGATGGCAGCTGGATTTATACTAGGCTAAGAATTTTTAAAAATATAGCCCGTCCTTATGATTTTATTGGTGTAGTGGACTGCAAGAAAGCTCCCTCTATCCACGCAGATCAGCCACTGACTTGTAATTTACAGTCTTGAAGAGTTGTCTGGGGCATTGAAGAGTTAAATGATGTGTTCCTGGTAACACAATAGCTGAGCTGGAAGAGTCCCAGATTTGGAGTTGGAGGATGTGGTAGATAACTCAGGTAGACATAGCTTACCTCAATGCTTTTGGTAAAGTATTGTGTGGGAAAGATGAAGACAATGAATTAGGTGCTAATACAGTCATATGGGTTCACAACTGGTTGAGTTGTCAGACTCAGTGGCTGCTAATGTAATAGTTCAGTGTCAGTGGAGTATACTGCCCAGTGAACCTGTGTTTGACCCTGCACTTTTAACATTTTTACCAATGCTTTGGATGAAGATATGGTTGGTTTGGTTTGTTCATCAGATTTGCAGGGGACCCAAAGCTGAGAAGGATGGTATGGTTAATGGAATGGATGATAGTCAGAATCCCAAAAGATTCTGACAAGCTGGCGTATCTAATAAGATGAATTCAATAGGGATAAATGTAAAGTCTTGTGCCTGGCCAAAAAAAAAAATCAACTTCATAAACACAAGATGGGGGAAGCTTGGTTAGACAGTGGTTCTGAAAAAGACTTTTGGGTTTTAATGAACTGTCAGTTTAACCTGAGCCAGCAGTATGATCTGGCAGCCAAAACATCTTGGGCTGCCTTAGACGCAATGACTGCAGCAATAGAGATGTGATAATACTGCAGTACTCAGCCTTTCTTCATCTTCTTTCTGAGTATTGGTTTTAGTTCTGGGCACTTCAGTTTAAAGATATTGGTAAAGTGAAAAGCAAAGATTTCAAACCCAAGGCCACTTGCCTGCAATACTCCTTTGTGCCTGCTGCAAACAAATATAATAGAACAAAGATAATGTTAATATGTGGTTTTTAAAGTCAAAACATGGCCCCAGGGATCTTTGTATAGAGTTTACTGGCCCCTGATTTCTATTTGGATTTGACCCCACTAGTGGAGAGTATCCAAAGGAAAGCAACCACAGTGGTGAAGGGCCTGGGCCCATGACATCTGAGGATCACTTGAAGGAACTAGTCAGTTGATAAACATTTTTTAAGTGCTTGCTGTGTGTCAGGCAGGTGCTGTTCGAAGTGCTGGGGATAAAAAGAAAGGCAAAGGGGAATCTCCACCCTCGAGGAGCTCACAATGTAATGGGCAAATTTAGCTTAGAGAAAAGGTCAGGGGAGACATGATAGCTGTCTTAAGTATTTTCAGGGCTGTCCTGGGGAAGAAGGATTCAGTTCGTTCTTTTTGACCCCAAAAGGGCAAACCAGGAGCAATGGGTAGAAATTACAAAAAAGGCTAACTTAGACTTGATGTTGGGGGAAAACATCCTAAAAATTTGAGCTGTCACAGAGTAGGATGGGCTGCTTTGAGAGGTAATAATGTCTCTTTGGAGCAGAGGCCAGACAAACAGATGCTTGTCCAGCATGTTCTAGTGAGGATTCCTCCATGGGTTGGATTAGAAGGACTCTTGAAATCTCTTCCAACTCTCAAATTCTGTGCTCTGGGTTCTAATCCCAACTGCTTCCTTCTTGCTTAGAGTCAGTCATCTGACTTTCTTGGTCTCAGTTCTTTCAAGTATAAAATGACAGTGTTAGACTAAATGGCCCCTGTGGTCCTTTTCTTTCATCACTGAAATTCTGTGATTTGATGGTTCTGTGGCATGCCCCAGATCAGCATGAGCTACTAGGTAGGGAAGTCTGCTCTTTCTGATCTAGAGTTTTGAGGAAGCTATATAATGTGTGAGCTCTATGTGTGAATGTCTAATTCCTGGACTAGAATTCTGCATCAGAGAACATGGAGGAGGTAGTAATCAGAGGAATGAAAGGTAACAAATCTAGAAACGCTCATTTTAAGTGATAGGCAATGAGTTGTTCACACAGGGCATCAGCACAGATGTTTCACTGATTTAGAATGCCTTTCCCTGCAATTATTCCCCATTGTTTTACTTGAAAGTCATTAGGAACTGGACATGATGTCACTGGCAATTTTGGAAGTAGGGCCAGGCTTATCAGAGGCTTATCCATCACTCTCCAAGATTGATTTTGTGAATGAACTTGATTGGAGGTTGGAGGTTGGGACTTTTCCAGGTCCCTGGAAAATAGGACCTTGGGGTCAAGATCACCTAATGAATTCCATCCCACTGATAAGCAGGATAAAGGAACTAGGCAGCAGCTAAGCTTAGGGAGTGAGTAGAGGGGATTGAGTATCTGGGATAAGGAAACATTTGAGAGGTGTCATTTGAAGGAAGGGGGCTGAGGGAAACTTCCTTAAGATTCTTCTGATATCTCCAGATTTATAACCCAGGACAAGCCTAGTAACTTTTCTATTTCTCTGGCTGGGACCACCCATGAGCTCTAGGAGTGGGCTCCCCTGGCTTTGTTGAGATGAAACTAAGTCATCTTAAATGTCTGAATCTGGTTTGTAGGTTTCTCTATAGAATAAACATTAGCCTGCAGCAAAAACTAATTAATTCAGGCTCCAGTTCATGAATTAGACATTCACACATAGAATCATAGATGTTAGAGGTGGAAGAGACCATTGATTAAGTCATTTATTTCAGTCTTCTCATATTACTGATGGGGGAAACTGAGGTTCCCAAGAAGAATGGAGACTTGCTACTGCTTGATAGACCTGGGACTAGAAACTGGGTCTTGGGATCTCACTGGCTAGAACATTTTCCTTTCTAATGGGCAATTTCAGGTCTTCCCCATTTTGGAAGAAAGATTGACTCAGCAAATAAAGTATAAATAAGATTGCCAGAAGGCTGTTTACTTCAGAAAAGCTGTCTTCAAGGACTTTCATAACTACTTTCAGCAACAGTCATTTGCATACAAACAATGAATGTGCTAATTAAAAATTCTTCTGAAGTCTTCATTAATAGCAGATTGGGCATTTTACTGAGGCTCGTTTGGAAGCTGACTGAGTTGCTGAGTCTACTGAGGAAGAACTCAAATTGCATTTCTTCAGACTATCAACTCAGATGTTTTACTGAGTGAGAATGCCTTTCCTTGCAATTATTCCCTGTTGTTTTACTTGAAAATCATTAGGAAATTTTCCCCCTCAGGGCTTCTCTCTTCCAGGTTGCACAATCTGGGTTTCCCATAAGAGCGCCAGCCCAGCCCTTTAAAGACCTCTTTTCCTCTCATCATCAGCAGCCATCCTGGAGCACCTGTTGTGTGTGAGGGCTCTGGGCTTGGTGCTCTGGGGTCATGGGGGTGGGTGGAGCTAGGATGGAGGAGAGAAGACCTTCCTTCCTCCAGGGCTTGCACATCAAACCAGAATTTCCATGTGCTGTAGTGCAAATGAGAAAGAAGGTACAAGAGTATGTGCAGATGGCAATAGAGATGGTTCCTTCATTGCTTCATTCATTCAGTCACCATTGTGTGGTACAAGTGTTAAGTGTCCGGCACCATACAAGGTGAAGAGGACACAAAGACAGAAATGAAATAATCTGTGCCCTCAGGGTTTTTGTGTTCTACTAGTGTGGCATAACATATGCACAGTTAAATAAGTGGAAGTGAGAGACAAATTTAAAACAATTTTTTTAAAGTAAAGTTAGGTGGCACAGTGGACAGGGTATTGGGCTTGGAGTTAGGAAGACCTGAGTTCAAATCCAGCCCGAGATGCTTACTATCTGTGTGACCCTGGGTAAGTCATTTAACCTTAGCCTGCCTCAGTTTCCTCATCTCTAAAATAGTGATAATAATAACACCTACCTCCCAGGGTTATTATGAGGATCAAATGAGAGTATTTTTAAAAGTTCTTTGCAAATCTTAAAACACTATTTAAATGCTAGTTGCTATTATTATTTTCATCTTCATTATTATGATTATCATTAATGATTTCTGAGTAGCAGTAGTGATGGAGAGGGAGGAGAGAGCATTAATGACTGTGAGAATATGGACAGGGAAGTGACTTTCCCTAATTCCTTACATTTTTAAATGAATGTAGAGTTTACAAAGTACTTCGCATTCACTGTCTCCCATGATCCTCACAAACTCCCTGTGATATAAGGCAGGGCAGGTAGTAATAGCTGTCTTTTACAAATAGGGAAAACTGTGGTTCATAGCAATTAATTGATTTTGCTGAGAGTCAGATGCTAATTCAATTTGATGACATAGTATATTTGAACCCCAGAATTCTAACATCAGCTCCAGTATTCTTCCTACTATTAGCCCTCAGCTTACCTCTCAACTATTAACACAGTTACATAGAAATCTGATCAGAGGAGTCTGAATGAGCTTATATTCCATTTTGGTTCCAATTGTTACCATCCCTGGATGGGTACCATGATGTCTTGGAATATGTCTCATAGCCGTGTGGTGTGGTAGAATTAGCCCTTGGGCAGAGAATTGGGAAACCTGGGTCCTGGGTCCTACTCTGTAGATTACTTGCTGTAGGATTTTAGGCTAGTCACTTTGCCTCAGTAGAACTCATTTTCCAATGAAGATACTAATCACAGGACTGTAGATTTAAATCTGGAAAGGATTTTTGAGATCATATAACCCAACACTCTTATTTTACATATGAAGAAACTGAGGCCCAGAGAGGGGAAGTAATTTGCCCAAGATCATTATTTGGTGGGAAAGTAGAAGTCGGACCTAATCCTCTAACTCCAAATCCATCATTTTGTGGTCCTTTCCAGTTCTAACATTCTGTGGTTTTTCATTGCTGTTCTCAAGAAAAGGTGCAAGATACTAGAGTCATCTGAGGTCACAGTGGTTGTACCAAATGGTGCTAGTGAATCCTGGACTAATGCCCATCTTAAAAAATTCCAGCACTTTCTTGGTGATGCTACATTAAGGAGTACCATGATGTCCAAAGACTCAAAATCGCTGATGGCCCAAGGAACACCTTACTGCATGGAGGCATTATGTAGCCTTCAGAATACGGCTGAATATTACCAATGATGATGGACCCACAAGATATGCCATAAAAGACTTTATCCAGGAAATGTTTGCTATAGCTAAAAAGAGAGTCGAACAGTCAATTAGGTAATGAGAAGAATGGACAGCAAATGGACAGCTGAAATGCCATGGTGATTATGAAAATATCCAAAAGTCCTGGGGTGTTTTAGATAGATAGTCTATGAAGGATTTATGGGAAGATTATGGAGAAGAGTCAGCGAGGATAAGAAGGCTGATACTGTGGGAGTATGTGCACACACCGATGAGCTCTCAGATCCATTGAAATATTGAAGCTTTTATTCCCACTTGGGTAATTTCTTTTCTGGAGCAGCATAGAAGGAAATGTAGCAATCTCTTGTTAACACTTGCATGTGCCAATCAAGTGCTGCCTATTTATGTGTCCTTAGATGAAATGGCTTTATTCTCAGCCATTTTAAAGGTGGTGAAGATGAAGGGGTTAAATATAAATTATGGCACACGAACCTCAAAAGGTGCATTGGTATTTAGCCCCATTTGCTCTTTGGAATTCAATTCCTTCCTGTTGCCAAAAGAAAGTAGTGCTGATCTATTAGATCAGAATATATTCCTGTCTTCAAATCCTGGCAACAGGACGTTCTGTCCTCCAGATTTCATCGTATGAGTTGGGTGTTGCAGGAAACTTGGCACCAGGACTTTCTTTTCAAAATAATAAACAGAGATGTCGCCTTGGGTTTCATCTGATGAGGCTTAGATGCTCCTGCACCACGAAGGCTGATTCATAGGCAAATGGGAACTAATAATAGTAAGTTAAAAAAAAATATTTCCCTGTTTAAATTTGTCAAGGCAAGATTCCTGTCGTGTTTTGCAGGACATGAGAGAATGTGTTCCTTTGATGGCACTGTAATGACATACTAATTTCTATTTCAGGCTTGGCATGGTTAGGCTGAGACTAACCAAGAGATGTCACCTCTTGCCTTTATTCAATGAAAATTAGAATGTTACAGTGAGTAGAGCTCTGGACTCAGCATAGGGAAGACCTGATTGCATGTGGTACTGATTAGCTAAGTAACGGGCAAGCCTGTTTCCTTGTCGTAAAAATGGGTATAATAATAATAGCCTCAGTTTCCTCATCTGCAAAAATGGGCATAAAAATAATAGCCACCATTTTATCATCTTGTAAAAATAGACATAATAAAAATAGCCTCAGTTTCCTCATCTGTAAAAATGGGCATCATCATAATAATAGTGGTATCTATCTCACAAGGCTATTATGAGGCTCAAATGAGATGACAATGTAGGCAAAACATTTGTGAATTGTAATATTGTATGGGATATTCCCAAAGTCTGTTTTAAGTCACAATGAGACTTAGGGGACACCCTGTATAAACAGAAATTATTTTCGTTATACTCCTGCTGTAGCTTGGCTGTGTGATGTAGTGAACAGGCACTGGACTTGGAGCTCAGAGATCTAGGTTCAAGTTTTGACTCTGCTACTCACTAGCTGAATACCTTTGGATAGACTCACTCTCTTATCTTGAGTTTGCTCATTTGTACAGTTGACCTCATAATAGTTCACATTTCTTTTAAAAAATTTTAATGAACTATTTCTTCTATTTCTTTCCCTTCTGCCTCCCACACTTAAATGAGAAAAAAAAAAGGAAAAGAAAAATGAATCTCTTATAATGAATATATATAGTCAAGCAAAACAAATTGTCAGTGCCAGGGGTAGGGAACCTGCAGCCTCGAGGCCACATGTGGCCCTCTACACCCTCAAGTGTGGCCCTATGACTGAGTCCAAACTTCACAGAACAAATCCCCTTAATAGAAGAATTTGTTCTTTGAAGTTTGGACTCAGTCAAAAGGCCACACTTGAGGACTTAGAAGGCCACAAGTTCCCCACCCTGGGCCAAAATTTACAAACTGTCTGTGTATGAATCATTTGTCTCACTCTGTTCCCTGAGTCTTTCACCTCTCCTAAGTCTTTCAAAAGTGTTGGTCTTAACAGCTTTGTAGTTACTGTATAAATTGTTCCCCTGGTTCTGCTCACTTCACTCTGCGTCAGTTCATACAAGTCTTCTCAGATTGCTCCTTAACTGTCTCTTTAAACATTTCTTACAGCGTAACAGTATTTCATTGTATTCATATGCCATACTTTGTAAGCCAATTCCTAATTGCTAGGCACCTCCTTAGTGCCTAGTTTTGGTTTGGTTTAGTTTGGTTTTCTTTTTTTGCCTCTACAGAAAGAGCTGCTAAGAATATGCTGGTCCCAAAAGTCTTGGTACAGATTTCAGCTCTAAACTACTCTTAAGACTTTGGGGACACGCTATATTTTTGTACATAGGGGTTCCTTTTTCTTTCTTTGATCTCTTTGCTAGGTCATCACATTTTCACAGCACTTTTAAAAATTAGTTTTTTTTTTCATTTAACAAGGATTTATTTTCTCTTCTAGTTCCTCCCCCTGAAAAACAAACAAAAAACTAAAACCCTTATGACAAGTATTCATAGTCAAGCTAAACAAATTCCCATCACATCAGCTGTGTGAAATTATTATCTTATTCTGCATATTGAATCCATCCTCTTTCTTGTCCAGAGGTGGGTAACGTTCTTCCATCTTCAGTACATTGGCAATGTCCACACTCTTTTAAGATTTATAACATACTTTTCTTATAACAATTTTGTGAGCTTGGATAATAAAAAGTGTAATTATTCCCATTTCACAGATGAGGAAATTGAGATTTAGATATTGTTAAGAGACTTGCCTAAGGTCACATAGTAAGTGTAACAGCTAGAATTTGAATCTAGGTTTGCTGACTTAAATTCTACCGCTATTTAAAAAAATTAACTTTATTATGTTTCCTCACATGGTCTAACTTATAACAATGGGAGGTTTCCTACTGTGGGTAGTAAATAGCTCCCTAGCTTACAGGGTGGTTATGGGAGTAGAATGAGTACATGAAGCATTTGGGAGACACCAAAGCCTAGATAATTGTGAGTTCTTTGTATAATTTTTTTTCCTTTTTTTATTCTCTTACAGGGAACTGAAATCCATCCTCCTATAGCCTCCAGAGTCTTCTGTTGCAGATACTTTCCCCAAGGTATTCTGGCTGTCACTGATAGATTCTATACTGCTGCCTTCCCGCCAGACTTTCTTTTCTTTTCTTTTCTTTTCTTTTCTTTTCTTTTCTTTTCTTTTCTTTTCTTTTCTTTTCTTTTCTTTTCTTTCTTTCTTTCTTTCTTTCTTTCTTTCTTTCTTTCTTTCTTTCTTCCTTCCTTCCTTCCTTCCTTCCTTCCTTCCTTCCTTTCTTTCTTCTTTCTTTCTTTCTTTCTTTCTTTCTTTCTTTCTTTCTTTCTTTCTTTCTCTCTCTCTCTCTCTCTTTCTCTCTCTCCCTCCCTCTCTCCTTCCCTTCCTCTCTCCCTTTCTTTCTTCCTTCCTTTTCTGAGTTAAAGAAAGGCAAATGAAAAAACTTTTCTAAAAATGTAATAATTCAAAAGTACTAAAGTATGTAAAGTATGCCTATTTTTCTAATTTTTTTTAGTATTTTGGCCAGTGGTATTTCTAGACATAATTTTTTCTTGGGGGAGGGAGGGGTGTGATTCTATGTGATCCATTAACCTCTCCCAAACTATTTGCTGTAGTAGATACTACATGTAGATAGAGAATTGTTCTTTCCCTGTGGATTCCAGTTTGTAACATGGAATATAAAAAAAAAACCCAATTCCTTCTAGAATGAGGATCCAAAATGCTTTGCCTATCTTTTATAATACTAATGGAATCCTTGAGAGGCAGGATGATGTAGTGGCTAGAGGGCAACCTTGGTTTGCTTGTTGTCTTTCATTCTCAAAGACAACCAAAATGACATCACTATGTTGGGGGGTTAAGATACAGTGTGTCTGATTGTGACTGATCAGACCAATGCAAGTTCTGAAGGGTCTACCACAGGTTGGGCACAAATAGTCCCATAACACTATAGTTCAAGTCCATGAATACTAGAGACTGATTTCAGATATCTCACTTAATCTCAGTTCCCTTAGGCTGTTCTTTAAGATTGTATGTTACAAAAAAAAGACTGTATGTTACTGGTCTTTATCATTTGAGGATGTTTCACCATTGGGAGTGGCCTAGGCTAATGAGACCACAGGTCTAGGACAGTAATAACAAATGAATCTACATGGAAGGTCAGAATGTATAGTCACCTTTGACTAGGACAATGTTGATAAAAGATGTGATGTTTTTATAGCACTGGGTTTGCAGTTTTACAGTTTAGTGATTTTGGCTCCAGGTGGCAGAAGGTATCATAATTACTTCAGTGCTTAAGTCATCAGATAGTTAACTATGTATGTTTTTCTTCTTAAAAAAAATAAACAAATATTTTTACTTACAGGGTTGGACTTAATCATAATAAAATAGAAAACTTGTAAGTGTGAGCTTTTAAAATAGTTATTTGCATAGGGAGGACAACTAGATGGTACAGTACATAGAGCACAGGAAGATGAGTTAAATCACTTGCTGTGTGACTCTAGGCAAGTCACTTAACCCTGTTTGCCTCTATTTCCTCATCTGTAGAGTGAACTGGAGAAGGAAATGACAAACCACTCCAGTATCTTTGCCAAGAAAATCCTAAATGGGGACATTTCTGAAACAATTGAAAACCATTTACTAATTACATGAGCTTAGGCAGTTTGCTTGACTTCAAAGCCACAGACATTTCCATCAGCTGCTAAACAAGAGGGCTAGGCTAAAAATAAAACCTGCATAACCTTTGACAAGTCATTTAACCTTAGTTTCTTCATCCATTAGCATGAGGTTGAACATGATCTCTAGGGTATATTTCAACTCTAACAATCTTAGATCTATGGAGATGTTAGTGCTACATTTTTGAGCCAAGGAGGTTGGTACTGGTCATGCCTCCCCATTCTGCTTGATGAATTGCAACTGCTGTTGTAGGTGGCAGTGAACACTTCCATTAACTTAATTATTTCCTATTCTTCAGCAGTCTGTTTGATTATGAATCCTAAACAGGTAGTCGCTACTAGTCTCAGGTTCTGCAAAAAAGTAGTTTTTGTCAGTGAATAGAAGAAACTTTGATGTACGAATCTTGGCCAAAATAATTTCCATTCCTTGGTTATAACCACTGATAACAGACACTGCCAGGGGCCCCACTTTTCCTGACAGTTCATTGAAATATTAAGTCATGTTCAATAAAAATCAAGAGTTTGAACTTCTGACAAATTGATTTTAATTTGAACTCTTTCCAAATGGAATATAGTAATAGGTAAAAAATCCTCCATGCCCCATAGGATTATTGCTATGACTGAACTGTCCTTCCAATCCCAAAGTTTCCATGTTACTAAAGTTATTTATTCAGTGGCTGGTTAATCACCTGTTGGGGATGTTGTAGAGAGTCTATTTATGCATCAGGTAGAATGTCAGTCTAAGGTAACATCTAAGGACCTTTTTGGTGGTCCATGACCTAGTGGCTAAGCCTCTGGTGATTAATTGTATGCATTGTAAGGGTTAATACATTTTAGGGACAAGAAAGCGGGTAAGCAGTATAAGCATACAAACCCTATATCGAGGTAAAAGAGGACTGAAGGAAGCAGCTACATTTCTTCTCATCAATCCGGGAAAGCTCTGTGGAAGAGGTAGAATTTTAGGAGTTATTGACCATATGTTGCCTAAGCTCATATAATTAGTATTAGGAGCCATTGATCATTAGCCTTTGTTTTATGGGGTTAGGAGGAGAACAAAAAAGAAATTAGCATTTCAGACATTATGGTACAACTTGGATGTGGGAATTAGACGTATTGATGAAGGAGACTCCAAGCATATGTAACTTGAGATGAATGAAGGTGCTACCAGGAGAAGTAGAGAGAAGATGCTAGAATCATAGAATTTTAGAACTGGAAAATACCCTTAGAGATTACCTGCTCCAATGCCATCACTTTCTGGTTAATGAAAATGAGCCCAGAGATGTAAAATATTCTGCTCAAGGTCACACAGCTCATTAATGCAATAATGAGAATGTAATTTAGGTCTTGAAAATGATATCATCTCAGGGCTCTGGTACTACTTATATTTGGGTCAGTATAGTACAGGAATTCTGCCTTAGGATTCTGCTTAGATTTGAAGACCATATGCCTTCAAGGCTGAATTTGTTGAGAACAAACTTTATTTCTCATAGAAATTTTGATGTACCTAGATAATTAAATGCTTTTAGCATCATTTTTTAAACATCCCTCCCTAAATTATGTGTTTCCAAGCTGTTTCCTTTTCTTCTCCCCTGCCAATTTTGGTTTGAGTTTTGGGCTTTCATTCTATGGTATGGTATTTTTTATAGCAGAGGACTTTTTGTACCATAAAACAAGCACATTTTTTAAAAATGTGCATAAGACCTGTCTCTGAAAACATCTGGTAAAAATAAGGAATGCTTGAAAAACTACGGTTCTCAGAGATGACCCCTACCTCTTTATTAGCAGGGAGTCCCCAAAGTAAACCTTTATTTCCTGCTGCTGACACACAGAGATCCTTAACTGAAATGTTTTGCGTAGTTTCTGAAATCTGGAGGGAGACTTTAAACATACATTAAGGCCAACAACCTAAGGTTGGGGGAGATAGAGTTGCTTTGAATTATTTGCCCAATATCATCCCTGGATATTTATGGTATGCTGGCCTTGGTCTCATTCCTTTTGAGCCTGTGGCGTTTCTTAGCTCCCTCTCTCTCAAGCTCACTAAAACCCACCTGAACCAATTATATGTAGACCTTCCCTGCATACCCCTATTTCCCATTAGCACAGTCAATACTTGTCACATCATAGGCCCTATGCAAATGCCTTTCAGGTTTTTTTTAAGCAAAACAAAGCAAAAAAATTGTCTCAGAAATATTATAAACCGTTCTACATTAAACATTTTAAAATTTTTTATTTTTAACTTATGTAATAAAACAAGCATTTCTATAACATAGCACAACAAATAAGATGATTTCATATGAAACTGTAAATCTACTATGTACAACTTGCTATTTCTTTCAAATATACAACAAAACACTGTGTAAATTTCTTTTTTTCCTTCCCAGCCACCATGTCCTAAAGATGGCTACCGTTAGACACAAATAGGTGTGTGTATACGCATATGTGTGTATGTATATAAAACTATTCTATATATTTCTATTCATCATTTCTTTCTCTGGATGCAGACAGCATCTTCATATTCCTTTATAGTAAATTTGGGTTTTTATAATAGTCAAAATAACATATTTTCTCAAAGTCATTCTTAAAACAATATTGCTGTTACTGTATACAATATTAAACTTTAACTACTGGAAAGCCCACAGAATAGGGTATTCTACTTGACTGAATTTTCTGATTTTTTCAAGACTTCATTATTAAAAAATCGTTCTAAAATGTGTTGATGTACTTTCCTGACTTAGTAAATACGGTAAAAAGAATACATTTTAATCATTCCTTCATGATCAAGGACCTTAGGATGATTATTAGGTAGATCAATTTACCCAATGTGCAGGGGATGCTCCTGTGAAGGGTTTATGAGAGGACATTGAAAAGAGTGTCTTAGAATTGGTGGTCATGGAGAGGTGTGATCTGTATTATTGGAGGGATTCTCCACATTGTTGAGATCACATCTCATTGTTAAATGAACAGAATTTGTATTCCTGTATTTTGATTTTAATTTAAAGGCTCTGGTAAGGTTAGTTTATGTTAAGATTTTATCATATATCAATCCATTTGAAATGCTTTGTAGAAATCACAGACTTGATATTTCTGCCTTCTATCTATTTAGATAAGCTGGAATGACTATTTATGCAACTGTCTTTATAGATGAATGTGGGCAAGTTACCTGGGCTTTGCTTTCTTATAAAATGGGGATGAACTAGATGATGGGTGTGTCCTTTCCAGCTTTAATTTTATATGAAATAATGTTTACAAAAAAAAAATTGTCATTATAGAGCCTGCTGCCATTATAGGAAAATGTGTATAGTGGAGTTTTACTTAATTTTTTGGAGCCATAACTAGTATAGAACTATTGGGATTTTTCTTAAGGTGCCAACATTTAGAGGATGCTAGTAGTATTTATCTGCCTTTAGCAGATAGAAACAACTGAGCCTAACCTAACCCTGAGTTATTAGCAAGAGCTATTTTTAGTTAAAACCAGTGTGTTTTCTCCCTATCTCATGGACGCCCTCTGCTTTTTCCTCCTGGTTTGGCCTCCACAGCAGTGGCCTCATGAAAGGTACTAATGTGGGTTCCTCTTTCTCTTCCTAGCCTCCCATGGAGCAATATTTTGGGGGAGAGAAGGAGAATCTCTCCCAGCTTGTGGTCTTGTGTCCCAAGGTCTCTCCACTTATTCACTGAAATTGGTCTTAAAAAGTTGATTTAAAAGTGTGTTTTGTGCTGCTTGCCCTGGCTCCCAGAATGACTAGTTATAGCTCTGTTTGCTAAGATGGATTAATGATCATTTTATACCCCAGTAGACTATAACCTACACACATTTCATCCTGTGTAGTTCTTTTCCAGGTACTTCTACATCCCAAAGTAAATTTTGCTCTGAGGCTCTATCCAATTCAGTGGAAATTTTCCTCTAGTTTTTTTTCCAGTTTATTTATTTTTAGTTTTCAACATTCACTTCCATAAGTATTAAATTTTCTCTCCCTCCTTCCTCGCTTCCTCCCCAAGATGGCATGCAATCTGATATGGGTTCTATATATACATTCCTATTAAACACATTTTCATATTAGTCATGTTGCAGAGAAGAATTATGACGAATGGGAGAAACCATGAGAAAGGAGGGGAAAAGCAAAACAAAATAAAACAAGAAAGAAAATAGTTTGCTTCGCTCTGCACTCCAGCTCCATAGTTCTTTCTCTGGATGTGAATGGCATTTCCCATCATGAGTCCTTTGGAATTGTTTTAGTTTCTTGCTTTGCTGAGAAGAGCTAAGTCTATCAAGATCAGTCATTGTATACTGTGGCTATTTCTGTGAACGATGTTCTCCTGGTTCTGCTCACTTCACTCAGCATCAGTTCATATAAGTCTTTCCAGGATTTTCTGAAAGTCTGCCTGTTCATAATTTCTTATAGCACAATAGTATTCCATTACATTCATATACCACAACTTGTTTATCCATTCCCCAGTTGATGGGCAACTCCTCAATTTCCAGTTCTTGGCCACCATAAAAAGAGCTGCTGTAAATATTTTTGTACATGTGGGTCCTTTTCTCATTTTATGATCTCTTTAATCTCCCTCTAGTTTTAAAAGTCTGTGGATACTGTTGAAATGGTTGGGTACTGACAGAATTTAAGCTGTGAAAATTGATAAAATTGAAAGTAAATTTGTTCTATGTGCCCTGAAAATGGAAAATCATAGAAATGTTCAGTTGGTAAGCTTTATTTTCTGATATCAGTTCCAGGGGAGGCACTAGTTTTTATAATTGGGCCTGACTATAGCACCATAAATCAGTCTTAGACAACACTCCCCACCTTGGCTTTTTGTGGGCTTAGTTGTGCCTACCCATGGAGGAATCAGTTACATGACGTTGGCCCTGAAAGGCTGAATAAAATGGGGCCTTGCTTCCTGGACTGGAATGTCTTCCAACAATATACTACATGACTTGACCCAATTGATCTAATTTGAAGCAGTTCTGGGGTGAAAAATGCTAGATATCATACACAGAAAGTTACACAGAGTAGTCATTGAGGAGTTAGCAATCTAAGATAGTTATTAGCATGAGCATATGTGCAGATGACAGATTAAGAGCCTTTGGCTAATGAACACATAGATGTCAACATTCAGATCATTAAGTAGACAAAAGGAGGTCTCCATTTTTGCTAGATTGTTCAACGTTTTATATTTGTATGTTCTATACCTATGCCTTTTCAAAGGAGTAGATTTTTTTTTAAATACAACTTGATATGCTACTAAAAAATATTGAAAGAAACCATTAGTTCATTTAGTGGTTCAGCCCTTGACCTCAAAACAAAATGGCAGTCAATGAAAGTTTCACATGGATTGTAATTCTACTGAATGAGGTTTACAATTCACAAAACCACTAGAATATGTGATGGTGAGGAATTTTTTGGATAGAATACAAATTCATGTTAGAGAGGCGAGTTGGAGGGAATAGTCATGGAAGTTAAATTTTCATTCTTATCTTAGTTTTGTAGTCCAAGAAGTCAAATCCTAAGGCATTTTAACTCACTTTGGAGAGGGTTAACTACGAATGCCAGAATGCAGAGGAGTTCTTAATGAACAGTTTGATGATGATAACAAATTTATTTTTTTATTAATTAGTACCTCTGTTATATACCCTAGAAACCATTAGTTATCACTGATTTCTTTTACTTTACTGAATGAAATACTGCCCTTTATAACCAGAGAGAAAGGTATCATCTTGGTTTTAAGGATCCACAAGGAAGGACATGCTACCATATTCCTTATTTCTAGTACTTACCCATCTTCATGGTCAGGAAATACTTCCTTATATCTAATCTAAAATTCCTTGTGCTGTTGGATGTGCTCATTTCCTTTTGTTGGAGAGGCAATAAGATATAAAGAAAGAGTGCTTGGAATTAGAAGAGGCATAGGTTAAAATCCTAGTACTGATACTTAATTAGTCAAAAGACCTAGGACAAGTCCCTTTAGCCCTCTGAGCTTAAATGTCCTCATCTGTAAAAAAAGACATAATAACACTTAATGTTACCTACCTCTACTAATTATTGGGAGGAAAGCCGGAGAAGAATGTGAATTACCTTTAATCTCTAGAGAAGAGAGGCATCACAGGTATGATGCTGTCCCAAGACCTGGAGAACCTGGTTCTAAACCAAGATTATCTGCAACATAATGGTGCTAAGGTGGTGTCTAAGGTGCTTCCCAACTCTAACACTGTGGGATTCATAGAGGAGAAAAGTCCTTTTATAAAGGAGCATCCTAATTCTATGGTATTTTAAGACTTGTAAAGTCATGTTATACCTTCCCAAATGGGATCTCACCTTAGCACTACTCTTTCAAGCTAGATCAAAATTAAGCCAAGGGATAGGCTGAATCTATACAGCCTTTATCCTAGAAGTGGTTTTATTGGAATAACAAATCCTTAAAATGAGCTTTTTTTGTTTTTTACCCTCAGAACAAAATGAGAAGCATGCAAAAGAAATTCTGATGAACTGAGAACTGGATTTTTTGGATTCTAGCAGATTGAGGTCTAGTCATAGAAACATATAACTAGAGCTCATAAATCTCAGAAAGCATCTAATGCAATCTTCTCATTTTACAGATTAGGAAACTAAGACCCAGGGAGGTTAAATGATGTATCCAAGGCTATACATAGATAGTAGGCATCAAAGCTGGAATTTGAACCCAGATTTGAGATTTTGCCGCTTTGCTGTAGGGGGATTTAGGAAAGCACAGATCTCCAAGGTTCTTTCCAACTCTTACAATCTGTGATTACAAGAACAGTTGGTTGCTATGTTCCATAAATAACCCTTTGTACATTCAAAAGCAGTTGTCTACCCTTGACCTTCTTTTCACAAGGTTACATTGCTCCAAGTTGTTTAATCTCTCCTAACCATTTTATTTTCCAACTTTTAATCTGCTTTTACTGTTCTTTCTTTTCATATTTTCCATATTCTCCTTTATATTCTGTAGCCTCAGATTGAATTCAGCATATTAGTAATTGTAACAAAAATAATTTAGAATTCTATCAATAAAGATCTTATTCTCAGGAGATTATAGCAGCTATCTTTTCTATTTGTACATTTCTGGTCTGAAGTAGGATGTCTTTCAAAAAGAGTAGCTACTCTATTTAATCATTTCCAAATCTGTTACCGAATTGAATTCACAAACTCATTGTGGGTTATAAAACTCTCCTAATTGCATTAGAAGGGCAGCTAGGTGGCGCAGTGGATAGAGTGCCAGGTCTGGAATCAGGAAGACATATCTTCCTGGGTTAAAATCTGGCCTCCATCATTTACTAGTTGTGTGACCCTGGGCAAGTCACTTAACCCTGTTTGCTTCAGTTTCTTCATCTGTAAAATGAACTGGAAAAGGAAATGGCAAATCATTTGATTATCTTTGCCAAGAAAATCCCAAATGGAATCACAAAGAGACATGTTGAAAAATGACTCAACAACAACAAATTGCATTAGTGGCCTCCAATGGCTCCTTCTTTCATCAGAGTAAATTTTCTTGGACCCAGACTTAAAATTGTTTTATCCCGATGCAATAAAGCATTCTGGGTCACAAGTGTATGAGAAAATGGTTGCTTAGATTAAACCGTGGCAAAAGGTACATGATGAGCCCAGCCCCCTGTGGGGGTCCATTGTCTACGAAGGCATGCTCAGTAACTCTGGGCAAAGGTGACCTACCCAGAGACGGAGTCCTTTCTGTCAAGTCTGAAGACCTCCTAAAGGGTAGGCAGGATAGCCCTTTTATGCCTCTTGGACAGACCTTTCCCCTCCAGCTGGCTTCCTAACTGAAAGCTTGTGTCTGTTTCCCAGATCATCCAGCTCAGGGGAAGTTCCTTATCAGCTATGGCCAGCTGTGCTGTGCTTAAATTAAGTTGTGGCCTACCACAATCCACTCCGTGACCCTTGGCTATCAGTGATCTGGGCTGTGAATGGCAGTGAGATTCCAGGACCTGGCTCAACTAATTGGGATAAAAAACCTCAAACCCAAAGAACAGCAGCTCCAAACCCCATGGCCTCCGATTTCATCAAGGTAACTGGTACTTAGGGCCCCCAATCCTTGGAACTCTCACAGGTCTCACTAGAGGGCAATGACAAATTTAACCACAGGGCACTGTCCTGACAGTAAAATGGAAGGGCCTAATTGATTCTAGTTTACAAATAGTAAGTAAACAGAGGAACCCAATGAGCCTGTGTGGTGCTTGCTATATACTGGCCTGGTACCCAATATTGCTATCTGGTAGCTATCCATTCTACTGCCTGGAGGCCAAAGCATGTGGCTCCCTTGCTCTCTGGGGCCTTTTATGAATCAGAAGGTCTTTAGGCTAGACCTTGATCAATTAAGCCAATTACGCTTCCAGCTGAGACTCAAAATCTGCACTATTTTGACTCAATGAAACACTCAGGGTCTTAAGTACATGATCAAAGGGGATGCTTTACTTCGACAGCACAAAGATGTATAATAAGCCCTCTTCCACCTAGAGGGAAGCTCCTTATCTGCTTTTGCCAGCTGTGTGGCATGTAACCTAGTCACCGCACCAGGAAACTGTCACTGAGCCTTGTGCTTTTGTTAGTTCCTTGGCCCCTGAAAACTGTACGTTTTCCTGCAATTGCCTAGCAGCAATTCAATATATGGTCCAGACTGAGCTTGCCTCAAATTCTCAGAAATCTAAAGGGTCCCCTTTGAATGTTGGTGCTTTCAAATATTATTTTGAATGTATAAAGGATCCCCTAAATGGATTAATGCTAACAGGAAGAATCATGGCATAGTATAAAGAGCATTGGCATTGAGAACAGAAGACATGCCGTTGAGTCCTTCTTATCATTGCTTCTTGGTATGACCCTGGGTAAATCTTTTCATCTCTCTTGGCCTTTGTCTCCTCCTCTGTAAAATAATGGAGTTAACCTTGGTGATCTCTAAGGTTCTTTCACATGATAATAGTCTGAAATGAATGTATGGTTTATCTTTATGACTATCCAGGGGGCCACCAAATTCAATGAGACAAATAGTGATCTTGAAAATACTTATTTTCAGGGGCAGCTAGGTGGTGCAATGAATAGAGCACTAGTCCTGGAGTCAGGAGAACCTGAGGTCAAATCTGGCCTCAGACACTTAACATGTACTAGCTGTGTGACCTTGGGCAAGTCACTTAACCCCATTTGCCCTGCCTTCCCCTCTCCAAAAAAAGAAAAAAATAAAATATTTATTGTCATCATGGGTCAGAAAAGATGGGGGAGAATTCTATGATGAATTACCATAAAGATTTGCTCTCCTACACTTTTCATTTCAGAATTTAGTCATTACTATTCACTAGCCTTGTGACCTTGGACAAGTGACCAAAGTGGGCCTAAATTTTCTCATTAGAGATTAGAAAATTGGACCAGATGACCTCTGAAGGTCACTTCCAGTAAGTGCTTTCAGTTTTATTTTCAAAAATTAGTTTTCAAGAAACAACTCAGTGTGGATCTACCCAGGGGAGGGGTGGGGTGGGGAAAGATAGCTTTCCATTTACTTTGAGCACAGCTCAAATATCCAGTGATAAAGCGAATGCTAATTTCAGCGTTATCAACCACATCCAACTGACCAAGTTATAGTGACTATCACTGATATCTCAGTCTTTTCTCACATCCTTACAGAAATAGGTCTAGCTTCTCCACCTCCAAAAGTACCACTAGATAGGAGCGAATGTGTGCAGGAGGAGGGGGAATCCATCATTTAACTGTCAAGTAAACAAACGCTAAGCACCTACCGTATGGTAGGCACTGCACTGGGGATATACAAAGCAAAGCAAAAATCATCCTACTTTCAAGGAACATGTGGTCTAATGAAGGGAACGTGTACAAACAACTATGTACAAGCAAGGTACATGTGGGATAAATTGGAGATAATGAAGGGTGGGGGTGATGTGACCAGATCTGCACCTTAGGAGGATGGGTTTGACCACTGAATGGAGCGGGGACTGGGCCTCCACAGCCTAGCTGTCTGCTGGCCTCCAAAGGTGAGGGTAGCTAGTGGAGATGGCGTTGGACTGGTTTTGAATCCTGCCTTCCACGCTTACTAGCTGTCCAACCTTGGGCAAATCATGACTGCCCAATCTCAGTTTTCAAATCTGTGAACTGGAAATGAGCACAGTTGTCCTATCTGCTTCCCAGAACTGTTCGGAGCCTTTGATGAGAAGTGTGTCATAAAGCACTTTGTACACCATAAAGTGCTGCCTAAATGTCAGCTCTGTTATGATTACCTCCATCATTATTGGCATGGGGAAAACACTAGCTTTGAAGTCTGATGACCTAGGTTTCAATAGGGTTCTCCTCTTTGCAAAGAAGCTGTGGAAAGAGAAGCCCTGTGTTCAAATCTCCTCCTTGATTCTTGTTACCCATGTGAGCTAAGACAAGCACTCAATCTTCCTGGGTCTGAATAAAGGAGGCATTGGACTAGATGGCCTCTGAAGGCCCTTCCAGCGTGAAAGTATAATCAGTACCCTTTCCTTGGGTAGATCACTGACATCTCTTGTGCACAATTTTTCAACTGTTAACCAAGGGAGTTAGACTGAAAAGTAGTAAAATTATTTTAATTGTCCTTTTCACTTCTCAGTTCTATGGTCAGGGAGCTCCATTCACTTTGTCCCTCTGGAAGGCATTCCTTGAAGTCATGGATATCCTGTCTCCCTTTCACTCACCTACCACTCAGACTAAACATGGGAACCAGATTCTTGAACAATATTGTTTCTGTCTTCTATGTAACCTGGCAAGTCACTGGATCCAGCTTCTCCTCCCCATGATCAAGTTCATTTATACTAACACCCCATGATCAAGTTCACTTATACTAACATACCACATGCTCTCTGACAAAATTCATTCTTGGCAAGTTTGCAAACATTGGGTTTAACTTCCCCCTTCCCCCATCTGTTGTCCATCTCCACTACCCTGTTTGAGATCTAAGATGAGCTATAGAAGTTAGGGAGGGATAATGAGAACTATAAAGCAGGGGTGATTCATTATGGTGGACCTTTTTCACCACACAGTAATTAACTACTTATATCTTGCCATAGAACCAACCAGCCATCGGCTAACCTATGTTGCCATTGTTAGGGTTCTTTGTCTTATCTTCTAGTAGCTTAGCTCTTATAGGGAGGCTAACTCTGCCAGTCCCTTTACACATACATCCTCTCTTTCATGCAAAAAAGATACCACACCAGCTCCTTCTTTGATCAGCTGCCACCCTCTACCATCCCTATCAGTTCAAGAATATGGCATAAAATGGATCCTGGGTACAGAAAAATCAAACAAGGCATAGAATATTTTCCAGCAGCCTGGAAAAGCTATTCAGAGTTCTTTCCAATTGAATCAACCCAGAAGACTAGTCAGGGAAGCCAGATCACCATGTGCATGGCCCAGCTGAAATGAAGGCCTCCTTCCCAGCTTGGAAGGAGTATGCTCTGCAACAGTCAAAAGCTGGGGCAGGAATTGCTTGTACACCAAGACCTGCTGGCAGTTCTTTTTCCTCATATGCTGCTCACCATCAAGGGAAGCCATTTGTCTCCGTGGCCCCCACCCCCGAGCTTGTTGCAGGATGCCTTCTCCATAGTCTATGTTTTTATGAAGGATAGACAAATGACAATAATCTAATCAGCAAGCATTTATTAAAGGACTACTCTGTGCTGTGCACTGTGCCTGGTACAGGAGAATACAAAGACAAAAGTGAGACTGCCCATGTCCTTAAGGAGCTTCTAGTCTAATCAAGGTGTCTTGCTGTCCTCTCTCTCTCTTTCAATCATCTATTCATCTGTCTACCCTCTTTCATCTGTTATTGTTGTGGAGTCATTTTTGAGTTGTGTCCACCTTTTTGTGACCCCATTTGGGGTTTTCTTGGCAAAAGTACTGCAGTAGTTTGCCATTTCCTTCTCTAGGAGGAAACTGAGGCAGTTAAGTGACTTGCCCAAGGTCACACAGCTAGTTAGAGTCTGAGGCCAGATTTGAACTCAGGATGAGTCTTCCTGACTCCAGGCCTGGCACTCTATCTCCTGCACTATTTAGCTGCCCTATCTACCTACCCATCTCTCTATCACCTTATTTATCTATCTATAATCTATCCAACTATCATTTATGTATCCATCTACCTATATGTCATTCTATCATCTATCCATATAAGAACTAAGCTACTGGAAGAACCTTAACAAAGTCAACCTAGGTTAGCCAATGGCTGATTGTTTCTATAGCAGGAGATCTATCACCTACCTATCTATCTATTATCTCTTTATCTATGTAGGCATATATAACATATATACAAAGTTGAAACTTGATACAAGGTGATTTTGGAAGGAAGCTGGGAGGCTCAGCAAAAGCCTCAGATAGAAGGCGGTACTTAACCTGAGCCTTAAAGAAAAACAGGGCTTGCAAATGAGAGAACTAAGGAGGGTATATATTCCAGATGTGGGAGACAACCAGTCCAAAGTCACAGAAGTGGGAGATGGAGAGCTGTATAGATGGAATTACACTAAGACCCATTTGGCTGGGCTGCAGTGTGTAGGGAGAGGAGTACTATGCAGCAGAAGTCTGTAAAGGTAGGTTGGGGCCGGGTTGTGTTTTAGACCAGATCTGTAATTGTTCTAGTTAGTTGTCCTTTCCAGAAGATTTTATATTGACAGCCATCAAGGGAGGATGAGCAGTCTCTAAAGCTTGGAGTAATGTGATGTCTGGGCAGCTAGGTTGGCATAGTGTGCAGAGTCCTGGACCTGGAATTGGAAGGATCTGAGTTCAAATTCAGCTTCAGGCACTAGCTGCATGACCTTGAGCAAGTCACTTAACCTTGTTTGCCTCAGTTTCCTCATCTGTCAAATGAGCTGGAGAAGAATATGACAAAACCACTCCAGTATCTCTGCTAAGAAAATCCCAAATGGGGTCATGAAGAGTTGGACATGACTGAACAACAACAAATGTGATATAACAGAAAGAAAATTGGACAAACTTCGGGGGAGTGATTGTAAATAAGGATGATTGTATTTTCTGTTTGGGCAACAGCATAGTGAAAAGAACCCTGTCACAGGCCCAGATCTTACACTCACAAACCATGTATTCTTTTTTTTTTTTGGAAGGGGGAGGGCAGGGCAATTGGGGTTAAGTGACTTGCCCAAGGTCACACAGCTAATAAGTGTTAAGTGTCTGCAGCTGGATTTGAACTCAGGTTCCCCCTGACTCCAGGGCTGGTTCTCTATTCACTGCACCACCTAAATGCCCCTGAAGCCATGTATTCTTGAACCAATTACTTCTTTCTGAGCCTCATTTTCTCTATCTGTATAATGAGGCAGATGGGAGTGATAATCTTTTAAGGCTCCCATCAGCTCTAACCTCCTGTGATCTCCTATGAGGAAGGGGATGAAATGGATAATATCTCAGGCTTCCCCATTAGTGCTAACCTTCTGTGATTTGCTCCAGTGCTGCCACTAAATATATTTTCCTTGCCAAGGAATTTATGGGACTCTGACTTGGTCAGCCTTTGCCTTCTTCAGCAGCTGGTTTCACTCTGACTGTTAAGGACTGTGCTCAGTTAAAATCACCAGGGCAGGGTTTCCCCCTCTGGCACCCCTCAGGAAAAGCCTTTTCTGCCTCTCTGTGTTAAATGAGTAAATGCCTACTGCCGAGGGCTTGGAAGAAAGAGCTCTCCCATGCCTAGTCTCTACGTTCCTGTTCCCTCCAGACCTTCCTCAGCTTTCTGGATTTCAGTCTAATAAACCTTGGATTAGGAAAGTAAGTATTTTCCATAGCAAGTGTATGTATCTTTTGTAGGTGGTTGTGGTTTTTTTCTGGATTAATTCATAAGCTCAGAATATTGCTTGCAGGTTCTGTGATTGGAGGTGCAGCTTTAAGGCTCTCAGTCACCTTTCTGCAAATGATGCTCAACCACAGAAATGTGGGGCCTTTCAAAATTTTCCAAGTGTTTTTGCAGGTAGCATAATCTGAGATGGATGAATGAATGGATGAGCATTTATTAAATACTCTTGGTCAGTCACTGTGCGTGATATTAAATTGAATGCTAACCTCTTATATTTTATTCTTGGTTAAGGGCTAGCCAGAGCTCTGACAGTGGAAGGTTTTTACATTTCTGTCTCTGGGGAAGGATTGATTCTCATTTTAGTCTCTCAGTCTTCTTTACTTGTACTGGGTCATGTACCTTTTGCATTAGAAACCAGTTGCTTCAGAGGAAGTCTTACTCTTTGCATTTCTGCTATTAAATGAAAAGGAGAAAATGTTCATAATTATGTGCTTTTAAAACTGGTTTTGCTTCAGAAAGAGCATGTTTGTGGCAGCTAACAAAATAGCTAAGCATCCTGTAGAATGTAAAGGGCCAGACGAAGAGCTATAAAGTTACATTTTTGTGAAGGAATCTTGTTATTGTTGCATATGTTTAAAAAGATGCACACATCTTCACACACTCACACACATACTCCTTCCACATACGTACACACCCATCCCCCCCCATTCACACACATACACACACTTACACACACTCACACACACTCACACACACTCCCTTCGCCTCTCCCTCCCCTCACTCATATCCTCCTTTCTTTCATATACATCCCCTGTTCTTACCACCCCTCTCTTGGGACAGCTTGAAATAGTTTCTCTTAGGAATTTCTGTGGTTCTGATTTTTAGATCTAACAAAAGATTAGCACAGCACCTCACATATGGTAAGTGTTCAGTAGCTATTTGTTGAATGAATGAATGAATGAATACTCAGAGGTGTCATGGATCTTGACCAAAAAAAGAAAATATCAACTGATAATTTTGTTAATTAGAGGGAAAACATGTGCTTTTCAAACTGATTATTCATGCCGTCACATGACGCAGCAGGGCATAGAGGGAGAGGCAGCTTTGAAGATGAAAAGAACTGGGTTCAGGTCTCATCTGTGACATATCCAGGCTGAATGATCCTGGACGAGTCATTTCCAGGCACCTCTCAGTGCCCTTATACAATTCTCTATGAGACTTTACATTTCAGAGAAGTTGCTGAGCTCTACAGACTGTGAGAGTTTGTAAACTAGTACAATCACAGCATTGTTCTTATCCCTACGTGCTCAAAATAGCTTAGAGTTCAGAGCAGCTATTAACCTGGGATCCATGAATTTTTAAAAAACATTTTTGGTACGTGTATTTCAATGATTGTATGCTATAGTTGGTTTCCTTTGTAATTTTGTATACTTTATTTTATGCATTTAAAAACATGATTTGGGGGTGGCTAGGTGGTGCAGTGAACAGAGCACCAGCCCTGGAATCAGGAGGACCTGAGTTCAAATGTGGCCTCAGACACATAACATTTACTAGCTGTGTGACCTTGGGCAAGTCACTTAACCCCAATTGTCCTGCCTTCCCCCCACCCCCAAAAAAAGCAAAAAAAATAAAAAACAATCCAAGCAAACAAAAACCAAACAAACATGATTTGGAGATGGGCTCTGTAGACTTCATCAGATTGTTCAAAAGGTCCATGATACAAAAAAGGTTAAGAAATCCTGGTTTCGAGGCATGTGGAACCAGAGGCTGGCCAGTCTTAGAAAGGATCATCACATTCACTACCCTTGATTGTTGTTGTTGTGTTAACAGATGAGGAGCCTGAGACTTGCAAAGGTGGAATAATTTGAGTCACACAGCTTATTTGGCAGTGTGAACCTGGGCCTTTGGTACTGTGGGTACCAAACTTTGAACTTGAATTGATATAAAATCCTAGCCTTTGTGTCTTTATCTTTCTACTGCTTTCCTGGTTTTTAGAGATTTTTTAGTCAGTTGTCTTGCTTCTCTACTTTCTTAAAACTGTATATGGGAACAATGGATGCTTTCACATCATTGATAGCCTTCACATGCGGCCTTTGACTCTGGGGAGCAGAGATTTCCAGAGAATCTCATATCGATTTATACATGCATCAGTCATAATAATCTGTTAAGAAGTTTGATTTATTCTTTCCTTTAACTGCAAAGGTTTGTCATTGATGAGACTTTCTTAACATGAGATGCCTAGTTGCATGTGAAAGTTGAAAATTAGATTCTCTTTTTTTTTTAAGGTTCACTAATTGCTATAAACTATTTGAAATGCTAACTTTTAAATTCTTTGCCAGATTTGAATTTTAGCAACAAGTATGGTTGTTGCTGATTCTGGATTTGGTGATACCCACACTTATAAAATATTCACTTTTCATTATTATTTACATAAATCCCTCATATCCATTTTACAAGTTTTAGCACCCTTTATAGAAAGCAAACACAATGTAAGGAGAAGAATCACTAACCTACAAGTCAAATAAAATTGATTTCCAGACACAGACCTGTCACTAGCTACTTGTGTTTAGGTAGGGCTTCTCTGGGCATCCATTTCCTCATCCTAGAAAAAAGAGAAATTGGGCTAGATCAGGAGTCCTTACTATCTTTTGGGCCATGGACCCCTTTGGCAGCCATCGACAAGAGCCCATAGATCCCTTTGTCAAAACAAGGGCTTTAAATGTGCAGAATAAAACACATAGGATAATAAGTGAAACTAATTATATTGAAATGCAGTTATCAAAATATTTTTTTTCTAAAATGTTCCCAGATGCTAAACTCCCTGGACTAGATTACATGACAGTCAATATGTTTCTCAGTTCTTAAGGTTCTGAGATTATATCATTCTAAATGAGTAATGGGGAAGTATATTCGGGTGCTCCTAAGCTCTTCTTTTTATCCCAACTGCATTTATTTTCCCAGTATGACCACTAGAATTAATACTCAGTGATACTCATGCCCTTTTCAGTTCTCAAGCAATGACCACCCATGATCTCCCTCTGGTAAGAGGATGCTTTGAGAAGATCAGGAAAGTCCTTTGCTTTTATAACAATCAATTATTTATTATTACCGGAGCACAGAACTAATGGTTATTAAGAAATATTTGATATAACCATTCAATTCAATGTTCAAAATTAAACACATTTCCTAAAGCCAGGAAAAACTATTTAACTAAACACCTCTCTAATAACTGCTTGCTATAATCTCAGAGAAATAGAGAGTTACTTCCTTTAAGGGCAGCAGGACAGGCCTTCATCAGGAAGGAACACAGAAATTCTTCTGAGATTTCTCGGTAACTTCTGCTGAGCCTTCCTTGTTTTGTTTTGGTGGGGGACAGGAGGGAGAGGGGTTAACTTCTCTTCCATAGTTAGATGTACCTCTTCTTGCAGATGAGAGGACTTCAGATTTCTTCTTCTACAACAATCAAATCTGGTGGCCTGACATTTCACCTTTTAATAGGATGAAATGTATATATACAAGGTGTCTGTATGTATATATACTTATACACACAAATACACATATCTGTATATACATAAAGATACATATAGGTACCATTTATATGTGTGTATATATACATATATATATCAAATACCACCTATATGGTGTATATATGTATATACCTTATATGTGGTGTAAATGTGTATGTGTGTATATATGTATGTACGTATGCATATATGTATACACACACATACTTATATACCAGACTCATGATTTTATCAGTGTGGGGAAATCTGACTGTGGAAACTTCTTGATAAACACCAAAAACTTTCACATTAGTAGATTGTCTGGGTCACCAAGAAGCAGCTGAGCAATTTGCCTATAGTTATACAGCTAGTATCTATCACAGTCAAGATTTGAATCCAAGTCTGCAAAGGCTAATCCCCTTATCTGTAAGTCCATATTGCCTCTCAAGATAAAGGGCAAATGGTATGTGTTATACTTGACTAAAGAAACCCAATGTTACAAATTAAAATTGAGAAGATCCTAGCTACATAACAGTTTCTTGGAAAAGATCTGGGGATTTTAGTGGACCACAAACTCAACATGAGTCACCAGTGTTATAGGGTGGAAAAAAGTTAATGTGATCTTGGGTCATATTGAGAGAGTATGGTCCAGGACTATGACATTGATGTACCCTGCCTTGGTCAAACCATATTTGAAGTATTATATTCAGAACATTAGTAAACTGGAGGGTATTCAGAGGAGGACAACCAGCATGGTGAAGGCCTTGAAGCCATACTATATGAGGAAGGAATTGGGAGAGTTTAGATCGGAGAAGACAACTTGTTAGGGGAGCATGACAGCTTTGTTCAAGTATTTGAAGGGCTGTCATATAGAACAAAGAGGGGTTCTTTCTTGTTTGACTCTAAGAAGGCAGAACTCACTTAGCATATTAAAAAAAAAAAATTGAATGCGCAATGGAGAGTTTCTCCAAAAAAGTGAAAAAGAGATCATAACAGATTTACAATACAAAAATACCTACGTGGAAAAAAATCTGGCAGAAAGGAATAAAAAGGCAACAGTGTTGAAAGAACTATATGCTTCTTATACAAACCAAAGCTATTGACCTTCAACATAAGAAGAGCAGACTCACTTTCTGATAGAAAGATGAGGGGCTTAGAGTATAGATTGAGATACATACATACAATTTACATACACATGTACATGTAGGGTACATGCCTTTTGTGGTGTTTTGCATTTGTGTAACTATATGTGTGTGTGTATATATACATATGTTGACATGGCCAATGCTGAAATTCTATACGTGCTTATAAACAGGGGTTTGATTTTTCTTGCTTTCTCAGTTGAAAGCTGGGGTGTGAGAGGGAGAGAACACGGATTTTAAAATAAAATTTAATTTAATTTAAAAAGAGAAAATGAGCAGAGGCAATTTAAGGGTCACAGCTCTTACAGAATAACATGAGATCAAAAAGTGTCCATAGATTGAAAGCAGGAAAGAATACAAGTAAACTGCCCCAAATTTCTGAATAATGAAAATAGATCCCCCCTCCCCAGTGAAAAGAATGCATAGATTGCCCCCAGAAACAAACAAACATCCCTAAAACTTGAAAATACCTAGTGGCTTAACTGAATAATTCTAATTACAAACAGTAAATTCTGTGTGGCCAGAAGAAAGACCTTCAAATATAAAGGAAATTAGAATAGCACATCACTTTGTGTTATTTGCACCTACAGAATAGTATATTGTAAAAAGTGAGGAGCTCAGGCTACAGCCCATAGTGCCAGACTCTGCAAACCTGAGCCTCTGAGACTCTGGGCAAGTCATTTACCTTGCTCAGTCACATTTTCCCCATCTGTAAAATGAAAGAGTTAGACTCAACCCTCTAAAATCACTTCCAGTTTTAAATCTATAATTCTATGAGCCTTTCTGATCAATGAAAAAGTGTGCAGTGCTCAACAAAAGAGAGACATTCCAGTACAAATAAACAGAACTCAGACATGTGCAAAATATTCAACTTGAAAGCACGTCAAATAATAGATGAAAAGGTAAATAAATGTAATTACCAAGGAAAGAATAAGTAGTGAAATAAATTACCTCATATTTAATGGTTATTTTAAAGAAAGAAAAAGACAGACCTATGGGATTAAAACAAAAACAAGAAAGAGAGATACTGAAAAGTTAAAAAACAAAACACCATAGATGGAGGTAAGGCTGCATGTAGAATTTAAAAATAGGAGAGATGAAGACAGAAGAGCATAACTTAATTGCCATAGACTAAATCCCTCAACTCACTTATAGAAGACTCATTGCATTTAGTGGAACAAAACTGTAAAGTGGGAGGGTACGTAAATGGGAAGAGGCAATGGGGACTGTACCCTTCACAAGTCTATGAATGAACAGTGAAGGGATGATTACTATAGTTGTCTCTTAGCAAGAAGGGGAGCAGCAGGAAAATAGGGAAAGTGGCAGGAGAGATGGATGGAAACTGGGGAAATGAATGGGGAGATTCTCAGCTCAAGCAAGGGGAAGGTAAAAAACCCCCATGGGGGAAGAATTGTGTGCCTTGGAAGAGAGATGAGTGACTCACGATAGGTCTAAATAGGAGAATAGGGGAGGACTTGGTGCATTGGAAAACTTCTCTGAGAAGATGTTGTGCTTCCATGGTATCATTCTGTTCCAGGAGATTATACAAGTTTCTAGAGGCAGCTGACAGTAAGAACAGTGGAGGGGACATGGGCTAAGAAACAGCATGGCCAATGGATAGAAAAACAGCCATGTGGAGTGCAGGGGCAAGAATGAGACTGCATGGTTTGGGATACAGCGATGTCTACCATGGAGCACTGCTTCTGTCTCCATCATCTCCTTTTTGAATGGCTACTTCTAAGAATGAAGAATAGCAGAAACAAAGGATGATGAAACAAGATCTATAAAGGCAATAACAAACTGATTGGAATAGAGATTGTAAACCTGCTACTTCACAAATTTTAAAGCCATAAGGAATGAAAAGAGATTAAATAGGGAATAAAGCATAGATCATAAATCAGAGAATAAAATTTTAGAAAAGATAGGAAGGGAAGAGAATTATGAAGAGAACAAAGCAAGAAAAAGCTTCTTAGAAAAAAAGGAGGCTAACAAACATAAGAAGTTGGAAGAGAAAGGGGTGTGTCTTTGTTGAACTAGCCACATCCATGAAGGTGAAGAAGAAGAAAGAGCAAGAGAAGAGGAAGGAGAGCAAGAAGCAGATAATTAGCTAAGTAGAAGAAATTCAACAATTCAAATAAATCTCCAAATTAGGGAAAAGATTGACAAATGGGAGTAGGGGAAGAGGGAAACATCTATGGGAATAGGATTGCATTAAAGTAGTTTAAGCAGAGCTAATCATAAGGACAAAATATTGACTTAAAAGAGGATGGGAATAAAAAGCCTAAAAGCAATAGTAAAGGCAAAAATGGAGGAAAACACAAACCTAACTCAGCTTGAATATTAAAATAGAACAAAAGAGTAGCAGAAAGGACAGGAAAACAAAATCCTACCATCTGTTATTTGTAAGAAATATCAAAGAATCATAGAATCAAAATGAGATGTTAGTACAAAATTTATCATACATGAGGCTAATCCCCCCTCCAAAAAAAAACAAACCTAGAAATTATAATGTTGCTGTCACACAAAGCCAAAAGAAAAACTCACAATGTCAATAGAAATAAACAAGGCAACTACATTATATTCAAAGGAACCATAAGCAGTAAATTAATATCAGTACATGCTAAACACATATGTATTGAATGGTGCATATGTATGGGGCAGCTAGGTGGTACAGTCAGAACCAGTCCTGGAGTCAAAAAGATCTGAGTTCAAATTCAATCTCAGATACTTAACTCTGACCCTTAATCTATTTTTGTTTCTCATTTGTAAAATGGGAACACACTGAAGAAGGAAATGGCAAACCACTCCAAGATCTTTGCTAAGAAAACCTCATGGACGAGTCCATGGAGTCACAAAGAGTTAGATACGACTGAATAGCATTAACCAAATGGCATGACATTTGAATTCAAAAAGGAAGAATTAATTGACTTATAAAGACATAATATTAATATATATAATAATTAATGTTCCTTTCTTGGAGATGTACAAATCTAACAGAAAGTCAGACAAAAAGAGAAAATATAAAACTGAACAAACCATTGAAGGATTTAGAACTAAAAGATTTATGACAACTTCTGAATGGTACCAGTAAAGAATGCATATGTACCACATGGCATCTATAAAAAAATAAACTGTTTTATTAGAGCACAGAGAAATTACAAAAACATATAAAAAGTAGAGATACTAAACACATTCTTTACAGACCATAATACATAACAAATGGTAATTTATATAGATAGCACAAGCAAAAGGCACATGCCTAAATGGAGATTAAATAATGAAATCCTAAATAAATGGATCAAAGAACCGATTATAGAAATAATCACTAATTATACAAATGATATAATGATAATAAAACATTATAGAACTTCTGGGATGCAGCTAAACAGTTTCCAGAGTATGGGAGGGGAACTTATCTTAGCAAAATAGAAAAAGAGAGAATTAATAAATTGAATATGGAATAAACAAACTAGAAGGTGACCAAATAAATTCAAAGTAAACACAAAGGAGGATACTTTTAAACTAGAGAAGAAAACCAAAACATAGGTCACGTAAAAGCAAAAGATATTGATAAAATTTATTTTTAAAAAAAGAGTCATGAGTTCTAATCTTGGCTTTTCATCTAACCATATGATCTAAGCCAAATTCTTTAATTGTCCTGAATCTTATTTTTATCATCTGTAAAATGAGGAGGTTGCATTAGTTTTTCAAATCTCTATTCTATAATTTCCCGTAAGTGGGGGAATTTCCCTGGCAGATCTAAATAGTTCCTTTGCCTTCCTTAGCTTTGCTTCCTGGAGCTCCCTCCTCTGGTTCCCTTCCAATAGTTATGTTTCTATGGAAACCTTTATATGGCTATTTCTTCTGCTTTTCACTTCTGCTGCATGTAGAGAAAGGAAGCAGACAGTCTAAACAGTAGTAAAGAAAATTATGGCCATTCCTTTAATTAGCTTGAAAAGCCTAGAATGAATAGATAGCCTGTGTCCTCAGCCTGAGAGAAGATTGTGGGCTACTAAAAGATAATCATCCCAGGGGCGTTTTGAACCTGAAAGTTGTGAGCAGATTCCCAGGAAGATCATTCAACTTGAAGCTAAGGAATTAGGGTAAGGTGAGAGGGAAAAAATGAAGGGTAAGTAAAAAAGGTATTGACATTCCTATTTGGGAATGTCATTGTTTTCCTCTTGTTAAGGACTAGAATTTGAAAAGGCCTCTGTAATGAGATCTACAGTCAAGAAACTGGCCCTATAATCCATATAGGAAAACAAAATGAATGAAGCAGTTACCAGGACAAAAAGATGCATTGGCAACCCACATAGGTATTTTACCAGTACATTATCTTGAAGACAGACACTGAATATGGACAGTGAACTGGTCTTTAAATTGAGTAAGGGGAAAACATTTGCTTAGATCACATTTGGGAAATTGTGTCACTTTCAGTGGTCCCAGTGGATACATACATACATATATACATACATACATACATACATACATACACACACACATTTAACAACAGTATTTTCCTGTTGACACTGTATGAATAATGACAAAAACATACAGATGTTGGAATTAGACTGCAGTGTATTATTATCAAAAGCATTAACACAAGGAGTGGTATAAAAGGCATGATAATCAGCGACAAGGATGACCAAAAAAGTAAATGCCATGAGCATGGATACTCATAGAGCATGGGCTAGGTGTACCAGCACACCTTAAGGGAGCGTTTCCATTTCTCCTTCCTGGGGAAGTGCTGGCACACCCTATGTACCTATGATACCTATGTAATGTATACCTATGATAATGATGGTAGGGTAGCAATAGCCCAACTGCTGGTATCCACAAAGAATTAAAAGAACCAGAGGAAGGTCTACAGTGTGTTGTGGACCTCCTCTATGTAGGATTTATGGAAAGATATGGACAAAAATCAGTTAGGATGAGAAGTCATGGGTAGGTTGTGATGTGCCATAGTAGAGAGGAAGAAATGCTCACTGAAAACATGTTGAAGAATAGGCCTGATAGAATTTAATAAAATTTAAACTTTTTAGCAATTTAAAAAAACCAAAATTAACTTGATTAAAAAATAAACTTCACATGGTCAAAAAAGAGAACTGCTTGCTGACTTTACTGTTTAAGATTAGCTGTTCTAATAAAGAGTGGTTATTTTTAAGAATAGCTTTAAAGAATTTTTTTAAGATGTGAGAAAAAATTCATGGTTATATGTCTTGTAGCCTTGATTTATCTGATATCATGGCTTCCTAGGAATAACCTACCAGACTCCAACAGAGTTTTTGTGGGATGAAATTTCATACACTTTAAAGGGTTATCTAAACACTAGTTTTTCCTTGTCTGAATTTATTATTAAATTTGCTTATTATTAAATTAACTTTCTCCCATGGAATAGACATTAGATTTATTCTACTTGATCTCTGAAGGCAGGACTAGGATTGATGAGTGGACATTACCAAAGGAGAGTTTTTGTTTCAATATAAGAAATTCCAGTAGTTAGAGCTCTATCAAAAGGCATTGGCCCGCTTGATAATGAGTAAGTTCCTTGTCATTGAAAGTCTTAGAAAAAGGAGTTGGAGGAATAGTTGTTGGGGATATTGTAGAGAGATTTAATCCTTCAGTTAGAGTGTGAACAAGACGACCTCTAATATCTGTTACAACTCTAAAATTCTGTGATCTTCAACAAGTAGGGGAATTTTCTCCTTGATACTGGTTCTTGAGGTTTCCTCAGCCATTTCTAGAGCTTCCTTGGTTAAGACCTTTTACCTTGAGGCAGAAGACCATGTCTTAAGTTTGTCTCCCCCAGATAGTAGATACTGATGGTGAATTTGATTCATTTGGCTAACAAATGGTTAAAAAGTATTGAATTCAGGATTACAATCAGTTACTTAGTTCCTGCTATAGCTAAGACACTTTAAGAAGTATTTGACAGGATACCAGGCTACACAGTTCTTGACTTCAAGGGTCAGTGTCATCAGTGGAGACATATAAAAGTATTCTCCACCTTTATTCCTATGATTTCCCATAGTCACTGCGCAATTTTCTGATCCAAGATAATGCGTTCAGCTCATTGACTTAATGAATCAGAAACCTACATTATTTCTCTTTATATCATAATTTAGGGTATAGGTTTGCAGACTGGCATTTATATGGTCCAAATTTAATCTTGGGCACTTCTCATTTATTATTCCTTTTGGCTCATGCATCAATCAGAATTTATTTCATATTTAGGTCTACATAACACAAAAGAAAAAAAAAAGGAAACAATCTCACATGTAATCACTCTGGCTAACAACCAGGCACCATTTCACTTGACCCAAAATGGAAGAGGTTCATACTTGAGCCCACAAATAATAAAAATACCTCCTTCCCCTCTACAGTAGGTTTTCATTTCTCCCTGAGATACTTAAGGGGAACCACAGCTTCTGAGTCATGGGTTTCATATTGGGGCTTGCATGGATTGTTATCGATTTTTGTTTTTTGTTTTATTCCAGTTTAGACTACTAACATTAGTAGCCTTGAAGTGGTGGGGAAAAATTTAGTAGCATTCAATTTTTTTCTTGGGCCTGGAATTTCTATATTAGCATTACTTGATTTTTAGATAGTCCATTACAGGTAAGCACCAAGGCAAGGTTAGAGGCCAGAGGAACATTGTACAATTATGTGTTGGGTGTGAGTATAAGTACTAGAGCCACCTTGTTAGAGGAGATATGGATTCTTTCAAAGGACTGCTGTTTGGAGCAGTTCCCAAAGAATATACAAGGGGTATCATTAAAAGGATTATACTGTAGTCTCTTTGGGGAGGAAAGGGCTCAAAGATTCTAGGAAAGGTCTGTAGGAGAGAAGACAATGAAGCTGCTTTGAGTGAGATGCCTGATGGGATGTTGCCTTCCTAGGTCCCCGGAAAAATTCCATAAAATCAGGGCTATAGGCCAGTGTGCCTGGAGGAGTATTGCAAATTTTTTAAGTAGGGGAGAATACACACATACACGCACGCACGCACGAACGCACGCACACACACACGCACACAAAGCCTTTCTGTACATATCCCTTAACAAGGTTTACTTCTTGTCAAGGTTAATTCCTTGTTAACAAGTATAACACTTGGGACTTGATATCTCTTCGATAAAGTATAAAGTGGCCTTGCCCAGGGTGCTTGTTGCCTCGCTCAAACAACATCAAGGATGATTGAAAAAGCTACACCCTTGCATTTGACTTTTAAAAGGAAAGCCAGATAATAATGAAAGATTTTTCCCACCTCATGACACAGAAGTAACAGCCTTTAGGAGCAGAATGAGATGCATTCTCACACATGGCCAATGTGTTGATTTGTTTTGTTGTGACGTGCAAATTTGTTACAAAGGACAGCTTCTGGGGGCAGGGATGGTAGGAAAAATGGCTAGTAGTAGACGCACCAAAAAGAAAAAAATAGAGCATGAGTAAAACATTTTTTTTAACGTATGGAAGAAAATGAAAATCAAATCACTTAGGCCAGCTTGGTAGCACAGATTATAATTGTTATGTTTGGGGCAGCTAGTTGGTCCAATATCACCCACCTCCCAAATCATTATGAGGATGAAATGATGTAATAATCACACAGTGCCCTTGAGTATCTCAGGGAGAGATGAAATGTTAGCTGTTATCATATATGCATATATATGATATATATATGCATATATATGATATGTATATATGCATATATATTATCATTATTATTATCAAATAAATTTTTGTTGGTGGGCTTCCTCACAACTGCCATGGGATGTAGCTCAGAATGCTTTTAAGGAATTTGGAGGGGTCATTGAAGTAGTCTTAATCTAGGACCCAGAGAAGCAGAGATTCAGAAGACTCATCCTTGAAATTTCTCTCTCTTCCTTTGCTCAGATGTTATGCTATTTCATACCATCCAAATAAAAAAGTTAGCTAGACCTTTTCCAAAACCTTTGCCTCGAAGATTATTTTGAGACAAATATTAAAAATGTAAGTCTTTCATGTCCTAGTACAAAAGGGAACACAAACAAATTAGAGCAGTTTTATTACCCCATTAAATTAAATATATGTACTTAAAAACATATTGTACATATCAAGGGTCAAAAGTTTCTTATATAAACCTCTTGTTCTGTTTTGTATATCAAAATGTTTGTGTTTGCTGATGATTAAGTTTGTAATAAAAAAGAAAGTTAAAAAAAAAAAAACAACCTGAGAAGATCTACAGATAGATCAACTCTCTCTGGAACTTTGGATAAGTTGTTCCATTTCTCTGGTCCTAATGTTCCTCAACTCTATGATGAGAGGGTTTGAAATTGATGATCTTTGTAAGATCCCACCTCTAAGTCTCTGGTCCTATGATCCCAGGTGTTTTTATCAACCAGAGCTGAAATGGCCCAAGAAAAACTAATGAGGTTCACACAGGCTTCAGACTGCTGAAGGGAATTTTATTGTGGCCCGTGGGTCCTCTAGGGAACCATGGGCATCAGAGAACTGCGTGGCCTCTGAGATAGCATCCCACAAAGGCAAAGCTGGAGCTATAAGAAGCTCTGGGGCCAAGTTGGGAGTCATTGGGACTTAAGTGGGCTGCTCTAAAGTGATGGAGGAGTCCCTGAATGATGCCAAGTCCTACTAGAGCAACGGCTCTCAACCTGTGGGTTGTGACTCCTTTGGAGGTCAAGTGACCCTTTCACAGGGGCTACAGGGGTCACCTAAGACCATCAGAAAACACATATTTCCGATGGTCTTAGGAACCAAGACACCTCTCCTCTATCCATCTCACATGCAGATATGCCCACATACAAGTATTAAAGGGTCGCAGCATTAGGAAGGTTGAGAACCACTGTACTAGAGAGAAAACATGTCCTCTGACCAACTAGAAGTTAGAGCTAAGGAGAAGTAAGGGACAAAACCAAGATATTTGAGAAGCCTCCAAAGTTGAACAAATTTCATGTAAACCCAGAGCTGTGTTTCTGAGTCAGAGGTTAAAGTCAAAAATCTAGACACCAGACCCTGAAGAATGTTGAGGTACCAGCCAATTTGGGGTCATTCCCTGGCAGTTCTCTCTCTTTACATTAAGTTCATGGTTTGGTTCTTTTCTTCTGTGTATTCAATGAATGCAAACAAGAAAAGGCATTTGTTTTGAGCGAGGAGGTAATTAATGTCTTTCACACTGTTCTTTGAAAGTTGTTTCATTTTTCAGCAGAATGTCTTGACGCTAACCTTTGGGTGGGAAAAAAGTCGATTCATGATTAGATTATAGTTATCAGTTGAATGTGTTTAGTCTATATATTTGCAAAAGAGCAAATGGGACCTTTTCTTGAATGGAGCCTCTGTTCCTTCTTTTCTGAATGTGTTGGATCTTTATTACATATCTGTGAGCAGTGCAAGACATGACAAATAAGCAAACTCAGGAATTTTGTGGTTAGAAAAAAGAGGGAACCATGTACCATGGGTAAGGGCAAATGTCTTTTCTGTCACGTCTCAGAAGTAGGTGGCAGCAAGACTTGGCTTATAAGCCTGGGAATTGGCGGTGGGAACCTATGGTTCACTACAGAAAAGAGAGTAACAGAAGCCAAGGAGGGAATCCTGAGAAGATACTGAGTTTCTCATGCTGAAGTGTCAAGAAGGATTGTGGACATGCTAAAATGCTGGGTTAAAGAATATGATGGAGATGCCGAAACTGAACCAAAAGGTCAAAGAGGATATTCAGGGATGTAGACTATTTGTGACAAAGACCCAGACACACCAAGCTGAGATCAGTTCCCAGGAGCACCAGCAGATCAGGTGGGTGTGAAGGGGAAGAAGACAGGAAAATAAGACAAGATGCTGGAGAAGGATTCAGGCCCTTTGCAGCTTGGCTCATGCAGGCCACCTCTCCTCTTGCTGGAACTTGGGAAGCTGATATGTCCCTGTCTCCACCAGAATCCCTCTCTATATGATCTCAGAGGTGCCCTAGGTCCTGCTACCTTTATTTCAGCTCTTGGGGTCATACCAGTCAATTTCAGCAGTATTCTCTTTTTACTTCAAAACAATTCAATACCCATTTGAGTACTCAACTTGTATAGGGCACTGTCTGAAGTGCTGAGTTGCTTAGGGGGTGACAATTAGACATAGTTCTAATTTTAATCATCCCTTCCTATGGTTAGAAATCTTTGGGGTTGTTGCTGAATGTTGTAAAATTGTAAGATAGGGTTTTGTTTAGTTACTTCTGGGGTGGGGGTGGGGAGCATCGGAGTGATTCAATTTCTCTCTCTCAGTTTGTGCCTATGAACAGGCAGAGTAACTGGGTCAGGACAGCTATGAAGTATTAACTGGACCCATCTGGTGTCGGCCTTTCCAGCCTTTTGAATGGGACCAAGCATTAAGATCTTCCAGAAGCTAGGGCTCCGTGGGAAGTATCAGAGGGGAAGCCAGACTTGAAAATGGAAAAATAAATGGTTCTTAGTGGTGTCCGGGATGGTGGTGAAGTGGGCGGGGAAAAGATTGAGGAATAATAATGACAATGGCTGGCATTGATAGAGCACTTAAATATTAACAAAGTGCTTTATGTGTCTTCTTGCTTTGGATCTTCACAACCACCCTATGAGGTACTACAGATTGTGCCCACATTTTAATGACCTCGAACAAGTAACTGCTCTCTGCCTCAGTTTCCTCATCTGCAAAATGGGAACAATAATAGCATCTCCCTCTCAGGGTTGTTGTGAGGTTCAAATGACATAATATTTTTTAAAGTACTTCGCAACCCCTAGAGTGCTACATGTGATATGATATATATATGTATATATAGTAGATATATGTGCGTGCATGTATGTATTAATGCTATAGTAACAATGATGAAACAACTAGATAACAACTAGAAAAGGCTCTGTGGCTCAGAGAATTTTCGTGACTTGCCTAGAGTTACACAGTTAGTAGATGTCAGAGGTAGAATTTGAACCCAGGTATTTCAATGATTCCAAGACCATTGATTCCCCCCTCCCCCCCCACCCACCGCCTTTACTGCGTTGCCTCTCAGGACCCATGGGAAGGGATGGCTCTGGGATTTTGCAATGCCGTGACCATTCTGAGTAACGCTGATTGTCCTTCAGTCTCATATGCTACGCTTGTGGCAAACTAGAGTGTTTGAATATTTTGGCAGCCAGGTGGCACGGTGGAAAGAGCGCTAGATTTGGAGTCAGCCCAACCTTCAGTAATGGCTAGTTGGACAAGTCACTAAACCTCTGTCTGCCTCAGTGTCATCCTTTGTAAAGTGGGAATAATAATGACACCTACTTCCCAAGGCTTTTACGAACATGAAATGAGATAACATCTGTAAAGTGCTTAGCAAAATGCCTGGCACATAGTAGGCACTTAATAAAAGTTTGTTTCCTTCCTTTCCCTGGCACCAGCCCTTCAGAAGAAAGACCATATGTAAATTTAGGGTGGCATTATCTTGAACTTATTATATGTGTAGAAGGAAAACAAAGAAGATTCCTCTCCCTTCCTCACCCCGACATTCTCAAATGAGTCTGGCACCATTAACAGTTTCCTAAATTTATTAGTTTATCTGTGTGAATGGTTCTGAACTCTTAAGATACATGATCCTCTGCTTTGCTTTGACAATGAAAACACACTCGCAAACATATACATATATGATATGCATACACATATTATCTATAAAAACTTAACCGTTGACTACATTTAAGACTCTCAGCTAACAATGAATTTTAAAGAAAACTTGAAGATTTTGGTTTCTGAGAAGTTAATGATCACAAGTGAAAATAATTCTGTAGTGTGGGATAGAAAAAGAAGTGATGATGTTGTCACCTGGCAGCCCACGCCAAACTATTTTTAGTATAAATTTTACTTTAATTGAATTGAAAGCAAGAACTTGTTCTCCTTTTGGAAATCTGGCTCAACACTGAAGCTGTGGGGTTTTTTTTCCCTCCCTTGGAGGGTTTTTTTTTTCTTCCTTACTCCTTATAAGGACCTGTACTGGAGTAGTTTGGCTTCATTAAACAAAAGCCATTAATAATGACTAATGTAAGAATTCCACTCTTGAAGTCTTTGACCGGGGGCCTAGAATGCTTTGCCCCTTGCTGGTTGACATTCTGCCTGGGGCTGCCATGATCGAAATGACAGAGTTGTTAGTGAATCCTAGTTATGTTCCTACTACAGTCTGGGAATTTCCTTTTAAAGTTTTAAAAGGCTGCACACCAATATAGATAGGGAATGTAGCCCTTTGATTGCAAAATACTCTCTCTCTCTCTCTCTCTCTCTCTCTCTCTCTCTCTCTCTCTCTCTTTCTCTCTTGCTCTCCTTCTTCCCCTCTACCTCTCAATAATATATACATATTATTCCCCTCTACCTCTCTATAATATATACATATTATATATGTATGTAAATATCCTCTCCCTCTATCTATCTATATATCTCTCTATCTCTTCTCCCTCACCCTCTTCCTCTCTCTCTTTCCTTTTCCCCATATCTATCTATCATTATCTATCTATGTATGTATGTATCTATCTATCTATCTGTCTCCATATCTCCATTCCCTCACCTTCTTCCTCTCTCTCCTTTCCCCCATTTCTATCTATCCATCCATCCATCCATCCATCCGTCTGTTCTCTCCCTCTCACCTCTCTCATGGCCAGTGTGTATTTAGATGCTTATAGTCCAGGCAATAGCATAAGACCTTCTTCGTGAATACATGTGACACAGGGGAACATGCCCACTGATGGCCGCCTGGGTAACCAGTTTTTCTAGAGCTACGTTGTTCTGCCACACAAAGGCCTCCTGTCTTTCTATTCTCTTCCTCTGGAGGCCACAGCCAGCTTAGACAGTATGAGGGCCACTTCTGAAACACTGCTAGCCCAGCTGCTTGGGTACCATCAGCTTATAAAAGCCTGTAAGGACAGCCCCCACCTTAGGATTGTTGGTAATAGCCAATTACTTCCTGATTCCCCAGTTGAATTACCGACCTTCTTAATTGTAGCAATAATGACTTTGGACGGGTAGGCATTCAGGAAACTACAAGATTCAAGAACATAGGGAAGATCTATACTATCATCCATCCAGAGAACTCACGGTGTAGAATCCTCTCCTCAAAAGTAGATGGAAATTGATGCAAGACACAGTAGATAAGTCTCAGGGAGTTTCCTGAAGCATACAAGTGGTTTAGTGACTTGTCTAGGGTCCCATGATTAGTAGATGTGGGAAACAGGATTTGAACCTGGACCTTCCTGACTCCAATCTCAGAACTTTATCCATGAAGCCAGGCTACTTCTCTAATTATAAGATAATATTATAATACCACACCTACATAACTCTTTACAATTACAAATCACTTTTCAAACATTTTTTGAGCCTCACAATAAGCCTATAAGGCAGGTAGCATAAGTATGATTATCCCCATATTAAAAAAGAGAAAACAGGTCGAAAAAGATTAAGTAGGTTGTCCAAGTGAGGTCCTTCAGCTAAGTTAACCTGATTGAAGTTTAAGTTTAAGACAGTCAAGAAAGTTGAGAAAGAGATTAATTTAAGCCTGTAAATTCCATTATTAGGATTTTAGAAAGTCGGCCAAGCCTAGTGGAGGGTTCAGAAAAATATGAAATTCAGCCCTCAGCCTGTTTTTTTGTGCTGGCCGCTAGCTAAGAATGGTTTTTACATTTTAAAAAAATATAATAAAACCTATTTGAAAATGTAAAAAACTATGTTTAAGTTGAGGGTCAAAGCAGGCAACAAGCAGGAGCTGGAGACTCCTGAATAATGATGGGTAATTGTTGAAAGTTTTTAGGAGGAAGTTGGCATGGTGGATAGGAGTGCTGTATTTTGAGTTAGGAAGGCCTTGGTTGAATACCACCTCTGACACTTGAAATTGTGAATATGGGTAGGTTCCTTAAACTTTTTTGATCCTTACTTTCCTCATCTGTAAAATAGTGCTACCTATAGTGCCTCCCTCACAAGTTTGTGGTAAGGCTTAAAGGATCGCAGGATCTCAGAAATAAACTAAAAGCAACCTCAGAGTACATCTAATCCAATACCTTAACTTTTCAGATGAGTTAAACTGAGCCCCCAAGAGGTAGGGAATGAGCTATACAGAGAGTAAATGGTAGATCCAGGGTTTGAACCCAGTTCCTTCAACTCCAAATCTAGCCCTCTTTACTGTGAACCAGGGTGGCTGAGTGAAAGTTCTGTCAGTTCCCATCAAAATGAAAAGGCTTTGAGTATGGTCTAGAGCTGGAATATATTTGAGTTGTCTGAAGACCTAAGTTCAGAGAGCATCAATAGCAGTCTGGCCACAGACTTGGTGAACTTTTCATGAAAGCAACATTTAAAGACCGTCTTCTATGTTGTCAAGGATTATACTCTGTGTCACTGAAGGGAGTAGCCTGTAGATGAATAAAATTACAGATCCTTGAAATATTGACATATTTTAAAATAACTCCCAAATTATGTGCTGGTGGGATAGGAAAGGTAGTGATACTGTTCACTGAGGAAGAAAGATGATCAATGACTTTGAGGGGAAAGTGACATTTATTCTTATCTACAATTGTAAGTGCTAAGTAGACTTTCAGGTAAAAATGGCTCTTTTTGGCTTGGAAGAGATTGGACCACAGATTTATAGAGGCAAGAGAAGTCTTGGACAGTAGGAGAAATCAAGAATGGGGAACCAGGACCCAGCACCCATGCACTAGCTAGCTAGACACAGAGAACAAAGCTCCTTGAGAAGAAAGCTTTTTGGGAGAAGGGGTCTTTGTGTGTCCAGTGCAGAACGTGTTACAGCTTTCCCAGGCTCACAAAGCTAATTAAGTGGGGGGAAGCTAGGTGGCACAGTAGAAAGAACACTACCCCTGGAGTCAGGAGGACCTGAGTTCAAATGTGGCCTCAGACATTTACTAGCTGTGTGACCCTAGGCAAGTCACTTAACCCCCATGGCCTCCAAAAACAAACAAATAAACAAAACCAAAGCTTATAAGTGTCTGAGGCAGTGTTTGAACTCCAGTCTTCCTGATTTCAAATCCAGCCCTCTGTCCATTGCCACTAAGCTGCCAGACTCTGAAAATGTTTTTGGGGGAGAAAGAGACAAGTTAGTGGTTTTGTATTCAACAGACAGGTCAAGAAGGATTAGGGCAGTGAAGAAACTATAGGACTTGGCCACGTGCACTGGAAATCTTTCTGAGAGAGATGTGAGTTAATTGGTTACAAAGGAAACCAGATTGGAGGGCATCCAGAAAGGAACTGAAGGAAGCAGAGGGATGACCCTTTTGGATGTGTTTTCCTGTGTTTCCTTCCCAAGAAAAATCAGCCCTTTCACAACCTGTTGCTTTTGTAAAGGGCTATAAGCTCTTTATTTGTCTCCTTAGTTGAGTAATCTGATTCCAAAATGCGGTTCAATGAAGCTCTCAGTATATCCGAACTGCCCATTAAAGTAAATGTCAGTGGCTTTCTTTGTGTTTATCTTTCTAGCTTTCAGTTTAGCATTAGCGCTCTTGTTCCCTGAATTGATTTTGAGGCCTGTTCAATTATGTATCTAGAAATGTCTCTCTTCTATTTCTTCAAAGGCACAGCAATAAAAGTTGGAAGGAGAATGACTGCTAAGTGATGGGGAATCATGGGAAAAGGGAGTAATGCGCTTCATTGCCAGAAAAGTACAACAGTCAGTCTATCCATTTTTGCTGGGTCCGTGTTAACTCTGTCTTTTGCAGAAGCCATAACTAGGGTGGGGTGATCAGGGCTTTGCCCTCAGGTAATAAATTCTGAGAATGGCACTTGGGGTTCTGCCCATAGTAGAAATTTTGGCCTTTAGTTAGCTTGGCTATTTATCTGTACTGTTTCCAAACTTTCGTGACTAGCTACAATGATCAAACATCTGATGATATTGTGATCCCTGTACAGTTTAGGAGCCATTAATCAGGGTACAGATCGCTATTAAGAATGAAGCCCATGAAATCAAAGGTTTATAATTCCGAGTGAAAGTAGCAAGACAGAAGTCAAGAGAAGTCAAGGTCAAGTTATGAAGGAAAGGTCTAGATCCCAGAGGTGGGTTCACAGAGGAGGAAGAAGGCAAAAGAGTGGGTGTGAGGCATCAAGGGTCCAAACAGTGAGAAAGGCTAGAAAGCCCTAGGCTCAGGAGAAGGCTCTGGGGAGGCCTTGAGGAAGCAGCTGCACCTGGCCCTGCCTCCACAGTCTGGCTCTGGCTCAAGGATTAATCCTCATTCATCCAGCCAGCCTGCCTGGCCTCTCCATACTGAGGCCGCCATGCAGGAAAAAATATATAAGAACAAGTTGTTAAATCATACTAACTCAGGAATACAGTGAAAAGCCCATGTTTACACCATCACCATTCATACTTTCCCACAATTTATGGCTTTACTCCCAAGCTACAATATTTCTTTTGGTAATGTCTTAAATCTCCCAAATTGACTAATCATAATTTGCAGTCTTTCTTTGGAAATGATGACAGGAGCTATAACTGGGGACTTTTGCACCTGGGGTGGATGGAGCTCACTTGGGATGGGGCCCTTGGGAGAGGAAGCATGTCTAAGACACAGCAAGGTTTCTTTGCTACTGTAGGAAGTTCAAGCTGACTGTTGCTGGAAATAAAGGGCACCCCCAGATAAGGATACCTTTCTCAGAGGGTAGGACCTGAGAGGACCCTACCTGAGAAGTAGTTGGAGGCCGGAAGAAGGAACATGAGTGGGGGAAAGAAAAGGTAGGGCTTGCTTGCTTTGAAACAGGCCCTAGAGCAGAATAGAGGTATCAGACTTTCAGCCTGCAGTCAGATACAGCCCACAACTCCCAAAGGTGGCCAGAACCAGATTAAAATGTAATTGGGAAATATTTGACAAAATGAATAAAAATAGAGTACGGCACAGATAATGTTAATTTGTGGTTTTCTAAGTTAGTAGGCAGCCCTCAGCCATCAGTTTCTCTTTGAGTTCAGCACCACTGCAGCAGAAGTTTCCTGAAGGGCTTAAGCCAGGGGTGGGGAACCTTGCCTCAAGGCCCCTTGTGGTTTAAGCAATCTACTGAAGGCTGTTCCCCAAAGTCTCTGAAAGCCTTGATTTTTCTAAGGTAGAAGTTGTTAGTATCAACAAGAGACACCAGTCAGATGTTAATATTCTTGGGGAATCCTTCTCCACAAGTTACTTCACATCCATTTTAAGAATAAGTACTCCCAGACTTCTGACCTAATCCCCCCATTTCCTTCCCTAGAAATAATTTCTTTTTCATCTTTTTACATCATAACTGGCCACAAATGGCAGCTCCTCCCAGTACCCCAGATCTGGGATCTTCTGCAAGGACAGTGTAATGTTATTTTTTTTCACATTTGGAATTTTAGTGGTTTAAGTTTGTCGAGTGGGTCACAGATTTAGAGCCAAAAAGGACCTTAGAAGTCATTTAATCCAATGCCCTTATATAACAGATGAGGAATTTGAGGTTCAGGAGAATTACTCAAAGTATCAGAGGCAGGATTTGAACTCAGGTCTTCTGACTTCAAATTCAACACTATACCAGCAGTGCCTCTCAGAGGCAGGGGTCCTTAACCTTTTCTTTCTTTCTTTCTTTTTTTTTTTTGCCTTAGACACCTGTGACAAGTCTATAAGATTCCTTCTCAGAATGTTTTTAAATGGAGAAGATAAAATTCTTAGGATTGCAAAGAAAAACAATTATATTGAAATACAGTTAATATTAAAATAAGCAAATTCACAGCCCCTTTAAGAACCATTGCTATAGAGAGATCCCAGAGACCAGGGAAACTTATCCCTGGACCTCCAGGTGACCTTATTTCATTTAGCTGCTGGCCTTGGTCCTTTTTGTAAGAAAGCGGCGTACTTGGGGGAGAGCTAGCATCAGACTGAGCTGACTGTCCTTGGCCCAGCTACACTGGGGAGAGAGCCCAGTGCCCAAGTCAACAATCCACTCTTAATTACTTTAATCCATTTTTGCTTGGGGAATGTGGATATCTCTTGCTATTCAGTTACTTCACCCTTTGTCTTTAAAACCCTTTATCTTATCTCCTTCGGGAGGACTGTGGTTATTTTACATCCAGTTAGAAATTCACAGACTGTTTAGAGTCCAGAGAGACCTTAGGAAGCATTTAGTCCAATGCCCTCTTTTTTTAACTGGGGAGCCAACCTAATGGAATGTGGAAAATGAGGTCACGCTCTTTCAGACCCAATGCACTGGGGTAATAAGATCACAGCTTGGGAGTTGGAAGAGATCATAAAGGTTATCTAGTTCAACCATTTGATTTTTTTTTTTTTCAGATGAGAAAACAGGACCAGAGAGGTTGGGTGTCATGCAGGTAGTAAGTGCTAGAACTGGGTCGTGATCTTTCAATTCTCCCTCTCCTCCCAGCTCCCCACTATTTATCGTCCAGTAGGGGGCACGATCTATTTCTGACGCTATGAATTATGCCTGCAGGAAACAATATGGCGGGACAGCAAAACATCATTACCCAGCCCATTGGGTCACTACATGGCTGATGCTATTGTGCCTTCTCTAGCAGCTGTGAAGTAGTTTGGGTGTCTTTAGAAATAGCCCATGAGAGAAATATCAAGGTTTAATCATTAACGGTTTTTAAATTTTAACATTTAAAACATTTTTTCACAGTGAGTTCTGATCAGTGAAATCATTTGATATCCTTCAGAGCAATGAATAGAAATATTTGTGTGCTAGATGAGCTTGTAAAACTCCCTATATCTTTTCTGTATGAACTTTGCCTCAGTGTTCTTCAAGGTATCAATTCCCTACTCCCCCAGCTGCTGCCTTCTGGATATTGCAACTTTCTCTCTCTTACATGCTGCAAAGCACCTACTATGTGCCAGGCACTGGGACTACAAATATAATAATATTAATAATTCACTTTTCAGTCATTTCTGACTCTTTGTGATCCCATCTGGATTTTTCTTGAAAAAAATTCTGGAATGAACTTGAGTGGTCAAATTCTTTCAAGGCAGACTCGCCCTGTACCCTTACATTTTGAGGTTCCTAGCACCCTAATCTGCAACAGTTTTGCCTTTCCTTTTCCAGCTCATTTGACAAATGAGGAAACTGAGGCAAATATGGTTAAGTGACTTGTCCAGGGTCACACAGGTAGTAAGTATCTGAGGCATGATTTGAATACAAGAAGAAGAATCCTCCTGTCTCCAGACCTGATGCTCTATCTGCTCCCTCACTGCCCAATTATAATAATGGTAGCTAACATTTATGCTTTTAAGGTTTGAAGAAATACTTTACTAATATTATCTCATTTTATCTTCACAACAACTCTGGGAGGTAGTTGTTATCATTGCACCCGTTTTACACTTGAGGAAACTGACCTGCCCAGGGTCACCGAGCCAGTAAGTGTCTGAAGATGAATTTGAACTCAAGTTTTCCTGACTACTAAGACCAACTTTCCAGCCACTGTGCCACGTAAACTGTTCAAGACTAGGATAAAAAACAGTCCCTGCCCTCAAAGAGCTTATACTCCAGTGGCGAGGAAATGACAGGAGCACAAATAAGCGAATGAAAAGTGTATGCAAAGCAAACACGAAGTAATTTTGGAAGGAGAAGACCCTGGGAGGGATAAAAATAGGCCTCCACTAGCAGGGGACTTTCAAGCTATTCTCTTGGGAATGAGTATTTTCTCCCCTGAAATAGTCTGTTCTAAACCTTCTCTCTGCCCTTTCAGCTCCAGTGACCTGTCACATGTGGCCATTTCTTTTTTCCTTCTTTGTCCACCTTCCTGTTGGGTCCAATTAGGGGAGTTTTCCAACAATGACCATGTTTACCACTAGCTACCAGAACTGGAGTCCATAATGATCCGTTGGGGCTTGTTCAGGCACGCCTCAGCTGTTATTCTTTAAACAATATTTTCCTTGGATGGTTCACTGCCTTTTGGAAGCAAATTAGATGCCTGAACCCATGTGGTGTTCTTATAATCCCCAACATGAGTAAGCATAACGAACAACATTAATGTAGACTGAAAAGACACACAAGAGGACTCCGTACAGATTCTGAACAGTGGTAACTCATCTTCCTGAGTTCACATCCGGCCTCACAGACACTAGCTGTGTGACCTTGGGCAAGTCACTTAACCTTGTTTGCCTCAGTTTCCTCATTTGAAAAATGAGCTGGAGAAGGAAATGACAAACCACTCCAGCATCTTTACCAAGAAAACCCTAAATGGGGTCAGAAAGAGTTGGTCAAGACTGAAATGACCGAACAGTATCAACAGGGCATGGTGGAAAGGGTATTGAGTTTAGAGTCAGTAGACTGGGTCAGATCTTAGTCTCTGTACCAACCAGCTCTGGAATCTTGGCCAAGTGACTTCATATTGCTGAGCCTCGGTTTCTCCATCTGCAAATGGGATACTACAGAGGTTGTTTAAAAGAAATATTTCATAAACTATAAAGTGCAGCAGATGCAAATATAAAAGCCAAGACAGTCTTTGGTCTCAAGGAACTTACATTTTAACAGGTGTGATGAATGGAACCTTAGACCTTGAATGACATGCGTGGCCTTTCTTGCAACGGTAGTGTTGATCTGACTACTCTTCCTGGATCTGGAGGTGGAAAGAGGTTGGAAGGGGGATTGAGACAAAAGTCATTAAGCTGAGAGTATGGTGGGTCTACGTCAGGCTAGTTATAGAGAACCAGGCAGGTGGCAGAGACAGAAGCAGGTCATGAAGAAAGTTGGAAAGTAGCAAAGGGAAGGGAGTAGCCAGCTTTACTGTCTGTCTAGAAGTTAACCCTGGGTTCCTGGTGACCTTCAGGACAGTAGTTCTAAGAGAAGGAAGATGTTGATTTCTCCTTTGCAATATCTTTTGAAAATGCTCCCTTCTCTCCTCTTACGTTGCCACCCTCTAGTGCAGGCCCTTATCACCTCATCCCTGTGGCTGGGTCTACCTGCCTTAAGGTTCTCTCCACTGAAATCCATCTTCCATTCAACCACTAAAGTGATTTTCTTAAAGCTTAACTCCAGTGGCTCCCTATTGACCCCAAGACCAAATACAAAATGCTCTATTCAGCATTCAAAGCCCTTCATTACCTAGCCCCCTCCTACCTTTCCTGTCTTTTTACACCATACTCTCCCATGTGGTGATACTGGCTTCCTGGCTGTTCCACTAACTAATAAGATGCTCCATCTCTCTTCTCCAGGCATTTTCTCTGACCGTCCCCCATTCCTGGGTAACTCTCCCTCCTCTGCTCCAACTACTAACATCCCTGCCTTCCTTCAAGTGACAGCTAAAATCATGCCTTCTACAGGAAACCTTCTCTGATCCCTCTGGTGCTTTTCTTTTGTTAAGTATTAACTATTTATCCTGTATATAGCTGGCTGTGTGTGTGTGTATACACATATATATGTATATATACACACACACAGATATATATGCGTTTCTGTGTGTGTATATGTACATCTACGTATATATATATGATTTGTTTGCATGTTGTCTCCCCCATTAGATTGTAAGCTTCTTGAGGGCAGGGACTGTCTTTTGCCTCTTTTTGTATTCCCAGTACTCAATACAGCGCTGAGCACATAGTAGACACTTAATGTATGTTTATTGATTGATTAGGGAATAGAAGCCATTGTGGGGAAGGGGATAAAGAGGGGATGAACATTGAAGAAATGGAGGCAGCAGCAAAATACTTGTTTATGAAATTTGTTAATGAAAGGAAGGAGTAACATAGGACTGCAGCTGGGAGGGACTCATATTCAGTACCAAGTGTTGAAGATTGTGGATGGCTATTGTAGCAGAATAGTTTCTCCCATCTAGAAGCATATGTACTGCTGTCTCAAAGGCCTCCCTAAGCTAACTCAATAATTTTTTTAACGAACAAGCATTTATTTTCTCTTTTTCCCACTACCCTCCCCCAAATAAAATGAACAGAAAGAAAATAAAAAGCTCTATTAGCAAACATGTGTAGTCAAACAAAGCAAATTTCTTTATTGGCCATGTACAAAGATGCATGTCTCATTTTGCAACCTGAGACTATCACCTCTCTATCAGGAGATGGGCAACATGCTTTGTCTTTGGTCTTCTGGAATTGGAGTGTCATTATATTGGCCAGAGTTCTAAAGTTTTTCAAAATTGAAGTTGTGATTGTACATATTGTTTTGCCTAAACTTCATTACCTTATTGGGTGTTATGTATTGGCCCAAGGAAGTAAAAGATGAATAGAAAGAATATATATACGTATATATGAAAATATTCACATTAGAATTTTTACACAAAAAACCTGGAAGCAAAATGGAAGCCTGTTGATTGGAGGATGGTTGAACAACTTATGTCATAGAAATATCATAGACTATTATTGTGGTAAATTAATTAAAATATTTTAAAAGTTGCACAGAGGAAAAGGAGGGGGAGGTACAGAGGGGTCAAACAAAACTGTTGGTTACTATCTGGTTATATATATATATTATTTATACATATATGTGTAGATATAGATTTAAAATCCATGGTATATGATAGAAATGTGTAGTTTCTTCTACACACATCTTTCTTGTTCTTCTTTATGTCTTGGAGTTTTTGCGGTTGTTGATAATTGAATAAAAACAAACGTAAGAAAGAAATATTTGCACATCATTTTCCAAGTTCCATCCTTCTATCACAATATTTCTCAAATCCATGCCTTCCTTATGGATATAATGATAGGTTGGAGATTCAGAGATAATAAAGACCTTAGGGACCCAACAATATGTAAAGAGTCTATAGACTGTCAAAGGAGGGGCATGGTCCATGATACAAAAAAAGGTTAATGATCTTTAAACTAGATGGTCCCTAACGTCTCTCCAGCTCTGAATCTTATCCTATGCATGTGTATGTGTTCACAGAAGCTCCTTGTGGATGTTCTTCCACCAGTGTACTCTTAAATGTTTATTCTTCAGCTGCTGCAATTTGAATCCTTGCCTTGGTTGTATTTATCTATGTGTCTATGTTTGTGTATCACTTCCTCCCTTCAGCTCAGATAATCTTGTTTATTCTAGACATAGGCAGCTCTATGGCAAGGAGACAACTTCTAAACAGTCAGCATCATCGTGTGGAGGAAGGAGCGTTGGCCTCGAGGTCAGGGCACCTGAACCATACATAGTCCAGGCTTGTTCACAAACTGACTGTGGGACCTAGGACAAATCCAACTTTGTTGGGTGTCTGTTTTTTCATCTGTTTAATGGGGGAGGAGGGAGAGGAGAAAGGTTTGTAAACCAGAGGGTTGTTGTGTATTATCTTGCTCATGAGTGTTGTGCAGAGAAATATGATAAAAATTGAGTGGCTTTCCAGTCCATAGTGTTCTGTTCAGATAAGCATTTGTTTTCCCATAGACTACTCAGCTATTGTTCCCCATATAAACATAACCCTACCTAATATGCTGCAGTCATGGTGTGTGACTTAATTGGAGTACGGTAATTACTATTTGGAGAGACTGCTGTGGCAGAGTAGAGAGAGTGTGGGTCCTAGTCAGGAAGCTCGCTGCTTCCATAACTCTTGACACTTACTGGCTGTGTGACCCTAAGCAAGTAACTTAATTTGTCCCTAATTGTAGGCTTATCTACTCAGTCACAGACAGAAGGGTAAAGGGAATTCCCTGTACCAGGAATTCCCTGCACTGAAGAACTCTCAACTCCTTTGGGTAATTACCATTTTATAAAAATTCTCACTTTCCCTTTAAAATTGAGATTATTAAGAGGTTTACTGCTCCTTTAAGTATGATTTTATGTAGTATTAGCCCTCTCCCCTCCAAAAATTATAGAGTAGCACAGTTACAATTTTCCAAGATGATTCAATGAGCAAATGTATTTTGATATGCATGAATTCAATTTACAAGCACTTTCGTCACTGCCGTGCACATACATGCACACATGCACACACACATATCTGCTCTTGGGTCTTCTCTAAGGAGGGAGGTAAATCTATGCTGTTCCTCACTCTGGAACTGCAGATACTATCTATGCCAATTTCTTTGCCTTATTTACTTCATAACTGATTTAAAAGCTGGCACAGTAGTTCCAGAAGTTTTCAACATTGTTTTTTGCTTTTCATTTCTTTGGGCATCAGCTAGCTCTTAACTAGAGACCTGACAGATTTATGAATACCAAGATTTAGTCAATTGCAAGTGGTTAACATTCTCTTAAAGTCTAGCCTAGATTATTATTTTTAAAAACTGAATAGTATATTGTCTTATTGTTGCTCTTGCTGGCTACTCTTGTGACTTTATCCTAGCAAATAGCCCATCGTGTTGGCAATGCTAAGATTATCTTTGAGATTCTGGATCTCATACTACTCTAACTCCTCATGCTTGTGAGTTTAGCAGAAATGATGGATCTTGAGGAAGCTGCAATACCACAGCCATTGTATGAATGGTATCTGTGAGGCACACCATATTGCCCATCACAGATATCACGGGCTAGCCATCTCACAGGCCAGAGAGATCGCAGATAGTGGCTAACTTTGGAAGATGGAGGGCATCCAGGATAGGAGGTTGTCTTCTCTTACTGTTCAAGGACATTTGACCTGTGCAGCTGAGGTTGGCAAGGCATTCTACCCATCTTACTACTCCCCTTACTGCCCTTTGTAGTCTCTGCTCTGCTCATGAGATCATAGAACTTAGAGATGGAAGGGCCTGAGAGGTCATTTAGTCTGACTCTCTCTTTATATAGATGAGGAAAATGAAATACGTAGAGGTGAAATAACTTGCTCAAGGTCACATAGGGAGTAAATAATAGTACTGGTTGATTCCCCAATATTACTAAGTACCAGGTACCAATACTCTCATCTTCAGAGTATCCCAGATAGTAACAAACTGTTTTATTTGGCCCCTTCTGAACCTCCCCTTCCCTTTTCTATGTGCAACTTTTAAAATATTTTAGCTAATTTACCACAATAATATTCTAAGATATCTATATGACATAAGTTGTTCAACCATCCTCCAATCAACAGGCTTCCATTTTGCTTCCAGGTGGTTTTTTATGTGTATAAAACTACTAATGTGAATATTTTCATATATATGTATTCTTTCTATTCATCTTTGACTTCCTTGGACCAATACATAATACCAATAACGCAATGAAGTTTAGGAAAAGCAATATCTACAATACAAACAAGTATCCTTTGGGGAGGTCATTGCAATGCTGCAGGAAACTTGAGTAAGAGATGTAAGTCTGAGTTGGGCACAATAAAATCGTGATTAACCAAGATGTTCAGGCAGTGGTGTATTTGGGTTAATTGAATTTGCTAGGAAACTGAGCCATTGCAGCGGAGCTAAGATGGTGGAGTAGTAGGATGAAGGATAGTCCAACTCTTCTGACACATCTCCACAAAGATCTAGAAAATTCATCAGATCAAATCCGAATTAGAAATCCAACAAAAAAAAATCGGAGTGAGTCATTTTTTTTTTTCTAGTGTAGGTTGCCATAGGGAGACAGAGGTCTGTGGACATTGAACATTGAGTCTGGCCAGAAGTGTGCCACACAGAGCATTCTAGTGTACAAGGACTGAAAGAAGATGAGGCTATACAAGATCCCAGACCCATGCCAGAACACCTCAGCTTTGTGTAGAGTACAGGAACAGGTGCCATCTGGAAAGCTCTGTCATTCTACCCAGTTCTGGGTCACAGATCCAGGGCAGATTGAAGAGGGGACTTATGCTCAGGGGTTAGATCACTTTGTCAGCACTAAAAGATTACAGGCCCCCAGCCCATACATTTCTCCCAGAAGTATGCAGAGTTCAACCCCAACATCATGTCTAAAGTACTCTGGAAGAAGACCAAACAAAGAATCCCACCATAAAGAGCTATTAGGCTGAGAGAGATTCCCAAGACACAAACTGAAAAGAGAGAAACTCCAAAATATCTACAAAACCTCAAAGAAAAACAGGGCTTGGACACAAGTCTAATCAGAATTCCCAGAACAGATGAAGTAAGGATTATAAAAAAAGAGCTAAAAATATTTTTAAAACCAAATGAAAGCCCTAGAAGAGAAAAACGGGAAAATAAATGAGAGTTATAGAAGAAAGCTTTGAAAAGAGATTTAGCAGCTTTGGAACAAAAGATAAAATCTTACCCAAGGCAAAAAAACAAACAAAAACAAAACAAAAAAACCTCCCTAAAAATTAAAATCGACCAAATTGAAGCTAATGGTCCCATGAAACAACAAGAAATATTAAAATAAAACCAAGACTTTAAAAAATGAAAAAGGACGGATAAGGGTGAAGGAAATGTCAGCGCTTATTAAGTGCCAAGCACTTTACAAATACCTCATTCTATTCTCATCACAACCTTGTGAGACAGGTGCTGTTATTCCCATTTTATAGTCAAAGAAACTGAGGCAGATAGAGACTGAGTGACTTGCCCAGAAGAGCATCTGAAGCTGGAATTACACTCAGATCTTCCTGACTCAATCCTAGTGCTCTATCTACTGTGCCACCTAGGTGCCTAGAGGAAAATGTTAAGTATCTTGTAGTTAAAATGGACCTAGAAAATAGATTGAGGAGAGAGAATTTAAGAAGCATTGGACTACCTGAATGCCAGCACCAAAAAAGAACCACCATGTTAAAAAAAAATACCATAAAAGAAAATTGCCCAGATCTCTTAGAAAAGTAGAAATAGAATTCACCAGTGTCCTCCTGAAAGAAACCCCAAAATGAAAGGAATAATATAGCCAGAACCCAAAGCTTCCAAGTTTAAAAAAAAAATCTGAAAGTAGCTTGACAGAAAGAATTCCAGTTTTATGAAACCATAGTCAGGATCATACAAGATGGCACAGAGAGGTTGGAATACCATATTCCAGGAGGCAAAAGAGTCAGGCTTGCAACCAAGGATAACTTATACAGAAAAACTGAGTATAATTCTATAAGAGAAAAATGGATTTTTAATAAAATAGAGGACTTCTAAGCATTATTAATGGAAAGATCAGGGCTGAGTAGAGTATTTAACATGCAAACAAAAGAGTTCAGAGAAGCATCAAAAGGGATTAAACAAAATAAACTATTTACATCCTAATATAGGGATATGACACATTTCCTCAGAACTCTATCATTTTCACATATCAGGTCACAGAGGGAATCTAATTAGATACAGGATCTGGAAAAGGTTTCTTTATGTTTTGAGGATCTTAAAATGAGCATGGAATGAGAAGGGTAGAGGAGTATAATGGGTGTGGCAAAGGGAAAAGAAAAATGAGGGAAAGTATCTTATAAAATTGAGGTATGCACATAAGAGCCTATACAAATGAGGGGAACGGATGGAGGGAAGAGGTGATCTTCGAAATAATCTCGGGGCAGCTAGGTGGTGCAGTGAATAGAGCACCAGCCCTGGAGTCAGGAGAACCTGAGTTCAAATCTGGCCTCAGACACTTAACACTTACTAGCTGTGTGACCTTGGGCAAGTCACTTAACCCCAATTGCCCAGCCTTCCCTCCTCCAAAAATCAATATACATACATACACACACACACACACACATATAAATAATTTCACATGAACTGGTCAAAGGAGGGAAGTATACATACACAGAAATACATTTCATTCAACAAAGAAATAGGAAGGAGAGAAGACAAAGGGGGGAGGATTAGAGGAAGGAAGCATTAAAGGAAGCATTCATTTTAAGCAGAACAAAATCTTAAAGACAGGTTGAGAAACAAAGAGAAGGAAAAATATAAGAGAATACAGTGTAGGAAAACACATACTTAGTAATCATAACTGTGAATGTGAATGGGATGAACTCAATCATAAAGTAGAAGAAGATAGTAGACTAGATTAGTTATTTTTAAGCTTGTATTTACAATCTGTGAGGTGTCTTCTAAATTTTAATATTCTGTATTCTCTGGGTTTTTCCTGAAATCTATTTGTACCCTACTTGTGATAAAGTCTTCCAAGCTCATATTGGTCTGATCAGCCACAGTCGAACACATCGTACCTTGACTACAATATGGTGATGTCATTTTGATCCTCTTTAAGATTGAAAGACAACAACCAATTTATTTTAAAAATCATCTGTAAAGTCTCTTCTAAATTTGAAGATTCTATATTCCCTAGATTCTCCCTGAAGTCTATTTTATTCATTGAAGTCAAAAAGGTTGTTTGTTTTCACAGAGAGAAAACCAGTGCCTGGCTGAAAACCAGCCCCTCTACCATCATGAGCTCTGGTAAGTCTGTTTGGAACCTTCTGGTTCTTCTTGCAAAGTACTGCAGATAGAGCAATGGACTTGGAGTCAGAAAGGCTTGAGTTTGGGGGGTGGCTAGGTGGCACAGTGAATAGAGCACTGGCTCTACAGTCAGGAGGACCCGAGTTCAAATCCAGCTGGCACTTAACACAAAACTAACCATGTGACCTTGGGCAAGTCACTTAACCCCAATTGCCCTACCTTACCTTCCCCCCTCCAAAAAAAAGCAAAAAAATAAAAAGGCTTGGGTTTGATTTCTACCTCATTTGCCTACTAACTGTGTGTTCCTCAGAAGTAGTTAACCTTTCTCAGTCTCATTGTCTTCATCTGTATTATAATACCCATAACACTTACCCCATTATTATTTTGGGACTGTAGGGCAATAATGTGTGTAAAACACTATGCATACCTGAAAGTGCTATGTAAATGTCAACTATTATCATTATATTCCTCTGAGACCCATGAGGCTGTTTCTTATTTCCAGTGAAATTAGTCAGCCCAAGTAAATGGAATCCATAGTTGTTCTGAGTATATTGATTAAAGGGATATTCAAAAGGCAGTGTATCTTCCATTTCATCCCCAGTGATGGAATGTGCCTTGGATACACTCCCAGATTGCACATCTTCCTAATATGCAAAATCAAAGATGAGAATGATACAATATACCAGTGGCTTCAGGGGGGCTGCAGTGAGAAATGTTGGCATGTGTAGAGGATGGTGTGTGGTCCATATTTTGTCAGGCTGCAAAGATGAACTTATTTGGTTTGAAGTCAGTAGATTGAGCCATCTTACCCCCAGACTATGAGCTTTATCACAAAGGTCAGGAGCTTTCTAGGGTAAGTGTGCCATAGGGAGGGTACAAGGGTAATGGAGATCATGGTGGTAGGGTATCTGAGAAATGGAGAATTGACAATAGAAGAAATATTATCCCAATCCTGGAGGAGCCTCCAGAGATTAGTGAGCTTGGGCTAATTTGACAGTAGCCATCACAGTGATTCCAGTTAGAGAAGGAGGAAAAGGATGGATAGGAGGGTGGGAAGGGAGAAGATTAGTAATACCACCATTGGGGACCTGGGTAGGGGATGCTGGGTTTCTACTCCAAGACAATGGTTTTTGAAATTCGTCCTCTTCCAACTCCAAACCCACTTCCCTCCCTAATCCTCATCCCTTCCATAAAAGGGGGCATCTTCATGGTCCTAGGAGATTGTAGTGTAATGGAACTTCAGGGCAATTCAGCATTTATTATGTCTGGGTCTATAATTCGATCAGTATAAGAAGATCCTCTACAATGCAGCTCCATAGTTGATCTATAATTGACAGTCTTAGAGACTTGTCTGGGCCACCGAGAGGTTAAGTAACTTTCCCACAGTCACTGAGCCAGCGTGTGTGAGGCAAGAGGATTTGAACCCAGGTTATTTTCACTCCAAGGTCTAGTTCTCTATTCTCTACTTCACTTTCCTGTACAAGGATTTGGGGATCCTAGTCCTAGAGTTGGAAAGGTTCTTAAATTCTATTGAGTCCAACCTCCTCATCTATAGATGGTGTAATGGGGCCTCATGAGGCAATAGATTTGTTTGACATTACACAGGTAAGTGTCAGAGGTGGGATTTGAACCTGGGTCCTCTGACTCCAATTACATCTACTGTGTGCTTTGTGCTATGTAATAAGAATAGAAAGACAAAATTAAAAAAAGAAAAACAACCGAGCCTCCTCTCAAGTAGCTTCCATTCTATTGGAAAGAATACTGAATGCTGGTGACAAAAGTTTGAGTGCTTGTTCCTCTCCTTACTAGCCATGTGATGATAGGTGGGTATCAAAACCTTTCCTTTTCTGTAAAATTGGGATATAACTTAGATATTTCCCTCCCTGAGTTACTGTTTAAATAATTTTTTATTCTGCTCTTGAATACACACAAAAAGAGGAGCATTTCCCTGTACAAAGTAGAAGTAAGAGCATTGTGTTGAAAACTACACAGCTTGATTTTTTAACGGTACCCAATAAACTCAGCTTGTTACTTTCAAAGTACCTCACAGGATTATCATGAGGAAAGGACTTTGTACACTGGGAAATGCTGTGTAAATATGAACCATTATTATTTTTGTATCTAATTGAATGATCTCCCTTCCCCACCCCAAAATGCTATAAGTTGGTCTTAGGGGCTGATATCACTAAAAAAATCTGTTTGTTTCAATATCCCTCATAATATTTCTACAGATTTTTTAAAGTATAGGAAGGTGACTGCCGAGAGGGAGGTCTAGATCAGAAGTGAGGAACCTGCAGCCTCAAGGCCATATGTGGCCCTCTAGGTCCTCAAGTGTGGTCCTTTGACTGAATCTAAACTTCACAGAACAAATCCTCTTAGTAAAAAGGTTTGTTCTGTAAAACTTGGACTCAGTCCAAAGGCTGCACCCAAGGACCTAGGAGGCCACATGTGGCCTCAAGTCCTCAGGTTCCCCACCCCAGATCTAGATGGAGCAGAGGCTGGCTTATTTCATTCACATTCATGCATCTCCCTTTCTACTCCCTCCCCCCAATACACACATTCACCACCATCTTCCCACTGGGTTGTTATGGGGATTAATATATTCATAGTTCCAGGTTACACAACAGCATCAGACATTCCTCTCACTACTCTAGGGATAGTACCTCCAAGCTTGATGAACACAGTCTGGGGCAACACAGGAGTGGTTTGCAGATCAAACTGAATATGCCGTTAATCATTTTTTCTGTACTCCCTTGTCTTCTCTTTTGTTCTTTTTTCAGAATATGAAGTCGATATTTCCAAAACAGTGGTAAACGGGCTGACCTCAACCAGTCATGGTCAAGAAAAAGGTAGGGAGAGTGATAAGAGCCAAGACCTACCATCCTGGGCATGGTATAGCAAGGAGGGTATTTGTCATTTTTGGTTAAGACTAGAAGGGACCTTAGAATTCTGAAGGAAATCGAGGCAAATTCCTTTATTTTACAGCTAAGGAAACACAGGCACAAAAAAGGAAAGTGACTTGCCTCCAGGGTCGTACTGGTAAGCTAGTGGCAGAGATGGGAGCAAACTCAGGTCTTCTAATTCTCAGTCTATGAGGAGACCCCCAAGAGCCTGGCTCAATGTTTCCCTTGGTGGTCTTCTCTGAATTCTCTAAAGTTTCTTACTGTCTCACTCAAACCCTGAATGGCAGAACTGGAAGTAACCTTGGGGGGGGGGGTCATCTGGTTTACTCTATTTTAAAATTGAGAAAACCTTGGGGTGTCTAGGTGATGCAGTGAATAGAGCACTGGCCCTGGAGTCAGGAGGACATGAGTTCAAATCCAACCTCAGACACTTAACACACTTACTAGCTGGGTGACCTTGGGCAAGTCACTTAACCCCAATTTCCCTGTCTTCCCCTCTCCAAAAAAATAAAAATTTTAAAAAATTAAAAAATAAATAAATAAAATTGAGAAAACTGAGGCCTAGAGAAATGCAGTGATTGCTCTGGGTAACACCCCTTAGAAGTGACTGAGCCTGGATTTGAACCCAGATTTCCAACTTCAGGTTTACTGCTTTTTTCTACTGCACCACTAATTATTCTGTTACGCATCACAGAATTTTACGTTTGCCAAAGAAGCTTAAAGTAATACAGTCCAACATCCTTCTCAAAGAATGCAGTCTCTGCACATCATCCTAACAAATGATTTATGGGACTGTAGAGTTAAAATTGGAAGGGACCTTTGAAATCATGTTGTCCAACTCTCCCATGTTACAGGGGAGGAAGCTGAGGACTGGACAGGTCCCAAGATCACAAAAGTACTGTGTAGTCTTGAAGCTTCTGGTTCAACGTCTCCACGGTGATGAGGAATTTCCCACCTCATCATTTTGGCTACCCCTTTTGGTCTAATTATTTAAAAGAATTATTGCCCAGACAAGCTAGGAGTCAAAAGACCCAGAGCCATCACTGGCTGAGCAAGACTTTGGACAGCTTATCTAATAGTATATATCTGAATCTCATTTTCTTCAACTTTGAGATGAAAGTATTAATACATGTCCCTCTTTCAAAAAGATCTTGTGATGAACTGTGGGTAAATAAAGGAGATATGATACGTTTTGTCATTTAAAAAAAGTCACCAACCATAAATCTCTAGTAAGAGGCATTTCCCCTACATTCGTAGTAGAACCATAAAATATGACAGTTGAAAGGGACCTTAGAGTTCATCTACTTTTGGCAGCTTATCTTCCTCATTTATAAGTGAAGAAATTAAGGCCAGAGGCTCTTGTCTAAGGGCACACTATGACTTAGTGACATGATTAATGATGCTTGGTATTTGTAATGAATTGGTAGGATCCTGAGTCATTAAGCAAAATTAAATTACATTCAGTATAGTTTTATCGCGGAACATATCACACTCCTTTTTGATTCTTTCAGAAGTAAGTTAGTCACATATGAGAATGCTGTTTATCAGGATAATCACTGCGCTCCTTATTTGTGTTTCTTTGTGATAAACATCCATAAGTGCTGACAACAGAGATGGCAGCTCTGCCATCAGGCTAGCACAGTGGTATTAAGAACCACATAGATGAATGTCGACTAGACCCTTTTAAAAGATACTCAAAATGCAGGCAGCAGACATGCAAAAAGCAGTGCTGGAAGGTTTGACATGGGTGGCTTTTGTTTGTGATTGCTGTTATTGATTTGTCTTGTGGAGCAAGGAGGTAGTTTGGCCTGAGGGAAGGGGACATGGGAAGGGGATGCTGCAGAAAGGGCCTAGCCCAGAGGTGGGGAAGGTTTCTGTCGGTGTAAGGTGTTTGCTGCTAAAGCCTGACCCAGTGGTTACTCTCAACGTTAGGAGGGCTGTCCCCAGGGGCTTTGAGCCAAGGTGGAGGAGGACAGAGCTGGGAAGTTCATAGGGAGGATGTAGTAGGAGGAGCCAGGGGAGATGTCTTAAAGTAGAGGAAGAAGTCCTAGAGGGAACAGTGATGACAATAGCTCTGTGTGTGTGTGTGTGTGTGTGTGTGTGTGTGTGTGTGTGTGTGTGTGTGTGTGTTGGGGTGGGATAGGGAGTACATCAAAGATCTTGCCAGCTCACTTCCAGTAGAGCCAGGGGCAGGGATGAGAGGGGAGAGAAAAAGCATTTCAACTTAGCCCCAGTTGAGTTCACTTGGCAGCTGCAGGGACCCAGATCAGAGGAGGCAGGAGCAGAGTTAGGGAAGAGAACCACTATTCCGAGGTCAGAGCAATCCCTGGTTGGGAGGCTGGGGATGGAAATACACAGGTAAGATACTGATATTCAAAGTTTTTTCACCTGCTGGGACCAACTCAAATGGATATAAGCTGCTGGAGGGTTAACCGCAGACTGACCTTCCCCTCTACTGTTCTTCGCTACCAATTCAGCAGAATCATCATATAGTTCTTAATAATATAATAGGTTTTTATTATTAATAAATTATTGTCAATTATTAATCAGTCAGCACACATTTGTTAAGCTCATTGTGTCCCAGGCACTGTTCTACGTTCTGAGGCTACAGAGGAAGACAAAAGATGGCCTCTACCCTCGATTCTGAGTACCCTGCCCTTCTCCATCCCTTTCCCACTGTTCCCTTCTGACCACTGGTGCTGAGTAGTGTGGTAAGAAAATTGAACTCCCCTGGTTGGGTGCAGGGTCTGAAGCACAAACAGATTGGCTTTCCAGTCTCTCCGTCAGGTGCAACAAGAGACAGAGGAGGCAGGGATGCCTCTTACCAGGCTTAGCATTGAATGGAGGATTTGGGTCAAATGGAAAAGAAAGTACAAAAGCTAACTGAGGAAACCTGGGTCAGTGGGGTTGGCAGTGGTGGTGGTGGCTACAGTAGCAGTAGGGAGATGAACCCTAGACTCTCTTTTCCCTTCTTGTCCCAGGTACACTTGTCCAAAGCATTTCCTTCTGGGTCTCTCTCCTCAATTCAGTTCATTATCACTGAGCACCGACAATGTGCCAGGCACTCTGCTTGGCTTTGGGGATAAAAAGACAAAAAAAAGTTACTTTGCCTTCCAAAAACTTACATTCTGTGGAGGGCAGGTAGAGAGGCATACCATACATACAAGACACATACAAAATAAATTCAAAATCATTTCAGAGAAGTAGAGGCCATAACAACTGGAAGGAATCATTGAAGCCCTATTGTAGGAGTTGAGCCTTAAAGGGAAATAGGAGGTTCCAAGAGTTGGGGGGGGAGGGAAAATATTCTAGGCAAAGGCGTGGAGATGGGAAATGAGTTGTGTACCAGGCATAGCAAATGAGCCAGATGGGCTAGAGTATAGAGTCCATGGTTAGAAAGTAATGTCCAATCATCCTGGAAAGATAGTGAAGGGCCTTAAATGCCAGACAGAAGTTTATATTTGTTCCCAGAGGCAGTAGGGAACCATTGAAGCTTCCTGAGCAGAGGAGTGACATGGTCAGATGAATGTTTAGCGGTATAGTTTGATAGTTATGAGGAGGGGGGATAGGGAAAGTGAAGGGGTATTTAAAGGAGACCTGGTAGAATATTAAAACAGTTGAAGTGAGAGGTGATGGCCCAAACTGGGGTGGTTTTGGTACATATGGATATCACAGATGTTGTGGAGCCCCCAGGTCTTCTTTGGAGGGGTGCCATGTTCTAGAGCAAGAATGCGCTCCCCTCCCATCGACCACCCTTGTCCATCACCTTCCTGCTGTGCCTTGCCCTGGGAGCTGCCTGCATTTGATGGGTGTTGGATGGAGGATTTCCTAGCCTTGGTGCTTGGGATCACCAGGGAAAAAGAGTTATTTTTACTTGCTGCATCTCTCCCGCTTGTAGGATTGTTCTGTGTGTGTGTGTGTGTGTGTGTGTGCGCGCGTGTGCACGCCCACGTGCGTGCAGCTTCCTCCTTTTGTCATTGCTGATTTCCTCAAGTGCCTGAATGTTTCCCAAATGTTCTTTTGGGTGCCCCATTTGCCCTTTTGTGTTTTCAGCTACTGACGACCCTTTACGTGCACGCTCTATTTCTGCTGTTAAAATAATTCCTGTGAAGAAAGTGACAAACTCTTCTGGCCTAGTCCTCCCTACAGGTATCTCTCCTCTCTGTGGGCATGGTGGTTTGGTTTCTTCTCCACTCCCCTCCCCTTAACCCTCCCTCTAGAGATGGTGGGTGTTTTTACTTCTTAATCCATTCTAGAAGACACTTTTAAATGTAATCTTCCCTTCCTTCTTTGCATGCTGAAGATGCTCTTTCTCTTTTCTCCCTTTCTCTGTCATTCTGTCTGTTATCCCCTTAAATTTCGTTCTCCATGTAAGAGTATGTGTGAGTGTGTTTGTGTGTGAGTGCATATATGTGTATTTCTATGAGCCAGCAAAGTTCTGACAGTAACCAAGAGAATGAAAAATTCCTTGACCTTAAGAATGTGGCTCAGTTTGGGGGTTAGGTCAGGGGTTCAAAATGAACCCTAGGGTGGGTCTGGTGATCTGAGATACTTAGTACTACTCAGCATCTCTCAATTTTCCTATATTAGATATGGAACTCTGGTCTGGGTACAAAACTTATGGGGTCTTACAGGGATCTTCTGCATTGGGCTGAATGTGAAGGAACTGCTCTGGCTCTCCACTCCCTCACCTCCAACCCCAGGCCTGACCCAGTGATTGTCTAGACTTGTTTCTTGTAGGTATCAAGTCATAGCCATGCTCATTAGGACATTTCCCAAAGCATTTTTGCCTTACTCTTAAGGCTACCATGATTTCCTGTCTCTCATGTCCAAGATGTGAGTACAACTGAAAGTAAAACATTCACCAATCTTACATTGTGCAGAAATGGGTATGTAGTCAGGCCATAGACATTTATTGAAGTTTATATCATTCCAACGGGCAGAGCAAATTGATTTCCTGATTGGTTAACCTATAAATTGACTGACCTTTCCCATCCTCCTCTTGATTTTTTTTAAATGAGAAAAAAACCCAGCTCTGTTTTACTTGCATTTGGATAGGGTATCTACTGTGCAGATCTGTCTTGACGCCTGGTACCAAGCAGCTTCTCATTGGAAATCAGAAAATAGACTATTCTGAGTCAAAAGCAGAGTAGAAATAGGTCTCACTTTTCTCAGACCTGGGGCTAGGAAGGGGAATGGAGTTGGATGGCTCAGTGTCCCCTCACTCCAACTCAATGCAAACTCCCTGAAATCAATCTCAATCACCTCTCTGATCTTAGGCCAGAAAAGGGAATAAAAGCAGAGCCGAGAATGAGGCTTCGAAGATAATGGAAGTTTGACCATAACTCAACCTTGTTGAACAGAATCAACCTAACCTTCTAAATCTGTCTGCCTCAAGTCATGATCAATTCAGACCAAATTTATTGTGACATTCAAAAATCTTTCCAAGTCAGATGATTCTTAAAGGTGTTTGGGGACCGGTTAAGGCTGTATGAACATAAACAGAGACAAGAGACCACGGCATTTGGGGCTTGTGCTAAGACAGGTTTGGAAGGTTTGGGGTTTCCAGATATTTTCTTTAAAGTGCCATTATTCCACTAATTCTCTTCATTTGGGGGAACTATTAACACCCTTGAACATGATGCATTTTCTCCCACAGGTGAGACTGCTTTTCTGTTTTTTAGTGTTATCTAAGATCCTGGCTAACTGGTCCTAAGAGATCTTTCTTTTCCTAACAAAAAATAAACCCAAAGGATAATGGGTATCTCTTGGACTTGACAACTCATGCATGACCTGCTCTACCAAATTAAAAGGATGGTCTCAATGAAGCATGAAGAATCTTATTCATCCCTTTCTTAATCTCAATAGAGAAAACACAGACCTAAAATGAATTTCATCAAGGGAATAAACATGTTTATGTTAAAAAAAAAAAAAACTGATTTACCTCTCTGTAGGGGGTCCTACATTAATTCGGATTTCACAGTTTGCCTTAATATTCCCTACCCAGCCCCCACCTTCAACAAATACTTTGTGAGTGCTTTCCAAGGAGAGATTTGTAGACAAAGGTTAGTTTGCATTAGTAAAAGTGTTTGAAGGATTCATAGGGGTGTAAGTTTGTTCCACTGACTTCCAATCTGTTACTGTTTTCTTAGCCAACTCTATCCTGCTGCTGTTTTGCATTTTTCAGCCTTCTCCTCTGGGTCCTTTCTTTTCAGACATGGACCCTACCAAAATTTGCACTGGAAAAGGAATGGTGACTCTCCGGGCGTCTTCCACTCACAGGGAATCACCGAGTGCCAGCCCTGTGAGCCTTCAGGAGACCATACTCTCAGAAAGTAAGCCAGATGCATTCTTCAAGTGGGTTAGTAGTTCTTAAAGTGAAATGGGGTGATGTAGGATGCCATCTTGCTACTTTTGAAAGGGATCTGAAATATGTTATCTAGCTACCTTCTAGTGCTCCCAGGAAGCACCTACCTCTCCAGCTGCTTTTCATTGAGTTTGGCTGCTACCGCTACACAGTCTTAGATCAGTAGGTACCTGTGTGTCTCAGTGTGAATGCCAGCTGGCATTCTGGAGTGATGCCAAGTTTCTCTTTATTATTGCTTGTGGCTTAGAGGAGGTGGGGTATATATCTGTTAAGGACCCAGCATTTCTGATCCTACCCCAATCCCTACCCCAATGTGGAACCTATTTAGGATGCAGCTGGGGAGAGAGAATTGCTTTGCCAGGGCTTGGTTCTAAGGGTGGGATAGCCCAGATCACCAGTGACCCAGCCCCTCAGGAGAACAATAGAGGAAAACACTGGGCCTGAGAGAGATGGAGAATCTGGGGACCAAAGATCAATTTTAGGGCCAACTTTGGAGGTGGGAAGAAAGGAACTGTATGAGTCACAAAACTTGAATCTTCTCTGGAAGACGGCCAGATCTGTAACTCAAGGGGGCCTCCCCTGTCCTCCAGCCAGGAGTTCTTAGGGTCCAGATATTTAAGGATCAGGAACAATATGTACTGATGTTCTGTAATAGGACTTGGCCAGGGTGGGTGGGGCAGTGAGAATGACAAGGCTCAAAGCCCTCTAATCTATCTTTACCTTTTTCTCTGTCATCGCCCCCTATAGCAAGCTGGTGAGACCTAAGGAATCATTCTCAGAAGAATATTTTTAAAGGCTTGAAATAAAATAAATAAGATTACAAGGGAAATTATATTAAATGTAGTTGTCAAAATACATTTTTTACAAAGGCCATGGCCTCTGAGTTAAGAATCCTTGCTTTAATCCTTCAGTGTTTCTCAAAGGCCGTGGCTTCCAGACAGTTCACCATCTTGATTGTCCTCCTTCGGACCACGTTGCAATTTTTCCTATTCTATGCGACATTGAGGGTAAAGTTCTTTTGATATTTGGCTAGTCTGTTGCCAGCCTCTCAGACTTCATGGATTCTTCTATTCTGTTCCTCTAATATTACTTATCGTTGTTAACCATATCTTCCCCAATGACACTATGTCTATGAGTTGAGTGCTTTTTGAATTTTTTAACATTATTTTATTTTTTCCAATTACATATAAAAGAAATTTTAACATTGGTTTTTAAAAAATTGAATTCCAAATTCTCTCTTTTCCCCTCTTTCCTCTCCCCTCTATGAGATAGCAAGCAATTTGATATAGGTTATACTTGTACAATATATTTCCATAATATCATGTCTATGAATATCTGTTCACTTTCTGTATCTTACTTTTTCTTATTCAATAAGAAACACTACTTTTGTGTAGCTTAAGGGTGTTCACTTTCCCAGCTAGAAGCTCCCAGTCCCTGAAATGCTTTCAGACTCCTTCTAGACTTTGTACAGCCCTTCCCTGCTTAAATCCAATCCACTTGCAAATCATGGCATCACCTTCCTGGTGCCATGGTCCTCTTTAAGAATGAAGGACAAACCACAACAATAGCACCATCAATAGTGATTCTTGGCCAGCTCTGTCCCATCTTAGACATGTACTTGAGATGGACAACACACTTCCCAGTTTGCCGTCTCATATCTGCACACAGCCACCTTCTATCTCTCAGTAGGGAATTAGGGACTGGAACAAGAATGGAAGTTTCAGTCTGGTTGGAATGACACAAGTATTTATTAAGCCTCTACTGCAAGACAATGACTATGCTAAGAACTGGATATAAAAAGACAAAAAAGAAACGCTCTCTGTTCTAATATGACATATTCTAGTGAGGAAGACCACATGTAAATTTGTAATGTATACACAATTACATTAAAAATAAACACATAAACACAAGATAACTTGGTGACGGTAGCAGGGAGCAGAAACAAATTTTTAGTAAGGCAAACATGGAGCCAATGCTGAAGGAGAAACACCAAACAAGATGGAAACAACAGACAGATTAAGAACTATGAGTAATAGAACATGATGTGCTGAAGAGAACAAGTAAGGTAGTCCAGTCATTAAAATAGTAATGATACTAAGAAGCAAAAATAGGTGTGGAACATTGGGGAACAGTGAGGTTGTCCTCTTAATATACCTAGCACTGGTCCTGTCCCTACTGTGTCTTGACTGTATCCTTGTCCATGTTTGAAATTGAGAAGCAATCTGTGAGACAAGAGGGCTGCCTATCTTTCTGGTCTTAAATCCAGGCTCCTTGACTGCTTATGGGACTGTAGGGGTAACTTATTGGTCCATAGTTGCCTTGCATGCACATGGATGGGCTCAGGGGATTGGTCAATGATAGGGCGAGCCATTGTGGGTAATCCGTCTAGCGGCAATATCCAAAATGTCTGGGAAGACTAGATGTCAGGGAATCATCTTTGGTAAGAACCTTCCGTGCCATACACTTCTTGCCCTCATTGCTCAGCCAGATGCTTTTATGTAACATAATCCAAGGGACTGTAGGCTGAACTTGCTTGGGGTTGGTTCTTAATAGTATGAAAGATGAATAAAGATAGCTCAGGCTGAGAAACCAGGCTTCCTCAGTATCAGGTTCTTTTCATGATTGCTATTGCTGCACATTAGTCCCACCAGGCTGTCCACCTGGCATGCCCCACTCTTATTGGAGTTTTCTTAGTTTTTGCTAATCTCCCAGTTGCTGACTATACATCTAATCCTTTGTCTAATTTACCTTGAGCTACACCTCCCAACTCCTAAAGCTCTCCCAGGTCTTTATTGGTATTGAACTTCCCACTTTGCTCTGCCACCAACACTTATTTTTTCTATTTTTTTCCCCTTCTCTCTTTGCTTATTTGATCTCCACTACTGCTGTGGCTCTAACTCTTGATTTCTATTTGTTCTGATTCCTTGGTCTTAGCTCCTCCTTCACCAGGACTCCTCAACATATTGCCATGAATGACCCAGCCTAAGTATGAATTTTATCTTTTGTAATAACCTAGATATTTCAGAACCAGACTGGTGTATAGTAAGATGATTGACTGGCTAAGTAAATACTAAATTAGACAACATGATATAGTGAAAAGAACAATGGATTTGAAGTTGGAGGACTGGGCTTGAATTTTGCCTCTGTTAGTATCTGTTTGACCTTGATCAAGTCATGTAACCTTTGGGGGCTTCAGCTTGCTCATTTCTAAAATGAAGAGGATGGCCTCTAAGGTTCATGGCAGCTCTAAATCCTAGGATGATCCTGGAATAAGGAGGGGGGAAACCCAGTTAATTAATCAGTAATATCCAAGAAAAAAGAAAAATGGTCAAAAGTAAAGGCATTGATTCTCACTGTCCCCATTTTATCTGAGTTGCTTAACCAAAGCTAAACAATGGCTCCACTAAGGAGACTGAAAGAGCCCCGAATCAGTCCCAGCCAACAAATGCTGAGAGCATTTTAGATCAAACTGGAAGGACAACAGCAAGGCACGAAGTTGAGTGATCCTGATAGGGTTTTTATTGTTAGCTACTTTCATTAGTGACAATCAGGAATCCTCAGACCTGATGCACCATTGAGAGAGTGGCAGTGACGTGACGATTTAGAAGATTATTCAGATCTGACCAAATATGTACATAGACGGAATCTGTCCTGAAGGTGGCACAATCCTAAAGGCACTCACGGCATCTCAGAGAGAAGGAATTCCAAAGGAGTGAAAAAGAACATAGATGATGTTTCTACCCTCAAAATAAAGATGACCATTGGGAAATCCCCAACTTCTGACTCATAGGCCTCTTTTCCCTTCTCTAAAATGATGCCTTCATGCATAGAAGCTATCTTTGATTAAAAAAAAAAAAGAGATGTGAAGGGAACAGGTGGGCACCTTCACAGATGATTTTCAACAGCAAATCACATCTTCATGGCTGTACAGCTGGCAGAGGTATAGAGAATATTATTAGCTCCTGCTAATAATGTTATGTATTGATGCTTGTTTGTTTTTAAAGTAGATTTTGAAATTTTCCTTTTCTCTTTACGTTGTCTAGATTTCCCCCACATCCCTTCATTTCTACTCTCAGAGAACCCTATATTATTTTTTTAAAAAGAATTTCTAAATGAAAAAAAGGAAGAGGAAAAATTCAACAAAACCAACTAACACATTGAAAAAGATTTAACATTATTTGCAATATTCCATGCCTCTGCAAAGGTATCTTCTTCGAGGATTCCTTTGGGGCCAAGTTTGTTCTTTATAATTCTGAAATATTCAGTTTCCGTGGTTTTGTGATCGTTCTTTCCATTTGCATTTTTATAGTCGTTTTCCTGGTTTAGTTTCTTTCATTTTTCACAGTTTGTTTAGCCATTCAAGTGACTCAGGAGAACACAATGAAGGCCAATAGGTCCTCCTTATCCCTGCACAGATTGAAATTACATAGTGTGATTGTGTGACTGTGACCATAGAGGTGCCGTTGTTCAGTTGTTTTTCATTTGTGTCTGACTCTCCATGACCCCATTTGGAGTTTTCATGGCAAAGATACTAGAGGAGTTTGCCATTTCCTTCTCAAGCTCATTTTACAGATGAGGAAACTGAGGCAAACAGGGTTAAGTGACTTGCCCAGGGTCACACAGCTAGTAAGTATCTGAAGTCAAATGTGAACTCATGAAGATGAGTCTTCCTGACTCCCAGACTGGCACTCTATGTACTATGATGCCCTCTAGCATGTGTTACTAATATCTCCATTTTACAGTTGAGGGAACTGAGGCAGACAGATTAAGTGACTTGCATAGGGTCACCCAGCTAGTTAGGTGTCTGAGACCAGATTTGAACTTAGGAAGATTTATCTTCTTGTCCTCAGGCTCAGCACTCTATCCACTGCACCAAATAACTGTGTTCAGAGATCCACCAAATATTGATGACAAGCGAGGTATAAAGGGGAGAATTAGACTTACTTAAGGTTTTCAAGACAATTTTGAAAGATATTCTGGGTAAAGTCCAGATAAAAAGATTCTCTGTTAGTGATGTGGTTCTAATGCTCCTCTTGGCTGGTGTTGTACTGTTCATTGCAATGAGTCCCAAAACACCACAGAGCCTCATTAGTAAAATGCATAGTGCTCTGGAAAAGATTGGACTCATGCTCTGAATAAATCCAAGAAGGTAGGAAAGGATTCATGGGGACACAAATATTTCTAGTAGCTCCTTTTATAATGGCAAAGAACTAGATACCCATCAGTAGGGCAATAGCTAAACAAATCATGGTATATGAATGTAATGGAATACTATTGACTGTAAGAAACAATGAAAGGAACAGTTTTAGAAAATCTGTCGGAAGATTTGTATGAACTGATGCAGAGTGAAGTGATCAGAAAAGGGAAAATAATTTATAGATGTTTATAAAGAAACTGTAAAAATTTTTAAAGAAAAACTTGAGGATTTTTGATGGAAAGACTTGAGAATTCTGACATATAAAAAGCAGCTATTATTGCAGAGGACTGATTATGGAGCATGCTACCCACCTTTTGACAGAGCAGTGAAGAAGTTAAGGCACAACACTTTTGAACATGGCTAGTGTGAGAATTTGTTTTGCTTGACTATGCATTTGCATATTCGTTATAAGGGGGAAAAACTGGCATAGCCATCTACACTAGAAAAACAAAGTGAATGAAAAATGATTATAGCCTAGATCAGTGGTTCTCAACCTTCCTAATGCCATGACCCTATAATACTTGTATGTGGGAGTGTCTGCATGTGGGTGGACCCACCTAGAGATGGATAGAGGAGTGGTGTCTCAGTTCCTAAGATCATCAGAAATATGTGTTTTCTGATGGTCTTAGGCAACCCCGTTCGACCCCCAAAGGTCGCAACCCACAAGTTGAGAACTGCAGGCCTAGATGATGGTATGACATGAAGTTTTGTGGGAAGTTCATGGAGTCATAACCCTATTACAGGTATGTCAAAAAGACACTGTAGAAAGACAGGTAGCTTGACCTAGGAATAAGTAATAGGAAGTGACTGGGCTATATCTCCTTTGGGAAATTTTACAGTGATCTGAGTTCCCAAATTTTGATATTTTTAACCACCAATGTTCTCTTAGTGATGCCATATGAGTGCAGATTATGGGATATCATGATCTTAGGAAAATCAAAATGATAGGTACCCAAAGGCCAGTAGAAAGTCATATGGTGAGTCTAAGTAGACTGTAACACATTGTCAGTGATGGCTTGCCCATGAGAATTGGCATAAAGATTATCATCAGATCTTATGAATACCTAGAAAATGAGATGGGTTGTTCATTTAAGGAGAATAAAAGATGTAAGATGGATGTTGCTATACTGTTACTCAAACAGCATTCTAGTATTAGAGCAGGGGTTTTTAGTGCCCCCTGGCAGTCTGGTGAAGCCTTTGGACCTTTTTTCAGGATAATGCTTTGAAAAGTATAAAATAAAAATACATGGGCTTACAAGGGACATCAATTCTATTAAAACAAGTTTTCAAAATATTATTTTTTAAAAAGCTCATGGACTCCCAGATTAATAACTCTTGAACCAAAAGAAAGAATTCCAATCAGTCTCCCTCTAGAGAATTTATGGAAAGATGTGGAAGCAGCATAATTAGAAAAAGTACTGGTCTTTGAAGTCCTAGGTCCTGGATACTTGGACTTGACATTTACCAGTGGTGACCTTAGTAAATGAGCTGCATAGTATGGTGCAACAGAAAAAGAAGGCTAGATTTAGAGTCAGAATACACAGGTACAAATCCCAGTGCTACTATTTGGGCAAGTCATTTAACCGACTTGGACCTCAGTTTCCTCATCTGTAAAATGGAAGTATTGGACCAGGTGACCTCTGAAGTCCCTTTCAGCTGTAGAGCTATCATTCTTTGATGTATGAGCCGGTGATTTTATGACAGTCCACTTCATCTCTCTGGCCTTAAATTTCCTACTATGTAAAATGAAGGTGGTTGGATTAGAATTAGATTATCTCATATCTAAGAATCTGGGCCTGGAAGAACTACCTTTGTTGATTTGTCAGCAAATACATTTTAGTTTATTTAGTGTGAACATGGATGGTATCTCTGAGGAATAACATCAGTTTATGTTTATACTGAGCTTTAAAGTTTATAAAGTATGTATGTTATCTCGTTTGATCTTTACAACAACAGTTTTGTGACTTGGGATGGGGAAGGGAGAAGAGAGAGAGACACACAAAGCTTTGTAAGCAGCTTGAACCCTTTGGCTCCTTCCTCAAAGTGATAACTTGATTCTATATAATTTATTTCTGAGTTTCCCAAAATAATCAAAGGATTGTAGATGATGAGTTGGAGAAATTCTTACTTGTCATCTAACCCCTTCATTTTATAGATGAGAATACTGAGAGTCAGAGAATTTAAGTCACTTGCCAAAGACCATCTCATTCCCAATAGCGCATTTATATAAAAAGATGGGAAGTATTCAATATTCTTTCCACTCCACAGTACTACCAGATTGCTACAGAGACCTTGGTCTTCTGACTTGAGCTCACTTTCTTCCCCTTATTCTGAGAAAGCTCTAATAACATCTGTTCCTGGTCTCTTTAGAAGCATGTCTGTGGCCCCACCCTAGAATAAGAGGAATGTTGTCTGTCTGGCTTCTGATTTTTAAAATCTCATTTCCTGTCCAGATGTGGGTCCTTGAAGACCAACTTGTTGGCTCATCCTTCTTTTCTAAATTGACTCCACCCATGTCTCTATACCAGTGCTTTTTCTTATGAAGAGGCAGAGAGCTTGAGATCTTAGTGGGTGCTAGACTTACTGTCTAGTTAACACCTTGTTGCTGGATTCTCATTTCTATATTCTGATTATCATTTGTCTTCTAAAGTTATTCTTTGATTCCAGTTCAATTAAGCCTGTTTTCCTCACACCAATGCTAAGAGTACACTCATCTTGAATTTTTGCCTCACCATGGTTGCTTGACAGCTTCAGCATGCAAGGGAAGATTCTTGGCCTCATCATTGACTTGTTTCCTGAAATTAGTTTGAAAACAAGAGAAACCTCAAAAGGAATATCCACAGAAAATTAACACTGAACAATTTAAAGATTCAAACAAATCACTCATTTTGATCAATGCATAAGGGGAAAGTTGAAGCAAATTAATCAAAGCCAGCAGGAGGGTCTTGGAATGCTCAAACTCTCCTATTAGGGCCCATTAAAGAACTTTTGGGTGCTCTACTGGAAAGCAGTGAGATTAACTCAAAGGGAATTATCAGTAGATCCAAGAACTGATCCATGCAAAATCTTTTGAACATTGAAAAAAATGGCATTGGCTCAAGGCAAAAAAGAAGGAATTGTCAACAGACCCAGGCTGAGGCCCAAAACAGACTTGTGATATGAAAACCAGGTGGTGGAAAGATAAGGCAGAAGGAACTAAGCGTCTTGCTAACATATAAGGCCTCTTCAGAGTTGCCAAAAAGCCAAATCAAGCTATTCAAGGATTTCTCAAATGAGGGGATTGACCTATAGTGGGTTTTTAAAATCTTTTTTTTGTATCATGATCCCCTTTGGCAGTCTTGTCTATGGATGCTTCTCAGGAAAAAGTTTTAACTGCATAAGATAAAATAGAAAGGATTACAAAAGGAACCAATTACATTGGAATACAGTTATCAAAGTATTAAAATTAATAAGTTTATGGACCCCAAGTTAAGAACCCCTAACTCAGATGATGTCCAAAACCTCTTCATGCTTTAACGTTATATGATTACATCATTTCCCCCTTTATATAGAAGATAGAGCAGGTTCTGATTATAGATTATAGAGAATTACTAGTGGTTGTTAGAAAGATCTGGAGAAGAATTGGCAAACCACTCCAGTATCTTTGCCAAGGAAACCTCAAATGGGGTCAAGAAGAATTGGACTTGAGTGAAAAATGACAGAACAACAATTAGAAAGATTATTTTTAAAACTTTCTAGATTAAAAATTAAATGGTTTAAAGGTTCTATAAAAAGATGGGCATTGTGGCATACTAAAAAGACCACTGGACCAAGAGTTGGACCCTGTGTTCTAGTCCCAGCTAGTAAATCTGTGCACTTTAGTTTTCCAGTCTGTAAAATGGGGATATCAATAACTGGTCCAAAGATCTTAGTCCATAAATATTTATTAAGTAGTTTCCATGTTCCAGGTACTGTACTAAATGCTAGAGATATAAAGAAAAGCAAGAGGCAGTCCCTGTTCTCAAAGAGTTCGCAGTCTAATGGGAGAGATAATATGCAAAAAACCATGTACAAACAAGATGTCTACAGGATAAATTGGGAATAATCAACAGAGGGAAGGCAGTAGAATTAAGGGGGATGAGGGAAGATTTTAGCAGACACTTGAAGGAAGTCAGTGGAGCTAAATTATTGTGAGGATCAAGAGGCATAATGTATGAAAAAGCTCTTTGTACAGTACAGAGCACTCTCCAGAAATAAGCCATCTTCAGTTTTGATTTGAGCTTATGGAACTTAGTCACAAATTGCCTCAGACTGTCACCTGGCCCTTGGTAGAGAAGGATATCAAAGAGATGAAGGACGTAAAATACCTGGAAACAATGAAATCTTTAGCAAATGGCAGAAGAGCTTATGAGTCAACACAATATGCTCACCTTGAAGAGTAAGAGTGGGGAAAAAAGTTTACGAGATCTTCAGGATCTTATAGTCTTGAAAATAGTTATAAGGAAGGTGCTATTTGGAAACCACAGAGGCATCAACTTTGTATTTTTTTCCCACTGGAAAAATCCTTGTGATCAAGATTCCTTCCGTACCTTCCTCTTCTAGTATTTTTTGTAACAACCACAGTAATATCTCATATTTACAAAGTGCTTTCAAGTTTGCAAAATTCTTTACTTCTGTCTCATTTGAACTTCAGAAGAGTCCTGGCAGGGGTGGTAAGTGCTGCAGGTAATATTATCTCCATTTTATGGATGAGCAAAATGTGAGGCCCAGAGAAATGAAGTGAATTGCCTGCGTCACACAAATATTAAGCTCTACTTGAGAGATCATCTACGATGTTGGAAATAAGACATCATTGTATCCATAGATCGAGCATCAGTGATTTCATCATTATTGGAATGCCACCATCCCTGGTACATAGTAGTAGGCACTTAATAAATGCAAGTTGACTTACACAGATCAAAACTCATCTGTAATTTAGTAGCTAAGTCTTTAAAAGTATAGTTATCTGCAGATTAGAAGTAGCAAAAAAAAAAAAGGCAGGCATACAGACAACAGGAAATCGTGTCAATATCATCGACCAGCCTCCACTTCCCCATAAAATCTAACATAAAAACTTTTAAAAGTCCAGCCTTTTAGAGGTAGTTAACATGTGGGGCAAGCAGCCTGAAGGTATTCTTGTGCAGTATAATAATTGATATTCAACATGGTAACCCTGAGTCATCAGGAAAAGGTTATGTTGCTTTTAACATGCTTAGTTGAAGAAGGCGGAGGATAAATTTAGGAACAATGGGTGGAAATTGGAGAGAGACAGATGGTTCAATGTAAGGAAAAACTTCCTAACAATGAGAACAATTCTGATGTGGTCACTGATTCCCTCTGACTAGCAGTCTTCAGACAGGGGCTGATGACCACTTGTTGGGTGTGTTGTTGAAGACAAAATTCTTGTTAGGGGACAAATTGGGCTAGATTCTCTGAGTCCTTACTGAGATTCTGTGTCTTTGATGCTGTCTGTACCACAATTTGGAAAGAGTTTCATTCAAAACTATTTAAATCCAAACAAGTTCTGGTGTTTAATGGTTTAAAAAACACTCCATTATCCAGAAAACTGTTATCAGAATGGTGCCTTCTCTAAAGTTCTAGATACTTGAGGTTTTGCTTTAGGTGCCCATGATGACATTGTCACAATTGAGAAATCAGTCAGACACAAAACACATTTGTCAACTAAATCACCGCATAATTGACTTCAGAAAGGAGAAAATAAGCTAAAATCCATAGTTTTTTTGGCCTGCTCTCAACACTAAAGATTAATTTTGACTTTCTAATATACCCCACTTAAATTTAATAAAACAGGGACTTATCTTTTCCATCACCCCATGTATCATCCCTTTCTTCCCAACCTTCCATTTCCTTCTTGTCCTAACAGGATGGTATCTTTCTACCTTCCCTGAGGGTTTATTTATTGCGTAATTTCTCACATATTCCAATTCTCCTGGAAGCTCATTTTCAGGGGTCTTCTAGCCTCTTTGGGCTCCAAGACACACACAGATGAGATATGGAGTACCAGCAGCAATATCTCTATCTTTTTTTCTGTTGGAAACAGGATAGAAGTCATAAAGCAGAATATGGGATAGACAAGAGAGACTAATAATGATAACACGCTAGGCTATGCTGAGCAGTTTCACATAAATGACCTCATTTAAGGGAGACAGGGCAGACATTCACATTGTAACAGAATCTCTGAGATCATCTTGTCCAACCCACACCTGGCCAAGCCTCACCTCTACAGCACACCCCAAATGTCATCTTCTAATCTCCATTTGAAGATGCTCAGAAATGGGGAGATTCCCACCTCCCAAGGCAGCGTATTTAACTTTTAAACTATTTTAATTGTTATAAACATTTTTCCTTAAAAAAAACCCCAAACTTCAAAAGTCTAGCCAAAATCTTCCTTTCTCCACCTTGCACCTATTACTTCAACAATGCTCTTGCCTTATAGTATTGTTTAAGGTCTGGTACTGCTGAATCTGCTTCCTTTACCTGGTTTCTTTGAAGTTCCTGACATTTTGTTCTTCCAAATGAACTTTGTTATTATTTTTTCTAACTCAGTAAGATGAGATTTTGGTAATTTAATTGAGTTAGTATTGAATAAATAGACTAATCGGGTAAAATTGTCATTTTTTTATATTGGCTTTACCTACCCATGAACAATAAATATTACTTCAATTATTTAGATCTGACTTCATTTGTATAAAAAGCATTTTGTGTTTATATTCATATAGTTTCTGCCTCTGCTTTGGCAAGTATCTTATACTGTCTAGTTATTTTAAATCGTCTAAAAACAATATTGAATAGTATTGCTGACCCATAGTGTAGTTTCCCTATTTTTCTCTTTTGATTAAATCTATTTTAGCTTTAACTTTATCTGAGATCATGATTACTACCCTTGCTTTCTTTACATAATAAATTCTACTCCTAACCTCTCTTTTATCATTGTGTATATCTCTCATTTGTATAGAATTTCCCGAAAGCAACATATTGTTGAATTCAAAATTTTAACCTGCTGTTTCCATTTTATTGGTAAATTTATCTCATGCACATCCTAAGCTATAATTACTTACTGTGTTTTCCTCACTTCCTATTTTTTCCTCTCACCCTATTTCTATCCCTCTTCACTCCTCTGCTTTACTTCCATCCCCTACCTTGCCCTCCTATTCCTTAACCTACCCACTCCTCCAAAAGTCCAACATCCCCCCTTCTCAAGAAATTCTAAATCCTTTGTTTGGCATTTAAAGCTCTTCATAACCTTGTCCTTTCAACCAATCTTCATAGGCTGTGTTTTCAATTATTTCAATTGACCAGTTCTTCTCTTCAGTCCAGTTTAGCTATGACATAGCCACTATGTCCTTTTAAAAATATGATGTCCAGAATTGGTAACAATATTCCAAGTATAGTCTGACCAGGGTAGAATACAGCAGAGTTATCACCTCACCTGTATTTCTATTAATATGGCCCAAGGTAATATTAGTTCCTTGGTTTGCTGTATCACTCTCTTAACTCATCGAGCTTCCATTTCATTAAGCCGCCAAGATTTTTTTTAAATCAACTATTGTTTAGCCATATCATTCTGATTCTGTACTTGTGCACTTGATTTTTTAATCTAAGTGAAGACTTTCCATTAATTCCTAAACAATTTCTTCTTGTTAGAATTAACCCATCTTGTAAAGTCTTGATTGATTAGCTCTTTTGGGATCCCTTTTCTGACACCCATTGAATTAGCTCTCCTTTCTTGCCATGTGACATCCACAAATTTGACCTCATACATATCATTGGCAATTAGAAAAGAGGTAGCTGGATGGTGTAAATACAAGAGGTCCAGGGTTTGTAAGAGGAGATGGGGGATGGACAAGAAAGCTTCATGTAGTAGTATCTTATCACAGAGAGATGGGATGACTTAAAGTGTGATGGAAACAGTAGTAGGGCAGCCAGATTTGAGGTTCTGTTATTTTTAGGTTAGTCAAAAGCAAGGAAAAATCAGGTGGAAAAAGAGGTTCTGGATTTCACTGAGTTTCAATTTTTTGTTTCTCCTCCCCAATCACTCACTACCTCCTCTTTAAAAAACAGACACCCCTCTCCCCCAACCCACGTATCTGTTTGATACAGTTCTGCGAATCTGAAATGTTAACTGAGTAGTGTTAATTAGAATTAGGAGAGTTCTTTCTTTTACTAACATCAGGCTTCAAGAAGGAAAATGTGAGTGAGTGAATTGTGCCTCTGGAGAAGAGAGTTCTGTTGCTTTTTTGTCTGCAAAAGAGGAATGTCAAGGGACAATTGTTTCTTCATTGCTATGAATGTGAGCCTTGTGTTTTCAAAGGTCAGAGACACTGAGCACATCATGGCTAGAGCTCGTTCCTATGGTAATTAGGCCATCCTGACTGAAGGCATTTTGTGTTTGAAATCAGGAAGCTGGGGTTTCTCCCTTGGTCCCAGTGTATGCTAGTTTCCTGCTAACATAACCATTTGCTTTTTTGTTTTTGTTTTTTGTTTTCTTTTTCTTGCTCTTTTTTCATCCCTCTCCGTGATACCCTTTAGGTCTGGAGCCAGAAAATTTCCCTACAGGTAAGCTTGCTTTTGAATTATCTGTCTCATTGTGTTCCACTCGTGCCTATGGAAAAGCCCCCTGGAACTAGGGAGAATTCCTAGTGACCTGGAGTACTTTTTGATCTTGTAGATGAGTGGAGACTGTCCTCTAACGCGGATACCAACGGAAACGCCCAGCCCTCTTCCCTGGCTGCCAAGGGCTATCGAAGTGTGCATCCCAATCTTCCTTCTGACAACAAGTCCCAGGTAGGCAGGCATGTGTCTGAAGGCTGGGTGCAGAGTGGGCAAAGGGCACTGTTCTGTGCCTTGGGTTTAGAGGCACAGCTGCCTCAATTGGATAGGTCCTAATGTAAGCTTCTGGACCAATGGAAACCCTCTCCAAGAAACAGAAAAGTTAGGAGCTAAAGAGAAGTGAGGGTTGAATAGTCATCTAATGGTGGAGTTCACTTGTGTATACATGGGGATTTGAACTGGTTCCTTTGAACTCACAAAGTTTCTTTGATGCTTGGAAAAAAGTTCTGGAAGAGAATTATTTTTAAAAAACTGTTTAAAAGCAAATGGGGGAAATAATTCAAGCTCATTTTAAATTTTATCCATGCCTATATTTACATGAGGGGTAGCCCTGTGATTACTCTATTAATTGTCTAGGGTTCAAATCAGTCAGTCAATTGCCAGTTATTTATTATGTGCTAGGCACTATGTTTAGTGCTAAGGATAAAAAGAAAGGCAAAAAGGGAGGAGGGAGAGAAGAGAAAAAGGAAAGAAAAGAAGAGAAATAGTTCCTGCCTTCAAAGAGCTTACAGGAAAACAGCCTGTACACAGCTAAGTAACTATGACCCACATAGAAAATAAATGCAAAGTAATTGTCAGAATAGGAAGCATTAATGACTGGATAATCAGCAAAGACCTTGTGGAGGAGATGCCATGAGCTGTCTTGAAAGGGAGCTAGAAAGGGAGCTAGAGTTTCTACAAGGGGGAGGGCAGGAAGGAGAGTGTTCCAGGCGTGGGTATCTGAGAGGGGACAGCAGGCGAAGGCATGGAGGTCAGGGATGCGATGTTGTGTCCAAGGAACAACAGTAAATAGACCAGTTTGGCCAGAATGAGGAGTGTGTGAAAGAGGGGCAACCAATCTGAAAAGAGAGGTTGGAGCCCAATTGTGAAAGGCTTTAATCAGATCGGAGCTAAGTCGGAGCTGCAGTTGGAGTTTATGGATCCCCCATCCCCACTTCCCCAGATAAGAGTCTGGTTGTCTGCTGGCTTTCTGTGCAATCTTCCTGCTCTCTCACAGCTCAGTGATTGGGGCCAGAAGTAAGAATTACCACTACAGGTAAACAATGCCAGCTATAGCTTCTGTCTGCAATGGAGGAGTGGAAGGGAATAAGCATTTCTCTGTTACCTATCATGTATCTGGCACTGTGCTGAGCGCTTTACAAATATTTTCTCATTCGATCTATGAAGTGATGATGTTTGAAACTTTAAGTAATATGGCATGGGAATAATTATGCTAAGACTTAGCTCCTTCGAGCTTCTTCCTATTCTTTGTCTCCCCACCCTTGTCAGCTGAAAAATCCCACCCAGCCTTCCCTAAGCCCTCTTTAATTCCAGCGCCTTCCTTCTGTTAAATACCTCCTATTTATCCTGGATATAGCTCACTGTGTATATATTTCTTTGCATTGTAAGCTCCTTGAGGTCAGGGACTGTCTTTTGTCCCTCTTTGTATCCCCAGCACTTAGCACAGTGCCTAGCACATAGCAGGCACTTAATAAATGTTTATTGATTGGTTGAAAATATGGGCAATCCTTGACCAAGAAAGAAAGATAGAACGCATTTCTGGGTGTAGCCTCCACATTCATAATATGTGTTTTTAAGAATGGTGATGATGATAATGATACCTAGCACTTATCACTTTAAGGTTTGCAAAGCACTTCATTTATATGTTTTTCACTTAATCCTTATAACAGCTCTGAGAAGTAGATGCTATTATGATTGTTCCCATTTTATAGATGAGTTAACTGAGGCTGGGGGAAGTTAATATGCCCAGCATCCCACAACTAGTAAGTTTCTGAGGTAGGATTTGAACTTAGATTTTCATGATTCCAATTCCATCTCTCTCTCCACTATGCCACCTAGATGCCTGATGTTACTTCTCTAAACAGAAGCTGTACTTGCTAGTTCTCAGCCTGTATGGCAATAAAATGGGTGGATGCTGTACAACAGTGGCCAAGAGGGGCCAGACCACTCTGTGCTCATCTTACCCCTTTTTTCTGCATAACTCTATCCCTTTCTGCAAGCTCCTTGAGGACAGTTCCGTGCTTTCTGTTTCTTTCTTTCCCCTTGAGGACATGGACAAGTTCACACAGGGGGTATTCAATATATATCATTCACCAACTGGAAACTCAGCAGGTTTTTTCTTGAGTTCATATCCCCCTGTGGGAGTTGCTTTAGTTCTGTAAATTTGGGTGAGGTAAAGTAATGAGAAGCCCATCCCTCAGAACTCATGAAGGCTGACCAGAGGTTCTGCTTTTACTTTGCAGAATTATAGCAACTCAGCGGTAATCTACAAATAATATAGTTATGAAATGTCTACAGTGAGTAGAGCATCATTTTAGGTGATAGCGGCATAATGAAGTTTATATGAGATAGAACCTACCCACAAGGAGCTTACAGTCTCGTAAGAGGGTAAGATGCTAACACAGATTACTATAAATACACCATAATGATAAGTACACATATAATAAGTATATTTGGGGGGGGGGGTTTCCTGGACCTCTGATTTCATTTGTTTGGGAGAACTTCTGGAATGTATGGAAGTTTCCTTCACTGACACAGAGAGGCAACTTATCTGGAACTTATGATTTTAGCACATTTCAAGGGACACTGAAGGGTTAAGTGTCTTTCCCTTAGTCAAACAGTCAGTACATGTATGAGGTAGTTCAGCTTAGGTCTTCCTGACTCCAAGTCCAGCCTTCCTTTCCCTGAATCATGCTGCCTAAGAGCTTTAGAGAAATGAAAATATTTCTTAGCCAGAGCACTCTCCTGTAGCTCTGCCAAGTGGTCCTAAGCATCCCAAGTAAATCAATACTATTATTGTTTATATTACTGTTATTACTTTTATTCTTTACCCTGCTTCTGAGGAAATGAAATGAACAAGCCTTCTATATCAAGTAGGAGAAATCTTGGATGTCTTTCTCTCCTCTTCATAGTGATGAGGATTTGGCCACCTTCTTGGTACCTCTGAATTGAAATAGGCAGAGGGACCATCTCCCTCTTCTTTTCTATCTACATAGATTAGCTATTGAAATTAGCCAATCAATGAGTATTTATTAAGTGCCTATTTTGTGCTGCAGTGCATGCCAACATGCTCTAGAATTCTTAAAATTGCCTGCCACTCAGTACTATCTGTTTATACAATTGGGATGATAGAAAATTCCTTCCTGGCATGCCATTGTTAAGAACCATAGACTTACTGCTGAATCTCCACAGGTATCATTGTATTAAGAATGATCAATTCATAGACTGTTGGGGTTTGAAAGGCCCCAAGAGACAATTTAATACAACTGACATATTGTACAAGTGAATAATCAGAGACTGAGACAGTTGGAGTGACATGAGAATTTAACTGTTTCCCAAATATGTAGAAGTTTACTCAATGTGTAAAGCTCAATATCAGATACAGTCAGCTCCCTTCTTTGGACCCCTGTTTTTTCATCTAAAGTGGGGAATGGGTAGGTTAAACTAATCACTTAGATCCCTATCAGCCCTGAAAATACGCACTGTCTCATTTCAGTCAGCTCACTCCCAGATAACAATGACCATGTCTACACCGGGGAAATGATATTATAATCCTCCACATAGAATTTACATGTCACATATGTACTCGTACACACACGTACAAATACATGCATACACATAGACCCTGATAATTACCTTAATACCCCAAAGACAGCTCATGAATGTTAATAATGCCCTTTGGCTTCATAAGCAGCTACACCAGACTAGTTATCTCAAGGGAGCAAAAATGAATGGTTAACCTAACACAGATCTGCTCAGGAACTGGAGAGTTAATTAAATTGCTTGATTCATTTGCATATGGGCTGGCTCTTCCACTGTTACAGTGTTTTAGTACTTGATACTACTATTCCAGATTTATTTTTGCTACCTGCTCATCTATAAAGAAATCATTGATTTTATTAATAGATTATTAGTAGTTATTGGTAATTAATAACTAATGATTATCTAGATTATTTAATATTACTAATAGACATACTACTAATAGACTCAGTGATATCTGAAAATACAAATAAGAAATATGAGTAATGAATTTATTTCCAAGTTTGTTTTATTTTTTACAATTAATTTTTTAACAATAATTTATTTTCTCTCCTTCCCAATCTCCTCCTACCAGTTTGTTTTGAAGGAGGAACAAACTTCTTTTCCCACCTTGATGCTATTAACAACCAGGCAAGAGACAAATAAAAGATGGTTACCCCTGCTAGATCCTAGGCGTAACCGCTGAAGCTGTCCCAGAGCTCTCCAGGATTACTGTCCCATCAATTTCCCTATATGAAGTGAAAGAGGGACATGGAAATTATGGGGTCAGATGGAAGAATCCTGCTGCCTTGATAGTTCAACATATTAATTTTCCTGGCTGACTGGGTTATGTGCCTGCCCTCTGTCAGGAGAGAGGCTTGCAGAGCTGACCCAGTCATTCTTGTTCCATGTACCCTATCACTGATATGATCACCAGCCAAGCCAGTGGCTGGGAGATAGGGGATCTTCCTAGTCAGCTTTGCTTTTCTGTTGCACTGGATGATCATACTCCCCCAGACTGACTCATTCTGATTTTAGTCTAATGTACATGACCCCGAAAAATTCTGGGTGTGTGTTGGGAGCAAGAAGGAAATTTCCCGAGTGCACCTTTCTGGTTTCAAAGCACCTTAATACATCCAACCTGTTTGATCTTCAAAATTATCTTGTGAAGCCTGCGGTGCCGATATTATTATTATTATCATCATCATCATTTCCCAAATGAGAAACCAAGCCTTAGAAAGGTTAAAAAATTTGCCCAAATTTGCTGTTGTGCAACTAATCCTGAGGCAGATCTCCAGTAGAAGTTTCCTTGTTCCCAGTCCTGGGACTCTTTTGGTGAATTGTCAAATTGCACTCTCTTTCACTGCTTTACTTAACCCCCGCCCTTCTCTCCACCCCCACCCCTTCTTTAATGCTACAAGAAACAGCAATAAAATAGGACTATTGGCTTTAATAGTCACTGACAACCATATCCAGACCTCTGGGGAGTGTGTTTTCTGAAGGGGCAAAGAGCTATGAAGGCTTATTGCTTGATGTAATGCATCCCTGAGGCCCATATATGGGCACGGTCAAATTAAGTTAAACACTCACTGAAACCGATTTCTATCTTTGGACAAGAAGGAATCACATATGGAAAGAAACAAGCTTAAAATGAAAGTAAACCGAGGCCAGGGGGAAAACAGCCTCCTGCTACAGTCCAGTGAACAGAAAGGGATCCCTTTTAGTAGGGGGGTTGTACTTTATATTCCTGGAGATGTAGTATTTAGCATGGAGACTTTCTTCTGGACTTCATTCTAAATTTGTGGAGTCTGCAGTATTATACTGAGGACTCTCAGGTCTTACAGAGTAATGGGGGGAAACTGCTTGTTTTGTGTGTGACCATGTGTCAATGACCACGGCTACCATTACACCATGACCGTGACCCGAGAGAGAGCTGTTTATATGGTCATGTGCATCAAGATTCATCAAAAATGAGCCAAACCCTCTCTTCTTGTCAGAAGTTCTTTAACATTCTCTATCCTCCCCCTCCATGAGCACTAATTGTTCCTGTTTGTGCCGATAGCCTTTTTTCTTTTGTTTCTTACCTTTTCCACTAGCCCCTTGCCCAAGAATTCTGAACATAGTTCCTTCTAGGCTATAACATACCTCTTGGAGAGGAAACTAGCTTGAAAAGAATGTTAAGAACATGGGTTTTCCTATAGAAAGGGGTCATCTCAGCCACCTTGGTCATAGTCTGGGGCCTTAGGCCTAGAACCAAAGGAAGGATACTTCCTACAATGACCCCTGACCTCCAGCAGGATGCCTAGTTTGAGAACCAATAGAGAGCTGGTGGAATTGGTGAATGGCCCCTTCTGATTCACTCTGGCTTCAGAATCTAATGCATATAGCCATAAGGAACTAGTGGGTATGGCATAGGGAGCAAGGCGGGAATATCACAGGTACACCTCTTTAATCTCTGATTGACCAGTTAGATCTCGTTGGCTTCGACAGTTCTCATGGTATTGATCATGATCACTTCAGGACAGCATTCTCCCATCTCTCCATTTGATTAAATTGCCACCAATATCCTTAGACCCTTTTATAAGACATTGGCAAGAAGGAGATCACTTGTGCTTCATTTCAAGTTTGTCTTTCATCATTATTCTTGTTATTATTATTAATCTTGTTATTGTTAACAGCAACAACAATGCCACACTTAATGGTAACATCTATATAGATCTTTGTGGATTATGAAATATTTTAGGTGTGTTATCTCTTAGATCCTTCCATGGTAGATGATGCAGAAATGATTATCTTCATTTCAGATGAGGAAAGTAAAACTCAGGAAGACTGAGTGATTTGTACAAGGTCACATTAGAGCTCACGATCAGACTCTCCAAATCCAGTGGAATCAGAGCCATGACTATCCTATGCTGATTTAATTCATTGGTTTCATCAAATAAACACATGTAAAAAGAGAGGAAATTTTTTCCCTATTTTGGGAGAGTCAATTTTGCATATCACCTAAGCTTGCTAAACTTGGAGTTAGAAAAACCTAGGTTCGTGTACATGGACAGATCACTAAACGGCTCTGAGACTCCGTTTGTGCTGCTCTCTAAGGCAGCTGAGGATCTCAGACTCTTACAAATTGTGTCACTCAACTACTGTCTACCTCAGTTTCCTCAGCTTCAAAATGGGGATAATACTAGCATCTACTTTCCCTAGGTTGTTCTGAGGGTCAAATGAGACAATACTGGTAAAGTCCTTAGCAGTATCTGCACATAGTACACACTTAATAAACGCTTGTTTGTTTCCTTCCTTCCTCCCTCCTTTCCTTCCTCCCTCCTTATCCTCCTACCTCTTTTCCTTCCTTCCTTCTTTCCTTCCTTCATTCCTTCCTTCTTTTCTCCCTCTCTCCCTCCCTCCTTTCTTCTTCTCTGCAAAGCTACAGTTAAGTTGCTATTTGCATTGATATAAGAATGTCTTTGATAAAATCACAGAGTATTGAAATCCTTGAATCCATATGTAGGCAGACTTTAATTGTGGCTGTCCAGTATAAGTGGAGAAAGTGATAACTATCTTCTGTGAACTGAATCGAGGCCCACTGTTACCATTTTCCTTGTACTGCAAGTGAAAGGATTAATAATATTGAGTGGCTGGGGGAGGGGGAGAAATAAGAAAAAAATACATACAGATGTATATACGTTCACCTTTAATCTCAAATATAGGCCCTTTGGGCCTTTGGTTTTGAAGAATATCTTGAGGAAAATTGCAGGCCACTCAAGCTCCACCTGGTGAGGGACTCAGAAACTTAACTGAGTGTATCAGTCCTTGGGGGTGCTCCTCTGAGAATCCACTTTGTGTGAAGGTCAAGAAGCTTCTATCCCAAATATGCCTGGGTTAGTATGGCTAAGAACTGAGGAATCTGACTCTTGGCAAGACTAGGACTGAAGGTCCAGAAAAGGGAGCAATTGTGTTTTTTCTTTTTTCAAAGATATTGTGATCTGCTTTCCTAATGTCGTGCTAGAAAAAAAAGGAAAATGACCCTTCCATGTTCTAACGGCCATCCTCATTCTTTCCACCCCTCCCTCTCTGTTTTTTATTTTTGTATTTGATCTTGAACCTGATCCTAAAGGTTTCCTCCCCTTCATGCCCTCCTCTTCCAAAAGAGCAAAGCTTTGCATGGCGACCACGTGCTGAAGCTAAGGTTTCCTCATCACCAGTGCCCTTCAAGGATGGTGTGTACCTGAGTTCACCAAAGCCTTACGTGGCCCAGAGTGCTTCTATCCAGCAGCATCCCTCCTTTCACCCAGCTGTGCCTTCCTCCCAGGTAGCCAGCACAGCTCCCAGAGTCACAGCGTATGTTAGCCAGGCATTCATGCCTAAGAGCTCCACATTCCCTGACGCGTCATCCCGATACCAGAGCTCCTGGGAGGCTTCCAGGGCAGAAGATAGCCCTAATGTGAGCTCTAATCCCAGTCACGAGGCAGGAAGGGATAAAAAAAAGGTCAGCAGCTTATATGTCGCTTGTTTATCCAACATCACCAGCCCCACGGCATCTGAGAACTCCCCTAGGCTTGCATGTGACCAAACCCAAAGCAACACTTTGGAAGACCAGGTCGTCCGAGCACCAGTGCTTGGCATTGCGTCTTCCTTGCCTAGCGCTGAACCATCACGCCTTGCTCCTCTTCCCGATCCTCCCCAGCTGTCCTTTAACACCATCATCAGTAGAGATGCAGTTAGCCAGGGTGAAAGTCCTCTTCTGGGGACTGAGTCTCCTCTCACAGAAGCAGTGAGACCACCTGTGCTAAGTACCCAGATTCCTTCAGGCCAAGGGACCCTGAAGAGAAAAGAACGTTTCTTTCCACGACGGTGGTATCCAGCCAAGGCAAGGAAATGGGAATGTTTGTGCTTCCCCCTCCCCTCCCACATCTGTTCTTTATTTCTTTCTAACTGATGCAAGCAGCTAACTGACTCATGCTTCCCTTCTCATTGTTAACATTTCTGCACCTTGAAGAATGAATTTTCCTATCTAAGAAACCTCAGCACAGTATTTCCCCCCTGTGAATGTGTGCGTGTGGTGTTTGATCCACGGTCTAATACCACTTTGGGGAGACATGGAGTTACTGAGGCTTTTCGAGGGGATGGAGGAAGCCACTGCTTCACCGACTGAGCTGTGCCTGACTAGGTGGGGACCCTCCGAATCAGCACTTGGTGAGGTTGTTAAACACGGCCCATTTGTTGTTGTTCTCTTGCTCTCTCATTTAGAGTTAAGGGAAATTAAAAATAGGTGGATGGAAAGTAACCTTGGATGGAGTTTCTTCTGTGTCATGCAGTGTGAGGATGCCAACAAAAGTTATTGGCTTGCACTGACTGTCTCATGAACCCTGGCTGAAGGGCACTGATAAAATATTTCTGGTGGCCCATCATTGCATGTCACTTCACAACTGTGTAAATATGGAATTCCTTCTCCCATGCCTTACCCCTCTGCATAATGACACCCTTATTTCCCACAGGACGCTACTTCCTCCAACACAGCTCAGCCAGGGATTATAGTAGTCCCTCTGTACCTGGTTAACACAGACCAAGGGCAAGAAGGCACATCCAGGACACCACCACCACCTCTGGTGGCCCTGGACCAAGTTGCCACATTCCCAGCGACCGCCTCTGCTGGCGCACCTCTGACCTTTCCGACATTAGATGATTTCATTCCCCCTCATCTGCAGAGGCGATCCCATCATAACCAGCCAGCCAGTCCTTCTGGCTCAGGTCCCCCCGTTAGCCAGACAGCACCATCACTGTGCTCTCCACCTCCTCCATTGGTCCCTCCAGTCCCGGAGGCCCTGCACAGAGTCTCGAAGCCTGACCTCCCTGGAGCTGTCTCAAGTACAGTAAGCTTGCTGACATTCCCTCCTCATGGCTTTCCTAAGGCAGTAAGACAACTCTCTCTCCCTGGTCTGGTCTGCTAACGTTCCGAAGGGGAGGCCTTGGCTGTGGCTGCTCACCCGACAACTGAAGCCCTGTCTGCTTTTCCTAGAGTGCATGTCTCCTGTGTTCATTCACTTGGAACCTTGTTTCTGTTCATCTTCTTCTGACGTCTCTCTTCTTTGTCATGTTTAGAACCAAACGTTTTTAACCCTTGTTTCCTGAGCCAGATTTATAGTTCAAAGAACTCTTGACTTCCTGGAAGATTAAAAAAAAATAGCCAACATTTAGAGATCAGATTAAGTTTAATAAAGCACTTTGATCCTCGCAAGGGGGAAGGGAAGGAAGAGAAAAAATATTTATATAGGGCCTACTATGTGCCGGGCACCATAGTGAGAGCATTTCCAAATAATATCTCGTTTGATCCTCACAACAAGTAGGGAGGGAGAGAGGTGCTTTTATCAGACCCATTTTACAATTGAATAAACAAAGGCAAACAGATGAAATGACTTGTCTAGGGTCACACAGCTGATAAGTGTCTGAAGCTGGATTTGAACTTGGGTCTTCCTAACTCCAGGCCCAGCACTCTGTCCACTGTGCCACCTAGCTGCCATCTGGACATAGATACAATTCTCTGCATTTTAAAGATTAGAAAACAAAAGCTCAGAGAGAAATAGTATAGGGCCTGGTATGCAACAGGCCCTTCATAAATGCTTTTCCCCTAACTAATAATAAATGATGATTCTTTAGTGCTTCAGGGTTGACAAAATGCTTCCCCTACATTATCTCACTTGAACCTCACAACAGCCATGTGAGGCAAGTTCTCTTCTCATTATCATCTCCACTTTACAGGTGAGGAAACTCAGCCCCAAGGGGATGGTAAGTTAACTTGCCCAGGCTCACACAGCAGAAAGTATTAGAGGAAGGATTTGAACCCAGATCACTCTTTACCCCAAGCTCATGACTCTTTCCACTATTCCCCACTGCTGTTTCTTGTTTTGATTGAGACTTGTTATACCTATTATTAATTGTTTTTCAGTTGTATCTGATTCTCTCTGCCCCTATTTGGGGTTTTCTTGGCAAAGATACTGGAGTAGTTTGCCATATCTTTCCCCAGTTCATTTTACAGATGAGGAAACTGAGATAAACAGGGTGAAGTGACTTGTCCAGGGTCACACAGCAAGTTTCTGAGGTCAGATTTGAACTCAGAAAATTAGTCTTCCTGACTCTAAGCCTGGCACTGTATTCAGTATACCACCTAGCTGCCCTATAGAAGGTCAGACAGAATACCGTGATTGCAATTGGGGTAAGAATATTGCCAGAGATGAGCCAATTCTTGTCAGAGGTAGAAAGAAAGGTTTATAGTACTGTTTTTCATCCAAGGTTTGAAGATACACCAATGTACTTCGAGATGACCAAGACAAAAGATAGATTCACTTTTGTGTTAACTTAGGCAATAAATAAGCCTTCCTTGATCATCAAAAATGGCAGCCACTGAATAGGGAAGATAACGGAAAATGAAGGGATTCAAGTAGAGCATTGAGTTAAATACAATAGTTGATTATGGAAGTGATGAAGAAATGTTGGGGATATGCTCTCAAGAAAGGCAGAAAATAGCCAAAATAGCTCCCAGGAGTTCTTTTTGTACAAGCAAATTGACTAGTGGTTAAGGTAGAGGAGGGAGAGGGTTAGGGCACCTTAGGTCTCATCCATTGGGGAACATGTGAAAGACTGTTCTTTTTACAGCCTAGAAAATAACTCCAGAGACAGCATGGTATAGTAAACAGAGCCAGCTGGACTTAGACTTAGGGAGACATGGGTTCAAATCCCACCAGACACAATAGCTACATGATTCTGGACAAGTCACTTGACCTCTCTGGAGCTCAGTTTCTCTCATTTGTAAAAATAAGGGGGAGAGGAGTTGAACTCAATCACCTCTTAGGTCCCTGCTAGCTCCACATCCATGATCCTATTGCATATTTCAGAGAAGAAAGATCAGGGGAGGGTACTTTGGCCTCTGACTCCCCAGAGTTCCTGGGAATTTGAGTCTCTCCAGGGTCCCCAACATAGCCCTATGTGGATCTAGTTACCCAAGTTGTCACTATCAGTGCTCATCAGACATCGCTTGTTTGTAAACTCAGAGACATTCAAGGATCCTTCACCTTCACACTACCCAAACATCCCTTTGCTACCAGAAAGGTGAGACTGGGGGATTATGCTACTGCCCCCATCCTCCAGTGCCCAAGGAAAGGTGCTTTCCATGCCTCACAGGGAACACAAGAATGCATAGCTATCATCACCTTAGCTGTGTAATTATCTCATGTATCACTTTGGCCAAAAGAGGCAATTGCTTGGAGGTCAACCTGCTAATAGTAAGCCTCTCCTCACTTGGATAGACTTTGGAGAGTAGATCTAGCCTATAACCAAGACCATTCCCAAAGCCTTTCCAGTCTGGCAGAATCTGTCATAGCTTACTCATCTCTTGCATCATTGCCTTTAGAGAACCCAGGGTCACTCGCCATGTTAAAATGAGACCATAGAAAAACCTAGGCAAAACTTGGACAGGATGAGAAGGCATGCCTGGCTTAAGACCTGCATGAGTGGAGGATACATATACATGAATAAGCTCAAAGATCTACTGATTTATTGAAGCGTGTCCCTGCACAATGTCTTCCTATAGTCATGGAGTAATGACATCCCTTTTGGCCTCTTTAGAGATTCTACACATATTCCCTGTTGTCATGGAGGCACTTCACATGCTTATAAAATTCCTTTCAAAACAAGAAGAATCCTGGTTATTCACTTCAAACTCTCTTTGTCTGGCAAAATTATGTCCTTGGAATGACAGGAACTCCAGGACTCCACAGCTCTGTTTGTAGCAACTGGAGTGATACTGTCGGTTCCCATCATGTAAGAGGTACTAGAATGAAGACATGGCCAGGCTTTTCCCCTTCCTCTGGATAAATGAAATTCAAAAATCTATATCCCGGGTGCCCTTGGCTATTAGTGAGCTGTAGTCACATGTGCCACTTAGTACCTGTGTGGCCTCAGGCAAGTCACTTAACCTCTAGGTCTTAAATCCCTGTCTATAAAATGAGGGAGCTGGATGAAATTGCTTCTGGGGTCTCTTTCAGCTCTGATATTCTATGATCCCAAGGGAAAATGAAGCTTGAAGTCAGAGGTCCCTTCTGTCATATAATCAACTGATTAAGAAGTCAGGAAAATTATGTTCAATACTGACAAGGCTTTAAAATGAAAAAGCTTTATGTGATAAAATTAGCCAAAGTAGTTAAAGTTTAATTGAACTATTTCCCCTGATTTTTTTTTTTAGTGGAGAGCAGGAAGAAAACTTTTGAAAATTCAGAACACCAGGGAAATTGTAGTGATTTCCCAGTTAAAATGAAACTTGACAGAGCAAAAAGGTCAAGACGGCCAGCTACATAGATTCCTCTGCTAGTAGAATTGTCCTTCAAATTCTTTGATACAGCATAATGATTAGGCCAAAGAATGCTCATGAACTGGATCTACCTGGCCCTTTGTCAGCTACATTGAGAAAAATGGGCAGGATCAACATTGCCATGCATATTATGGTGTCAGTGTGGCATGGAGGTGCCTGTGCCAATCTAGCTCCCCAGTCTTGTATGGGGATAATTGGGATGGTTTCTATAACATTTTGGAGACCACAAGGACAATTCATTTTTTATAAAAGTTTTTACTTTGGAAGCATTAGCTATGCATAAGTTAAGGTTTTGTCCATTGCATCATATTCTGAATGCACCAGGGGAGCTTGATATAGAATAAAATCCTACCTCAAACCCCTTTTGCTAGCTGTACCATGGCTTACTTATGTGTAAGTCTGAATTTTTCCACCCAGCTTGTTTAAAGTGATTTTACGATATGAGGATTGCAGAGTATGGCCAGAATGAGATGGTCTTGATTTCAGAAATTTATCCGTACCACCTGGATGCAACTGGGCTTTGGATTGGCCATGGCACATAGCAATGGGCATTTTGGGGTTTGGCCTTAGGGAGGAAGTCAAACAGCAAACAGCGTGGTTCTTTCCACTAACTAGGTACCGATTCAGTGGAATCTTCTCTCTTTTCCTTCAGTATTTCTATGGGTCTTAGACCTCATTAAAGTGGGTACATCTCCTAAATATGCAGATTCCATCCATCCATGTCTGCCCATCCTGTGAGATTTTTGTCCTCATTTATTATTTTCAAGTAGGAAGGAATAAATTCAAATGTTAATTGGTCAGAGATACTCTGATATCTGTAGCCACTTGTATAGCTTTTAAAGGATAAGAACTTGGGGTGGCTAGGTGGCGCAGTGAATGGAGCACCAGCCCTGGAGTCAGGAGGACCTGAGTTCAAATCCAGCCTCAGACACTTGACATACTTACGAGCCGTGTGACTTTGGGCAAGTCACTTAACCCCAATTGCCCTCCAAAAAGCAAAATAAATAAATACATAAATAAATAAATAGATAAATAAATAAAGGATAAGAACTTAATAATAATAGTAGCCGGCATTTATATAGCACTTTAAGGTATATAATGCTGGGAGTTTTACCTGTGTCATTTAATTTTAGCTTTATCATAACAATAAAAATAATAATTAAAAAACAGAAGAGCTAGCATTTTTATAGTGTTTAAAGTTTAAAAGGATCCTCACAACAAGCCCTGTAAAGTACTATGAAGAAACTGAAACTACGAGTTTAAGTGACCTGTCCATGGACACATAACTACTAAGTATCTGAGGCAGGATTCAAACTCAGGTCTTCCTGATCCCAAGTCTAACACTGTGCCACCCGACTGCCTACAATCCTAACTTCTACATATGATCATAGGATCAAAGGGTCAAAGATTTAGAGCTAGAAGGAATCTCAGAGGTCATCTAATCTAGCTACCTCATTTTACATTTGAAGAAACTGAGGCCCAAAGAGGTTGTGACTTACCCAAGGTTACACAACTATATGTCTTGAATGACAAAGCCAAATTGGAACACAGATGCCTTGACTAAAATTCTATCAATCTTTCCCTTGTTGACTACACTGCTTTTACACGCACCTGATATTGCAGAATACACGTGGGTTGAGAGGCTCTATGGCAGGGTGGATGGTGGGCTGAACTTGGAGAGAGGAAGACCCAGGTTCGAGTCCAAGCTCTGACATGTGCTGCCTTCATTCTCTTGAATAAATCACTTTATTTCTCCCTCAGGCAGCTCAGTAAGCTTCTAACTTATAAACAGGTTGCTATTTTGTATCCATGAAGGAAGGTTCCACATCAAGTGTTCCCCACATTGACAAAATAATTTATCTGGATCCACCCTGAAGCCCACATTAGACATTTTTTATAATTTCAAGGGAAATACTTTAAAAGTGCTCATTTTTGTTGTTCTTCAGTTGTTTTTCAGTCATGTACAACTCTTTGTGACCCCATTTGGAGTATTTTTGGCAAAAATACTGGAGTTATTTGCCACTTCCTTCCCCGGCTCATTTTACAGATAAGGAAACTGAGGCCAACAGGGTTAAAGTGACTTGTCCAGAGTTACACAGCTAGTAGGTATCTGAGGCTGGATTGGAACTCAGGAAAATAAGTCTTCAGGCCCAGTGCTCTATTCATTGTGCCACCCAGCTACCCTTTATTTTTGACACAATACCTTTTATAAATAGGTACATGGTACCTCTCAAAGAATTTCCCCAACCTCTTCATTTTGTAGGTGAGGGAACAGAATTTCAGAGAGAGGAAAAAATGTCTGTGCCCAAGGGCTCACTGCTCATAAGAGGCAGCGGGTGCAACAAGAGCCCAGGTCTCCTAGCTCCTAGGACCTCTTTCCATTCTGCCCTGTTGCCTCAGAATGTGAAGGTCAGGATTTTTATGGGTTATTTATCTTCACAGTATATTTTTAGAAGGAGAATTTGGGGGGAGAGGCATGATGTTTAGAACTATGATTTCATGAATGTAGGTTTCTCCTTGTGTGGAAACTTCCTTCACTGATGCAAATCTATGACTCCTCTGTAATTTAGTCTTAAAGAGTTTCCTGGGACACTGGGAGGTTAAAGGACTTTCCCATGGTCACACAGAGGGAAGACTTGACCTCAAGTTTTCCTGCCTCTAAGATTGTTGCTCTGTCATCCATTCCACATTGCTTTTCTTAGAAGGAGATAGAGATAGATATTAGGATCTCCGTTTTACAAATGGAACATGGAGGTGCCAATAGATTACAAATCAGGACCAGCGATTTAGGAGGTAACATCGTGGGATAGTCAGTGGTTAAGGTTCATGGACCAGGGTTATATCCCCCAGACTTTCCAACCTTTCGAAACTAATATAATTAAGCCAGCTTCCAGCCTTTTAAAATCATGGGCAGATGTTCTCTGCCCAAAATGTTGGATGAAGATGCAACATCTTCACTTATGGTATGGAAAAACCACAATGAGTCTGAATTTCGTCAGTCAATATACATTTATTTTGCACCAATATTAGTCATAAACCCTTCTCCTGAGACTGTGGGGACTACAAAGAGTTGTAGCCTGTGTCTTCAAGCTCATGGTCAACTTGAGATCTTAATGGAACCTGTTTTAAATTCATTAATTTTGAAAATTTTATTTTGAAACTACCTTAAGATCGATGTTTTGACCTTAGGGATACATATTCCAGATTTTTCCTATAAAGCTGTGTTAGATTTATGCATTTGTTTACCCAAGGAAGCAGCTAAATCCCTTTTAAGTTATTTTGAAAGGTTTTTCCCCCATTTCTTTTTTAAAAGACTCATTTCATCTATTGTTATCACTACACCAATTCTTAGATGGAGACTAACTTAATAGTTCTTTCTACCAGAGTCCAGGCAGACCAGTGTCCATGCCTAGATTTGGGTCAGGATGGCTCCTGTATTTTTTTCATGTGATTCTTATCAATGAGATCCATCCTTCTGTAATTCTGAGGCCAATAAAAAGAGACAGCATTCTTGGATAATCTCCAAAACTTGGAACGCAGCCCTAGTGAAGTCTTTCAGGGATGATGTGGCGGGAGTGCCCTTCTAAGGGGTGCCGTTGATTATACGCCACCTGTTCTTGGGTTGATGTTGTGTTGATCTCACTCTATCTCATGTTTCTTTCCATGATAGTACTAAACTTTTCCCGGTTTCCCTCACTAAGCCAGCTCTTGCCCTTGGGTTTATCCATTCAAAAGTGCATGAGTTTTGCATGCTATATTGCTCTGAATTTGAATGTCCTTTTCCAATAATTAGATGGATTCATGGCTTGTTTCCAGGTAAAAATTGTGTCTGCTCAAACTTAAACTTACAGGTCTATCATCACCTTCTTCATACTAATAAAACAAAAGGAAAACAATTATATTAGTACATTTCTGATTGAAATTAACAGCGTAATGTGTAATCAAGATGCTCTGTGTCCATGTTTCAGCTACTACATTTCTTTTTATAATTACAGTACTCCTGGCTGTAAATTTCTGTTTGTATCAGCCCTAATTTTATGCTTTTATCAGCAGTTAAAATGCATTCTTCTTTACAGGGTACAGATTCTCTGGTAAATGAAGTTTCTTCACCCCGCGTTGGGACTGATTCCCAGATTTTCCCACCAGTCAGCAAGCCTTCATCTGCTTACCCTTCCACTACCATCGTTAACCCCACCATTGTGCTTCTGCAACATAATCGAGGTAAGGAAGCGTGACACTGTGCCTCCCCATTTTAATTACAGCTGGTTTGATGGGTATTCATGGTCCTGTAAATGATTTCTACAAGGCTTCCTTGCCTGCCATGATGCTGTCCATGAGTACCATTTCCCTCTTGGGCACTAGCATTGCTGCCTCCTCTGTGGCTACCTGACACCGTCTGCTAGTTCCCATGGCCTTCTCAGAAGAATAGAGCAGCCATGACAAAAAGAGGCTCACGCTCATCCCCTTGAAATGAGGGCAGGTGGACTTCCGTCTGCTCACACTGCTGGTGCCCTGGTTCAGGCCCTCATAACCTCGTGCCTATTGCAAAAGCTCTCTAACTGGTCTTCCTGCTTCATGTCTTCCATCTTCCACTCAGCTACTGAAGGGATTTGTCAAAAGTGTAGGTCTGACCATATAGCATCTATCCCTCCCCCCAGTAAAGTGATTCTCTATTACTTCCATGATCAAATAGAAGTTTCTCTCTTTGGCATCAGACCCTTCTGATCTTTCCAGACCTGTTACACTGTACTGCCCTTCATAGATTCTATAGGCCTTCAGTACAAACCCTGGCCTGTTTGCTGTTCATCACACATAATCCTATGCCCCAACTATGGCTGTCTCTTATACCTAGAATGTTCTACCTGCTTACCTCTATTTCTGAGTTTTCTTGGTTTCTTCAGGACTCACCTGAAAACCTACCTATTTATCCCTTACCTATATATCAGTTTGGATTTCTATAAGAAAAGTGATTAAACTGTTCATGCCCTTTGACCCTCCTTCCTCATTACTGGGCGTATAATTTCAAGGAAGTCAAAGACAGAAACAAAGATCCGACCTATACCCAGATCATCACAACAACACACTGTGGCAGCAAAGAGCAGGAAACAAGTAGGTGCCCATCATTTGGGGAATGCCTGAAAACAAGCTAACAAATGGTGGTATACCAACATAATAAAATGTTGTGTTTCAAGAAATGATAGATATAAGAAATTCAAAGAAGCATAGAAACTTTTGCATGATGTGAGACACAATAAAAAAAAGGTAAACCAACATAATACACAATGTCTAAATCAATGTAAGTGAAACAAGGAAACAACTCTGAGCGATCGTGAAACCAATGACTGTTTTGGCTGAATAGATAGTGAAGTCTACTACTGTCTTCCACGGCAGAGGGATGGGGAATGATAGGGCATAAAGTCCTATACATTGCAAGTTGCTGTCACTGTCAGGTATTTTTGCTTGTTTCCCTTGGTCACAAAGGAAGATTTAATTGGGCGAGAGGAGTGATTTTTTCCCCCTTTGAAATGACTGATTGAATACCAAAAGGCAGTAATAAAACATTAAAAAAGAAGAAAAAAGATTGCAAGTAGCTCTATGAATATCAATCCAGTATACAGTTGCACAATTAGACATAAAAAGAGTTGAAAATCAGTTAGCACAAGTAGGAAAGTGGATGTTATCAGGCTCCTAGAAAGAGTTAATCAGTATGGCCGGTCACTGCAGAATGGGAAGGATGGAATAGATGAACACTAATCTCGTTTCCAGCTTTGAATTCTATACGCCTATGAATTTAGCTGGCAGCTAAAACAGAAAAAATGGGAACACACTGGGTTATATATAGCTCTTGTTTTCTGAACAAATAAAGCATATGAATTTATTGGGAGGGAGTTTTTCTTGGCACTAAATTTAAGCCAGAATTTATCATGTTACCTTATATAACAGACAGTTATATAATGAGTGAATGAATGAATGAAAAAGTGTTTATCAGACAATTGCTGTGTTCTAAGCCCTGGGGATGCAAATAGAAGACTGAGGACCATCCTTGCCCTCGAGGACTTATATCCTAGTAAGGATAGAGTACACTTATGGAGGAGATGGGGGGGGTCAGGGAGCAGAGCAGATCAGCATACTCTTTCCATCCGGAAGCAATACCAATATTGATTGGATGGTGGAAAGGTGGCGGCAGTGGTGATGGTGGGGAAGGAAGTTGCATGTACATAGTCATGAAGGGGATGAAGAGATGATGAGAGAGTCAAGTAAAACCTGACCGGAGCCAGGTCTAGATGTCACAGGTGATGAAGGGAACCACTGATCCGAATAGTGGGGGATCAGAACTGGAGTTGAAGATGTAAAAGGGTTAAATGTTCTGGGCATTTCTGGTACCAGTGACAAAGCAGCCGGTAAGAAGGTAACTGGGGAGCCATTCTTCAACTATGGCTGCATGAAAGTCAAATATACATTCTTTGGGTGAAGACATCACGCAGGCTTTCTACCAAAGCTGAAGACTTACCATTAGCATTCAGTAAAGGCTCTTCCGGGGGCCCCTGATAGAGTGTGTTTTGGGTGATCTAACTACTGCTAGACTAGAGCTTAGAGAGCCCAACAATGAAGAACAACGCCAACAACAATAATAGCTAGCCTTTCTGTGGTTCCTACTATGTCCCAGGCACTGTGCTAAGTCTTTTACAAGTATTATTTCATTTAATCTTCATGACAATCCTGTAAGGTGGGTCCTATTATTTTAGCATTTTAGTATTTTATTGTTTAGAGTTTTTATAGTATAGTTTAGTATTTTATGCCTGTGTTAGTTTTTTTGTAATTGAGGGCAGTTAGGTGGCACCATAGTGCATAGAGCTCTAGGCCTGGAGTAAGGAAGACTCATCTTCCCAAGTTCAAATCCAGTTTCAGACACTTACTAGCTGTGTGACCCTGGGCAAGTCACTTAACCCTGTTTGCCTCAGTTTCCTTATTTGTAAAATGAGCTGGAGAAGGAAATGGCAAACTACTCCAGTATCCTTGCCAAGAAAACTCCAAATGGGGTCACAAAGAGTCAGACATGACTGAAAAACAAGTGAACAACAATTTTATGGTTGAGGAAACTGAATCAGACAGAGGTTAAATGACTTGACGAACGTCACATAACTAGTGTCTGAGGACATATTTGAACTCAGAGACGTCTTCCTGAGTCCAGATGCCATGTTCTAGCCACAATACCACCTACCTTCCTCTCCATGAAGAGTCACCATGTATGTTAAGATGCTTCTTTCAAATCTCAGCAGTCTAAAATGAACTCTTGGTAGATGTTCTCTGAGGAGTACTCTGAGTGTGGATATTCTGTGCTGATTAAAGAAGAATCTACACGTTTTAGATACCAGATGAATGGGAGGCACAATTAACCTTCTGTTGAAAAAAGATGAGGAGCCTGGCTTGTTTTCCCATCCAGATGGAGGGCCAACCCACTTCCTTGCGGAGGAGGCCTCTTAAAAGGAATCTAGAATATGCTCCAAAACATGGATGAGTATTTGATCTGTCACATTAACAATAGACTACTCCATCTTCCCTTGTTTTCCTCAATGTGAAAGGCCCAGGACCTTAGCATCTTCAGTTCACTAGAATCCGACCTGCAAGTTTGAACAGGACTGGTTTCCTATGGTATGTATTGCTTCATCTATTAGAATCAGAACCTACCTGAATGGAGGTAGAGTATTCTGGGCGTATGTGTCCTTTGTGCGCTGTCTGGATAAACTTATCCACTCTCAATCTACTCATAGGTCGTCCAGATGTGGGCTTCAGTTTCTGTACCTTGAAGTCATAAACTAGACTGGTAGAACTATTAAATATCAGATCTAAACATCTGAAGTAGAAATTATTCATCATTCGCCTCACCTGTAAAAGGACCTCTGAATGACTGATAATCAAACCATCTTATTTTGAGAACTGCATATAAATGAGCCCTCCAGGATGAATTTGCTACCAAATGTTCCCCTTGGTAGCAGAAGGAATTGACTTGTCGGATGGAGTGATTTGTATAGTCCATCTGCACGAAAGGAAATATCTACCAAAAGCAACCACTTTTGTATAACCAGTGCTCTACCCAAGTTCTACTCAAATGCTTTGTTGTGGTATGAGTGTGCTATTGAGGTCTCAAAGGCTCAGTGGACCACAAGTTCTGGCAGGCCCTGTCAAGTGAGAAAGGTTTTGAGGATGGATCTCTTGATAGATTCTAAGTCAGTTGACCTAAGAACCGGTTTAATTAAGTTTAGAGAGAATTATCCATCAGGTTAGCTATAGGCAATGGCTTTGAATTCACAGATATTCTTGAAGAATGTCTGTGACGGCAGAGGGGGTTGTGGGTCCTTTGTTTCAATGGAAGGGGTATTCACATGGACAAAATCACTCATTCTTAATGTATTGAAGAATATTGATGCTGAGGAGCTCTTTCCAATAATAACTAGTTATCGAGTCTGTTCCAGTTTGAGGTAATAAAACCATGGCATAAGCGTCATAGGGGGAGAGGATTTCTTTCCATTTGAGATCATCAACTTGGGTTCTTTTTTTAGCTTCCAATGATTTAAACAGATGTTTTCAAGGGAATGGAATTACTAGGTCTACCCAGAGAGAACCTTGGAATCTAAAGGATACAAGTAATTGGGGAGATAATTCAACTATATTGTTAAATGAAACAACATATTTAAATATCAGTGGACCAAAAGATCACAGATTTAGGACAAGAAGAATGTCATAAACATTTATTAAACACTTACTATGTGCCAGGCCCTATGCTATTACAATTTACAAATATTATTTCATTTAATTTTGAGTTGGAGAAGACCTTGGTCCAAACCCTTCATTTTAGCAGACGAAGAAACTAGACCCCACCGAGTTTGTGACTTGTCCTTGGTTGTTTTGATAGTGAACACCAGAGTTAGGCTTTGAACTCAGACTTCCTGATTCCATATCCATCATTATTTCTATTGAACCACACTGCCTAGAGATAGGCACCTCATCAGCACAATAGAAAGAACAATTAATTTGGGGGTCAGAATTTGAGTCCCACCTCTATGACTTACTAACTTTGTGACTTTGGGAAAGTGACTTCATGACACTGCCCCATCATTTCATCATCCACAAGATGGGGAGGTGGTAGTGGGTATTCTCTGAAGTTCCTTGCAGATCTAACATTTGGTGATCTGTGATACTTTTTGAATCATGGGCAACTGTGTGTGTAAGATTATATGTTTTGGGTAGCGCGAGCCCAAAACTTTCCATTGGTGTCTCTTATAGTCCAGTTAAAAAAAAAAAAGATGTTTTGGGAAAAGACCCAAATTTAGTAAGTCCATGAGTGGCTTCTTCTGAGATGAATTTATGGTATAGCTTCATAAACCAGGATTGTTTACTTCTAATTCCCGACAGTCTTGGTCAAACCAAGAATGGGGATGGCCAGTTCTCCACACCAGTGTGGAGGCAGTAAAAGACTGTCTTTAGCCACTTGTAATCTCCTAATTTATAGTTTAAGGGAAGATTTCTCCCAGAGGACAGCAAGAATGGAGTGTTAATTCTTTAGGCCTAAGAAAATTAATCATAGAGATGGAGAAACCCTTATCTTAACCATCTTATCCTCATAGTCTCTCCATGCCAGGTCTGTATATAGGTAGAATTAGTGAAAGCAAGATTCAATGGCAGAATAAGTTTAAGCAGAGAATAATGGCTTTTTGGCCCAGTTTAGATTATTCATCCCAAGAATGAAGATAAGCAATTAGAAACTGATTTTTAAATAGCAGATATTACTGGTATCATGGTTAGGAATCAAAGTTATATTTCCCCTAGATTTATTCCAGAAACTGCTCTTTAACACTGTTTAATTTCAATGCTAAATTATTTTGACCAGGCTTTTCTTTTCTTTTTTAAAATTCAGTCAGTTACTCTTGCAGAAATGGCCCCTGGGGCCATTAGAGACAGCAAGGTGGTATAGTGGATAGAGTGTTGGGCCTGGAATCAGGAAGACCTGAATCTGAAGCCAGCCTTAGACACTTATAGATGTGTGACCTTGGGCAAGTCACTTAACCTCGGTCTGCCTCAGTTTCTTACAACTGTAAAATGAAGGTAATAATAGCACCTATTTCTCAAGGTTGTTATGAGCACCAAATGGGATAATAGTAGTAAAGTGCCTAGCATTTACTCCTGTCACATTGTTATTTTGTAATTTTTTAGTTGTTTCCAACTCTTCATGACTCCTTTTGGAGTTTTCTTGGCAAAAATACTAGAATAGGAGGCAGACAGGGGTAAGCGACTTGCCCAGGGTCACACAGCTAGTAAGTGTCAGAGGTCAAATTTGAACTCAGATCTTCCTGACTTCAGGACCAACACTCTATTCACTGTGCCACCTAGTTGCCTCCAACCTAGCACACAGTAGGCACTTAATAAGTGATTGTTCCCTTCCCAATCCAGATTCCTGATTTCTAGTCTGGTTCTTTTTCTGAGTCAATGTTTTTGCAGATGGATTGAGGTGACTGGTGTTAATTCAGATGGTTGCCAAGGTGATTTTAGGTACCTATGGAATCAGTATTAACTTCAGCTAGAGGGAACTGTACTTTAAGGCACAGCCATCATTCTTGTCAGGGAACTAAAACTGAACTGAGAAGAATGGGCTCTTATTATAGGTACCTCGTCATTTAGAAGTATGCTCAGAAATATCTTCAAGGTCAGAGCAAAATGCAGCTCTTAACTTTCAGGCGACTGAGATTCCATGATTCCATGTTCACTAATGAATACCACTGGGGCTGGTCAGACTTCATTCATCTTGGCTGAGATGCAGGATGGCCATTCATTTTACAACTTTTGGTGGTGGAATTTATGGACTCCCTGGCCCAGTCTGTCTGAGGAGGGGACAGATTTAATAAGGAGTCATTCCCACGCAAGAATAGTAATAGACAGCTAGGTGGCATGGTAGGAGAGCTGGAGTCAAGAAGTCCTGAGTTCAGATCCGGCCTCAGACACTTTGGCAGTGTGACCTTAGGCAAGTCACTTAACCTCTTCCTACCTTAGTTTCCTCGTCTGTCAAATGGGGAATAATAACCACCCCTACCTCTTTAGGTGAATATATATATGTAAGACTCCTTTTATATAGTGCCCTTACAACACTATATAAATGCCAGCAATTATTATAGCTGTTTTTATAGCCTATAGCTAGAAAGAATGGGATTAAGTGAGGGGAAAGGTCAGCCTGAGCTGCCGAGTCATCAACTGAAAAAAAAGATTTGGAAGACAGTCATACCAAGATGTGCTGAACTCGGGTTGAACTCAGCTTGTGACAGCCGATTGTTAAATTTTCTTCTTAACCATTTGTGTATTAGAAATTGACAAACATTGAAAATTCAGTCTTGAGTTACTGTTTGTTGGTTGTCTAGTCTTAACATTATTGGAGAAAATGTTAATGATGCATATTAGACTTATAAGTTTGTCGTGGGCATACTTCCTCCCCCCACTGCCAGAGAGCTGGTTGTTAAACATTTATCAGCACACCCCTGGTTATACCCCTGATGTAGCTAGGTGGTTCAGTGGATAGAGCCCTGGGCCTGGAGTCAGGAAGACCTGGCTTCCAATAGAGCCTCAGACACTAACTGTGGACAAGTTACTTAAACTCTGTCTGCCTCAGTTTCTTCAAAGTGGGGATAATAACTGCCCCTACCCCTGCCCCAGTTAGGTGATAATTTGAGATAATAATTGAGGTGATTATTCTATGAGATAATAATCAAATGAGATCATTGCAAAGTGCTTATCACAGTACATGGCACATAGTAGGCGTGCTGTAAATACTTCTTCCCTTCCCTTATACTTCATATAAAACAGTTGATCAGTATTGAAAAAGTATCCATCGAATCACAGCCCAGAGGATCTGCAGTCCAGCCCCCACCTTTCACACATGAGGAAGCTGGAGCTCGAAGGAGAAGTCACTGGCAAGGCTGTCGAGGCAGAAAGGAGCAAAACCGGGCTGGGAGCCCAGGTCTGCCAGCTGTCAGCCCACCTCTCTTTTCTCTTCTGTGTTAGGTCAGGATCTACAGATAGGTAATATGGAGGGACATGGGGAAGGGCTCTGACTGGACACAGACTCGGGAGAGGAATGAGCAGAAGAACAGATTGGTTGAGGGAGGTGGTGAATGAAAACATTATCAGATGGAGTTCTCTGTGGGGCAGAAGGCAGGACAGGGTGGGATTGATTCCAAGGTCTTATCCTGGTATATCGGTCAGTTTGTTTCAGATTGTATCTCAGTAAACCATAGTGTTTTTTGAATTATTGTCTACAGTTTTTCCTTTCTTTTCTCTTGAGGTCATGCTTTCAGTCATTTATTACTGTTGGTATTATTTATATGTTTGTTTCTAATCTCCCCAGCCACCTTTTTTATCCTTTGAGAGACACACAAAAGAGCTCAGAAGGCTTTCTTTAGCTGGTTTCCAGACCGGAACCCAAACGTAACATAGTCAGGATGAATTGCCGTTGAGATGTCAGTCAGGATTCAAAGAGATCTTGGCAGGTTAGAACATTAGGCTGAATCCAGTAAGGGGAAACTTAATAGAGAGAAATGTAAAGTCTTTCACTTTGGTATAAAAAAATCACCTTCGCAAATATATAATGGGGAAAGGCATGGTAGACAGCAGTTCATCTGAAGATCTGAAGATTTCAGTGGAATGAAGCTTCAGTTGATTCTCGAAGAGTTGAAGTCAAAAGTATGATGTGACAGCCAAAATAAAGTAATACAGCCTTAGGCTACCTGAAGAGAGACTTAGCTTCCAGGACTAAGAAAACAAGAATCCCACTATCCCCTGCCCTGCTTAGACCACATACAGAGGATTGTGTTCAGTTGTGTTTGTTTACCACATCTTAAAAGGACATTAATAAACAGTGTTTACCACATCTTAAAAGGACATTAATAAATAGGAGATAAAATAGAAGACTGCAACAAAAAAGGTGAAAAGCTGTTTGCCTCAGTTTCCTTATCTGTAAATCTATAAAATGGGCACAATAGCAGTACCTATCTCATAGAGTTGTTGGGAGGGTAAAATGAGATAGTATTTGTTTACTTTGCAAACCTTAATGCCTCATATAAAGGCTAGCTATTATTATTATTTCCAGTAGTAGTGTTAATAGTAGTTATAGTAGTAGTAATAGTAGTAGTTGTTGTAGGAGTAGTAGTAACAGTAGGAGTAAGAGTGGTAGATATAGTAGTAAAAGTTGTTATGGTAGTAGTAATAGAAGTAGTAACAGCAGTAGTTTTATTAATAATAGTTGTAATAGTAGTAGTAGTTGTAGTTGTAGTAGCAGTGGTGGTTGTAGTTGTAATAGTTGTAATAGTAGTAGTAGTAGTAGTAATTGTGGTAGTAGTAGTAGTAATAGTAGTAATACTGGTGGTAGTAGTAGTAGTAGTAGTAGTGGTAGTAGTAGTAATAGTAGTAGTAATAGTGGTAGTAGTAGTAGTAGTAATAGTGGTAGTAGTAGTAATAGTGGTGGTAGTAGTAGTAGTAATAGTGGTAGTAGTAGTGGTAGGAGTAGTATTAATAGTGGTAGTAGTAGTAGAGTGGTAGTAGTAGGAGTAGTAGTATTAATAGTGGTAGTAGTAGTAGTAGTGGTCATAATAGTAGTAGTAATAGTGGCAGTAGTGGTAGTAGTAATAGTAATTGTGGTAGTAGTAATAGTAGTGGTATTAATAGTGGTAGTAGTAGCAGTAGCGGTAGTAGTAGTAGTAATAGTGGTAGTAATAGTAGTAATAGTGGTAGTAGTAGTGGTAGTAGTAGTAGTATTAATAGTGGTAGTAGTAGTAGAGTAGGAGTAGTAGGAGTAGGAGTAGTAATACTGGTAGTAGTAGTGGTCATAGTAGTAGTAGTAATAGTGGCAGTAGTGGTAGTAGTAGTAGTAATTGTGGTAGGAGTAGTAGTAGTAGTAATAGTTTTAGTAATAGTAGTAATGGTAGTAGCAATAGCAGTAGCAGTGGAAGTTGTAGTACTCATAGTTGTAATAGTAGTAGTAGTTGTTATAGCAGTAGTAATAGTAGTAGTGGTAGTAATAGTTGTAGTAATAATAGTAGTGGTAGTAGTAGTAGCAGTGGCAGTTATTGTAGTAATGGTAGTAGTAGTAGTTGTTGTTGTAGTAGTAATTGTAATAGTAACAGTGGTAGTTGTAGTAGTAATAGTATAGCAAGTAGGTGGGACAGTGGCTGGAGCACTGCCTTGGATCCTTAACTGCTTGAATGTGTCTACTTCTCACCTTTTAGTCCTTAAACCGGCTTAATGTCAGGCTATACTTTGACTGTCTAAGAAGACTAATGCCTCATTTGTGTGGTTTTGTTGGGGAATAAAATGTTCCACCTGAGTGAATTTGGCAAGTTGCCAAAACATTCCATTTTTAAGTTTGCAATTTGTTTTTCCTTTAACCGTTTGAAGTAAAAATTTTTCTATAACTTTCATTTCAAGACTTTTGAAACATACTATGAAAACAGCATATGGGAAAACATGTACCTTTTTCTTTTGGAATCCTGGGAGCTGGCGGTATGAATAACTGTCGGCTGTACTTTCTCAGAATGCCCAGAGACGCTTGACGTGCACTTGTGTGGAGAGGAGGCTTTGCTTCTACTCGAGGGCAACAGGCTCCTTTGCTTTTTGAATGATCGGGTCTGTAGTTTTTCTTTCCTTGTCTCTCAAGGCCATGCTGATAGCTGTCACTTACTGTTATTGTTCATAGGTGTGTTTCTGCCTCCCTAGCCCTCTTTTAAAATATGTTCTTCTAATCTGCTGTGGGCAGAGAAGCCAGATCACTAAGTTTGATCAAATTATTTCTAAAAGAAAAGCAAAAAGATTCCAAGGAAGGGCCTGCAAAACGTCACAAAGCTTCAGATACAATTTTAAGTGACATATTTGAGGAGGAGAGGCGCTGAGAGTTCGTATTCTATTTATTTAGGAAAAAAAAAATTAAAATATTTATTTCTGGGTGGCTCAGTGGCATGGTAGATAGAGTGCTTATTTGGAGTTAGGAAGACCAGAGTTCAGAGCCTATCTCAGATACTCACTAGCTGTGTGACCCTGGGCAAGTCACTTAACTGCTGTCTGCCTCAGTTTCCCTCCACTGTAAAATGGGATTAATAATAGCACTTCCCTCCTAGGGTTGTTGTGAGAATCAAATAATATTGGCTTATCACAGTATCCATCCCATAATAGGTACTTAATAAATTCTCATTTCCTTCCTCGACTGCCCTCCCAGCCCCCCCTAGATGCTGACAACTTGTTCATGGAGAAAAACCGTTCTGAAATCTTAGATCTGTGTGGAGAGGCCAGAAGCTGGCTCTCAGTGCCCTTTCTTCCATTTGATTGGCATGTAGACGACATGAAGCAATCCTGCAGGAGACACTTAATGGTGCAATTTATGGGACTCGTACTTAGACTAGAACCTTCCACACCCTTGACAACTCTTGCCTGTCAAAGGAGCTCTGAAGCAATAATTTGATGCATTGATCCAAAAACCCCAAGGTTCCAAGTATATCTCTAAGGCCTCCCTTTGGAATTCTCGTGGGAGATGAACAATTCTTGCCAAACCATACCTTGGAATTTGAAAAGAAAGGCAGGCTCTCTGTCTGCCAGTGCAGAAAGTACGCTTCACCGGAATCTCAATGATGGGGACCATTTCCTCTGGCACCAAATACCCAGGACCCTCTCGTCTGAGGCTGGCCTTCCCTCCCCCTCCTTTGTCCCCTCAGACACTTACTGACTGTGTGACTCGGAGTGAGTTGTGAAATCTCTCAGCATCTCATCTTTAAAATGGGTTGTTGTTGAATTGTGTCTGACTCTTTGTGACCCCATTTGGAGTTTTCTTGGCAAAAAATACTGGAGTGGTTTGCCATTTTCTTCTTTGATTCATTCTACAGATGAGAAAACTGAGGCAAACAGGGTTAAGGGACTTGCCCAGGGTCACACAGCTAGTAAGTGTCTGAGGCTGGCTTTGAACTCAGGTCTTCCTGACTCCAGGCCCAATTCTCTTTCCACTGAGTCATAATCAATAGCCTCTAAGATCCTTTCTAGCTTTGAATCTATTAACAGGTGAAGCAGAAATCTATTTTTATTACTTGTGCTTATTGACTAGTGTTTTATGTTCCCCATTTAAAAATAACTTCAGTGAAGTATTCTCTCTCTCCCTCCCTCCTCCCCCCCTTTCTCTCCTTCTCCCTCTCCCTCTCCCTCTCCCTCCTTGCCTCCCTCTCAGTGGAAATAACAAAGCTTGAAATTAGGCTGCTTTTTCCTTAAGAGTAGCCCTTAGTTGATTTCCCCCCGTCTTGTGTATCAGATACTTTCAACAGAAAAAAAAGAATCCTTACTCCTGTTCTAAAGTGTCCAATAAACCAGTCTATTTCCAGAAGTTCCACTGACACTGGTGGCACCTTCTTCTATGCTGAAAATGTTGCTACTGAAGAAGAAAAGGGAATGTGCAATTTCCTATGAATTTTTCTGAATCATCCTTCTAAGCAAATTTGAATAGGAGAAGTAAGTTAGTGCCCGAAGGGGAAAGCAGTTTCTTCAGGAATGTTTTTATATAGCAGACTGACCCATGAGTCAGAAACACCAACTTTCTCATCCTCACTTAGGTTAGGAAGCCGTTTCATTGTAGCTGTATTGCTCGTGATAGTCATTGTCTCTGCCTTGAATATGTGACACCCTCCAGCCTTCACACACAGGCACCCTTTGGTTCCTGTCTCCACCTCAAAGCTAGGATTCTAGAAGAGAATATGGCCTATGAAAACAGAATTTTGATGTAGCCTGAGACCTGCTCCTGGAGCCTAGAACTCAAGAAACGAATGGAAATATCCCAGTCTGTTTCTTTAGAACCTATTAGTGGTTCATTGTTGTTGTTCAGTCATGTCAGACTCTTTGTGACCCCATTTGGGGTTTTCCTGGCAAAGATACTGGAGGGGTTTGCCATTTCCTTCTCCAGCTCATTTGACAGATGAGCAAACTGAGGCAAACAAGATTAAGTAACTCACTGAAGATCACACAGTTAGTAAGTATCTGAGGTCAGATTTGAACTCAGAAAGATGAGTCTTCCTAACTCCAGACCAGGCACTCTATCCACTGTGCCACTGAGGAACAACAACATGTACCAGGCACTGGGCTAAACACTAGAAAAATAATAATAGATACCATTTATACAGTGTCTTTAAGGTTTACAAAAACACTTTACATTTGTTATCTCGTTTGATACAACAGCTCTGTGATGTAGGAGAAAATTATTATCTCCATTTTTACAGGTAAGGAAACTAAGGCAGGTAGAGATTGAGTGACTTGCCCAGGGTCACACAGCTAGTACTAAGGGAGGATTTTAATTCATGTCTTCCATTCTCAGAGTCTAGAACTCTATCCACATGGCCACTTAGGCGCTTCAAGTCTTCATATTCAGCAGGAAGAGTTGAGAAGAACCTTTGCCAATCAGTTGATCGATATTTTTTAAGTCCCTACTGTTAGCCAGGCATTGTGCTTAGCTTTAGTGCTACAAAAAAGGTGAGAAAGACAGCTCTTGCCCCCAAGGAGCACACAATCTAATGGAATATTAGAATATTTGGGGACACAACTTTATATTATTAACCATTTTGAGAACCACTACCCCCAGGCCTTTTTAAAAAAACAAATCATAAATGGAGATTATGTCAGTAGAATGTCCTTAGCTTTGCTTTGGAATCTGCCCAACTTGGCAGCTATCTTCTGCCACATACACCCTACTCGTGGACACAATTTCTTAACAATTTCTTCAGTGTCCCTTGAAGCAATGATATCTTTACCCTACTTTCTGAAACCTAGTTTAAACATTCTAAAAGGGATTTCTCTTCTTCCCACCCTCATATAGAAAGTGTTCTTTTTAACTCAGTCCTGCTGGTATATAACGTAGGAACAATTTGGCCTTGCTAACTGAGCTTTGCCGTGCTCTGAATTTCACAAAGCAGTTCTAAGCTTCTAGTGAACAGAAATAGCCACACGGAATGTTTGCTCTCATAATCACAGGATTATAGAACATTATATCTGGACTGGACCTTAGAGACTGTCTAGTTCAACCTTTGTTCTGCTGAGGGAGAAACTGAGGCTCAGAGAAAGGACGGGGCTTACCCAACTTTGTGCAACAGTGACGGAGCTGGGATTGGAATCCTGGCTCTCTGAATCCTGGTCTGAAACACTGTACATCACCCAGATAATCTCCTTTGAAGGCATTTCACACAGAACAGAATGATATCTGCCTGCCTGGCTGGCTGACTGGTCTACTGTCTATCTCTATCTTATCCACAAAGCATTTTATCAACGCTTCTCCATTGGTTCTTCCCACAGCTCCCGAGTGGGAAGAGACCCTGAGTAGGGAAGAGACAATTTTCCCCATTTTGAAATTTTGGGAAACTGAGGCCCAGGGAAGTCAAGTGACTTGCTTCATGATTCTACAGTTTAATGGCGGTTAACATTTAAACTAGGGTTTGATTTTTTAAAAAAATCTAAATCTAGTATCTTTTCCACTCTCAGATATTGGATCTCTGGAACATAATGTCTGTTGAATCAAATATAGCTGTCAAGTGCTAATCTCCTCAAGACTTGTACTTCTAAAATTATTGCTATCTGCTTCAGGTCAGCTGACAATGGGGGTGGAAGCAGAGGCAAACAGAAAGTTTTTTTAATGCTGATAAAGTATTTATAGTCTGGTATGTGATTTATATTTATTTTTATGGTTGTTCCAGCTTCAGCAGTTTTTAAGATGTCTGCCACTTCTGTGTTTGCTTACTTGTATGTGTACCTAGAATGCTCCAAAGGAGTACTCCAAAGGAGTACCTATGGGCTAGGTCCCTCCAAAAGACTCTGGGTTCATATGGATGCCTTTCATTCCTGGGACCTGACCCGCAAGGGATCAGTTTGACTCCTTGGCTTCTTATGCCCCGACCTGGAATTCTACAATAAAATCTCTTACATCTTTGATATGATTCATGTCTTGATTTCCCAAATGTAGGCATCAGGTTACTCACTTGACAGTTTAGCTATTGAGTACGGTTCAGATTTGTACTCCTTCCACTAAAGAAATTGCCTAACACTCCAAGAACTCATAGGAGCCCTTGAGCACATACAGAAATATAAGAATGTTCAAACACTTGTGGAAACTGAAGAAAGATACTTTGTGGGTGGGACTGGTGAACAACTATTTCCCATTCACCTCTGACTTGGAACATCTCGGCAATTTACAGCAGTGCTAGGGAGGGTTGGCATGGTGTATATATCCTGGCCCTTCATGGCATGTCAGCTGCAGGGGCAGCCTGTTGGTGGGCCTCTTTTTTCTGAGAAGCATGCTATCAAAGAAGTGTTTTCCTTCTGAGAGACCAAGTTCTTCAATGCAGGAATTTATGAACTCAGGGATTCCCTACAAAGTAATCTCTAAGACTGGAGATATCCATTCTTGGAATTAGTTATCTCTGACCTCATAAAAGGAAACAGAAAGATAGAAGTTAGTTCATATGTGGATGGATGTCCAGAAACTCCCCTCTCAGACTTCCCTGGGCAAGTACGTGATTATAACCATGTGCTTCTCCTGAAAGTCATCCCTTTCTGCTAAGAGGAAGGACATCCAAAGAGAAAAGTACCAGAAAAGAAGAGAGTCATCACAACTCCTTTGGACAGACTATAAGGGAGGCAGCTTCTCCATCAGGTCATGTCAAGAAGCATTCATTGAGGACCTACTATGTGCCAGGCACCGTCCTCCAGTAGCAGTCTGTGCTCCTGAGCCTCAGTCATCTGCTCATCAGGAGGCAGCCTCTGTCTCTGAAGTCCCATTTGTAAGACGTCAATGCCCCAAATCCACCTCCATGGTAGATCCCCTTCAAGTGACTGCAGCAAGATCCATACTCTATAATCTTATCACATACATTTAAGGGGAGACTCAACAAATCGATCAGAGAATCCCCTTTATAGGAGTAGATACCCAATACTTTGGGGCCTTCTTGAGAGCAGGGGTTGTTTTTCATTTTGTCTTTGTGCTTCCAACAATTAGCACAATGCCTGGACATAGTAGGTGCTTAATAAATGCATGTAGGAGATAGGTGTCGGAGCTTGAGCATCGGCATTCCTCCCTGTAAAACCTACCTTGTCATTTTGGGTTGTTTTTCCTCTTGGAATCTGAAAATAAAGGATGGTAAAGTCCAGTGAGTTTTGGAACAGAATAACTTGTCACCAGATCTTCTTTGCCTTTCATGTGCCGTGTCTTTCACTCTTTTTGTTTTTTTCTTCTTTTATTACAGAACAACAAAAGCGGCTCAATAGTCTAACAGGTGAGTAGTAATCTCTTTTGCCTTCTTTCTTTCAAATGTTCCTACTGTTAGGGCAAAGCATCCCATTCTCTTTCAGCTGTCAAATAGTGCCCTTGGCCACCCAGGGCACTGCCCAGACTATGCTGAATTATACTTAAGATATTCCTCAGCATGTTTTCACTTAATCTATTCACTTAGAATTGTGTTAGTACATATAGATGGGTTATTTTTTCCTAGCAGATCCTTTTACTCCTGACTGGTGAAATTTTTATAAGATTCCCACTTCACACTCTCAAATTTAAATACTTTACACACTCTGGATCTGCGGGTACCCTTGTATACCTCAGCCTGAAACATCTAGGTAACTGTATTCAAAGACTCAAAATTCACCTTTAAATTATCTAAAGATTCATAGCTAAAACACATTGCTGTTCACACACTGCCTCATAACTGTGCTATTTGGACACTCTTTAGTTAATTAACCAATCATGCTATATGTTTTTGCAAACTTACTGTCTTCTCCACTTCATTCACAAAAATCACCTGCTGTAAACATCAACTACCAATCATAACTATTTACCAAATATCGGCATCAGGTAAACATCTTGATTCTCTTATAACATGGTAATCAGTCATTCTTGTGGGCAACTGTAAACTCTCTTCATTTTTTGTGCCTAGCTACCTGCTTTTAAAGTAATTCCCTGGACTCTAACACAGTCATGACTTTGATTGGGTTCCTGGCTGCCAGCAATCATGGCAGTTAGAGTGAAACATCATGGCAAAGTGGGCCTTGGTTTAAGACCTGAGCATATGACTTATGTAGGTATCAAAAATGTTCAGTTGGCCTTTCGAGTCTTGGCAATAAAACTGTATCACAGAGAATCAAGGTCAAAGTAAGAAGGATAAGCGGCTCATGCAGAGACCAACGAAATGTAGGACCAGATCATGGTAAGTCTAGACTTGTTACATTTGGAGGAATGACTTTTAAATCCTGCTGCCAAATTACAGAGTTGGACCATAGATAGTCCCAAAAGCTTCCAGCTCAGAATTTTTTATCCTGATTCCATAAAAGCCAATGGTTATCTCTACTCATTTTTAATCCCACTCTGCTGCCATCTCACTAATGAACTGATATGTTGAACAAAAAAAACAACACTTCTCTTAATAGTATATATAGGCCTTGCCCCATATTTGTTCCCTAATGTTAGTAACTGCCAATCAGGACTGTGCTGAGCTGTAATCATACCTAATTGGACTTTGGCCTTGGCCGTCTTCATAGTACTGTCTGTTGCCTAACCCATTTCCTGGCCCCAAACTAAGAAATAAAGGCTAGAGTACCACTCAGAGGTGCCAGAGAGCTGTGAGAAGATGGTTTGTCTCTGGGTCCTTTCTTGACTTTCTAAATATATGGGGGAAGAATGCCTTCCCACTGAGCTCAGCCATTGAACCCACGTGCAGTTTCTAAACAAAAACATGGTTGGTACCCCTACATTTGAGAGTGGACATGATGGAGAAATATGTCAGGGAGAGGCCTAAAAGTATATTTGTGCTTCCCTAGGGTGTACTTGCTTTGTGTTCCTGTGCTCATCTTTTGTGTAGGAAAGGAATCAGAGGCTTATTTGTCAACCATTGCCAGAAAACTAACAGGGGGCATATGGTTTTGGGGGACAACTCTCTGATTCTCTAAGGCATCTGTCTGCCCAGATACGCAAAAGAATCTGGTATCAAGGGAAAATGAAACTCCCCCAATCTGTGTAGGCCAAGAGAATGAATTATGCTGCCTTAGAAAGTCATCTCCAAGGGGAAATATCAAGCTGAAAATGGTTATGGTAGGCCCTCTTGGAATAAAATGTTGCCAACCTTTGCCCTATGGCATTTATATTTGTAGTCCTTTCCCAGGATCAAGAAAGTAAACATAGAAACAAACCCACTTTTAAAAAAATGTGAATTGTAGAACTGATTTTTTTTCCAGTGAAGACTAAGAAAGAATCTAAGACTAAAACCAGGGCTTTGCAGGATTTCTATAATAAATATAGGAAATACCCCTTAGGGTTGTGCCAGGGTACAGGACAAACACCTGGATTGCAAACAAGGGGTGTTATGTTGTATTTTTACTGTGTGTTGTTGGGGAGTACAATTTGACCTTCAGTGTACCTTCCTCCATTTAAAAAATGTCAATTTTTAACTGCGCATTTACCATAAATTACTCTAGGCTGTTTTTTAAGGGTAGAAGACCCTCTGAAGTATAATAACAAATTTGTCATGAGTGCCTTCAGATCAAGGCTACTCTTCCACTCACTTTCTGTTCACTTTTTGTGGTTTTGAATTTCTTCAGCCTGATGTTTATGGGCAATTACTGGCCTACTTATATGTATGGCCATAACTAGGTTGGGGTAACTAAGGCTTTGTACCAAGGCACAAAAATTTAGAGGGCACTGGCAGTATTCCTTCTGTGGCAGAAATGACTGACCTCACCACCATTAGAAAAAATAATTAGGATAAAAAGGTAAGAAATAAGAAAGTAGCTTTCTCCCAAATGATTTTTTCCCTGATTACACAATCCCAGGTGTCAGTCTTACCACTAGAGGCCTCAAGGTATCAGACTGAGTCTGTCTTAAAAAAGTTTATTTGAGCACACAGTTCATGATGCTTCCTAAAAGTGTTTTTGCTTCATGTTGCTTGCCTTTGCCAAGTTTTGTGAAACTTGTCTTGTGTGCTAGAATTACCAGGGTGGCTCTATTTATATGTGATTTTTAAAAAATTAATTTCCCAAAATGTTTTACCATCAAACTAAGACTTTTACAAGCCAGTGATTTGATGAGACATAATTTAAAATTTTAAAAGGAGCCATCTGTTTCCAGGTGCACACCTTTAGACAGCCCTACTCAGTGAGAAAAGAATAATCATTGTTGTAGTGTTAAGGACAGAGATAGATATTTCACCAGGGCTTCATGTTCTCCATAGAATCACAGTGTTGGGTGGAACCTCAGAAGACGTATAGTCCACCCTGTATCTAAATAGATACCTCTAGTTTCACTGAGAAGTGGTCATTTAGGCTCTCCAGTGGAGGGAAACTCACTCCCTCCTAAGGCAACTGATTGCGCCTTAGCTCAACCTGTTAGTAAGATGTTTCTTACATCAAGCCTAAATCTGTCCCGTTGTAGCTTCCACCCCTATTGTTTCTATTTCTGTCCTCAATTACAAGTGAGGGCTAAGGAAGTTAAGCAACTTGGTTAAAGGTCATATAAGTGCTCAAGACAGAATTCGAATCCAGGTCCTCTGATTCCAAGTCTAGTGTTCCTTCTACTACCTATCTTAATACTTCAAATTTGTATAACACTCTAGTTTTCAGACTGTTTTCACATCCACCATAATCCGTGGACCAGAAACCCCTCTCTTTGTTGACGTGTCTGGTTAAATATTTGTTCCAAATTTTAGCTGACCTCTTTGCAATATGCTTAAGGGAGAAGTCCCTTTACAAGTTAAAATGTCAGTGATTAAGAATATGTTTGAGAATCAAGCAATCGGCTTATTGAAGGTCACAAGGAAATTAATTATGACTGTGTAATCAGTAGAAATGGTTCTGTGTCCAGCTCCTGTGGATACCTGGCTCTTTAACCTCTAGATAAAATAAGTTAAACTAAGAACTACAGGAATATTACTATCCAGACATCAGTGTTGCACCATATCCTGTCTCATTTCAGAAGTTCTAGAAGTTGTTCAACTTCCCTAGATCTCACTTATGACCAAGGCCAGGTATCATGAAGCATTTATAATAAGGAGAGTAATAATACAATTCTCCTTCAATTCCAGATCCTGTACCAGAGAGAAGGAATGAAGAGAAAGTAGATTCAGCACCAACGTGGGAGAAAATTGTTCTGCCTAGCACACGACCAGATAAAGCAGTGAAGGATGAAAGTAGAAGACTGGTTAAGAGCCCTCAGTGCCTAAGTGATGGTTCCATGGATGAAGTGGGCATTCCATTAAGGGTATGAGCCCCTCTCTGAGAGTCATTATTAAACCAAGTCTTGAAACAAACTTAGTACAATATGTCTGTCATCCGTTTTTACACACACACACACACACACACACACACACACACACACACTGCATATATATTTTACATTTATCTATCTGTCTTTATGTTTGTGTGACCAGAAGGACGGTTAAGAAGACCTTCAATCTGGTTTCATGGCCAACTACAAAGTGGTGCATGGTGATTATTTCCATGTCATTTTGCTTATAAACTTTAACAACCTAATCATAAACATGGAATACATCTAGAATCCTTTTATCTTCTGACTTTCTTTATTTAACAAATTTATTAAACACCTTCTGTGTACAATAACAGGGGTGGGGGAACCTGCGGCCTCAAGAACACATGTAGCCCTCTAGGTCTTCAAGTGTGGCCCTTTTGGCTGAATCCAAACTTTGCAGAACAAATCCCCAAAGGCCTCATGTGGCCTCAAAGCTGCAGGTTCCCCACTCCTGACATAGCTTCTCTTTGCTAGGTGATAAGGAGAGGAAAAGATAAATAAGAATTAGTTCTTGTCTTAAGTTGTTTAAAATCTCATGGAGGAGATAAGAAACAGTACAACATAAGGTAAAAATAGGATATGTTGAGTACAAAAGTTAGGGAGATGTAAAAACGTATCTGAAAGGTCTAAGGAAGAAAAAGATAAATGCTGACTGGGGCAATCAAGGAAGAATTCATGGAACTGGAAGAATTTCTCAGATAGATGGATACCTATCATGACACCCAATTGTTAGGAAGTTTTTCTTTGTACCAGGTTTAAATTTGCCTGTGGGCAGCTTCTACACCATGGTACCTCGTTCCTCCTTCTCATGCTAAATAGAACAAAATTCATTGTTCTTCTATACTGCAGTCTTTCAGGAAGACAACTATCATGCTGACCCTGATAGCTCTTTTTTTCCTTTTTGGGAGCTTATTCTCCGTGATGTCTTACTATAGTTCTGGCTTTGGGTTTTGGAGAAGCGGAGTAGTGTTGATCTTAATTGTGGTTCAGTAAATAGATATTGGATTTGGAGTCAGGGAGACTTGAGTTCCAATCTAAATTCAAATACTCCCTGACTGTGTGATCCTAGGAAATTCATTTAATCTCTGCCTGCCTTAGTCTTCTTAATTGTGAAATGTGAGGAACAATAGCACCTACCTCCCAGGGTTTTTGGAAGGATAAAATAAGACAATATTCGTAAAGTGCTTTGAATAACCTTAAAGCACTGTATAGATATGAGTTGTTATCACCATCATCATCCTTATTATTAACATGGGGCTTCTTCCTTGACACATCAAGGCCTCCTGCATGCTCTGGGTCCAGTGTTTCTGGAAAATACGGCAACTCAAAAAGACAAGTTCAGGGAACCCCTTAACATTCCTTGGTAATCATTGTTCTAGAAATGCTAGCGATAGCAATAAGGCAAGAAAGAAATTAAAGGTATAAGCATTTGACAAAGAAGAGTTTAAATATATCTTTTTGTGAATGATAGTTTATATTGAAAATCCAGGATACAAAAAAACTCAAGATAGGAGTCTAAATGCAAATCATCAAGTTAAGAAATGCTCTTTGGATGGATTTGACTTTGTTTATCGTCACATAATCCAGCTTCCTTGTAGTAGACTGTGTGATTTTTATTTGTGTGATAATCATGAAAGTTCTAAGCCCTAAGATTTTGACTACATTTCTTTCTTTCTTTCTTTTTTTTTATCTAGAACACTGAGAGATCCAAAGACTGGTATAAGACAATGTTCAAACAGATCCACAAACTCAACAGAGGTATTGGTTTTAATTTGGCTGATGTCATTGTCAGCATTATGGTTGTAATGAGTAGGGTTTAGCCTCACATTTGTGCAGAGGCGCTCTGTTATACATAGGTGCTCTGTTAAGCACCTGTCTGCCTTCATGCACCCCCACCTCTCCAAGAGCTGGAGAGAAAGGTTCTTTTTGTAGCTGCCTCCCGGTTGGAGTTTGGAGTTCTGCTGTAAAGTTCGTCTTCTTGGTCGCTTGTGGGATGCAGGTTGTGTTTGAGCCCCTGAAACAAGCCTGTCAGTGGGAAGCTAAGCTCTGTGACTTCTTGGTGCGTTCCTCTTGCATGTCAGCCAGAGAGGGCCATGGAGATAGAAGTGGGGAAAGATCATTGGCCTTGGAGTTACAATACCTTGGGTTTTGTCCTGGTTCAGTCACTAAAGACGTTTCTAACTACTCTGTTTCCTGTCCTACTTACGACAACAACAGCAACAATAATCATCATTTATATAGCTTGAGGCAATATAATAATATAAAGGCTTAGAGAGCTGACCTTGGAACCGGGAAGATCTGAATTCAAGTCTTGCCTTGATGTGAACAAATACTGACTTTTGATACCTGATATTGCACTAAGACTTTTGGGACACCCAGTATTATACCTCTGTTTTTTTCGGATGGGGAAACTGAGGTTCAGAGAGGTTAAGTGAGTTACCTGGATTCACAAAGTTAGGAATTTTGAACCCCCCTCTTATTTACTCCAAGTCCAGCCTACTGCCCACTATCCCTCCTGGGGACCTGTATTTGAATTTGTGACCAAGTACTTCAGAAAGCATGATACAGATGGAAGTTGGTATTATTATGACCAGCATTCTTAATTGTAATTATCTCAGTCTGGGAAACGGTTTTTGGCAAATTGCGTCAAGAATCAGACTTGAGTTCACACAGCAGAATACACTCACTCACACTGGGAGCACACTCCAATTGGAGAAGATTCACTTCCAAGTCCACTCACACCCTGAAATGCTGACTGATAGTCAGCCTGCTGAGAGAAGCCCAGCATGGTGCCATATGCAGAACCTTTCCAAATCTTTGCCATATTTTCTCATGTGTTCTTAAAAAGATGACAGGCAGGAATGCACCTTCTTTCCCAGTGGGAGGGAATATGGGTTCCTCCAAATGCTGGCCATTCTATATTCCTCCTCCATATAACTAAATCAAGTCTGCATCCATGACATCGACGGTATTATCAGACACCAAGAAAGCTTTTCTGTCAATAGTGCATGTAAGAACTAGAATCTCCCATTAATATTTTCTCTACAACCTTGAAATAATCTGCTTATAAGAGCCAGTCATTAATAACTAGCAAATACAATATTAAATGTGAACTCAAGTGTACTTTAATTTTGCTATTTAAGGTATCCCAAAAGTCTTACTGCAGTTTTAAGTTTTGATAAGCTTTAATTACTTTTAAATTGCACTAAGATTTTTGGGACACCCTTTATTTCTATGCATCAGGACGCCAATTGATGAGAATTTATCCTGTTAAGTAAATAGATCCTATATTTATGTTAAAGTATGGCCTTGGTGTAACTAGTTGTTTTTATCCCTGTGTTCTTCCATTATCAATCACAGTTCCTTTACCAATTAGCAAAGTCACTTTCTGTTCCCTGGACTTTCAGTCCAGTGGCTGTTAGAGCAGTGGGTGTGGTCATGGCCTCTTGGCATCTGTCCTGACGTCTCTGCTTACCGCCTGGCAGTGCCACTTCCCAGATGCAGAATCACAGGTGCATGAAATACATGGAGTGTTGGATGGTGCACTCATCCCAATGGGATTCTTTGATTCTCTGTGCTATTACCTCAACCCAAAAGGAAAGGCTCTGAACAAAGCACCCTCTCTGCCCGAGGCAATAGGGATCTATCCAAAGTTTGGCAAATTGAGAATCTGGTCATTTGCCTTATTTATAAAGTGAATGTCTTTATGAAATTTTCTGTGATGTCAGTATCTTTGTATGTTGAATTATTTCATCACCTGTCATTTACTCGGGGTTATATTTTGAAACCTCTAAACACAGCACAAGTTTGAAACTGTGCTTGACTAATAATAGGTGTTGGAATTTCTCTCACCATCTCTTTGGGCATATCTGTAATGTAGACAAATGGACTGAATATTTTTGCCCCAAGAGCAGGTAGGATTCTTGGACTCTTACCAACTGAAATAGAGTATGTTCCTCAATTCCAGGAATCTTCTGAACTGTATGTGTACAGATTCTCATTCACTCTTTTTCTTCACTTGTATCTTCCTCTATTCTTTTTCTAAAACTTGCAACTCTATGTAGACACTCCTGAAGAAAACCCTTATTTCCCCACCTACAAATTCCCTGAACTTCCTGAAATCCAGCAAAAACCTGAAGGTACCATAAGCTTAGACATAAGCTTATCTGTTTGCTGCTCCTTATATTAATTCTTGTAGTTCTGGGCTTTATTTATCCATTTATTTATTATTTTTAGGAATAAAATTTGGCATTTAGAATTGACTTTTTTTAGTCTTTTTCTGTTGACAAAAATTTTATTTCACTCATCTGCATGATGTGATCTCTAAGATGACTGAATCCTTTCTAACTTATTAATCTATTTTTAAGTGTGATGCCCATGTGTTCTAATAACACTAAAAGAGATAACAAAGTTACTTGACATAGCCAACAGAGGAATTGTCAGTATTTCTCCTTCCTGGTGGATAGTCTCAAAAATCCACTGCTTTTCTCTGCTACAGAAGACAATCCTTACTCTCCTACCTACCAGTTTCCTGCATCTACTCCTAGTCCTAAATCAGAAGGTAATTAAAGGGGAAATCTTGGGCTTCTTTTTGTGCCGGTGGTGTGCCTTTCATTTTTCTCTCTGGGCTTTTCCTAGTTGCTAAGGGATTCTATCCCAATGATTTGCTCCTCTTTTAACCTTTTGTTTTTATAGCATTTTCTCCTTGCTTTCTGACTGTGTAACCAAGCATTTTCCTAGATTGTGTTTTTAATCTGGTTCCTTTTAACGTGGTAGCCTAACAAAGAATGCCTGGAACATCTGGGATGATAAAGCTATTGCTGGGGAATAGTGAATTGGGGCCATCAGCCCAGGGCCAGGGACTTTGGGAGTGACTGGGAAGTGAGTCATAGAGGTAGAATCTTTTTTTTTTTAAATTGATATTTTATTTTCCCCCCAATTACATATAAAAACAATTTTTAATATTTGTTTCTTTAAAAATTTGAGTTCCAAATTCTCTTCCTCCCTCCCTCCCCTCTCCCCCTCCCCTCATTGAGAAGGCAGGCACACATTTGTTTGGTCAATAAGCACTAGCTCTTAAACTTTGTGTTCTGACAGTCTGATGAAGCCTATAGGCATCTTCTCAGAGTGATGTTTTTTAAATGCATAGAATAAATGTTCTGGGGTTGGAATAGGAGAATCCTGAGTGTGGAAGGACTTTTTCAAGATAAAGCATATATTTAGTATTTACTGTGTGCTAAACCAGGAGTGGGGAACCTGGGGCCTTGTGTCTTACATGGCCCTCTAGTCCTCAAGTGTGGCCCTTTGAATCCAAACTACTTTACCACTTACTTCAGGAAGTTTGGATTCAGTTAAAGGGCCACACTTGAGGACTTAAAGGGCCACACTTGAGGACCTAAAGGGCCACATGTGTCCTTGGGACCTAAGGTTCCCCACCCCTGTACCTAGACACCATGATAAGCACTGGGAATGCAAATAAAATAAAAAAGAAAGGCAGCCCTCTGCCCTCAGTGAGCTTATATTCTACTGGGGAAAATAGTACATGAAAGGGAACTGAAAAGGCCTGGGGGTGGTTAGCCATATTCATCAGGGGCAAAGTGAAGAAGTCTGGAGATTCAGGAGGAAAGCTAGGAGAGGAGGAGTATGATGTCTAGTCATCCTGACTCCTTCCTCAAATGGAGATTTGAGTTAAAAACTCACCAGTCAGAGGAAGAGGCCTCAAGGGTGGAGGGATCTTCCAAAGTGAGAAGATATTGGGGTGGTTGGTGATCAAGGGGACGAGGAATGTGACTTTTAGTCAGACTTCTGGGGTAGGTGTCTTAGAAGGTTCCTCTGTGATGTCTTGGTGATAGGGATATTTCTGATATATTTATATAGAAATATAGAAATATTTATAGATAGATAACAGATATACTTGTGATAGGGAATTCCAAAAGTGGAATGGGCTGCCTGGGGGAAGGTATTAGGGGTGTTTAGGCATCTCCCTCCTTTGAGGTGTTCACCTGAGGCTTAGATGGCTGCATGTGGAAGATATTATAGTGGAGAATTTTAGTGAAGTACACAATCCATTTCTGAGAGTCTGTAAATATACATAAGGATTTAACCTACTCTTGGGGTAAGCATGACATCCTAGAGAGTCCTATTTTATAAAGGAAGAGTTACAAAAGAAAGGTGTTCTGCTCATGGGAAGGTATCCTGTATATGGAAGTTGAGTGGCAGGGTGAGGATGTTCTTTCTGGTGCCATCACTAGGAGCTAACATCCAGGTGACTTGGGTTGAGACGTATATGACCAAAGAACAGAGTTCTTTTTGTTTTGTTTTTAATGTTCAGTGGATCCCGCCTAATGGATATGGATCCCTACCATCCCAGACAATCTTCTCTGTATACTCTTAAATTGAATGGCTTAAGTTCATTCATTCATTCATTCATTCATTCATTCATTCATTCAGCCACGCTCCACTCCAGTCCATGCATGCTATGTGTTAGATACCTTGCTAAATGTTGTTAGTTTTTGCTAAAGCTGGATGCTTGGTTTGGGACTCCACAGCTTGAGCAAGATGTAGAAAATCTGGAGAGTTTCCAGTGAGATTAACAACAACAAAAAAGATGAAAAGATTGAATAGGAAAGGATATTGGCTAGGGGCCTTGAAGGTCGCATTGCAATCTGTAGTTGATTTCTAGTCTTCTGTTGCCAACTCATCCTCTCCAATGTCAGCCCAGTTTGCCTGAAAACAGCGGTTCAGAGTATATATAACTTCATTCAAGAAGTTTTCTGATATCTGACACCATCTCCAGAAAATCCCTGGAACAGGCTTGGAACAGGCTTTAGGAGGAAAAGGCTGAGGGAATTGGAGTCACTTAGCCTAGAGAAGGGACAACTTCTCACATATAAATGTAGGTTGGAAAAATAATTTCCACTAAAAATTAAATAGGGATAAGTAGACTATATTACAACAGAAAGGATAAAGTCACAGTCATATAATGAACAGTAAACATTTATTAAGCACCTGCTGTGTGCCAGGCAGGGCACTAAAGCACTCTGTGCCCAAGGAACTTACAGCTCCAAGGCATGATGGAGAAATCCCAGAGGTCCCAGGTGAGAAATGAGAAAGTATTCTGAGCTGAGTTCCCTCCTTAAATGGAGGTTTGGGCATTTGTAGTTCCATCCTCCAGACAAGCAGAGAGTGCTGATGGGGTGGAGTCCCAAGACTAATGGAATCTTGCAAGAGGATGAGGTTTACCCAGTAATGGTCTTCCTGGGGGTTGGCAGAGAGGTCAGAGATGTCCCGGAGTAGTGCAGCCAGGTGAGAAATGAGGATTTAGACATAAAAATATTCCACTAGTAAACACTGTTGGACTTTTGAAACAAGTTATTGGGAAACATACATCCCTGGAGAGCTCTCTAAGCTGGAGACAGACATCCATCTGGCCAGGAGTCTAGGATCAGACTTGCTGAAAAATATGTCCAGTGGAACCTCCCTAATTTGGATAAACTGGAGAAAGGCCTGTTTAAATTGTTTGTTGTTCAATTGTTTCAGTCTGTCCAACTCTTTGTGATCCCATTTGGGGTTTTCTTGGCATGTATACTGAAGTGGTTTGCCATTTCCTTCTCCAGTTCATTTTACAGATGAGGGATCTGAGGCAAACAGGGTTAAGTGACTTGCCCAGGGTCACACACCTAATAAGTCTCTGAGGCTGGATTTGAACTCAGAAAAATGAGTCTTCCTGATTCCAAGCAGAGCGCTCTAGCCACTGTGCCACCTAAATGTCCTTTCTGTCTGATTTATGGACTGTTTTTAAGAAATTATGTTTTATTATTTCCAGATATTCAGGTTCCCACCTCTGGGTCTCTCTATTAATAATCTGGGGTTTCAGGCCTTACCTGTGAGTTGTGACAAAATGCACCAAGGGTGGAATGGCTTCCTGAGCTCTGGTGAACACGTTTTTCCCTCTGTTGTTACTGCCAACCTAGGATCAAAGCATTTAGGCCTGGAAACAAAAGCCCTTTTAGAAAGCTCTAG
>CM053589.1:145967125-145986142 GCA_028646515.1 Pseudochirops corinnae
TTTATTCATATCAAAATGTTATTTATAAACCATTCCCTGGGAATAAATAAAGTATTTCTGGAAGCTGTATTAACTCTTTCAGGACAATGATACCAAGTACTGGTACCCACTCTCTTAACAAAACTAACCCAAGAATTCTTTTTCACTGAGGTTTCTCCTGCCAGGATTGATTAAGACTAAAGCCAAAGGCAGATGTCAGTCAATACAGGGCTATAACAGTCTGTCTTCTCTCTCACAGTAGGAAAAAATTCCAGCAATTCATGAAACTAAATGTTAACTGAAACTCCCCATATGGCAGGAACATCTGCATTTCATTTTGTGGTTTACAGTTTAGCTTTTGATCAAATTATGTATAAGATAAATAATCCAGAACAGCCCATAACCCCTGAGTGCTTTCCTGGTTTACCTGTGGGGTTAGGTCCCACAGTACAAAGCAGAGTCTTCCTTATTGTTTACACTTATCCTTTCTACAACTTGGAACAGTCCCTGATGTGCTACCACTCCTTTGTATAAACACCCCAGATTTCCTCTGAGATTATGTCCAAACCTGGCTGTGTGTCAATTCTGTTGCCTATGCATGAGCCTGAGTTACCATTTTAACAATTAAAGTCGATGATGGTGTAGGGAGCATATCTCACTAAGTTCCAAGATGATACTAAGCTAAGATAGGGAATTGGACATAACAAATCTAAGGGAACAAAAAATCAAAATAACCTCCATATATTAGAGAAGAAAAAAACCACACAAGAATGAGTTTCAGTAAAGGATTTCTTGGGGGGGGGGGGGTATTGGGAGCAGGGATTGCTACATGCCAAACACATGTAGGATTATGATGAAGAAGATGGTGACTACAGCCAATCTCCCAAGTTTGGAAGAGGAGGGTGTAGATTTAAATTACAACATAAGGGAGTTGGAACAGATATAAGGGAGAACTTTCTGACAGTAAGGATTGTTTTACTCAAGAGAAGTCCATTATGTGAGGCTGGAAGATTGTCTATGAAGGCCTTCTAAAATGGCCATACAGCTTACTAATCTAGTATTATTTAAGTGTGCATCTACCTATGGGAAGATGAATCAGACCCAGGGATACCCTGCAGCCCCACGAGATTGTCCTATCTAACCTTGTGACAAATGGCTTACAGAAGTCTATCCAGATATAATTTAAAATATCACTTTTAGCAGGAACGATTGTTTAGACTATCAAGGAAAAACTGACCTCTTCAAAGGGACTTGTGAGATTCTGAATGCAAAGTTTAATCCTATATATGTATATAAACAATGTTGTCAGTCCATCTAAAAAAAAAAAAAGGTAGAAGGATCACCAGTGAATGACAACACTGATTATGAACACCAAGAGGAACACTTGGGGAACTCACACTCTAACCTCTCTGAGATTCATTTGCATTTGGAACTGCCAAAAAAAAAACAAAACAAAAACCCAAACCCACCAGCATCAAATGCTGCAAAAATACAGTAATAGTTAAAATGTCACAAGAGGTAGCATATTTATGGCCATCCAAAGACTAAGACTTGGACTGAAATTTCTGCTTTCAAATCATAATGTTCCACTCCTGTTTCGTTAATAGCTTCCTTTAAAGGTCTTCCTTTAAAGGCCAGGGCTCGACTTGGGGGAAGGTAGCTTGTCCTTTGAGTCTCAGCCAAGGTACCATCTTCTGAGAGAAGCCTTAATCAGTCATCCTTAATCTTAGTGCCCCCTCCCCCCGCCCCCAGACTGCCCTCAATTTATCCAGTATATAATGTGGTCTCTCGAATTAGCCTGGGAGCTCCTTGGGAGCAGGGACTGTTTTTGCCTTTCTTTGTATAGTCAGTGCTTAGCACAGAGACAGATACAAAGTAGGTGCTTAATAAATATTTGTCACTGACTGCTACAGAAATGCATTGCTAGCTGGTAGGAAACAATTACTGATAGGCCTCACTTTTCTCAAAGATCCTTTTTCTAGTCTATGGTCCTTGTTACAGGGTGCTGCTAGAAATTTATAGGAGCTCCCTCTTTCCCAAATAGATCCACGTGGAACTCAAAAGCGAATCATGTAAAAGGGATGAGGGCAATGCTGACTGGTTTTGGGGTGTTTGCTATACCACTAACAAATCCCTTAGGAAGCAAGGTCAAGGGGTTCCTATATAGCTTACACGTAAGTGTTACCATTTGCGACACACTGAGAAAATAACACTTAAGGAACCCTCCCTATGGCCCTCAGTTCTGAGATTCCATAACTTACTAATAACCGGGGGGGATCAGAAAATGGGTCAGGCTTCAAGAAAAAGACAGGAGAATTTGGGAACAAATAGTACCATTTAAAAATTACTTAGCTCTACTAATATATTTCGGGGAGGGCTAGGAATGGCATTAAAGTATACTATCGCTGGATAGTATTATTTGGTTTTTATGGAGTATATGCACCAAAGCATGTTGGTCTTATTGGAAGAGACAATATGACTGTGATATAGAACTTCCACATACACAAAGGACTAGTGGTGGTGTAAGCTGTTCTTCTGGAACTTTTTGCCTAAACTAACCATTTTACATATTAAAAGCCCAATATTCATAATTATGATCATTTTGGTGAATTGTTGACTATTTTCTGGGGCAATCAAAGCTCTTCATTTTATTTTTGATGATCACATGATGATTCTATAAAAGATAAATCACCTATTATTTGAAAACATATGAACTGAAAAATTTTCAAGAAAATAAGATGTATGGGGAGAAGACTATTTTTAGTGTTTGTGTTCTATGTGTTCTGGTCAAATTCCCTAAATACATATTCCCAGCATGAATTCCACAATAGAATTCCAGCAGTGGAAGCCAACTGCTGTGTTTAGTGGGCCTAGACGTGTTTGGCTAGCCTTTCAGTTCTTTTATCTAAACAGTTCAGTATACAAACCAACTTTTCCTAATGTTCAGTTACCAAAGGGAGGGTCTTTATCAAGCTCACTTGCCATTTGCAAAGATTCTTCAATATTTTACAGACCCAGTGAATGGACTTTGTTTTCTATGCATGCTCCTTTTCTATACATGTCATTTTTACATCGTCAGTTGCTTGTAGATATGAAATCATATAGAGAAGTCATGATGCCTGAAGAGCACTGGATTTACAGTCCTCCATTCCTCCCACCCCAACCAATGTATCAAAGCAGGGACAGCTTCATAGAGAAGCAGCATTTAAAATTCATCCTTAGAGTTTTTTCTTAACCATATCATCATTTTAAATACTGAATTTCTAACTCACTAGTAACTCTCTGTGAAATAGATACATGATTAAAAACAAGGAGCCATACTTTTTAAACCATTTAAAGAGGCCGGAATGAAAACCTAGTAAATTAACTAAGGATTAAAAAAACAATGACACCAACAAAGACAGCTAGTAAATTAGCATTTTCTTAAAAATTAGAATTAGTAAATTCATGCATAGGGAGAACAATAGATCTACTCTGCTCCCCTTCCCCAAAAAAATTCTTTCAAAGCAGGAAACAGACTATTTCAAGAATTACGCGTGAATCTCTGGAAAGATGAAATAATGCAAAAATATTTACTATAAACATTGTTCTACTGAATGAAGCAATTCCATAATAAGCAGAAAAACAGAAATCAGCTTTGTAATGCATTCAAATCCAAGAAATCAGGAAAAAGGAGACAATAGAGCTATAAAGTGGACTAATTACCATCTTTTCATTTGTCAGAACTGAGGACTTGCCCGGCTGATATTCATAAATGCTTTTAGGTTCTGCACGGTATTTCCTAGTGTCCACTTTCTTATCTGGGGGCTCCCAGTCATTTCTGTGGAAGGAAAATCAATTCAATTCATTATCAAGGCAAGTGGCATCACTTTTAGATGTAACACATGGGTAGGCTGCATCTCTTAAAATAAGATCGCTTTGAAAGAAATAAATGTGTGTATAATTAGCTAGGAACTGAAAAACAACAGATTATAGTCTACTATTCAGGTCTCATACAAGTCAGATTGGAGAAAAAAGGATAGGTAATATTTGGACCAATATGGTACTGTGGCTAATTTTTGTTCAACTGAACAATTTTTAATGTGAATGAAGAAGCTTATTTAAGAGAGAATAATTTAACTATGTTCTTTTTCTTCTATCAACAAATTTACAGTTTATAGTATGCTTCTACTGCTCTTAAGGAGGGAAAATTTTAAGTGAAGCAGGGGGGAAAATCTCCTTAAAATGGTCTTGTTCATCCCATGTTCCCTCACCTCTTAGGTGCTCCAGACCCATTCTGGAGGGCCTTCCCTTCACCTAGAATATCATTCCTCAGTATCTTCACCCACTGAAAATCTACCCATCTTTCAAGGCCCTGCCACAATGCTACCACCTCCATGCAGTTTTCCCTGGCTAACCAGCCACAAACATGGAGCTTCCATCACGCTTCATTTGGAGCTCTTTCATAGTGTTTAACATACTCTACCCCTGTACTTAGGCTTTAACTGATGGGAAGAAGGGATTAGGCTAGTTCTGCTTGGCTCCACTGGCAGAGAACAAAGAGCAATGAATAGAAGTTTCATTGGGGAATATTTTGGCTCAACAGGAGCAATAACTTTCTGACAATTAGTACTGCCTAAAAGCAGAATGAGTGGTCTGAGGACAGAGGATCCTTCCTCATTAAGCAGAAGTCTTCAAGCAAAGGCAAGATGACTCCTTGTCAGGGACAATAATGATACTTGGTAATAAACAGCACTTACATTTGCAAAGTACTTTACAAATAGGATCCTCCCAACAGCCTTGGAAGATAGGTGCTGTTGTTACACCCATTCTACAGATAAGGAAACTGAGGCAAACAAGGGTGAAGTAACCTGCCCAAGGTCATGCTTGAACTCCAGTCTTCCTGACTGCAGGTGTATTGTTGTCAAGGGGATTCTTGGTTAGGTACAGCTAGCTTCTAGGGCCCCTCTCCCTATGAGATTCTGTGATTCTGTGCCTGAATCTCCCAGATGGGATTTTAAGCTCCTTGAGAGAGAAAGAACAAAGGAATCAGAGACTAACTAAAAGCTGAGCATTCCCCAAAGTGCCTAGCATGGAGCTTTGCACACAGTAGGTGCCATTAAAAACATTAAAGGGATGAATGCTAAGGAAGTTTGTACTCCATAGGGATATATGAGCAAAAAGAAGATGCATCTGCCCTTACTCTGTGTTTTTAATGAATGATCGATTATCCATGACATCATAAACATATATAATTTATATATGAATGCCATATGATTGTACACCTATGTATGCAGATAAACTACTACATGTATGCCAGATTTATATATGTCAAATAAATTATTTGCTGATATAGATGTGAGTATATTGATCTCTATCTGAATATATAGGTATTTTAAGATCAGATCAGAGAATTCATTGATAAAGGGAACTCTCTCTATAATGTAGACTGGTACCTGCTCTTTCATTAATAGAGAACTGCATGTGGCAACAAGAGGTTATGACTTCCAAAATTGTAAAGACAGCATGAATCGGAGACAAGACTTGAACCACGGTCTTCCAGGCCTCCAGGCTTGTTATCCACTACACCATACTGCCTTCTTATGTGTAATATACATTCCCTGAACTGATGAAATCACAGGTCTATCTAGACAAAAACCAAAAAAGTATGAAGAGATCTTTCTATTGTGCTTTATACAGCTTTTTCTTCACAACAACACCATGAGGTTAGTAGTGTGAATATTACTATGCCCATTTGGCAGATGAGAAAGGAGGTTGGTTTTGAGAAAGGAATAGGCTAGCTTTAAAATATCCTTTAGCCAATAAATATCAATGGAGTATCTACCTCATTGTGTATTGTGTGTGCACAGCGCAAGGCACGGTGTTAGGTAGAGTGTAGTAGACAAAGCTGTACATGACAGTCTCTGCCCTCAACAAGTTTGCAGGTGGATAAACCTAAACATCACAATATAAGGCAGGTTGTGATCAGGTCCACATTTGGAGTCAAACTAGGAGTTGCTGATGGGAAGAAGAGAAGATCAAGAAAAGCAGCTAGAGGAGTGGCATTTGATCTGCACCTTGAAAGATAGATAGGATTTTATTAGGGGAAGTGATGGTAATGGACAAGAGAAGGGGAGAGACTGGAGGTAGGAAAACTAGCTAGGTGACTATCAATGTACTCCAGGCAAGAGATGAGACTTGGCTGGGGGGAGGTTGGGGTAGAAGGCAGTAATGGATGTCAGGGATACTGTGAAGGCAAGACTGATAGAGCTTGCTGATTGGTGAGGCACAGAGAGGGTAGATGGAGCCAGGTTTGGAGCTTGGGCGACTGGAAGAATGGTGGTGCCCAAAACAGAAATAAGTCAGGAAAAACTGGTTTTTTGGAGTAAGATTTGTTTGAGACATAATGAGCTTGAGGCAGTGGACATTCAATTGGAAGAGTTTCTCATCTGAGATGCATTTACTGTCTGTGGTTGTAAACCCTTAGAAATGATCTCTCTTCCACTATGGAATTGGGAGAAATCCACAGAAACGTCTTTTAGTCAACATTTATTGAAGGTACAGTATATACAAGGTCCTCAGACACTAAGAAGTATAAGATTATATGATGATAGATTGAGAGTTGGATGGAACCTAAAAAGTCATTGAGTTCAAACCTTTAATTTTACATAAGAGGCCCAAGAAGGGTGAGTATCTGCCCAAGGTAATGCAGCTGTGGTGAGATTCAGACCTAGGTCTTCTTTACTCCAAATCCAACTCTATCCACTACAGCATAATCCTTACCCTTCAAGAATTGGTCCTTAAAGGATGGTTAAGATTCATAAAGGTGGAGAGGTAAGAAACAAACATTTCAGGTGAAGGTAAACAAACATTTAGCATGAGCAAAAGGATGGAGGCAAACAGATGCAGAAAAAACTTTTGGTAGGGCAGGATATAGCACTTTATTCTTTCACACTCAAAAGAAAGGTGTGACCTGTATATCACTCGCCCTTTCTGGAAAGGAAAATACATTTGGATGGAAAATACATCAGTAGATGAGATATCTGGCTTGATGCTGGATGAGGGAGCTGTATGTTTGGAAGAAACCAGATAAACTGAGAATTTACAAAACGATTGAATGTCAGAGTTGGGAGGGTCCTCAGTGGCCATCTAGTTCAGACCTTACTTGAAAAAGAATCCTCCTGTCTTCCAGTCTCTGTCTCAAGACCTCCAAGGTGGGGAAAAACTATTTCTTGAAGCAGTCAATTCTACCGTGGGACAGTTCTGATTTTTAGGAAATTCTTCCTTATATCAAACCTAAACCTGACGCCAAACATGTGGTGTGAGGGACTGTGGGGACATTTCTCAACTCTCTCTTTATTTTACTTTTATTTTAGCAGTAGATTCAAGACTCACATAGTAGGGACCTATACCAGTGGTCTGACTTTTGAGCTATGTCCCTCTCTGGACCTCCTCAGATTTCTCATCCATAAAAAGGGGAAGTTAGACTGCGTGATCTCTAAAAGCCATTCCACTTCTAAATCTATGACCTTATGAGCCTACAGTATCCTGGGACAAACTAGGCTAGGGCTCATGTTTTTCCCAATGGAAAGAAATTTCAAAAGCCTATACAGTCTATCTAATCTGATTCCTTGAAGTTTCAATTTCCTGAGTTGGAGTGGATTGTACCTTTTTTTCAGACTGGAATAAAACCAAGGTACTAAGAACGGACAGAATTTGCAGCAAGGCCTGTGACTTGACCTTCACCAGGCAATTGTTTAGTTATGGCAAAACCTATGGGTATTTGTCATTCATCAGTCATGTTGATAGAGCAAGACATCCCAGGAAGATTCTGGGATCATAGAAATAGAGAGTGTGTTCCTAGAAACTGCATTATATAGGAAATTATGTTTTCTCAAAAGAACCATAATTAGGGGTCATTTTCTGACCAAGGAAGGACTTGGAATCAAGTAGATCATGGACATGACCAATGATAGGTAATAAAAGCAAATAAATAATGACTACAAACATCCAGAATCATTTGAAATAGAAGTATGAGCCAAATCCCATAAAATGGATTGTACATGTGGATAATACAGGGGCCCCCAATGTACTATGATATACAGCAGCTAAAAAAAAGACAACTTTACTATATCATAAATTTGGCTCAAAACGAGTATGCTAGCTATTAAACATCGATTAAACATTTAATTAACAATAATTTTGCTTGCCTTCTTAGGATTTAGAAGGGCTTTGGGGGGATGATTTAGATGGCCCAGGTCTCTTAAAAAAGCTGTCCAAGGAAGTCTGAACTGATGCCTTCTTTTCTCTTGATAAACTTCCCTGTAGCAAGCAGAGGCATTCAAAATCATTCCATTGACCTTAGCGCTAAGCTGAAAGTAGTAGGTGCTCAATAAATTTTCACTGTTGATGATAAGAATAATGATGATGGAGGTGGTGCTATTTCTCTCAATGAAAAGCATTTAAAAAAAAAATGTGCTGATAATTCTCTCCTATATTCTCTTCTATCTCCCCAGTTTCTTCAAAGTCACAAAAACAGCTGCTCAGCATCAGGTGCAAATAATGCCGTCAGAGAGAAAGAAAGGCTGTTATGTCACTAGGTCTCATAATTTACTGCCACAGGACCTACTTGGCACTTAATTGATGTCATATTAGAGCACCTGGCATTTTACTGGAAAACAACAATAATAATTTAACTACCAGATCACTAGCCTGGATTTTTTTTCTACAAAAGAACTTCAGGTGGCCCAGTGAGTTAGAGTGCCGGCCCTGGAGTCAGGAGGACCTGAGTTCAAATCCGACCTCAGACACTTAACACACCAAAAAAAAAAAAAAATACTAGCCGTGTGACCTTGGGCAAGTCACTTAACCTCAACTGCCCTACCTTTCCCCCTCCAAAAAAAAAAAGCTAAAAAAAAAATAACTTCAAAGCACTACTTAGAGAATTATGAAGAGGGATATGAAAGGATCCTGACTCCCCGTGTTCAGATATTAATAGAAATTACAAGCAGTCTCAGAGAACAGATGTGAATTCATCTGGGGACTTGAATGAATAGAGATAGGCACTAGATGTGATGTGATTGCTTTATGGAAGTCCCAGGAGAGAAAACTCTCTCCACCAAAGCAGGTTGGCACCTTCTCTCTAACTTAAAGTCTTAGAGAGTTGCCTAGAGTCCTGAGAGGCTTGCCCATGGTCAGACTACCAGTATGTGTCAGAAGCAGAGCTTAAGCCCAGATCATCCCCCTCTTCTGGGACAGCTCCCTATCCATTATATCACACTGCCTCTCTCTTAAATGGATGGGAGGAGAAAATAGTGCAATACACAAGGGGAAGAGAACAACCTGTAGATATTTTTCATATCTATGGAAGTGAACCAGGCTGTTTCATGGAATGACCATCTGGGTTTCTTCCCAGATAGCTCTGTATTCTGCCCCCTTAGTTTCAGGATTTGCCCTCAGATCTCTGTTATTTTTGGATACTCTTAACAACAGGCATTAAATGTCTCATGGACTTGGGAGATTGGTCTTCCACATGCTTCCCAATGGTTTGATGGCCTGTCCTCTTCCTTTTTGTGAAAGGTCTGGGATGAGATCTAAGAAAGGCATCCAAATCAAATTATGTAATCTACTTGAAAACACAGATGAAGACCCAAACATCCAACATGATGTTGTTTTTTGTCACTGCTTTGGGATGAGGTGTTGCCACAGGGCTGGTGAACTTGACTGTGGCAGGTTGTGGTAAAGTGTCTTGCTAGATTAAGACCTAAGGCTTATGTGTGATGATCAGTCAGGGGTGGTGATCTCCTTCTGGAGTGGGAGTGGTGTGATATAAAAAGCTCTTGGGTCTCACATTCTTCTAGATCAAGGATAATTAAGAGTGACACCTTGTCCAAGTAAATGGGTCTCAAGGGGATGTGATAACCTCTAGTAAACATGTTGTCTGTGGGCATATTTTGAACTTCATGGTTAGGCCATGGATTGCATAAAGAATGAATCATAGCATCAAAGACTTAGGCTGGAAAGGATCTGATATAAAATCCAGCTCCCTTACTTTACAGGGATTTGCCCGGTATCACACAACTTTTAAATGGCAGAAGTAGGAATTGAAACCATCTTAGAATAGGCACTATGGGTAGAGTAGAAAGAAATGAACTTGGAGATAAAAGACCCAAGTTCAAATCTTATTTTATAGGTATGACCTGGGCAAGTCATTTAAACTTTCTGGGTCCCAGTTTCCTTATCTTTATAATAAGAGTATTAGAATAATATGGGGGTGATGAGCCTATATCCATGATCCTATGATTTCAGGTTCAATGTCCCCTCCACATGGTCCTTTCCATGACTCCCAATTGGGCATTCTTTCTACTAGACCACAGTGGTTTTAGTTCTCTGCAAGTAAATGTGCTTGTCATAAAGATAGTACAACAGTGTCCTCACCACAGAATCTGAGCTCCACCAGGGATGAAAACAACTGTAGGAGAACCCTATGCTACCCCATGCAAAACATGCCAACACAGAAGATATAAAGAAGGAAGAGCCTGAGTCAGGAAACAGAGCTCTCCTTTATGTTGGATAGAGAAAAATGAAAAGAATTCTTTAGGCCTAGAGTTGGAAAGACTTCAGATGTGGTCAGCCAAGTCTTCATTTATCTATGGCCTTATTAAGAGGTTGGAGGTAGGGAAAAGCATGGTGGTCACTACAAAGTAACACCACTCTCCTAGCTACTGTGGTATGAGGCATTCTGGGTATAGAGCAAGGCCAAGGGGAAATGGAATGAGACTTTATGATCATAATCTCTGAGCTAAAGGAAAGTAGACTCAACAGAACTTTCTCCAGAAAAAAATAGGAATAATCTCAGCTAACATAAAGTATGGGCCTTTCATTTCATCCTGAAGGACTGTTTAACTAGCTCTCTCATTTCTTTGTATAGGTTCAAGGTTTAGAAGCATAAAGAAACATTTCTTTTAAATTTTGGAAAAGAAACTATGGATGTCTGACCAAAGCATATGATCCATACTCTATTCTGTGAGACAACTAAGAATTTCAACTGATTGGAAATAAAGCAAGTACAGAGTTTACTAATGGGTGACACCAAAGTCATCTTGCTCTCAAAGAAAGAATGTCTGTGAGAGGGAGTATGTTACCAAAATCATGAACTTGGGGCAAATTGAGCTGTGAGAGCAGGAAGGCAGCAGCTAATATCGCCACAGCCCTAATGAAGGCACCATCTTTGCTCCTCTTCTTGAGTTGACTGTAAAAGCAGCACATGGACAAAAGGCAGCCAGGGGCAAACCCAGGCCTCTGTCCTGATATTCCTGAAACCAATCTAATGTCTAAATGTCTTGCTATGAAGGAGAGAGCACGAGAGCCATGTGAGATTGCAAAATGATGCAATTCTGGGTTATCTGGGGTATCATTAGCTGCAAGATTTTCTCTCTCTATGTTTGTGTTCCTTAATGCTATGTGTGTTTCTGGGAAAATTTTGTTCACTGGGTTGTGCTGAAAGCTGCCTAAGATCTTGGTCAAAGGGTACATCAGATGCCAAAAAACTGAGTCATCACCAAGGTGACGATTCTGTCACAAGGTGAAAAAATGTCATGGCTGAGAACTTCCTTCTTGTGTGTGTGCCTATGTGAACGATTATGGGGAGGAGGAGGGAGGAAGAAAGGGAGAGGGGAGAGATAAGAGAGAGAAAGAGAGAGATTGCGTGTTTTTGTGGTTTGGGGGAGTTTGGAAGACAGACAGTCAAGTACCTGGACTGTGGGATGAAGGAAATCCCACCACACCCCTTATATTTCAGCATGTTCACAGGTATGTTTAGGACTGAAAAGGTCTAAACACATGGTGAAAGACATGATGCCAAAAAAGTGAGTCCCTCATTTCATAAATTAATAGTTGGCTAACATCAGCATTATAACAAAAGTCAAGCCTTTTGCTAAAGGTGCCATTTCCTTTAAAAATTCAAATGCAATCTGGGCCCTCAGTCTTTCCAGCCTATGAACTAAATATTAAAATGTATTCAATCTCATAGCTAAAACTTCTCTTATGAAAAAAAGAAAGGAATCCTTCTGGGGTGTCAGCTCGCAAAGGTTGAAATCACATCATGACCTGAAGGCAAAAGGTTCATTTTAGCCTCAATGGGACAGAGGGCTGAGTCAGTCTGTCTCATCCTTCTCGGCATAAAATTACAAAATCTTTTATTGCTGTACTACCAGAGCATGTTAGTGCTCTGGAACTTGGAAAGAGAGGAATGATGATTTCTTTGTAGCTGTCTTCCATCCTAATGGCTCAAATTCAAGAAGCTGGCATGAATCTGGCCTTTTTGAAGATCTTTCCACCAGAAATGCCCAGTAAGTCTTCCTGGCTGACCAGTGCCTGGCATGCAGCATATTTTCAATAAACATTCGATGATGATGATGGCAATGGTGATGAGAATGATGAATAAAACAATGAAGAAATACCTTTCTGGGCTCGATTTCAAAGACGTAGAGCGGGAAGGTAGGGGCAGCGTGGCGGACCTCTTGACCACCTTCTCTGCATCGATGTATTCCATCTCACTTTTTGAACGAGGCACTGAAAAGGGGATTCTTGCTATGGTGGGAAAGAAAAGGGTAACAAGAGTCAGTATGCCTCTTAGGTATTCCAGCAAATCTGAACAAGGAGGACATCCTTCCCCCACCCTCCACTAAGCAGTTTTAGGGCACTTACAGTCTTCAGAATACGAGTATCGAGGGGAGTAGAGCTCTGAATCATCATCTGGTAAACAAAACAAAGTGTAACTAGGTTAAAAGCTAGTAAGGTTAAAAAAAAAATCCATCTGATTAAAAAAAACAACAGCTTGCTTTCAACTGCATCCTAACATGCCAAAAAAACAAAGCAAAAGGAAAGGGGTTTAATATCAAAAGCTTCACTAAGGGAACAGATGAGATGTTTGTATGCAGACACATGAGACTGGAACACCACCCCCCAAAACCCAACTCTGAAGGCTCTAGGGATGCCTGTGGTATAAGCTAAGGGGTGACTGTAACCAGTACCTGAAGGACAAAGTGGTGAGAGCCTCTTCTGCTGATTCAGTCATTCAGATTCCTAGCCTGGCTATATATAATTCCAGGGTCAAGAAATGGGAAGCCAAGGAGGGAAAAGACTCAAGAGGTACTTCTGTCCTCTTTTCCTTTGCTCTGCTCCCCTGTGTGACCCTAGGCATGAGCTTAGTGTGGTATTCCACCTGCCCCAATGTATCCGTGTGATGCTAGTTCCACTTCCGGCTGTTTTCAAAGGACCCCAAGTACTAGTTCATGACTTTTGCTACACTTCTGGCTAATGAGCTTCTGAGCCAACATTAGGGAAAAGCTGGGTAAGAGGGAAAACTGGGCAATCGGGAGAAGGAATTAAAATCTATCAGTATTTTTCTGAGCTAGAACTAGTCCCAAGGGGTGTGTCATTTATAAGCTAAATACACTGATACTTCATAGAAGTATTGGTGTAAGGAAAAGGCCAAACCTGAGAATGAACAAAATTCTTGTCTGAAATCATTCCATTCTTTATGCCTAAACTGTCCACAAGCCTCTCCCCTTCTCTGACAATCAGTCTTCTAAGATTCAGCTTAAATAGAAATTTTCCATGGTTTTCCCTCAGTACAAATATACAAATGCATGAAAAATACATGATCCCATTGACACGAGGGAACTCCCTGTGTGGGAACTCACTCCGCCAAGACAAATAGGACATAGTTCATAGTAAAAGTTGTTGTTCAGTTGTTTTGATTGCATTTAACTCTAATTTGGGGTTTCCTTGGCAAAGATTCTGGAGTGGTTTGCCTTTTCCTTCTTCAGCTCATTTTACAAATGAGGAACTGAGGCAAACAGGGTTAAGTTACTTACCTAGGGTCACCTAGTTAGTAAATGTCCAAGGCCAGATTTGAACTCAGCAAGATGAGTCTTTCTGACTCCAAGCTACACCCACTGTGCCACCTAGCTGCCCTCATAATATAAACAGATAAATTCTAAGGAGTTGTCTGAGGCTTAGATGGGCTGAATAATTTGCCCAGGGTCACACAGTTTATTAAGTATCAGAAGCAAGATTTGAACCCAAGCTTTTTGTCACCCCAAGTCCAACCTTCTATGCACAGTACCACATTTCCAAATATCAAACATCAAATGCCAGCCTCGAGTGGTTCTTATGCCAGCGATTTACCAAAAAAGCTAATATTGATTCTAGATATATGCTAAGTATTTGTTTGGTTCCACTGTCTACACTAGTGATTCTTCAGCTTTTATTGGGTTACAGTCTCATATTCATTTGATGTGGGCTCAACTACTCCTCTTAAGAAGGCTATAAGGATATATATTTATTTTTCTAATTAAAGTGCCATAAAAACATTACTTATTTATTGAGGATTTTATGAGTCTCTTTGGAATAACCAGCGCTGCTACATGGCTATTACAAAGACAGGACTAGGAATGAGTGTCCCATAAAAAGCATGAAGTTATCAGAAATGAGGAATGGGGTAAGTGTCAAGAGAATACATTTGCATAATCATCTCCAGCATTAGTAAAAATGATTGTGCATGGAATGATTACATTTATCTTGAGCCTTTACATTTATTAAAATAATTTTTTTTTACTCTTGCAACAATGGCATTTTCCTAATTTTTTTCTGTAAGGTTCTAATCTCATCACCACTACTTACAGTATAGATGGGGAGAAGAAAGGGCAGGGAGAGAGAAACAAAGGCTAAGGTTTTGGGACAAACACACACACACACACACACACACACACACACACACACAATTAGGAGACCAGAAAAAGATAATATGTAGGGACAGAAACAGTCTGACATAGAGGGAGAAGGTAGGAAGAAGGAGACCCAAAGGAGGAGAGATGGCTTTGCAGTGGTTCTCAACCTTCCTAATGCCGCGACCCTTTAATACAGTTCCTCTTGTTGTGGTGACCCCCAACCATAAAATTATTTTCATTGTTACTTCATAACTGTAATTTTGCTACTGTTATGAATCATAATGTAAATATCTGATATGCAGGACTTATGTTCATTGTTACAAATTGAACATAACCCACAGGTTAAAAACCGCTGCTTTAGAGGGCCAGTTAGATCCTGAGAACTGTCTAATAACACACTAAGTGGTAAGGGGATTGGACTGAAAAAAGGAAGATTCTTAGGAACGGAAGACTTAAGGGGCAAGCAAAAATAGAGGACCAGGGATTCAGAGAGGGGGAAAGATTATCCCCCCAAAGGAATAAGAGAGGATGAACATGAGTAAAAGGACATTGAATGAGACAAACATATTTCCAAGCCCCAAAAGGGTAAGGAAGAGACTCACCATCCCTGGTACTCTCTCCTCCCTCCTCCTGCTGCTCCAGTGAAAGTAGGAGAAAGATCTCAACTCTCATCTCTGTCCAGCAGAACAGACTAAGCCTCTTCCGCTTCCCTTGCTAAGAGCTCCTAAGGGAATTTTTGTTAGGAGGGCAAAAGTGGCAAAGTTCTGAATAGCTCAGCACCTCCTCTGGGTTTTTCTGTAGTTTGGGGGTAGGAGGAGGGTAGGAGACCCAGATTTGGCCCAGTATAAGCCCAATAGTCCACCAGGCAACTAAAATTCTATTCTTAGAAATTCTATAGAGATGACAGAGGCTAATTTTAATTCAAATCTGGATATTCCTGGGAAATCAATCACTAATAATCCATCAAGGTGCACTTCCTTTCTAGGAACAGAAGAGAAGAATTTTCTAACCCAATTCATTATGAGACAATTTAGTAATTAGCAGTAATCTCAGGTAGGCAGATTGCCTTCATTCCCTATAGTTATATCCATGGTGTTAGGCAGGAAAAAAAAATGGGGTGGAAGGAGATGTTGGGGAGGAGAAACAATACCAGAGAATATAAACAAATTCTCAAGGCCATAGCTCTCTTGGCCAGGCTCCCATAAGAGGCAGGGGCTGGATGAGGAATGACAATGAATGCAAGCCTGCCTTGACTAACAGACAAAAGGGTGAGAAGAATATTCTTAAAATGCTAAATTGATAGCACACACTCCATTTAGCATTCTACCCTGAGCTCTCATCATGTCACAGAAGTGACTACATTCTTTAAAGATGAGAAAAGTTTCAGTAAATGAAAGAATGAGTGGGTGATGCAGGGGAAAGGGGGCTGGATTTGGAGTAGAGGACCTGGGTTTGAATACTGGTCAGTTACTCAGTCTCTCTGGGACTCTGTTTCCTCACCAGTGAAATGGGGAGGCAGACCTATATATTCCCAAAGGTCCTTCCCAGCTCCCATTCCTAAATTCTATGATCCTGAATATGGGCCTTGGGGCTATAAACTGAGAACCAAGACTACAGGGGCTCATCTTCATGCTGACCTCCAGGGGATGAATTATTTCTGCTCCCAGGGTACTCTGAGAGGTCCGGAGGAGTCAGGCTTGGTATCGGTGGATGTGCCCAGATGGAGGATTTCTGAAGCTTGGAAAGAGTATTGACAGAAGATTTTTTCAAGTTCTTGTTCATCCAGTGATTCACAGAAGTTCATAATATCTTCTAATGCTCCCAAAGTCATTGATTTAGCTTTGTTGTTTTTAAAAATAATTTAGCTGTTTATGTGCTGGACTGGGAATCAGAAAAACACGAGTTCAAATCCTAGCTCAGACTTAACAAGCTGGGTGGCCTTGGGTAAGTCGCTCCCTCAGCCTCAGTTTCCTTATCTGTAAAACGTAGATAGGAATAGCACCTACATCAATAGGTTGTTGTGGAGATCAAATAGGATAATTTATGTCAAGCACTCTGCAATCCTTAAAGGATTAAATTCATGCTAGCTATTAACAATAATCTCTCAATGCAAACACAGGTCTCATATAATGGAATCAATTGGTTACAGTAAAATTATTATACTAATAATTTGTTATAACATTACACTATATTGTTATCATTATATTGTAATAATTATAGCTCACATTTATGCCGCTCTTTAAAGGCTTTCAAAGTGTTTTAGGACAGGCAGTAAGGAGAGTGGATTAGAGGGCTGGCCTGACTCAAAGCGAGTCATTTAACATCTCAGTAGAGTAGATGCTCATCCCTTGTGAGGTAGGCATATCGTTATTCCCATTTAATAGATGAAGAAACTGAGGCTTTGGGAAGCTAAATTATGACTGGCCCATGATCATGAAATAGCAAACGTCCCGGGGCCATCTTCCTAATCTACATCTCACCACTGGACCCAGGAGAGAGTGAGGCTGGTGACTTTGCACATTTAAATGCTCATTTAGATCCAATTCACCTGCAGGCTGTGGCATCACCCCCTTGCCATCATGGTCCTCTTTAAGAATGAAGGACAAACAGCAGCCAATGTTCAAGTTGGGGTTTAAATCTAAGTCTTTGTGATTCCAAGTCTTCATATTTTTATTAAGCAAATCCTGCTTTTACCTCGACTTTCCTTACAACACAGGTGTTGGATGGATCGAAATGTTGTCTGCCAGAGGTAGGGAATGCTCATTCAGCAAGAAAATCATTCTAGATTTGGATGGCACCTAGTTTAGTTAGTCCAACCTCATTTTACAGACAAGAAAACTAACTGAGGTCTAAATGGATGCCTGGACCAATTCACACAGAGACTAAGAACTAGGGTTTAAACCCAGTTCTATGTGAAACCTAATACACCACTTGTCGGTCAGTTGTTTCAGTCGTTTCCAACTCTCCATGACCCCATTTGGGGTTTTCTTGACAAAGACACATTTCCTTCTCTAGCTCATTTTACAGATAAGGAAACTGAGACAAACAAGGTTAAGAGACTTACCCAGGGTCACATAGCTGGTAAGTGTCTGAGGCTGGATTTGAACTCATGAAGAGGAATCTTCCTGACTCTTCCTGCCCAGCACGCTATCCACTATGCCACCTAGCTGCAGTATTTCTTTATGGTGAGCTATGCCTATGAACTAATTAGAATCCATTCCAGACATCACCTTTGTTAGGTAATGTCTTTTTTTGCCATTAACATCCTCTTCCAAGCCTGATTGAAATGATGACCTCTGTGATTGTGGTCTCTTAGACCTTTTCTCAATTCTCCTCCTTCCTGACTTCTTTGTAGCCCTTGACTCTGTTGATCACCCTCTTTTCCTTGACACTCTCTTTTCTCTAGGTTTTTGAGACACTGCTCTCCCCTGCTGCTTCTCCTACCAGTCTCAATGCTCCTTCTCACTCTCTTTTCCTGGATATTTATTCAGGTCATGCCTACTAATGGTGGGCATCCCACAGAACCCTATCCTGGGCCCTCTTCTCTCCTTCTACACTCCTTCACTTAGTGATTTCATCAGCTCCCATGGATTCAATTATCATTTCAAGGCTCATGATTTTCTAACCTGCTTATCCAGCTTTAACCTCTCCACTGACCTCCGGTGTTTCATCTCCAAATGCCTTTTAGACATCTTAAATTGGATGCACCACAGACATTTTAAACTCAATCTGTCTAAAACTGAACCCATTACATTTCCCCCCAAAATCTCCCCTCTTCCACATTTCTCTTACTGGTGAAGGTATCTGCATCCTCTCAGTGACCCAGGCATGGAAACTTGGTGTCATGTCTTTCTCACTCTCTATTAGTCAATCTGTTGCCAAGGATTTTACCTTTGTAATATTTCTTATATATTTCCCCTTCTCCCCTCTGACACTGCCAGTTCCCTGATGCAGGCCCTTATCACTTTGACTTGCTCTCCCACCACCAGTCTCTCCTCACTCCACTCAGCAGCCAAAGTCATCTTCTAGGGAGCAATTTGGCTGATGTCACCCCCTTACTCAATAAACTCCAGTGACTGCCCATCAACTCCAGAATTAAATATAAAACTCAATTTGTTCAAATTGAGATATTCAGGTTCCCACCTCTGGGTCTCTCTATTAATAATCTGGGGTTTCAGGCCTTACCTGTGAGTTGTGACAAAATGCACCAAGGGTGGAATGGCTTCCTGAGCTCTGGTGAACACGTTTTTCCCTCTGTTGTTACTGCCAACCTAGGATCAAAGCATTTAGGCCTGGAAACAAAAGCCCTTTTAGAAAGCTCTAG
>CM053589.1:145986642-145997305 GCA_028646515.1 Pseudochirops corinnae
TTTTAGGATGTTAATTTCTTCAGTCAGATTGCTGACTCTCTTTTCATGATTTGCTTGCAACATTCTTATTTCTCTTCTCAATTTTTCTTCCACTTCTCTTATTTGGTTTTCAAAATCTTTCTTCAGCTCATCTCTAGCTTTAAGGCAATCTTCATGTTTATTGGAAGCCCCTGGTGGAGGAGCTCTGGCTGTGCTGTCTTGCAGCTCTCTGGCTTGGTCCTCCTTTTCTTCAAAGAAGGAATCTAGGGTTTGATTGCTGTTCTTACCCTCCTTCTTATGCTTATTCTTACTCATGGTTGGTCGGTCCATGATTTTTTTTTTTAAATCTCTGTGGGGCTCTGCTTCCAGAAGGGAAAGCTCTATCCCAAATTGCTGGGGTCCACCCGGCTGCCGTAGCTCTCAGGAAGGTGCTGGGTCCCTTTCCCACTTCCGGCTTGCTGGATACAGAAGACCCACAAGACCAAAGCCCAAGACTGCAATCCGGGTCCAGGCTGCTCACCGCAAGAGCACTCGGCCTCTGAACGATTGCTTGGTCCTCCTGGGGTCTGCAGGCCAAGGGCACGGAAGCTGCAATGTGGAGGCGGGTACAAAACCTCTTTTGCTTTCCAGCCCTAGAGGCCTTTTGGCTGGACTACTTTTCTTCCCTGATTTCGCAAGTCCCACTCACCTAGTTCTGAAGGCTGCTGCAGCTGCCGCTAATCCACTCACCAGAGAGGCTCCTCGTCTCCTCCCGTCCAGCCGCCCCCGGGGCTCAGCCAGGGCTTCAGGCCAGGCTGGTTTCGGTTTGCAGTGCTGATATGGTTCCTTGTAGCCGAGCTGACTTTAGTGGAAAGTATATTTGTGTGCATTTTGGAGTTCTAGGATTAGTTTAGAGTCATATTTTATGGGTATTTTGGGGTGGCTATGTGAGAGCTGCGATATGTTGCTGCTGCTATGCCACCATCTTGGCTCCGCCCCCCCATTTCTCCATCATCATTTCTTAAAGTACAGCAGTACACCATCACAATCATGTGCCACAATTTGTTCAGCCATTCCCTAATTGATGGGCATCCTCTCAATTTCCAATTCTTTGCCACCATAAAAAAGAGTTGCTATAAATATTTTTGTACAGATAGGTCTTTTTTGTTTTTCTTTTATCTCTTTGGGGTACAGACCTAGTGGTAGTACTGCTGGGTCAAATGGTTTGCACAGTTTATACACCTTTGGGCACAGTTCCAAATTGTTCTTTCGAATGGTTAGACCAGTTCACAACTCCACCAATACTTCATTAGTGTCCCTATTTTCCCACATCTCTTCCAGAATTTCTCATGGTGGTACCTCAGAGTTGTTTTAATTTGCCTTTCTCTAATTAACAGTGATTTGGGGGCAGCTAGGTGTGGCACAGTGAATAGAGCACTGGCCCTAGAGTCAGGAGGACCTGAGTTCAAATCTGACCTCAGACACTTAACACTTACTAGCCGTGTGTGACCTTGGGCAAGTCACTTAAGCCCAATTGCCCTGCCTTCTCCCCTCCAAAAAAAGCAAAAAAAAAAAAATGCATTGAACAGTGATTTAGAGCATTTTCATGTGACTATAGATAGCTTTGATTTCTTCTTCTGAAAACTATCTGTTCATATTCTTTGATAATTTATCAATTGGAGAAAGTCTCTTATTTTCACAAATTTGACTCAGTTCTCTACATATTTGAGAAAAGAAGTCTTTATCAGAGAAATTTGCTGCAAATGTTTTTATGTTTCTTCATGATTTATGGTATCTTTTATCAAAATGTAGTTTCCCTGATTATCTCTTTTAATTAGGTCTACTTTTGCTTTTTATTTTTGAGATCATGATTGCCACCCTGCTTTCTTTTCTTTTCTTTCTTTATTTCTTTCTTTCATTTTTTTTTTTGTACTTCAGTCAAATCAGAATAGGTTCTGCTTCATCTCCATATTTTAACTCTGTGATCTGGGCTTTGGTCTCTAATTGATTCTGCTAACCACTTCTGTTTTGTAGGTGAACTCATTCCATTTACATTCACATTTATGATTAACTGTGCATTTCCTTCTATCCTTTCTTCTTATTCTGCCTCTCCTCAAAAGTCTATCTTGCTTCTGACCACTGCCTCCTTTACATAGTTGGACTTGTGTCTAATTAGCATTTTTATTTGACGCTTTGGTTGTAGGACTTTTTACATTTTCTTCTTCTAAGTTTATGTCTTGGTCTTCTCTGCCACCATTCTAGCCTCTTTTTTTTAGCTTTTTTTTTTAGTTTTTTTAGCTCATTTTTCTTGTACTTATTGGCTTTGAACTTCATGTTAAAGATGGATCTTGCTTACCTAGGAGTAGAGAGGTGCTGTCCCAAGCTTCAGGCTTTTTCAAGCTTCTGTTTTCAAAGTTAGTTCTGGGGGTCTGTAGGTTTTTGGTTCTTCCAAGGTGGTGTGATCCAAGGAGAGGTGTCTTGCTTTCCTGGTCTGTGCTTTGGTCTTTACCCAGGAAGGGTGCCTGTTCCCTTGAAACCACAAGTACTGGAGCTCCTCTTGGCCCTAAGACTGTGACTAGGGCCCCTGCTCTATTGTGACCAACCATACACATTCTTCTCTGAACTGGAACCCAGAACTGTATATGAGCAAGAGATTTGCCAGTCAGTGGCAGTTGCACCCATTACCAGAAAAGGGTCTCCTATAATATCTTTCTGACCATTTATCTAAACCCCTAACTGCCTCTAGGCTGAGAACCCTCAAATCTGCTACTGTTGCTGCTATCACAGCTGCCTCCAAGGTCCGCCACTGGTGTTGCCACCATGTGTACTCTGGGTCAGCCCCCACCCTGATATCACAGACTTTTCCTGCTGGCCTCCTGAATTGTCTTAGGCTGGAAAAATGCCTCACTCAGACCTTTTGTTGGCTCTGTTGCTCCAAAATTTTATCTGAAGCATTATTTTAAAGTTGTTCAGAGGACACTGTTGAGAGAGTTTGGTGGGATTGCTGCCTCTAATCTGCCATCTTGGCTCCACTCCCTCCCTTGCCAAAGAAGCCTTTATGACAAAACTCAGGGTCTGAGTTTGGTTTGTTTTCTTTTTTTTTACCACCCAAGGGAGCATTTAGAGAACTCCTATAAAACAGTCAGCTAGCTGTTCCACCACCCTTTTCTGCCTACTGTCACCTCTTTTTATATGCATACTTGTCTGAAATAGGTCTGTCTGCATCTTCACTTTTGAAATCCTTTCAAGAAATCCTTCAAGATCCAACTCAGGTATCCTCTATGATACCTCCCCCAATAGCCCACGGTAGATTGCACTCCTTCCTGTCTAAATCTCTCACAGGATCATAAGATTATATACTTAGATAGAGAAAGGGCCCTTCATTCACTGAACTTGTGTCTAATTAGAATTTTTCTTTGACACTTTGGTTGTAGGACTTTTTACATTGTCTTCTTCTGAGTTTATGTCTTGGTCTTCTCTGCCACTATGCTAGCCTTTATGGCCAAATTTTAAATGGCCAATATTAAACCTTCATTTTATGGATTAGAGACTTAGGCCTAGAGAGGTTAAGTACTAATAATAGCCAGCATTCATATGGTGCTTTAAGTTTCACAAATCACTTTACCAATATTAAGCCATTTGATCCTCACAATTGTCCTGGGGAGAAAACTGAGGCAATGGTAGTGGACCATAACCTCTGGTAGGACCTACCGATAGTCTCAAGTTCAGAGGAACCCTAGTAAACTAGGTTTGTTACAAGGCTGTCCAGTTCCAGTAATTCTCAAAGACCATTAACTAAGTCATACAAAGGTTGTGATTTATGTTCATGAAGTGAGTACCAACACCACTTGATATGACAAATCCTTGAAGTACTAAGAACTTATCCCCCAAACTTAGCTCAACATCTTGCCATTGATAGGCACTGCATTGAATGGACAAGATCTGGGGCTCTACAATGCTCCTAGGCCTCATGCAGACTCCCTGGGGCCATGCAACACCTTAAATAGCATAAGAATGATGAAGATAGTCAGTTGTGACATTTGTTACCTTCATCAGAATGTAAGCTCTTTGACAGTAAAGATTGTCTGCCATCATTGTTTCTTCATTAAACTGTATCTTCAGGACCTAGGACAGGTTCTGGATCATAGTAATCACTTAATTGATTTCATTGATTTTACTCATATCCCCAGCCTCTAGCACAGTGCTTGACACATTGTAGGCCCTTGGTAAATATAAGGTGACAGAGAGCCTTTCAAGCCTCCTCAAATCACAACCCACCTACTCTTGCTGATTCATATAGGAGTGACTGAAAGGATAGAGTCAGGAGAGACCTGGGATGTGTCTGTAGCACCTTCTGGCTGATTCCAAGTTTTTAAAGACTGTTTCAGGTTCATTCTACTCAGATTGAATCTCCCAAGCCCTGAATCATTCAAAAGACCAAGTATTTTTACTACTATTTTCATAACATCATGAAACAGAAGTGGTGAAGTAGTGAAAATGGGAAACTTAGAAAACCAAAGAGAAATCAGGAAAAGACACGGTGGTCAACACTCTCAATGTGTATGGCCCAAACTAAACCACCAGTCTGGTCCAACCAAATTTCTGCATGTGGAAAGTTGGAAGTCTCGTGCTGTCTCAGCCCCTGAGCTCTTGCTGCAGGAAGTAGGATATGTTAGGTTAATATCTTACCCCTTGGATGACCACAGAAGGCCATTTTGATGTCTGTATCACCAGCCTATTCGCCCTGTGACTGAATGAAATCAGGAATTTTCCACTGCTGCTGCTTCAGTGGTGGCAGGATTGAGGTCTACAAGGACTAGGAGAGGGAGTAATGAAATCCCCCATAGCTACATCAGTGCCCAACATCACATCTCAGGTAGAGGAGAGGGAAAATCACCAAGTTCTCCCCATACATCATCTCTTATCCAAGTGAAATATCCCCAGCTACTTTTACTGATCCTTAAATGGCATAATCTTAGTGCCTCACATATGCTTTTTTGTTGTTCAGTTGTATCTGACTCTTTGTGATCCCATTTGGGATTTTCTGGGCAGAAACACTGGAGTGCTTTGCCATTTCCTTCTCCAGCTCATTTAACAGATAACAGGGCTAAATGACTTGCCCAGGGTCACACAGCTAGTAATGTCTTGAGGCCAGATTTGAACTCAGGAACATGAGTCTTCCTGATTTTAGGCCTGGCACTCTATCCACCATACCACCTAGATGCTCCTAGTAGGTGTTTAATAAATGTTTATCGAATGTCTGATTGATCTTTCTTCAGTTGATCACTGTTCTAAAATGTGGTGCTCAGAACCAAACAGTATTGCAGCAGGTATGGTTTGATCCGGGCAGAATACAATGGGAGTTAACTCTCTAGTTTTTGGACATTCTGGCTTTCTGAACATATTCTAAAATTACATTAACTTTCTTTGCTACCATATGACTATGGGACACTACCACTCATAGTGAATTTGCAGTCTTAATACCACCCCCCCCACAAATCATTTTCAGAAATTTCTCTCAAATTACATTTTCCTTCACTCCTGCCTTTGTACTTTTTAAATAGATTTTTTGAACCCAAGTTTAAAACTTTACACTTAAAATCAATGGAGGGGAAGAACAGGAAGGCAAAAGGGAATGGATCACCCTTACTTTCATTGAATTTGGCTTAGGGAAGGAATGACATACACTCTAAAGTGGGTATCTTGCCCTACAGGAGAGTAGGGGGGATGGGAATGAGTATAGAGGGGAGGGCAGGGTGGGGGGAGAGGGACATTAGAAGCACACACTTCAGTAAAGGGACAGGGACAAAGTAGAGAACAGAACAAGGTGGTGGGGTGGGATAGGAAGGAGGGAAATATAGTCAGTGTTACACAATATGTTCATTGTGGAGATGTTCTGCATAACTACACGTGCACGGCCTGTATTGAATTACCTGACTTTCCAGTAGGGGTGAGTGACAAAGGAGGAATGGAAAGAATCCAGAATTTAAAGTTCCAAAATGAAATTATTTTTATATATATATATATATAATTATTATTATTTACATGCAACTGGGAAATAAGATATACAGGCACTGGGATAGGGAGATCCATCTTACCATACCAGAAAGTCAGAGGAGTGATGGGTGAGCATATAGGAGAGAGCAGATTGGGGGAGGGGGTATACAGTGGGATCGCTATTTTGAGGTGATGGGTAGGGAAAAGATGGGGAGAAAATCTGTAACTCAAAATCTTGTGGAAATCAATGATGTAAACCAAAAAATAAACAAAAAAAAAAAACATGGCTTCAGTTTTTGCTCCGTTGAACTTAGATTTACAAATTGCATGCCCAGAAAATTGAGGAAGAGCATATAACCAAGGATGGCTATGTAATTCCTTTACTAATTCCTGGGAAGCTAAGATCCAGAATGAGCTAAGGCATATGTGCATGCACACACACATACACACACACACACACACACACACAAACATACAGTCCAAAGACAAATAGAACTTTTTTAAAAAAAATTTTAAGCTATGCTCAGAAAGATGTAGTATTAGGAATGGATTGGCCTGTTTCTTGGGGAAGATGACTATTTTGCTGGAGCTGTGGGTGGGATGAAAAGAAATGTATTTTGGAAAGTTGTCATAATGAAAATTACATAAGTCATGCACTTCATGGTCTAGGAATGGTGTCTTACTACATGAAGTTATGATATTCAAAAGCCCAGTACTGTTAGGAATTCTGTTTGAAATCTGGGCCTCTCTGAAAGTAGTCAGATTTTTGGAACAAGTTTCAGAGAGCCTTCTTCCTATGGCATGTTGAGGTACAATCAAAGCAATGGCAACCCTAACTCTGACTGGCAGTTCCTGACAGTTTAAGGAGTACATTAAAACCAAAATTAGAGATCCTGTGGCTTCCATCACTAAAGAAAAATAATCATCTGAACATTTAAGAAGTAATCATAGCTCCTTTTACCTTTTATTTAAGAAGGCAAAAGAACTGAACTTTAATTTAAAAAAAATTCAACATTAAGTCCCATGCTTCTCCAGAAACTAACTGCTTTCTGAAATTATAATTAATCATTTCAAGCAGCACAGCTTCTCAGACAGAGTGCTTAGATGAAGGCTATTGCAGCCAAGTGTTGAGATGGTGAGCAACACGCCTTGTATTGAGTCACCCTTCCAGGAAGCCGGCATATTGTTTTAAGCTAATAGCATTGAAATAGAAGACATAGGGAGAATGAAGTTTACTGTCAAAAGATTTGAGTTGGTAATGCTGGTCCTGGAGAGTTTACTTCCTCCTGGACACTGTCCTACATAATTCACACAACCATGACCAAGTGAATAAAGGTGCCTTGATTTTGGTTTCAGAGGTCCAACAGATCACTGAAAGTTGGACAAACACACACACATTCCAGGCAATTGTGATTTTTCTATGAAAAGAGAACCACAGAATTTCAAAACTGGGAGGAATCCTAGATATTAATTTGAACCAACCCCCTCATTCAGCATATGAGGAAACTGAAACCCAGAGCTTAACAGTGATCTGCCAAAAGTTATGTAGTCATTCAGTGGCTGAGCTGGGACCAGACTCCAAAAGCCCTCATTTCTAGTCAAGTGTTCTCTGCCTTGCACTAAACTGCAAGACCAGGATATCTTTCTGATCCTTTTCATGTTTCTGTCAGTGTAACTAAATCAATCACAGGCTCCAGAAGAGCACACAAACACTTGTTGAAAGAAAAGCTGTTACTCTTTGTTCCCTGACAAATGAATGGAAAGGTCAGATGCATCCCCAGCGATTAGTATAGGAATTGTTTTTTATCAGGATCCATGATTTCATTATGTAGGGAATTCCAGCTATGGAAACTCCTTCCACCTATGCAGATTTGCAACTAACTCAGCTATAATCTTCTAGTCCAGAGGCACCATGAAGTTAACACATTATTAACTTGTCCATAGGAACTTGGTCTTCCTGACTCTAAGGCTGGCCCTCTCTCCACTTCAGCCACATTACCTCTCATAATAGTAATTAGAGAAAAGTTCTTCAAAAGCACAATTTCTTAATTTTTTTGTATGTGTCAGGGACCCTTTTGGCAGCCTGGTAAAGCCTACAGATTCTTTCTCAGAATAATGTTTTTAAATGCCTAAAATAAAAGACACGTGATTACTAAGGAAACCAAATGTTAGTGAAAATAGAGATGCGATTTTTTTCCCCCATTCAAGCTGACAGATCTCTTGAAATCTGTCCATAGACTTCATGCTAAGAACACCTGGTTTAGAATGAACCACCCATGATTCCTCACTATATCTGGGACATGTCAGGAAAGGGTATTATCTAGCCAGTATCATGGGGCAAGCTTGTTTTAAGTCACTAAACTCTAATTTCATCAATCTAAAAGCAGTGGTTAAGTGTCTATATGTGCCAGGCACAGTGCTAGCCACTAAATTATAAAGACAAAAATGAAATAATCTCTGCCTTCAAGAAGCTTACATTCTACTGGAGGAAAAACCATGTTGACATATAAGTATAAACAGAATAAATTTTTAAAAATTCAAGGTAGCTTAGGAAGGGAGGGTACTAGGAGCTGGGAGAGTCAGAAAGGGCTTCATGTAGGAGATGATGTTTGAGGTAAGTCTTAAAGAAAGTAAGGGAGAAAGAGTATTCCAAGCATGAAAAATGGACAGTGCAAATTTAAAGAAATGGGAGGTGAAATGCCTGGCTGTGTGACATCAGTTAACCAGGCTAACCTTTCTGCTGTACCTCATATATGCAATGTCTCATCTATTGGGCACTCCAAAAAGATCAGGAGAGAGAGAGACAGACAGAGACACAGAGATACAGAGAGAGAACATGCTAATGTCCAAGACAGAACTATAAAAGTTATCTTTAAGTGAAGCAGTCCAGATTATATCTAGGATTCCTTCCAGTTTTTAAATTCTATGGTTCTCTTTAGAAAAGACATAACTGTCTGGAATGTGGGTTTGTTCGACTCTCTATCAAACAGCTAAAGGACAATTCATTCAAATGTCATAATTATTTGCAAAAAAAAAAAAAAGGGAAAGAAGAGCTCCTAGAAAACTACTTCTGCGACACAAATATGGGACTGATACCTAAACTGATACCTAAAATACTGTAGGCATTGGGAATACTGCATTGCTGATACATTAGGCAGTTCTCAATGAAAGAGAGCTAAAGTAGGGGGGAAAAGTCTATAGATTAAGAACTCTAATGAATCCAACACAAAAGCACTGGATAAAATATTAGTGAAGAGGTTACAACATATTTAAAAGATCATACACTATGAGTATTTTTTTTATTTATTCCAAGGATGCAAGGTTGGATAAATATTAGGGTAACTATAAACTTAATAGACCATTTTAATAACAAAACCATAAAATTCCATGAATACATCAACAGATGAAGAAAAGAGTATTGAAAAAATATAATACTCTTTTAGGTTTAAAACATTTTTTAAAAAAATGTAAAAACGGGCTATTCCTTAATATCATAAATAACATCTACTTAAAACCAAGAACTAGCATTACCTCTAATAGAGAAATGCTGGAGATCTTTCAAGTCAGATTAGGAAGAAAGTAAGTACTCTATTGTCACCATTATTATTTGGTTCAGTCCTAGAAATACTATTAATAACAATAAGATAAGAAAAAAATTGAGGGGATTAACATAGACAAAGAGGAAAAAAACAATTTTTGCATATGACATGATGGTTTATTTAAAGAAGCCTAGAGATACAACTGAAATAAACTGAAAGGATAACTTTGATAAAGTAGCAAGATATAAAATAAATCTACAAGAATCATCAGCCATTCTCTATTTTGCTTTAAAAAAAAAAGATCAAATAAAAAGAAATAGAAAAAGAAATTCTATTCAGAATATAAAAGATATCTAGGAGTTAGCCTACCAAAAAAAAAGAATTATTTGAATACAACTGCAAAATATGTTTCTTACAGAAATAGATTTAATTAGAAAGATATTAATTGCTCTTCATTGGCCCACCTAATAAAATGATAACGCTACCAAAAATAATTTACAAGATCCAGTAATATACAAATCAAACTACCAAAGGATTACTTAACAGAATTAGAAAAAATAATAGCAAAATTTGTTTGGAGGAACAAAAGATCTAGGATCTCAAAGGAAATAACGAAAAAAAAAAATGGAAATAAGGGGGCCTTAGCAATAGCAGATATAAAAGGACATAGCATAAACAAATTAGATCATGAAGAGATCTTCTTTTGCAATTATGGAGAAAAATTCTTGACCAAATAAAGAATAAGGAGGAACACAAAAGATAATGGACAATTTTGACTATATTTTATATATAGTAATATATAATACTATATTAATATGTATAACACTATAGCAATCTTATTATACCATGCCAATATTTACATGTAATATTTATACATTATACACAATTATATAATGTAATTAATATTTATTGTATGCCATATATCATACTATAATAATACATATAAATGGTCAAAGGCTATGAACAGATGTAACGATACTGGGATTTGAAGATCTTCCATGCCCCTTGAGCTTGCTGACATAGCAGGAAGGGGTGAAGCAGGAGAGCGCCGGAATCAAGCTAGTCTCTGTGCGGTGCTGACTGGAAGCGGCGTCAGAGGCAGTGGCTGCGGTTGCGAACTCCTTTTGCTTTGAGCCGGCCAGAATCTCTGCTAAGGACTCCTGCCGAGG
>CM053589.1:145997405-146043387 GCA_028646515.1 Pseudochirops corinnae
TCTGGTTTTGGGACTCAGTCTTCTGGTATTTAAATGAATGCACTATCTATATTTCTTATGTAGAGAGCCTGTTCCATTTTGTGATTAATAACTATATCAGCATATTTATAGTTACTGTAGGCATTGGGAATACTGCATTGCTGATAACATTAGGCAGTTCTCAATGAAAGAAACCTAAGCTATCATCACCTATATGGAACAAATGCTCTTAATTCACTTCTTTTTTTAGGGATGAACTTTTTTAAAAATTTACTTACTTTTAGTTTACAACATTCAGTTCCACGACTTTTTGAGTTTCAAATTTTCTCCATTCCACTCTCCCCCCGCCCATGGTAGCATGCAATCTGATATAGGTTCTACATATAGTTCCACATTAAACATTAGTCAAGTTGTAAAGAAGAATTATAATCAATGGAATGAATAAGGAAGGAGAAATAAAACAACACAAAAGAGAGAGCGCAAATAGTTTGCTTCAATCTGCATTCAGACTCTGTAATTCTTTCTCTGGATGTGGATAGCCTTTTCCGTTATGAGTCCTTTGGAGTTGTCTTAGACCCTTGCATTGCTGTCTATCAAAGTTAGGCATCACAGATGCAATGTGTCTGTAATTGTGTACAATGTTCTCCCGGTTCTGCTCCTCTCACTCAGCATCAGTTTATATAAGACTCTCCAGGTTATTACAAAGTCCGTCTGCTCATTTCTTATAGCTAAATAGTATTCCATTACATTCATATACCACAACTTGTTTAGCCAATCCCCAATTGATGGGCATACCCTTGATTTCCAATTCTTTGCCACCACAAAAAGATCTGCTATAAATATTTTTTGTACATTTATATGATCTCTTTGGGATACACCCCTAGAAGTGGTATTGCTGAGTCAAAGGGTCTGCATATTTTTATAGGCCTTTGGGCATAGTTCCAAATTGCCCTCTAGAATGGTTGGACCAGTTCACAACTCCACCAACAATGCATTAGTGTTCCAATTTTCCTGCACCTTCTCCAGCATTTATCATTTTCCTCTTTTGTCATGTTAGCCAATCTGACCAGTGAGATGTGGTACCCAAGCATTGTTTTAATTTGCATTTCTCTAACCAATTGTGATTTCAAGCATTTTTTTCATATGATGATAGAAATTCGCTTCTAACAAGAGAAATGAAAATTAAAACAACTCTGAGGTTCTACATCACCCTCATCAGATTGGCAAAGATGTTTTTTTAAAAAAAAGGAAAATGACAATTGTTGAAGAGGTTGTAGGAGGGCAGACACACTAAAGTAGCATTGGCAGAGCTGTGGAATGGTCCAACTAGATTGGAAACCAATTTGGAACTACACTCTAAGAGTCATTAAACTGTGGATAACCTTTGACCCATTAACATTACTACTAGGTTTATACCTCATATAGATTAAAGAACGAAGTAAAGGACAATTAAACAATCAATAAGCTTCCTTTATGTGCCAGACACTGTGATAAAAATACTTATGGTAGCACATTGTAGTAAAGAACTAGAACCAAGTTGGTGCCCATCAATTGGGGAATAGCTGGACAAATTATTTCATAGAAATATGATGCAATGTTATTGAACCATGATCAAATGAGATAGTTGTAAAGTGTTTAGCATAGTGCCTGGCACATAGTAGGCACTACATAAATGCTAATTATTATTTTTTAATTATCAAAGGGATGGATTCAGAGAAACCTGGGAGGACCAGTATGAATGATAGAGTGAAGTGAACAGAACCCAGAACTGATGACAACACTGTAAAGCAAAACCATTTTAAAAGAACTCTGATGACAAGCCACAAATTCAAAAGGCTGATGAATCGTGCTTCCACTTTTTGACAGACATTTCCAGAGGTGATCAATGAATGGGTGTTATACTTGATCATACTTCATTGTTACGAGAGGGAGGGTAAGAGAGGGAAGGAGGATTTATTATTTTGTGACAGGCATTGTGTCAAGTGCTTTACAAACATCCCATTTGATCCTCACAACAATCCTGGGAGGTAGATGCTATCATTATTTTCATTTTACAGATGAGGAAAGGTCAGCTGAGTAAGGTCTTACTGACTCCAATTTGATTTTTTTTCCCCTTTTTTGGCAGTGGGTCAGGGGAGAATACAAGGGTATAGAGGCAGGAATTTATGTCTAATAATAAAAAGAGAAAAAAGAACATCAAAGGAAATATTTAAAGATACACAAAAGAAAGCAAAAGGAATTCAGAGAAATAGACAAAACAGGAGAGCTTTGGAATTACCATGTCAAACTTATTATATATTTTTGAAAATTAGTTATGAATAGAACATTTTCATATACATATCTTATTATTCAGAAATGATCATGTTAATTGATGCCTGTCAAGTTCATAATCAGAAGAAAATTAAAAATAAAATGCTTTTTAAAAAGGAAATTAATCTGTGTAATAACTTATTCTTGATGAGCCTAGGCTGAGTTTTAGTGACCATTGCTTCCCTCTGCAAATGCTCATAAGCCACTCCTTTAACAATGTGTTCTAGATTTTTTCCAGGAATGAAATTCAACTTGATTGACTGTTTGTTAGACTACGTCCTCTTCCCTTTTTTTGAAAACCAGCACATTTGCTCTTTTCCAGGTTTTTCGCACTCTTCTTTTCTCTAAGATCTTAGTGGTTCAGCAGTACTATCTGGGATTTCTTTCAGAGCCTTTTAAAACTTCCCTTAGGCTATGTAACTAACTCAATGGGGGCAGTACACTGACCTCTTACCATCTCCTTACTTACCTTGAATTTCCACTCCTTGTTACCCAATTTTGTTATAGTTTCCCCAGTCCAAAAACCATTCTTCTTAGACTGTAATTCATTCTCACTGTTGTCCATTCTTACCATTTCACCCACCTGTAGTACTGAACACTAATTTGACTTTTTTTGCAAAAATATCTTAATATATTTTAGTGTCTATAGCACTTGCAATTAGCCTCATTTCCTTTGAGGCCCTAACACTTTAACATTATCAGAGGACTCTGTCACATTTCTGTATTCATTACCAATTTTTCCTTCTATACATGTTTTTATCCATTGAATAGTTCGAGAATCTGTTCTGAACACGCTTCTAGCATTCTTCTCCTCTACCCCAAGTTCCATGATGGATTGGCTACTTGCCCCTTCAAGTTCCCCTAATTTCTATGTCAACTCTTTGCAGAAAAGCAGTTCTGCATGTTGCCTTCTCCACCTCTTGAAGGGTGAAATTCTCATTTCAGTGAGCCACACATTCATCAGTTGGTCTGCTTTTGGTTTCAAGAGAACTCTAGCAGAATCTGCAGTTAAATTTCCCTATCACCACAAAAGGCTGTTTCCATGCTAGATTTGGGATCTCTTTCCCAAACTCCTATCAAAGTGATGTGTATACTCAACATTGATTTTGTTTATTGTTCCTTTGATTCCCACCCAGATGCTCTCCACCCACTATGCTTTCATGAATATAATAGTTTACGCCATTCCACTACTTTCAATCTCTGATTCCTTTTGAATATAGCAGATTCTTCCATAGTCATCATCCAATTAAGTTTCACCAGGTCAAGCATACCTTCTCGTATTAAGAACTCACTCTTATGACTGACACATTGCCATTTGCACAGACATTTACGGCACTGGTTATTGCTAGGTCCTTTAGTAACTTTCCCATAATTGGAGCTCTTTTGTTTTTCTTCCTTTCTTGTACCTACCTTCCACTATGACAGTCATGTCAAATATAAATAGATATCTACTGGGCTGATTGTTGCATTTTTATTTGTTTTGTTAAATATTACTCTGGTACAATTACATTTTACTCTGGTACAGGCTGCACTGGGGACCATGTCTGACATGTCTGATACCTCTTCTTTATGCTATCAAGACTTGGAAGGTCTACACAGGCCATTTTCTCCCTTCCCTCCTCCTCCTCTTTTCAGTTTCATTCCCTTTCAATTACATTTGCTAGGCTCCAGTCAAACTTGTTTTAACCAGCCCAATTTGCAAGATGCTTACCACCCACCTCTTCCTGGCCAAGAGCCCATGAGTCCTGACATTGTAACCCATGGTAGAGAAACATACCACTGATTCAGTCACCCTCAACATAGCTAGTTATCCACTTCCTTAAGTCATTGTTCTCTTCTGATCCCCCCTCCCCAATCTTCAACAGGGTGTAGTACTAAAAATTTTAAGTTTCTCATGTCTTCATCTTTTTTTTTTTGGCTTGGGACTTCGTATTCCTTAGCAAAACTTTCTTCTGGGCTATATCCCTTGTTCCTTTGTGAAGCACCATAAGTGAGTAGTGTTCATCCGATTTCTCTTTCATATCCCAGATACGTGCCCTGAAATCAACACTAAATCACATTTATAAAACACTTTCCTCACAAGCCTGTGATGTAGTGCCACACAAGTATCATATTAATCTGACATATTTGAAAACTGAGACTGAGGAATTTAGGATCTTGCACATGGTCACAAAGCTAAAATGTCAAAGGCAAATCTTGAATCCAGATCTTACTGATTCCAAGGCTGGCCTCCTACCCACTGAGCCACATTCTCTTGTAACTCTTACTTCGGACAAAAAATAGCTGCCTCAGCAGAGGTACCTGTGGAAAAACAAACATACATTTTGCAAGTCATTACAAAGCTCTTATTGCTTTCCAAACTTGCAAGACTCACAATTCTTTGCCTACTTTAAAGTGGCTCTTTGTTAACACTCATGGCCAGAGTTTGCCACATCTGTTCATTATGTTTTATTTGCTAAACCGAATTTGACTTCTCAGCATCTAATAAATTGCCTTGATGAATAGATACATTGATCAGAATCATTCATTTATCTCCAAGATACCTCCCCCATTCAACATTTAACAATGTCCAATTATGAAGTTCTATACTTGGGGTACTCTATAAAGATGAGAAAATAGGCTTTGATAATGGCACAACAGGCTTTTAGAAAACATTTTTGCGGTTGTTCTTGTTGGGCTAGTTTATTTCAAATGAAAATGTAGGGTCCCTTTTGGGTAGCTCTTATGAAGAATGCTCCCACGTGACAGGAACAGAAAAGCGTTCAATGTGTTTTCAAGTTGGGTGAAAAAAAGACACATGAGAAGAGTCCAAAGCAAGGGCCTACTTTAAGTCGAGCAGAAAGAAGGCAGTAAGGGGATGAAAATAAAAAGGAGAGTAATAACTAGGCAAGACAGAAAACTTTCATCACACAGACATCTTTTGGTTAAGAACTTTATTTCTGAAAAACGGAAAAAATTTAAAGTATTAAAATATTCCTTTAGTTATTTCTTTTGGGGAGGAGCAGAGAATAGGAGGGATAATAAACAATTCATATAAAATTCTTGAACATAGTTGATGCAAAAACTGCCTCCCTCCTCTGTAGTATGGGGATACCTACTCCTAAATGTTACAACTTGCAGTTTCCCTACGGGACTTAACAAAATAAATCACTTGTAATTAATGCAGAGCCCTCTTGGTCGAAAGTGAATAAGCAAGTATCTGGAACATTCATTTGACAAATAAATACAAAAAATAAATTTTCACAGCCTCAGTACTTCAGTCAATTTTTATCTGATTTTTCTAATGAAATGCTAAAGAGAAACAAGTCTTTAGAGAGTACCAAATATTTCCTCTTTCTGGTAAAATCATGATAATATCTGGAATGAAATTTTTAAAAACTATCAGGAACATCAGGATATAGTACTGGAAAAAATGTCCAAAAGGATTCTTAACCTCACTGAGGCGATAAGAAGAGGAAACCTACTGTTCATTTTCTTCTCTAAGGCTCACCAGCACCATTTTGCATTATTTAAAGGAAATGAATTTGGAAAGGAGAAGGTATTATCTGCGGCAACTGTACTTTCTAACTGGCAAGCTAAAGTATGTGGATTAGCTGATACATCCTGTCTTCTATTGCACAGGCCAAAACAACCCAAAAAGCTTCCAGATGTACCTCAAAACAGCAAAAATCACCAAAGTTCTGTCTCATCACCAGAGTTTTAACAGATCTTGGAACATGTCCCCCGTGTCTTTGCGCATGCTCTCAGTTGGTGTTTCTTTGAGGGATAGGAAGGTTTTCATGAAGATACTTCAAAGTTCCATTCTCTGAGAAGTCAGATACAACATGGTCCTGTCCTCTAAGAAGCCACTTAGTAGTGAGTAATCCTTCAAGACCTACTGGTCCCCGGGCATGGATTCGAGAAGTGCTAATTCCTACTTCTGCTCCTGAAAAAAAAAAAATTTTAAATACCACTTAATGAATGAGCCCTCTTAGCTTTCATGAATGACCTACCTGCTCTCTCCAAATCTTTCTATCCACCATCTCTAGAGAACATATCCTCATTCATTCCTGTTTTCATATTTTTGCTGAGATTGTTCCCCTCATCTCATTTCTACACTGAATCAATTCCTCCTAAACGTCCTTCCAGGTAGGTCCCACTTAACTCTGACTTGTTCATCACATTCTCTGATCCAAGTGCCTCTTGTGTGCACAGCCTTATGACAGGTACAAGGGAAAACATAATGTTTAGATACGGCACAGTCCCTGCCTTCAGTGACCTTATGTAATAGTAGGGAGACGTGGAGAACACATGAAGAACAACAACACATACTAATCCATGCTAGATGTCAAGTCTGAGGGATGGAAGCTTTGTGGAGATGATATTTTAGGTAGACTTTAGAAGACATGCAGGAATTCAACAGGTGGAAATAGGAAAGAAGGACATGCAGGAATTCAACAGGTGGAAATAGGAAAGAAGAGGTCCTTACAGGCCTAGGGAACAGTGTGAGCAAAGGAAGAGAGCTGAAGAGTGTGGGGGCATGTTGGAAGAATGGTGGGCAGCAACTCTGAGAAAAGCAGTGCTGTGACATATTGTGGAGGGCCTTGAAAACCAAGCTAAGGAACTTGGTCTTAATTAGCATCAGGAGACCTCAGGAGGGATTGAAGTGTTTTGGGCAGAGAAATCACAAAACTAAAACTATGTATAAGAGACACAATATAGGCAGTGATTTGAAGAATGGACTGGAAAGAGCATAAAGGCAGGAAGACTTGTTAGGAGATGATTTCAAAGATCCATCTAGGAAGCAGGGAGGGCCCATCCTAGGATGGCGACAGTGGGAATGGAAAAATATTTTGGAGGTAGGACTTGGTAACTGCCTAGATGCAAGGGATAGATATAAAATGGTCAAAGGTAACCTCAAGATTCCAAGAATGGGTGAATGTAGTGCTACAAAAAGAAACAGTAAAGTCAGAAGGATGAGCGAATTTACAGGGAAAAGATATTGAGAGCAATTTGCAACACCAGTGAGATAGCCCAGGTTAGACAAATATTGTGGTCAATTAAAATAATGGGTCTGGATTTCATGAGAGATGTTAGGGATGGGGATACAGATCTGAGAGTCATCTGCATAAAGGTGTTAGCTGAAACCATAGGAGTGAATAAGATTACCAAGGGAGAAAGAGTAGAGAGAGAAAAGAGCTGAAGGCACAACTTTGGGAAACACATCTTTATGGAAAAAAAGAGACCCAAGAAGAATAAAGACACAACAAAATATTCACAGCAGCACTTTCTGTGGTAGCAAAGAACTGGAAACAAACCCATCAACTGGGGAATAAGCTAAACAAACAGTGGTACATGGATACAATAGAATATAACTGTGTTGTAAGAAATGCTGAACATGAAGAATACAGAGAAGCATTGGAAGAATTACATGCACTGATGTAAAGTGAAGTGACAAGAACCAGGAAAACAATATACACAAAAACTACAAAAATGCAAATGGAAAGAACCACCACCATCACCAATTAAGATTTAATGCTACAAAACTATAATGACTAAACCTGGCCTACTAGCAGCCACCTTGTTGTACAAGTCAGGGAACCATAGTTGTTGGAAAATGTATATGATATCCTTTCTTCTCTTATCTTTCCTCCAAATGCTAAATTATCAGATCTTCAGAAAACAAAACCTTACTGCAAGCCCTGAATGGCAGCATTCCTAATAACTCTCTCCTTTTTGTTCCTCCTTTTAAAAAGAATTTCTTAAAAGCCTAAATTGAACAGACAGGTAGTTCATTACCTTTGATCAGCAACATGCCTGTACTTAAGTCCACATAAGGGCACAGACCAGCTGTGCCTTGTCCATTGCAACCATAATTGTTCTCTGTTCTTCTCTTCCCTTCTTTTTTCCTCTTCTGTGGTGGCCAGTTATTCAGCTTTTATTCCTTAGGGTCTGCTTTTTTTTACTTTGTATTATTTCATACGGTCTTTTCCAGATTTCTTTATATGCCTTATATTTATTGATCTTAACTGCATGACAGCATGTCATGATATTGATGTACCACAATTTACTTAAACATTTCCCCTCTGTGGAACACAGAGACTGCTTCCAGGTTTTTGTTTTTGGTTTATTTGTTTTTTTCTTTTTGCAGTTACGAATAATACTGTTATAAAAATCTCAGTACAGCAAGTGCTTTTTTGTTATTTTGATAACATTTTTGTGTATACTCACAACAAGACTGTTAAACTAAAAGGCACGTAGATTAAAAGATGATACTTCTGCAAATGTTTAGTAAGGTTGCCAGATTAATTTCCAAAAAGATTATACAAATTTGCAATTTCACTGGCAGTTAAAGAAGCATACTTGTTTTTCCACAATTCTACCAGCATTAAGTTTTGCTGGTTTAAAATATTTTTGTAAATTTGATGTGTATGGTAGTATTTTCACTTCTATCTTTTCAACTAGTTATTAATCATCTGAAAATGTTCCGTTTATATCCTTGACCATTTATCCATTTGTGGATTTGGAGTAACCTTTGGGAATTCTTAGAAGTTCCTTAATGTATTTTAAATATCAAGTTATTAATCTCTTATGTTGGGGAGGAGGTATCCAGATCTGTGATTTCACTGGTGAAGGGAACTTTCAGTAAGGAAACTCCTTATTATGCAACTTCTACATGATCTCAGAGGTTAGGGGTTTTGCCCAGGGTCACAAAACCAGTTTATGTCAGAGGCAGATTTGAACCCAGATCTCCTTGTGTCCAAGACCAGCTTGCTTCTCATTATGCCATGCTACCTGTTTATTTATTATACTGCCACAAATATTTTCCCCTAAATCTGTTATTTTCCTTTTAGTTACATTACTTTGCTTTATAAATTTCACTGTAATGAAATAAATAATAAAGACATCTACCCTGCCTCCAAAAAATTCTGATTGTTGAACAGAAAACAAAAATCATCTTCCCTGCACAACTGAGATGAAGCCACTGTCCTGCTATAATTCACTGAGCTATATGGTTTAAGGTATAGGTCTAAATCCATTTCCTGTTAAACTGTCAACCAATGTTTCCTAAAATTTGTTAGATAATGTATACTTTCCCCAGGTTTTACGTTCCATACGTTTATCTAACACTATTTTAAAACTACATTTGCATAGATGTTCTATTCCATCGCTCTCATCCTCTATTTTTGACCCAGTTCCTAGTAGCTGGTGCTGTTTTAAAGCTTAGAAGGCAAGACCCCTTTCATCAACCTTCTCCCTCACCACACCGTTTGATGATATCCAGGTCGATTTGTTTCTCCCTATAAATTGCATTATTTGATCTAGTTTATACAGAAGTCCCTCAAAATTGATTGGTGCTGCATTTTTACTCTATTAATCCAACCCAGTCATGAACATTTCACATCTCTTCAACTACTTAGGTCTTTGTTTCTGCTATTATGGCTTTATATATGGATGTGTCCTGTCAATTCCTGGGTAGACTAATTCCAATCCCCCCAAAACGTCAGACTGTCCAATTCCAAATCAAGTAGATGCCACAATCTTTTCATCTCTCTTTTGCTGCTCTTCTTCCATTTTCTCATTTTATTCGGTGACCCTTCCCTACTGGCTTAGTTGATCAAGTACATTCAAGAGACTTTTTCCCACTGGCAGGTACACATCCTCCCTCTCTTCTAGTACATCCCCTCATTGCCAAACAGTGATTTACAATCACTAAACTGTGATTAAGCTCTATTCTATCCTCTGCTTCCTAAAAACAGTTTCCCTACCAAGCCCAAAGCGGTAGCCATCCGAGAAGCGAGTGCTGGCATTCCAGAACACACAAGCACTGTCCACATGCTGAAGGAAGAATTCTGCGGTTTTCTCTGCCGGAGAAAAAAGAATAATCAGTCAAGACTGGGTTCACCACAAGATCATCTGATTCAGCACAACAGCCAATTTGGACTTAAGGGCAACTGAACCAAAGCAGAATGAACACATGTACCCCTAGTGAGCTTTTGGGGGCCTTACAGGTGTCACAGAATATGCAAGGGCTAAGAAAAACTGGCTTTTCTGAACTATAGCAACCACAGCACTTCTCTGGTCCTTAGACAGGCCTCATGGAGGGCTGGACAATCATTCTCAAGCACACCTCAGCAAATAAACTTAGTTCTTCCCAGGGGTAGCCAGACCACAGCCCTCTTCATAAGTAAGGGGTACTGTCCTTCCAAAGGGAGAGCTAAATCTTCCCTGGCAGTTTGGTCACTGTGAGAAGGGCTACAACTATGGGGAGGATGAGACAGTGTGGGTGGGAGTATACATGTATACATGTGGGTGAGAGTATATATGTATACAAGCCTGTGGTGACCACGCCTCAGAGGCTCCACCACTTCTTTTGACAAGATGTACATCATGCTTTAGGGTTGCGAGGTTACTTCTTCTCTACTTTGGGAGGCTGAGAAGGGAGGAGGCAGACCTGTGCCTTCACTGATCTAGACTGGCAAATCCAAAAGAGGAAATTCCTTCGAACAATATAAAAGGCACCTGCTCTGAAACTTACGAGTTGTGGCCTGGAGGCCCTGAGAGTTAAATAAGTCCAATATCCAGTCAGAGGGTCTGTATGTGTTCAGAGGCCAGACTTGAACCCAAGTCCTTCTTAATTAATTAGAGACTAGTACTCTGCTCACCATGCCATTCTCCTTCGAGTATCACTAATACATATTAAATTAGGAAAATGATGCATAGAGGATAAAACAAAAGGCATATAAGAGAACTAGAACTGAGACTTCAAGTGTCTTTGAAGATAAAGACACTTCAGAAATAATAACAATCTGACATTTATATGGTATAATATAAAAAGCTACATTTTTCAAAGCGTTTCTTATATATTGCCTAATAGTTTGGTAACTATAATCAAAAAGGCTCTATCATGTACTGGCACAACCATAGGAACTCCTCATGACAGCCATGAAGGGATAAGGATGGGAAGGAACCAAGTGTGACCCAGTGAAATGGCCGGACCTCTGGATAGCCATCCATTAGCCACGTCCCCTTTAACCTGACTTCACACTGACCGTTTTCTGTCACAATGACATCTGTGTGGGAGCTGCCATATTTGTGGATATGGTCAATGGCTTCCTGTACAGTGTCCACCACTTCAATACAGCATTCCAGGTCTCCGTACTCTGTCCGCAGAGATTTAACCTCAGAAGGGCTAAAAGTCAAATAGGAAGCGAACTTGGGACCTGCATGAATTTTCACCTAAACGAAAGAAAATAGAGGGTAACAAAAAAAAGAAAGCCCACCTTTTCTCTCTTAGATCTAAACCTAAGACATCCCAATAATTCTCAATTCATGTAATTAGTCACCAAAGCATACTTCTATCTAGAGTTAACTTCTAGTCCTCCAGGATGAACTGAGAAGACCAAAGACCAAATTCTTTTCTCCTAAAGCAAAAGGTTGTAAGAGATAGGAAGCAAGAACAACAATTACATTAAAGATCCAGGATTTGGGGTAGAAGTTGAAAAATACTAAATGTCCACTGACAAGCATTTATTATTGGATATGGCCTCAATGTAACTTAAATTCTTCTAGTCTAGTAGAATCTTTGCTAAATGAATACTTAGCTAAAAATCACAATTCTTCACTAATATTGTTTTCTCCCTCAATTCTTCCTTTTATTTTGAAATTAAATACCAAAAAAGAAGCATTTTCATATGCATAACAATAGGAAGATTGTATATGAAACTAGAAATCTGTACTTCCTACTGCTTTTTAAAAAAAGTTTATATTTTCAAAACTGTCCAACTCATCTGTGCTTCCTTCTGAATCTCCTTCTGTTCTCTTTTGTACATTAAAAAAAGTGTCAATAGGCCACTTTTTTTGGTAGCATCACTATTGCTAACCCCTCTTCCCCACACCAAATATGTCCTAATTTTAAAAAATGAGAGAAAGAAAAAAATCTTGTAATAGGTATAGTCAAGAAAACATGTCACATCGTGGCTATATTCAAAAATGTGTTTATTTCTACATTCTGAGTCCATCATTTCTCTGTCAAGAGTTGAGCAACACACTCATCACAAGTCCTCTGGGGCTGATCGGTTATTAAGCCTTCCAAAACTGTTTTCTTTTACAACATGGTGTTTATTTATTAAACAAATTCACTGACTTTGTGATGACTTCTGAGATAAGTGGAAACAATCCAAGTATGGGAAAACCTGGATTAAAATCACTATGAGATAGTTAGAGGGGATGTGGGAAAAATAAGACAGCTGGAGGGGATGTAGGAAAAATGAAACATTAATGTATGATTGGTGGAGTTGTGAACTGATTATTCTATAGAGCAATTTGGAATTATGCCCAAAGGGCTATAAAACCAGGCATACCCTTTGACATAGCAATACCACTACTAGGTCTATATTACAAAAGAGATTAAAAAACAAAAAGGAAAAGGAACTATATGTACAAAAATATTTTTAGCAGTTCTCTTCTGGGAGTAAAGAATTATAAATTGAGAGAATGCCCATCAATTGGGGAATGGCTGAACTCAAGTTGTGGTATGTAATTATGATGGAATACTACTGTACTATAAGAGATGATGAGTTGGATGCTCTCAGAAAAACCTGGAAAGACTGACATGGACTGATGCAAAATGAAATACAGTGGGTACAAAGTAACAGCAATACTGTAAGATGATCACCTGTGAATGACTTAGCTATTTCCAGCAATACAATGCTCCAAGACAACTCTGCAAGACTTGGGATGAAAAATGTTCCATACCCAGAGAAAGAACTGATGGTGTGGGAATACATATTGAAGCATACTTTTTTTTACTTTATTTTTCTTGAGTTTTTCTGTCTGTTTTCTTTCACAACATGACTATTATGGATGGATATGTTTTGCATGACTACACATATATACCCTATATGGAATTTCTGCCTTCTCAATGTGGGGGAGGGAGGGAGAGAATTTGAAACTCAAAGTTTTAAAAACAAATGTTAAAAATTGATTTTACATTGTAACTGGGGAAAAATTAAATACTAAATAAATACAAAATAAAATAAAATCACTATGATAAAATATAGCCTCTTATTTTTGGCTATATTTTGAGGTTTCTATAAATATTCAAGCAATGTAATGTATTCAAACTTCAGTGACTGTGACCTAATACCAGAACCTGGCACATAATGAAAGCTAATAAATGTTTACTGACTGATGGGTTATACCATAGGATTTGTGTATCTACATGTATGAGCTCAAATACAAACAAACCTACATTCAATTTGCAGATTTCTCTCTTTGGGGACCAGTTTATTTTGCATGGCTGATATAGAGAGAAGGAACACAAGAGGTAAGGTACCACTCTTTATGACTTCACCATAAACCCCAATCTGGATGTCCTAATTGGTTCCTCCTTTTCCAGCAATAGACTAGAAAGGAAGAGTCTTAAACCTAAGGGTAAAGATATTCACAGATCTACACTGCCTTCTTCATTGCTCCTCAAATTCACAAGGTAAAACAGAGTACTTGTTACCTTGTGGATTACAGGAAAAGCAATCCCAGTGATCTTTAGCCAAACCATTCTATGCTTACGACAGCCTAATGTATGGACATGCTGATGATCTCACCTGTTCTACCCTCAGCATGTCAATGATCTGGTCAAACAATGGTGTTCTCAGCAGATCTCGATGGATTAGCAGAGTTTCCAGTGCATTACAAGCAGCTGGATATTCACACTTAGAGTCTCTCACTGAAAGGAAAAGAATAGACAGGCATTGAAATTAGGAGTTCTGAGAGGGGGAAAAAAATTCTCAATAAAATGAAGTCTAACCTCTTCATCTTACCTAGTCTGGTGACTTTATCAACACTAGCCTCGCTGTCTACATACATGTGGCAGATCCCTTCACTGTGACCCATCACTGGTATTCCTTTGGCAGCTTTCTGAATGTCTCTGACCAATTGAGAGGAGCCACGTGGAATGATCAGGTCAATCAACTTATCTAGACGGCAAAGGTCCTCAACTTCTTCTCTAGTATTCACCTGTGAGGACCAGGGAAGGAAACCTAGTCAGTTCTCTCTACACACCCTGTTCACCAAATACAATATAAATGCCAAATAAAAAGGCATTACCTAATAATAAGGCAGCATTTCAGAAAAGTCTATGGCCCTTGATTGTTAGGAATCTAAAACCTTCACAAAAATAACAGCAGCTAACTGTACACCGGTGAAGGCAGAAGTATCAGCCAGCTCCCTTCTCAGAGTTTCATTTCTCCTCTCTGCAGCTTCTGAGACCCTCCAACACCTCGCCCCCGCCCCCGCCACGGCTTCCATGGCTCTGCATCCTCAGTTTCCTTTTTACTGGTCTGACCATTCCTTCTCAGTTCACTTTTCCAAGTCATTTTCCTACACCCCCTACTAAGCATGGACATCCAAAAAGCTCTATGCCAGCCTTGACTTGTCTTCCTATACTGTCTTCGGTGATCTCATCGCGTCTCACAAATGGAAGCATCATCCTATGTAAATGACTCTCAGATTCTCTCCTAAATTCCACTCCCATACTGCCAGCTGCATTTTCCACAAAATTACTGCTTCTCCAAACATCAAAAACAAAACAGCGCTTGCCCTTATGAAGAATGTTCTTCCACTTTACTGGACTGGAAGTGAGAAAAGATGTACACAACCAAGATGAAGAAACAGGCCCAAGGCTACAACAGTCATGGGGCTGACCCAAGATTCAAACCCAGGTCTATTGTATCATGCTGACATTATTATTCTCACTTAAAAGATGAGGAAACTGAGGCCAGGTCCTATAGCATCAGCATTACCAGGCAATGGGGAAAGGAGTCAGAGCTGGGCCTGGTGAGTGGAGGCCTCAAGAGCACCGCATCCACTGCTGCTCTTGCCTCCATTCTCTTCAGGAGGCCATACTCCATGCAACAGCTCTACCCTCTGCCATGCTCCATCACCTCCTCTCATTGTGGTCCTTCCATCTAGGAGCCCCCCAAGTTCCATACCCATAAACCTTCCTGTATTGTCCCAGTTCTCCACAATCACTTCCTCCTCTTATGTAGCACAGTACATGTTGCCAAATCTTAGCAGTGGCCCAGTATAAAATCACTACACAAGGACTCAGGGATACCTGAGTTCAAATCCCCACCTCAGACACTTTATTTGCTGTATGACTCTGGGCAAGTCACTTAACTTACCTCAGTCTGAGTTTTCTCATGTTTAAAATGCAGATAATCTAGCAGGTCTGTTGTGAGGATCAAATGCCATAAAGTTTGTACTGAGCTTTGAAAAAACCTTGAAGTGCTATTAAATACTAGTTGTAAAAATTCTTGTAGTATAGCATGTATTATTTTAAAGTTGTTTTTATATACATACCCCATCTACTTAATTAGATTATTACCTCCTGAAGGAAAGAAAAATGCCTAAACCCTCTGTATCCTACGAGTCTAGCAAAATCTCTCTATGCGTGAAATCCGTACGTCACTTAGTAAGGTTGGGTTTGAAGAAATGAAGTGTAGCTCCACGTATACCTAACTATCATGACCATCCCACCCTCCCCATTCATCTCTCATACACCAAAGATTTTCTTTCTGTTGTTCTTTCATTCATTCTTGCAGACCTACCAGCTGCACTGCATCCCTGACCCCATGGAGGGAGAGCGCCTCCTGAGTGAGATGATGCAGAATTCGGTTGCTATGGGCTGCCTCTTTTCCTCCTTTGAGAAGCAAGCCGTTGCCACTTGCAATAGCCAAGGCAGCCACCTAAAGATCAAAGGAGAGACAGATGGGACAAAAAGTAGCCACTTAATATTATCCATGTAAACTGAAATAAGAATTCCCAAATTTGTGTAAACAGTAACCTTCCTAGCACCACGCACCACACCCCACACCATCAAAGGCAGATCCCAACACAAGTGACTGGGATGTAGCTTTATGAGTGGTGCAAAGCCACCTGGGTACATGTTTTTGTGAATCTCATTTGCCATAGTTTAATATGAATATGTGGAGAAGAGAGGAGGGAACCTGCCAGTCCCTGTACAGCTAGAGTATCATTTCTTAGACAGCTCACACTGTGGAAATTGAAAGATTCCCCAGGCTAGACTTAAGGTTTAGTCATTCTGCTTAATGTTTTAATGATACTGGCCACAATGATGTTCAAGAGGAAGTAGTGTATTGCAAGGGTGTTCAAAACATCCTGACCTGATGGCTTTATGAACACCTCAAGATGAAGAATCATTTGTTGTGGTAGCTCAACGTAAGGACAAAGACTTTGCCAAAAAGTTCTCCAGATGGCTCAGAGAGAATTCCTACAACTTCTATAAAATAATTGATTGTCTGGGTAGAAAATAGCCTGGATACTTAATGGACCATGCAGGGACCTAAGCAGAGACTTGGGACCTGAGACCCACAGACAGGACTTCAACCAGAGGAAGGCACAGGATCTTTGGCAAGATGAGGCTGAAGAGTGGATTTTATCACAACAATTTAAAGAGTCTAAGGAGTATATGATAGATCCATGGATGAACTCAGCCTTCCCCAAGTGAAAAGAATGTGAAGGCCAAAAAAAAGAAAATATACATAATGACTACAATGCAAACAGAAAGAGCCACACACAAACAAAAAATGAATGTTACAAAATTACATAGCACAGGCATGACTCCAAAGAAGAGACAGAAGACAACTTCATTCCATTGCTCTGCAATTGGGGTGTCCATGACAGTGGTACACAGCTTATATTTTCAGACTTTTTCAACACACTGATCAGTCTGGGTGATTTTTTAAAGTATTTTTAAAGTATTTTTTGGAATATGTCACGGCTCTCTTGGAGGGGTAGAAAGAGGTATTCTGAGGGAAATTTTGGGGACATTAAAAAAAAATCAATACAAACTTATTAAAACAAAACAAAACAAAACCAGGAGTGGAGGAAACGCAAGATATCTGAGGAAGAGTTAAAAGAAAACAGAACTGTGCTTAATGAACAGGAATCCCCTGATCCAGATGAGCTATATCTTAGGGTACTAAAAAGAGTAATAGATACTGCTGTTGAGCCATTGCTGATGACCTTTTAAAGATCTCAAAGCAGGGAAGAGCTGCCAAAGGACTAGAAGAGGAACTACTCCAATCTTAGAAAAGGGAAGTGAGTAAAATCCAGAAAGCAGAGGCTAGTGAATTTGATTCTATTCCAGGCAATGTTTTACTGCACAATATTAAAGTGATGGTTTGTGAGCAGATAAAAAGGGAAACAGTTGATAAAAGAGAACATGGCTTCATCAAAACTGATTTATACCACATCAACCTCATTTCCTTTTCTGACAGAACAATCAGACTGGTAAATCAAGGAATGCTATTAAAGTAGAATATTTAATGTTTATAAAAGCATTCGATGAAAGCTCTTATGCTATCTCTGTAACATGTACAGAGGTGGGCTAGATGCTAATAAAATTAGATGGACTTAGAACAAGCTAAACGATCATCTCTGAAGACGACTCATTAATGGGTCAATGTCAATTTGGAGGGCTGGTCTTTAGTGGAACACTTCAGGGATTTTTTTATCAGTCACTTGGATAAATCTATAGAAGTCATAGTTGCCAAGTTAGCATATTTATACAAAACTGGGACAGCTAACGTGCCAGACGACAGCTGAAGATTCAAAACTAACTTGGCAAGCTAGAAAAATGGACCACACCTAATAAAATCAAAGGTAAAGTGATACGTTTGGATGCAAAAATTCAACTTCACAAGTATATAACAGGAAAGTGTAGCTACACAAACAAAAACCATGGAGAAGGTGTGAGAATTTAAATGAGAAATGGCAAAAAAAAAAAAAAAAAAAAAAAAAAAGGTTAAAGCTATCCTAGACCTTACTGACAGGAAGAGTGACCAGAACAAAGAAAATGGCAATTCCCCAGGATTCCACTTTCACTGGACCACATCTGGAGAACTAGGCTCAGTTCTGGGCATCACATTTTAGGAAGGACACAGACTGGCTAAAGAAAATCTTGGCTGATTAAAGAAACTGGAAATAGAACCTGAAAAGAAGTATCTGGGGGCTGAGAGTAGTAGAGACATGATATTAATCTTAAACATCTGAAGGACAGGCTATCACAGAGAAAAGGAATTCCACCTGACCCCCAAGGACAATTGTTAGAAGTATCAAGGGAAGAGTCAGGCATGATGTCAGGCAAAACTTTCTAACCATTTAAGTACCCTAAAGTAGCTCAAGTAGTCTGGGACGGTAATGGCCTCCACCTCACTGGAAGTCTTTAGCAACAGCTAGTTGGATGGTCACTTATCAAGAATACTGGTGCGAGGATATTACTGAGATACTATAGCTACACTAGATGATCTGATAACCCTTCCATCTCAGGAATTCTAGGAAATAACATTGGGAATGTCAGCTGTGGGACATTGTGGGATGTTGGAGTACTGTGGATGTCCTTTTATCTCAAAGAAATTAAGCTCTCTTTTGCTATCTTGTGGCTGGAATACTTACACAAGAGTTGCTATCAGTCTGTTGGGCTGTGCAATAGAGAGACTTTCTCCTGGAGGGCTTAAGCTAACAGAAGCTGAGTATGCCTTTGAGATTATTTGGACATTCCTAGAGTTAATGTCTCTATTATTAGGACAACCTACTGACAACCACTACGACTCTGAAATCTACTTGAGTAAACCCAGAATCCATTTTTTTTCATCCATTTATTGAAGCTCTTTTAAACATAAATTCTGTGTCTAATCAGGCATCTTGTATTACTTACTTGGGTCAAATCCCAGCAAACAGGGTGTCACTGCTACATACCTGTGGAAGACAGTCAGGGCGGGATTCAAAAATCACCAAAAGGACTCCAATTGGAACAGTAACTTGCTCTAGTTCCAAATCTTTTGCAATTCTTGTTCTGCGCAAGACACGCCCAACACTGTCCTGGGAGGAAGCAGCAATCTGACGTAATCCGATGGCCAAACTATTCAGTTTAGATGTAGACAAGCTTAATCGTTTTAGCAGGGGGGATGCTAGCCTCCCTGGAATAAGAGAAGAGTAAGTATGAAGGGTTAATGATAAATTGGCAAACTTCTAGGTAGAGTATTTCTAACTACAAATTAAAATTTATTAACAATTAATTAAAGAATGTGAAAATTTATAGCTCTACAATTTTATTAAAGTTTTGTTCGTAAGTCAATTTTGTTTCCCTGTGTGATTTTAGTATTGCCAAGGCATGGAGTGGGTGGGAAACATTCACCAGAACATTCTTTCAACATCTTTTGCCTTTGCTAGTTTTGCATTTCTGCTGTCACAGGCAGATACACTGGAAGGACCCAAGGCATTTATTTGCCTTATGCAATATCCCATTCAATCCGGTGATATATCAGGACCTCATTTTCCCTTGCTTCTGAGCAGCCATCAGATAAAAACAACCAAAAAAGTCAAAATCCCAACCATTCTATGACGGTATTTTTATGAGTTAATTTAGTTATGTTAGCAATACAACCTAGAATTCATACCTATTCAATTCTTTCAGTAATTTAGTATTTCTAGAATGTGACAGGTTTAAGAACATACTGGAGTTTAAGAAATAAAAATTAAGTTGTTACTGGGGGCACAGCATGTATTGAGGTACTGTAAAATTTAATTAAGATGGCATTTCCGACCTCTGGGAGCTTTCAGACTCATAAAATAATAAGACATAGAAGCAGATAATATAATGCATAGCCAGTGTGTTACAGAGGGCAAAATCAAACACCGCAGGATGCCATGGGGCACAGTTGTTGATAACACACAATGAATATCAAAGAAACCTTGGTGGATGAGGTGGCCTGACCTCATCACTGACTTAGGTTTTTAGGGTCAAAGGAATCAAAGAGTCAGGAAGAGAGAGGACAACATCCTAGACATAGGGAAGAGCACAAAAAGAACATATTCAAAGAATCACAAAACACCTAGTGTCATAAAGAGCCACAGAGGTTATCTAGGTCAATCTATACATGAACAAGTTTCCCCCAGACAAGGTACTAGACAGACTTCTTTTTTAAGACCTCCAATGGTGCTGGGGGAAGACCCACCATCTCTCCCAAGGCACCTCATCCCATGTTTGCAGAGTTCCAAGGGTCATGAAAATTTTCCTGACATTAAGCTTCAATTGGCTTCTTTGTAAAATCCACCCACTACTCCCAGTTCTGACCTCCAGTGGTGAATGATCAGGAGACAAAGGCTGGCTAGAACACAGAATAAATAAGGGGGGGAGGGATTGTAAAATAAGACAAAGCTGGAAAAGAAAAGAGCCATCCCTCACACTCCTGGCTCAGTAATCCCTACATAAAATACTGCATATTTGGGTGTAAAGAGAACCTGAAAATCAGGATGAAAGCAACCCTGCATTGTTCTGAAAACATGAAAGTACAAGGGTTGCATGAGGCTCTGGGCTTGGCCATTTTACCGCTACTATGAATGCCTACATCTGAGGCTCCTTATTTGTAAAATGAGGGGTTACACTAGATGACCTAAGTAAGAGCCATACCAGCTACAAATCTATAAGCAAAAATATAAACAACTTAGTAATTCTTCTTTGTGAAACAATTTTCATGAAAAGGAGAGTATATTTTGCAAAAAAATCACAATAAAAATGTTTCCATTGTAATGGGAGGTTAAGAGTGGACTTTACTGAAAGCTTCATTCTCCATTATTTTAATATTAAATCCTATCCTATTTACTGACTTATTCTGAATCAGTACAACTGCAGGTAAACATGCTTATTAAAGTAAATGATGCTGGCCAATACATACATAAAATAGAATCCCAGGTCTTCTGCTTATATAAAGCCAATGCCGCTTTCACTGGACAAGATGAAAAAAAACTCAATAACACACCATACACACACGGCATAAGGATCACTCTGCTTTGGTGCTCAGCCAGGTCTGTGGCTGCGTGGAAAGGCCCATAAAGCACATTCTCTCCAACTCTCAGCGTAGGTTATGTTGCAGCAACACCTGCTGGTTACCAGGAGCACTGCGCTTTCAAACACTATCAAGACAAAGAGGGAGGCAGGAGCTGGCTGCCCACAATCTCTGCTCCATAGAAGAAACCCACAAACTTAGTAAGTTTAAGATTATGTTTTCTACTCAATTCTATGGGTAATCCTATACTTTTTATTAGGGGATATTTTAAATTTTTCAATTTTGAAACATCTGACAAGATGAATTCTGATTAAAGTCTAAGAAAATTAAAGGCAGGAAAGCGAAGAATAAAAAACAGTAGCTGGCATCTCAATCATATTTTCAAGTAAAAAAATACTAACAATGACTACACTTCTCTTAGACAGCCATTAATAACCTTATTTTGTTTAATCTCTTTTAGTCTAGGTTCTGCCTGATGCCTTTTCTGCTTGAACAGGAAAGGTGTAATTACTCTAAGCTGCCATGATGTACACAGAGCTGATGACCTAAGCGTCGTATGGTCCAGCTCCCCATCTGGGCTCTCTATGACACTTTCCTGAAGCCTTCTGCTGCATCCCGAGGAAGGAGAGGGGACTTCCCCTTCCAAAGTTTATGCCCCCGGATTTGTAACTTTGTCCCTCTTGTTAGCCCTGTCCTGTCTCCTGCAGAAAGCACAGCAGGAAACAACATCCAGGATACACATAAGCGATTTTCTTCAAAATGCAAAAGTTTCTTCCAAGTCGGCCCTGCTCCACTCCCCTTAGAAGCTAGCTAGCTGTCTCCTCCTGTAGTCCTGCTCCTTGGGGTTCCCATCTTTTCTTACTATCTTCCCCTACCATCCCGCTGCAGCCAAAGGTCTGTCTTGAGGTCAGTTAGTCAACATGTATTGCTTGCTGTGTGCTACGTACTGTGCTAAGCAAGCAAAAAGCAAAACCAATCTTTGCCCTCCAGGAGCTTACATTCTAATTGGAGGAAACAAGTACAGAAAAAGGTACATACAAGTTGCATATAGACTAGATGGAAGACAGACTTAAAGGGGAAGGCACCAGCCACTGAGGGTAATAGGAAAGGTCTCCTGGAGGAGGAAGCCAGGGATTCCCACATGCTGGAGTTAGGACACAAAGCATTTCAGCTACGGAGGACAGCCACTGCTAAGGCATGGAGAAAGGAGATGAAGTTGTGTCTGAAGAACAGCTAGGATGGCTGGAGTGAAGAGTCCATGGAAGGCAGTGGTGTTAAAAGATTGGAAAGATATGAAAGACCACACTGTGCAGAGCTTTAAATGCTAAACAGAGGACATTCTAGTTGCTCTAGGGGTAATACGGAGGAAAAGAAAAGAAGGAAAGAGAAAGATATACCCAGCTTAATGCAGAACAGGAAGGACAGATAAGATTTTCTTTAAAGGAGCAATGCAAAGAAACAGAAGAAAACAAGAGAACAGGAAAGATGAGATCTCTTCAGGAAAACTGGAGACATCAAGGGAATGTTTTGTGCAAAAATGGGCATAATAGACAAATAATGTAGGGACTCCACAGAAGCAAAAGATATTAAGAGGTGGCAAGAATACAAAAAAGAACTATACAAAAAAAAACCTTAACATCACCAATAATCACAATGCTGTGGTTACTGATCTAGAGCCAGACATCTTGGAAAAGGAAGTCAAGTGGGCCTTAGGAAGCACTGCTAACAATAAGACTAAGGGAGGTGATGGAATTCCAGCTGAGCTATTTAAAACCTTAAAAGACTAAGCTGTTAATATGCTAGCCTACTGGAAAACTCAACAGTGGCCACTGGATTGGAAAAGTTCAGTTTACACCTTGATTCTAAAGAAGAGCAATGCCAAGAACATTCAAATTACCAAAAAGTTGCTCTCATTTCACACATCAGCAGATTATGCCTAAGACCCTGCAACCTAGGCTTCAAAGACATGTGAACTAACAAGTATCATAAGAATAGACTGGTTTTCAAAGAGACAGAAGAACAAAAGACCAAACTGCCAACATTTGTTGGACTATGGAGAAAAGGGAGTTCCAGAAAAATATCTATTTCTCCTTCTTTGACTACACTAAAGCCTTTGACTGCGCAGATCATAACAAAACGTGGTGAGTCCTTAAAGAGATGGGCGATCTTACCTGTCTCCTGAGGAACCTATATGTAGGCCAAGAAGCAAGTTAGAAACAAACATGAAACAACAGACTGGTTTAAGATTAAACATCCGGCAAAATACCATTATGTGAATATATATATAAACATCATGTGAAATGCCAGGCTGGATTGAATCCAAAGCTGGAATTAGGGCTGCTGGGAGAAATATCAACAATCACAGATACACAGATGATACTACTCCAATGGCAGAAAGTGAAGAGGAATTAAGAAGTCTTTTGATGAGAGTGAAAAAGAAGAGTATAAAAGCTGACTTGAAGCTTAACACTGAAATAACTAAGATCCTGGCAACTGGTCCCATCACTTTCTGGCAAATAGAGAAAAAATGGAAGCAGTGTCAGATTTTATATTCTTGGGCTCCAAGATCACTGCAGATGGCAAACCACAGCCATGAAATTAAAAGACATTTGCTCCTTGGAAGGAAAACTATAGCAAGTCTGGTTGTTGTTCAGTTGTGTCTGATTCTTTGTGACCACATTTGAGGTTTTCTAGGAAAAGATACTAGAGTGGTTTGTCATTTTTTTCTCCTGCCCAATTTACAGATGAGGAAACAAAGACAAACAGGGTTAAGTGACTTGCTCAGGGTCACATAACTAGTAAGTATCTGAGGCCGGATTTGAACTCAGGTTTTCCTGATTGGCCCAGAGTTCTATCTACTGTGCCATCTAGCTGCCCTAACAGCAAATCTGGACAGCATACTAAAAAGCAGAGACACTACCTTGCCAACAAAGGTCTGTTGTAGTCAAAATTATGACTTTTCCAGTAGCACAATGTATGGCTATGAAAGATGGACTATAAGGAAAGCTGAACTCCACAGAACTGACACTTTCAAATTGTGGTGCTGGAGAAGACTTTTGAGAGTATGTTGGACAGCAAGGAGATCAAATCAGTCAATACTTAAAAGAAATTAACTCAATTCCAGATTGCTCTACAAAATAGTTGGATCAGTACATACAACCACTAACAATGAATTAGTGAATCAATTTTTCCACATCCCCTCCAAAATTTGTCACTTTCCCCTTCAATCATTTTAGCCAATCTGATAGGTGTAAAATTATATTTTTGACCCAGAAATACAACTATTAGGCCTATTTCCAAAGATGATTTAGGAAGAAATAAAAAAACCTATATGTTCTAAAATATTTATAGCAGCTCTCCCTGTGGTGGCAAAGAACTAAAAATTGCAGTGATCCCTGTCAACTGGGGAATGGCTGAACAAGTTGTGGTATATGATCATGATGGAATACTACTGTGCTATAAGAAATGAGGAGCTTGTTGATTTTAGAAAAACATGGGACAGATTTGCATGAAATAATTAAGAATAAAATGAGCAGAACTAAGAGAATGTTGTCTACAGTAACAGTAATATTATTTTAAGAACAACTTTGAGAGACTAAGTCATTATGACTATTATAAATACCCAAATTAACCACAAAGGACATATGAAGGAAGTCATTACCTGCATTCAGAGAAAGAACTGAAGAATATATATATAGACTGATTTTACACACACACACACACACACACACACACACACACACACACACATTTGTGTCTAATGACAGCCATCTTGGGGTGTGGGAGAACAAAAAAAAGGTTAAAAAAAGGAAATTTACATGATAACCTTATTATGTATTTAAAAGATACAAGCTGTAACTAACAGATTTGCAGTTTTGTGTGCAATTGTGTGATTTTTAATTCGTCTATGTCGTGGAAATGCCTGTTTTATTTCATAAATTTAAAATAAAATTTAAAAAATAATTCAGACTATTCACTGGAAAGTCAAATACTGAAGCTGAAGCTTAAATACTTTGGCCACATAATAGGAATACAGGACTCACTGGATAAGACTGCTGTTGGGAAAGGCTGAAGGGAAAAGGAAAAAAGGGACGGCAGAAGATGAGATGGACAGACAGTGCCAAGGAAGCAAGGAATATGAGCTTGGACAGACTTCAAGGGATAGTAGAAGGGATAGTAGAAGACAGTAGAAGATAGTAGAAGGGCCTGGCGTGCTATGGTTCCACAGGGTCACAAAGAGTTGGACACAATCAAACAATAGAACAACAAAACAAAAAGCCAGTGGTGTTTAATAAGTTATAGTGTGATATGAACCCACCTACGTTTTTATTAGCCATTGCAACCAAGATCAGGAGGGAAGCAGAAAACTGGGAAAGAATTTTTACAACCAATGTCTCTGATAAAGGCCTCATTTCTACAATATAGAGAGAAGTGAGTCAAATTTATAAGAATACAAGTCATTCCCCAACTGATAAATGGCCAAAGGATATGAACAAGCAGTTTTCATATAAAGACATTAAAGCTATCTACAGGCACATTTAAAAATGCTCTAAATCACAACTGATCAGAGAAATGCAAATCAAAATAACTCTGAGGTACCACATCACACCTATAAGATGGGCTAACATGCAAAACAGGAAAATTATAAATTCCAGAGAAGATGTGGGAAAACTGGAATACTATTCATTGTTGGTAGACTTGTGAACTGATCCAACCATTCTAGAGAGCAATTTCGAACTATGCCCAAAGGGCTATAAAAATGTGCATACTCTTTGACCTGGCAATACCACTTCTAGGGCTGTATCCCAAAGAGATTATTAAAAAGGGAAGAGGACCCACATGTACAAAAAGATTTATAGCAACTCTTTTTGTTGTAGCCAAGAACTGGAAATTGAGGTGATGTCCTTCAATTGGGGAATGGCTTATAATGGTAAGGGAATTTGAAGATCTCCCCTGCCCCTTAATGGGCCTCATTTGGAACCCAACAAGAGAAGCTTGCTTAGGGGAGGCTTGTTTTTCAGAAAGGCCCACACGTTTTGTTACTTTGTAATTAGGCAGTGGGTCACAAATACACACACATACACACACACACATACACACTCTGAAGTAAGATTTTGCTTTGGGGCTCACTTATGGGAAGAGCTGTGTGATTTGGTCAGATGAGACTCTGGGTAGCCATTGAGCTCACCTGGCTTTGAAAACCCATATACCGGTGCCTCTCTCTCTGATAACTAACTATGTATGTAATGGTCAGACAGCTAGAAGCCCTGTCTGCTGGTCTATTGAATTGTGTTGTTTTTTTCTCTGTATTTTTTATTTGCTTACAATTTCTGTTTCTATTTTTTGAAGTTTAGGGTGCTGACTTTTTCCCCAGAACTAAATGAATGATATACGTTTGATTAAAATAAGATTGTTAACCCCTTTTGAGTTGCTTTCCTTTAGAAAAGCAGATCAAAGAACCTGTGCTAGCAGTCATCCAGGGTATGCTAGGGTGCTTGCTGATACATGGCTGAAAAAGTTGCAGTATAGGAGTGTAATGGAATACTACACCGTACTATAAGAAATGATGAGTAGGCAGACTTCAGAAAAACCTGCAAAGACTTTTATGAACTGATGCTAAGTAAAGTGAGTAGAACCAGAAGAATATTGTACACAGTAACAGGTACATTGTGTGATGACTGACTTTGACAGACTTGGCTCTTCTCAGCAATGCAAGGACCTAAAACAACTCCAAAAGACTCATGATGGAAAATGCCATTCACATCTAGAGAAAGAAATATGGAGTCTGAATGAAGAGTGAAGACTATTTGCTCTCTTTTTGTTTTGTTCTGTTTTGTTTTTTCTTTCTCATGGTTCCTCCCATTTGTTCTAATTCTTATATATAACACGACGAATATGAAAATATGCATAATAAGAATGCATATGTAGAGCCTATATTGGACTGTATGCCATCTTGGGGAGGGTGAAGGGGGGAAGAGGCAGAGAAAATTTTAAACTTATGGAAATAAATGCTGAAAACGAAAAAATAAATAACTTTAAAAAAAAAGAAAAAAAATCACTTTCTTGTGGCAGTAGCACAGTGAGAGAACTAGGCAGAAAGAACAATTAAAGAACTAATGAGTCAAGTGAAAAATGATGAGGGCCTGAATTTGGATAGTGTAGCAAAAGAGGAAAGTTGTGAAAGATGAAGAAAAAGAAATTACAGTATTTGGCAATGAATTAGAAACATGGGAGGAGCCAGTGGGAGGAAGCCAAGATGATGAGGTTGTAAACCTGTGTGATCAGAAGGAAAACACTCTCAAAACTAACAGGGAAATTGGGAAAAAGTGAGTTGTGGAGAAGAATGATTTCTGTTTTCAATCCGCCTGCTCTGAAATGCCTATGGGTCATCAAGCTTTAGGCAACCAACAGCAGGTGGTGATATGATAATGGAGCTCAAGAGAGAGATGAGAGCTAGAGTAACAGATGTGGGAAACATCTGCATAGAGATAACTGAACCTATGGGAGGCAATGAGGTCACTAAAGTGAAACAGCATGGGACAGATGTGGGAAACATCTGCATAGAGATAACTGAACCTATGGGAGGCAATGAGGTCACTAAAGTGAAACAGCATGGGAGAAGAGAGGAAGCCTTGGAAGGTGATATGAATGATGACCAAGCAGACAAGACTGAGGAGTGCTCAGACAGGTGGGAGGAGAATCCAGAGAGAAGTCATGAAAATCCAGAGAAGCAAGCATCCATAAGAAGGTGTCAAATGCTGCAAAGAGAGCAAGGAGGCCAAGCCTCTGAGTTCTGATTTCCTGACCTACAAAATAGGGACAAAAACAAGTACAACATCTCTGTTTCGGAGCTGTTGTGAGAATCAAGCCAGATAATTTGTATTAGTCTTCACAAACATTGAAGTGTTTTAGTATAACTGTCAACTAAGTCCTAGTGTGTTTTTTTTTACAGTCATCCTATTAACTCCCATTTACTGATAACACCTTTCCCCTTCCTTCTGTGTGTACTGTGCCCCATTCAGCTCTCCTAAGGCTCTCACCTCAATGAGCATATCCACAAGTCTTCCAAATCTCAGGTCCACCACTCACCAACCTCAAACCACAGAGCAGTCACTTAACCTCTCTGTAATTAAGGAGATCAGGCTAAATGACTGGGAAGGGCTTCCAGCTCTAAAATCTACCACCACTAAAGAGATTCAAAAGGATGATCTACAAATCTGAACAAAAGAGGAATCTCAGATATTCTAAGAATTAGCCTCCTTCCTCAAGTAACAATCCTCAATTGGTCATACAAGTCTGATAATGGTTGTTTTTAGACAAAGGCTAGCTATTAACAAAATCAGTCTTTACTTCATAGTCACACTTCATGAAGATCCAGAAGAACACAGAATTAAAGGAAAAGGCTGCAGACAATGTATAGTCACCTATCAAGTGGAACCTAGACCTCCATTATTTCATAGCTCAGAAGTGTCCAACACGTAGCCTACAACACTCCCAAGCGTGGACCAAACCAGATTAAAATGTAACTGAGAAATATTTAACAAAATAATTAAAAATACAACATAAATAATGTTAAGATGTGGTTTTCTGGGGCAGTTAGGTGACACAGTGAATAGAACACCAGCCCTGGGGTCAGGAGAACTTGAATTCAAATCCAGCCTCAGACACTTGACACTCACTGTGTGACCTTGGGCAAGTCACTTAACCCCAATCACCTTCTTCCCTCCAAAAACAAACAGAGAAAAAAAGAAAAAGTATTTTTTCCCCTTTATTTTAGCATAATTTCTGACATGACAGACTTGCCTTTCATGGAAAGAACACCAATGGGGGAGGGGAGGAATATGGCATTACGCCTTCTAAATAGATTTTCAGGACGTGGGGTTACCTTTACCCTCTGCCTCTTCCAAGTCTTTCTTGTTGGCCAACAGGATTTCTTCCCGCTGGTCAGTCAGGAGATCAGCAAGCCGGTAGATAATCTCTGCTCGCTAGAGAGAAAGGCAGCAGTGTGAGAGTTGGAAACAAAAGCAAAGTACCTTAAGTGAGACAAAAAATGCATCACTCACATTACCAGCACAAGACATCCTACTCCTAAAGTGATATTTTGACCCTCTTTGGCAACAATCCCCTAATGCCATTCATTTTTTTTCTTCCCACTTCCTCATTTCTTACCTCTCTCAATTATTCCTCCCCTATTCCTTTCCCTTTCTTTATTAAATATTTATTGAGCATGCAACAAAATGTAAGCCATATAAATCACACAACTGCCATACCTAAGCCCGGAGTGCCTATAACCAGCATGAAATACATTACATTAAACAGGTCAAAGAGCTCTCCACCCATGAGACCACACTTTCTCTCCATAACAATAATAGTTCGTAAAGTATTTTATATAAATTCTCATTTGACCCTCACAATAAGCCTATAAAGTATTATTAGCCCCAATTAAAAGAAAACTGAAGCTCAGAGAATTAATAAATTTAACCTGGTTAATAAAAAGCTGAGTTGGGAATCAAGCTCAGGTTTTCCCAACCCCAAGTCAATACACCTGCCATGAAGCCATTCTTCCTCTCGCACATATTGACAGCAATAACAAAGACACTGATTCTTAAATGTTAGACTTGGCTTCTAGATCTTTATTTCAACTAGTCTTATTTAGTAGGCTTTGCTAGTGGAGAAACACAGGTCTTCAGCCAGGCTAATTCCGTAGAGCCAGATGAGAACTCCAGACCATCCCACAATGATGGCCTCCTCTGCTCTTTCTCCCACTTCCATTTGTTATCCAAATCCTCATTCCCTTCCCCAGGCAAAGGTACTTCTCGGGTGACTGGCACATACTAACCCTCAAGGCTTTATTAGACCTCCTCACTGTACCTGATGCCATTGAGTCACCCTGTGCCAGCTTCTAGCAGGCTCCACCTTACACAGCACTTAGTAGGTCATTAATACCTATTTGCTGACTGACTGAACTTGGGGGTAAGCCAATGTTTTCTGCTAGGCTGGAACAGACAATTTTCTACATGGCCTATAGTGATATAACAAGTAAATATCCAAGTTAAGCAGAGAATCCCACTTTCCTAATTTCCCCTTATCTGTTCATCCCAAAAAATTTAACAACTAAATCATAGGAAGGATATTATGATTCTATCTTTAAAGGAAAACAGTAAAGGATAGCTGAGCATAAAAATGGTAAGGGCTCTGGGCAAAGCCAAGAAAGGATTGGGGCCTGGATGTGTGATATCCATGGCAGGAAATTTCCTCCACCAATGCAGACTGGCATCTCCTCTGGTACCTGTAGTCTCAGGCAAGTTATCTACAGCACTGAGAGATTAAGTGACTTGCCCAGCATCACAGTCAATATGCATTAGAGGCAGGACTTTGATCTGGATCTCCATGGTTCTGGGGTCATCCCTCTATCCCCTATGCCCTGGAACAGGAGGGCAAAAAAGTCAAACCAAGATCAAAACTATGTACCTGGAAACAGTAAAACAGCATTAAGGAGAAACGTGGAGTTGGTTAAAGAGCCACAGGCTAAATGGAAGAGCCAACTAGAAAGGTCAAGCTTGCTAATATCCCTGTTTCTCTAGAAGTAACATGGAAAAACCCACTCACCTGCTCGGGCATCAAAGTGGCCAGAGTCCTTCCTCCAGATCGAGCCATCTCCCCCTGCTGTTCGACAGTAGGGCCTGCAAACAAATTTGAAAGACAGGGTCATCTTCAAGTCGCCATTCTTTCCAATGGTCTTGATACTCAGATAGTGAAGTGCAGCTTATTTTCATTTAGCATCCCAGAATCAGTCTAATCTACTTTCTGGGAAAAGGGAATAATAGATGAACTCAGCAATTAAAATAAACTCTGCTATAAACTCCTAGGAGTTCACTGTATTTGATGAACAATTTGTGCCTCTCCTTTGACTTAATTTCCTACAGAATGTGTATCTATCTAGGAACTCATATTCTGAAATCAGGTGCTTTATTCCTCTAATAGTCACCTGGGGGGAACTGGAAGCACTGCTGAGTAGAGAAGAAGGAGCCATGAAGGACTACTGACATGTAGTGGGCAAACAAAAAAAACATGAAGACTGAAAATTTACTAAGGCATTTAACTCCGCCAACAGTTTTCAGAACTTAATCATAAATTGTTTAATATTTTTAAAAATCAAGTAAATGCATCTTCTTTGCCCAAGTAACATTCAACATTTCAAATCCATCTTTTGTGGGCTCTTGGTCTATTCGGGTGGATGTCAGCTACTCATTTACAAGCTACGTGATATCATAAATTTCCATTTACCTGCAGGTTTCACCTCTGAAAAGAAAGTACCAACTTTTTTTCCCTCTACGATGTCTGTAATTACATGGCCTGAGACTTTAGGATGGGTTCCATTAGCAATCACAACAGAGGTTCCACCTTGGAGAGCCCAGAGGGCAGCCTTCACCTAATAAAAGAAATATCCAGATTAAAGATTTTGAACTTGTCAAGGTTTAGTCAGCCAGCCAACCAACCTACAATTTTTGGCAGTGGCTGCTCTAGATGCTATGAAGAGACAAAGGAAATCCTTATTTAAAGACTTCACAACTTGCAAGTCAGACACACACTCCTGGAAATACATACACAATGTTGCAAGAAAGACTTAACAACACTCACAAAAACTACATAAAACAAGCAAAAATTAATATGGTACAAATCATATAACGGACTATGAACTCAGCTGAGGGAAAATTTCCCAGCGAGGATCTGAAGGCAGGTTCATGACTCATAATTTTATGATTTACTACCTGGGAAGGCAGGAAGGGTCTTCTTGTGAAGAGCTTTAAGTGACAAACAGGGAAGTTTCTATTTGATAATAAAAGTTAAGACAGAGTCACTGGAATTTACTGAGTGGGGCCTAAGGGAGTGAGAGAGAGCGAGAGAGAGGGAGAGAGGGAGAGTGTGTGTGTGTCTGTGCGTCTGTGTGAGAGTGAGTGTGTGTGTGTGTGTGTGTGTGTGTGTGAGAAAGAGAGAGAGAGAGAGAGAAGAGAGAGAGAGAGATAAAGAGAGGGAGAGGGAGGGAGAGAGGGGGAGAGAGGGAGAGAGAGGGAGAGACATGGCTAGACTCTCACTTTAGGAAAGAATCACTTTGGTAGCTACATGGAGGACAAACTGGAATAAGGAGAGTCTTGAGACAGGAAGTGTGAGTGGATAATGATTGCAATTAATTCAGGTGACAAGCGATGAGGGCCAAAAATAAGGCAGAGGCTGTATAAGTAGATAAAGGGGGATGGAGATGAGAGATGCTGTGGAGGTAGTAATAAGAAGAACTGGCCAATGATTGGCTATGCAGGGTGAGAATAAAGCACATATGAAGACACTGAGGTTGTTAGTGTGGGTGTCTGGAAGGATGGTCATACCCTGAACAGTTACAGGAAAATTCAGAAGAGGCATGAGTTAAGGGGGAAAGAGAATGAAATTTATTATGGACAAGCTGAGTCTGAGACATCTATCATGGGATCCTGAATCTGAAATGTTCAAAAAGCAGTTGGTGATGTAGGACTTGGGAGAGAAACCAGGGCTGCATGTACAGATTTGGGGATTATGTACCCAGAGATAACCACTGAATCCAAGGGAGATGAGGTCGAGTGAGAGTATACAAAGAAAAGAGAAAGCCTTAAGGTAGACCTTGTTAGTGCATGTGACATGAATTACTATGTAGCAAAGGAGGCTGAGAAGTAACAATCAGGTTAAGAGGTAGAATCACAAAAACTCAGAGAGTAGAGTTTGCTGCAGAAAGATCAAGAAGTGATAAAGACTGAAAAAAGGCTGGTAGATTTGACAATTAAGAGATCACTGGTAACTTGGGAAGGAGCAGCTTCAGCCAAATCATGAGGTCAAAAGCAATAGTACAAAAGGTTTGGAAGCAGCAGGAAGCAGCAGTTAACAAGTATATTTTTGAATGCTTCATTTACTTGACAGGATTATTTGTCATTTTTAGAACTCTATATGCAAAATGGACTAGAGAGATAGCTTCTCTTTTCTGGATAAAATGTAGAAAACCTAAAATACCACAAAATTGTGATGGTCATCTCATTAACTTAATGAAGTAACTCATCTTGCAAAGAAAAATAGTACATGATGAATACTAAGAGAGTTCTCTGTCTCTAAGATTTAAAAAGACAGTTGAAGGATCCTATATAAAACATTGGCAAAAATGATTTAAGACATCAGACATTTTAAAGTGATTTAAAACAATTTTATTTATTTAAATTAATATTTATTTATTTGTTTGTTTGTTTGTTTATTTATTTATTTATTTAAAATGATTCTCTTCCTACCTTGGCCTCCATGCCACCCAATCCTACTCTAGACTTGGTTCCAAATGTCACAGATTGCTGATCTCCAGGGTAAAAAATATCAATGAGTTTGGAATCATCTGATCCTGGAGGACGGTCAAAAAGACCTGAAATGAAGATTGTAAAGTCCATTATGTCATTTTCTTTAGAAGAGAGATGGGAAAAGAGGACACAAATGCACCCACACGCATCCAACACAACTTTCCCATTGACCTCTTAACCAAGATTCAAAACAGTTTCAGCAATGGTGAAAGAACAGGAAAACTGGTTCTTTGAAATCTACCAAACTCAAATAATAAAATCAATTTATTTGTTAGAATATTATCAGAGTAAATCTTACGAAGTTAGTTTAGTTTAATAAACTTATAGATTTTTTTAAAAAAAACGTATCAGCTTTCTAACATCACAAGATAAGTTGACTGTTATCACTACTGGGAACCACTGGACAGGAAGCCAACTAAGATGTCCTGAGGAGCCGCGCATTATTTCTATGTAATACCAAGCAGGGTAAAACATTAACATGAAATCATTAACTCACCCAAATCCTCACATTATTTCACCAAAACAGCCAACAGAATCATTTGCCCAACTTCATAAATAAAGTAAGACTCATATACAAAAAAAAGTGTATCTGCTTAAAACGCCAGAACTCAGGTCTCACAACGTGCAATTTCCGGCTTATGTGTTCCAGTGATGCTATCCATACCTTTTTTTATGAAGCTGCAGTGTGGATAATTCTAAGCAATGCTCTAAAACCTGATCATAAAGTGCTACAATGGTGACAGGGAAACTCAAGACAAACTCAGAATATGAAAAGGACTTGAAAACATTTACAAATGTTTTTAGAAATTTATATATATATAAAACCTTAAAGAAAAATGCAGAATTCCTTTAAGTTAAAAAAAAAAGATTTTAAAAACCAAGAGCTAAGGAAGAAAGGTATGAAAAGAAAATTAACCACTTGGTAAAAGAAGTACAAAAATCTCAATGAAGAAAACAAGTCCTTGAGAATTAGAATAGGTCAAATGGAATCTACTGACTGCATAAGAAATCAAAACACAAACAAAGTCAAAAGGCTGGAAAAAAAAATAAAAATGGGAAGTATCTCCTAGGAGAAGCACTTGACCTGCAAAACAAATCAGGGAAAGACAGTTTAAGAACTTCGTGACTACCTGAAAACTGTGAACCAAAAAAAAAAAAAAAAAAAAGGAGCCTAAACATATTATTTCAAGCAATCTTAAAAGAAAGCTTGTCTGTTATTTTAGAACCAGAAGGAAAAGAAGAAAACTGAAACACTCCAAAATGAAAACCCCCAGGAATGTTACAGCCAAAATACAGAACTCCCAGTTAAATGAAAAAATACTGCAAGAAGTCAGAAACAAAGCATTCAGGTACTGAGGTGCTACGGTTAGCATAACACATGATTTAGCAGCCACCACTATAAAAAAAAGGAAGACAGAATTCAAAATTGGATATTCAGAAAGGAGAATAACCTACCCATCAAAACTGAGTAAAATCTTATAGGTGAAAAAAAGGACTTTAATGAAATTGAGAACTTTCAATTCCTGATGAAAAGACCAGAGCTGAGTAGAAAATCTGACATACAAATGCAGGGCTGAAGAGTAGCATAACAATGTAATAAATATGAATGAGAAATCATAAAGGACTACAAAGCAGGGAAAAATATATACTGGCAAAAGGGAGAAGGAAGAGAACAAATGGGGGAAATTAATAACAGGAGTATGCAAGAGTTTATCCAACAGAGGAAGAGAGTGGAGGGAGCAGCAACATCTGAACTCGTTCAAGGAGGGAAGAATACACATAAACACAGTCCGATACAGAAATTCATCTTAGCCAACAGGGAAAAGGGTTAAGGGAAAAGAGAGAAGGAAATAAGAGTAAAAGCACATTAAATGAGGCAGTAGTCAGAAGCAAAACTAACACTCTTAAAGAGGGGACATGGGGGAAAAAAGAGTAGAAAAAAATATAATAAAACTGGATGGAGGGAAATACACAGTTAGGAATAATAATTATGAATATGCACAGGATGAACTCACCCATAAAATGGAAAAGGACTGTAGGACAAAACAGAAACCAAAATTCAACAATATACTGCTGACAAGAAACAAATCTGAAACAAAAAAATACTCATAAAACTAAAATATGCAGAATCTATTGTTTTAGTTGAAACGAAGACAATAGTGGCAAGTTATCTCAGACAAAATAAAAGCAAAAATAGACTTAAGTGAAACATAAAGAGGGAAAGTACCCTGTATTAAAAGATATGAAAATAATAATAATAATAATGCAATGAATAAATAGCAATACTGAGTATATATGTACCAAATGGCACAGCATGTCCATTGCATTCCATTCCCAAATTAGTGGAAGATGGAAGAAATTACTTGTCAGGTCTTTGGCTAACAGAAGAGTTCATGACCAAACAAGAGACAGAGAGATTCATAAGGCACAAAATGGATAATTTTAATTAAATAAAAGTGAAAAGTTTTTGCACAAACAAAACCAATGCAGCTAAATTCAGAAGAAAGCAGGAAAACTTGAAAAATCTTTGCAGCAAGTTTCTCTGATAAGTATCTCATTGCTAAGATATATAGGGCACAGTTCAGATTTTGTGAGTCAAATTTTTCTGATTGAAGAAAAAGAGCTGTTCCCTAAGCAATAAATGGACAAAGGATATGAACAGGCAGTTTTCCAAGAAAGAAATCCAAGCTATCAATAGCCATATGAAAAATGCTCTAAAACATTAAGAGAAATGCAAATTACCACAATTCTGAGGTACTACCTCATATCCATCATACTGGATAAGGAAAATGACAAATGCTATAAGGGCAGTGGGAAAACATACACTACTACATCGTTGGTAAAGTTGTGAATTGGTACAACCATACTGTAAAGCAATTTGGAAATATGCCCCCATACCTTTTGACCCAATGATACTATTAGTTGCCTCCATCAAAGAGACAAAAGAAAGAGGACAAGAAGTCATACATTCAAAAATACTTATAGCTGCTCTTTTGGTAGTGGCAAAGAATAAGAAAGTGAGGGATATGTATATATCCATTGAGGAATGGCTAAACAAGTTTTATGACTATGAATGTGAAGGAATATTATTTTCCTGTAAGAAATCATAAATGGGATGATTTCAGAAAAAAAACTTGAGAACACTTGCATGAACTGATGCAAAATGAAGTGAGCAGAACCAGAAGAATAATTTATATAGTAACAACAATCATTATTAAGATAATGAACCTTCAAAGTCCTAGTTAACTCTGATAAACATAATGACTAACCAAATCCCATAGGACACACAAAGAAACATGCTATCTACCTCCAGATAGAGAGTTGATGGACTCATAGTACAGATGGATTTTCTTTGCTCTTTTTCTGGATGTAGCTAACACACAAATTTCTTTTGCTTAACTATACATATTTCTAACAGGTTTTGTTTTCTTGCCTTCTCAGGCCTGCAGGAGGGAGTCAATTCAGAATTGAAAATAAAATGAAACTGAATTTTTTTTTAAAAAGTGAGGACAGAGTTAAAGTCAGCCAGGAAGCAGGCGTGCCAAACTCTAGGAAGAAGAAAATGGAGAAAGGCAGTGCCGTGTGTACCAGGTTTCAGAACCATGAAAGTACCTTAGACAATACTCAGTGGATTTAGATGTGGTCACAGATGAAAAGAAAGTAATATCACCACATACCTTCCACATCTGAAAGCACAATCAAGAGGTCAGTTTTCATTTCCACAGCCAGACGGGCAGCCAAACTGTCATTATCTTTAACACTAATGACCTAGAATTCAGGTAAAATATCATGAATGAACCACACTACCTAAGAAGGGACCTAGATAAGCATGAAGCCATGCACAAGCAGTAAATAAAGCCAAAGTCCCTGCAGTGAGTAACACAGTCTTCTCTGCTCATTCTTTCTGAGAAAATCTTAGTGGAGAACCAGACCTAGAGTGGGAGGACTTTCTCTTCCAGTCCTGCCTCCACATGCTGCCTAGGTGCCTTTGGACAGGGTACTTCTGCTCCCTGGGTCTCAGTTTCTTTATCTGTAAAGTGAGGGGTCGAACTACATGACTCCCAAGGTCCCTTCTCCCAGCTCCCAGGCTCTGGTTTTATGACCCTCTTTGAAGCATCATGCAGCCTCCCATCCACTGTACAACGTGAGTAAGGTATATTATATCCTAGGAACCTAGGCCATTTGATCCTATTGAAATTCCTCTTATTTCACTCAGTGTTCATGACCAAACTCTTTCATCTTCATGATCTTGGCCTCCTTGATGAATTCCTCACCTCCCTCTCATCAATGCTTTCATATCTTGGGGTGGTTAGTACATGCTGCACAGGCAGGCATTAGTAGCTGCAACAGGCTCCACCCATAGGAATACTTTACCCACATTTACCCCCTGCAAGTCACTATTGGGCTCAGCTGGGGGGACAACTGCATCATTTGTGTTGACAATTGGGACAATGTTCATGCGTAGCAGCTCATGAAGTGTTCCATTGAGGTTCCGGCGTTTCTGCTCGTCATGAAAATCCAGGTTGGTCACTAAAATCTAAGAACAAATAAATAAAAAATGTCAGAGAGAATCAGAGAACCCTCAGGCTAAATACACATGGAGAAGATGCTACATCAACTACCTGGCTAGGTGACCATGTCACAATAATAGTTATGTGGTAAATGCGGGCTTCTAGTACAACCACACAGGATGAAACAGCTATCAATTTAGTGAGGGTTCTTACCCTTTCTTGCACCATGGATCCCTGTGACAGTCTGGTGAAGCCTATGGATCCCTTCTCAGAACATTATTAAATGCATAACATAAAATGCACAGTATTACAAAGAAACCACTGACATTGAAATATAGTTATCAAGACATCTCTGATAACAATTTCACAGACCTCCCCCCCCTCGTTAAGAAGCCCTGCTCTAGTACACACTAGAACTTAGGATGCCACCCCATATCTTCAGAAGTCTGGTCAATTCTAAGGCCACCTTGGGTCACCTAAGGTCACCTATGTCTACTCATAAACAGATCTGAACTCCCTAAAATGGCAACTGAATCCTACCTCCAGGTGTGTAAACTAAGTACAAGGTAGAGTAAGGAAACACCAGCACATGAGCCAAGTCAACATTTGTTAAGCACGTCTTTACCACTCTGACCCATGATGTCTCATTCTGCTGAAAACTATCCTTGCAGTCAGTGCTCACAAGAGCCATTTGAGTGACCACCCTCCTCCTATCTCTCCCTCTCTCCTACTCATCCTCTATAATACTTTGTAGTGTAACAACTGAGAAGCCAGGAGAATTCTGGAGTCCTGGGGGACCTGGTTGCAAGACCTACCTCTTATATATACATACTGGTTGTGAGATCCTGAGCGAGGCCCCAGGGAATTCCTAAAACTGCAAGATTCCAGTAAATGCCCATTTGTATCTACAAAGGAAGCCTCTGCCACGGACATTCTCTATACCAATGAAATCAGAAATATAATTCCCCCAAAATAGTAATACTGACTATGCTCCGTATCTCACAAGATTTTTTTTTAGGAAGATCAAAGATATATTTATGTATAGTTCTTTCAAAATTTGCCAAATGCTATATTAATATCAGCTACTGGGTTTTTTCCTGATATCTAAGGGAAAACGTATCTTGCCAGTACGTATAACATTAAGAATGGGAAAATGTAAAGGCAGGGTACAGGGGTTGTGACAAATGCATTATCTACCAGGGTTCATGTCATGGATTTTTTCTCCATAAAAATAAAGCTATCCCTGAGGCCTGACTGGTCCAGGGAAGGGAGGCAGGGCAGAGACTCTAGAATTGAAAGGATAAAAGTGTTGGTGGTAATGGAGAGCACAGAAAAAAAATCAATCTGGCAATAAAAAAAAAAAGCTCTTAAGAGGAGGGAAGAAGTAGAGATTGAAAAAAATCCAAAAAAGTTCTCTAAGAAAAAAGTTCTACAAGTCACAGAGCCATGGCCCTGACCATGGAGACAGGAAACTTATCCCCACGAGGGAAGTGGGCAAGCTTGGAGAAGTAAATCAGAGACCAGACAGCCTAGATTCCACAATGGAAAAAAATGAAACAGCAAACATGTTTAGATCCTAGACAAGGTCACACAATTTACTTAAGGTTCTCAGAAAGGTATGGACAAAGGCCTTTTGTAAAGGATGATTAGAGAAGATAAGGGGCCGAGGGACAAAAGTTAAAGTCCATTTGGAGATAAAAAGTCCTGCAAATGGCAAGAGCAAGAGGCCCAAGAATTGCTATCTACAGAGATTAGCAAATAAGGTGACACACTTGAACAGCTATACAACAGAAACAACAGTTAAAGAGTCAAGATATTTAATGTTTTGACAATTTTAAACGAGAAAGGGAGAGACAGAGAGACAGAGAGAGGGGTAAAAAAAAGATAGAAACACAGACAAATCAGAACTACGAAGACAGAAGGGGAAAGTGATCAAAGAAACATAAGAGAGAGAGAGAAGATACAGACACAAAAAGGCAATGGAAGGAAGACGGGCGACTTAGCAGTCTGTGGCAAATGTACCTTCACGCTGTGCACCCGCACTACGGGCACCAGAAGGGAGCTCTCGCTGCCCTCTGAAATACTAAGGGGCTTTCCAGCCACCTAATATCCCTTCGATGGCTCCCCACTGCCCCACAGGACTCCTAGTCCCGCCCTCGTCTCCTCTGGCCCTCTCTCCTAAGCGCGTTTGGATTGCCACCGGACAACTCAGAAACAACCTCTGTCTACACCGTGATGTGAAATCCTTCTCCTGCAGGACTAGCGGCGGCACCTCTCCCAGAAGACTGTCACAACCCTCTTTTCTGTCCTTCATCTCGGCCTTTCTGTTCTGACTTCTCTGAGGCGCTTCAGTGGGACATCTCCATTTGTGCTCATGCGTCCTGACTGTTAAACCGCAAGCTCTCTAACTGCAGGGAATGTAGCCTTTAAAAATCTTTATAGCTTCATCACCCAGAATATGGAAAGCACTTAATACTTCTTAAGTGGATTTTTGAGTTCCACAACAAAAATCAACTTGTCTATTTTGATTATAAAAGAATGTTTGAGCTGAAAGAGACCTCAGAGATCCTCTAGTCCACTCTATTTAAAAAGTAAAAGTAGAATCTTAAAGGTCTAACACCTACAGGCAGGAACGACACCAGACACAGTGGTGAGCGGGGAAAAATGTGAGAGCACCTGATTTCAGTCCTGGCTCCTGCACACGCTGGTGACCCTGGGCAAGTGTGTCTGGGTTTTGTTCTATCATCTGTAATGCTGGGCAGCTGGATGTGGGTTTAAGAACCATGGTCAAAGAGGGGCCTGAATTGGAAAGGCCTGGCCTATGGAGAGAGCCTCTGGCCAAGTATCAAGAAATCACAAGCGAGAGCACCACCATGCTCAGGGTAATAATTACAACACACAAACACTCTCTTCTGGCATGCACTTTATCAAATCAAAACTAATTAAAGAGTCTGCATGAGGGATCCTATTATCAAGAGAGGCAGAAGCACAAAGGGAAATGCAAACCACCTTTGGTCTGAGGCAGTGTGCAGGGGGTGTCACAGGGCACAGAGAGCAGGGTCTGACATCAGAGAGATCTAGGTTCAAATCTGACTTCAGTAAGTGACACGTAGTAGCTGTCCTTTCCCTCCCTCTCCTTTCTACCTTAAGCTACTTAATTCACAGAAAAGCTGAGGATGAACTTCTAGGCTTTTCAATCAGTGTGACAGGCTCTCACCTGGGCAGCACAGATGCTATACTGTGTGAACATCGCCTCATACAGGGCCATCAGCCCACTCTGCCCAGCAGCTGCACAGGCTCGTGCCTCTAAGACAGGAATGGCCTGCAACAGATCCACAAGACGATGTGTCATTAGGAAGGACAGGGGGACATCTTTAACCATCCTGAGCACTCATGACCTACCATCTCATTAAGTTGATTCTGTCCCGAATGCAGAGCTTGCCGCACGCTCTGAGACAAGAGGATTTCATGTCGCAGTCGCTGCTTCCCAAAGGCTACAGCCCCACTGGTGACCAGGATCATCTCTCGGCCTTGATTCTGTAGCACTGACACCTGCCAGGAAGAGGAGATATGAGTCCAGGAATCCTCTCCACTGTCACAAAGGGGTTGGACTAGACAATCTCTAAGGTTCCCTTCCCGCTCTGCGATTCAGGTATTCAGTCATTAGCTCTTAAACAGGGGGCCAAAGGCAGGTACCCTCATGCACCAAGCAAAAGCTGATCCCACTCCTCCTTTCACATTTTAATCTTGATTTCAGGAGTGAAAGCATTGGTCAGCCTATACTTCAGCCTATACTTGCCCCCAGAGTCTCCTTGAAGATGTAATTCCTGCACTAATCAGCAGGAACCACTGAGGATCAGATGTAGGGCTGTGGCTTCCTGCCTTAGCTCAGGTGCAGGAAATCCAGTCAGTGTGAGAAAGCCTAGACAATTCACCACTATCAGACTATTTAGTTCTAGTATCTAATGCCTGAATCATTACTTTACCAAGAAAGACTTTGTGATTCTAAAGTATTAAACCAGTCCTGATCTAGTGCTTGGTTCCTGCCATTCCTACTGGATTTCCTGTAAAGGAACCTGGTAGTCTGTCAAAAGAGCTTCCAGTCTCTTCTTCCAATTAATCCTACATGGTCAGATTGCCAGATTCCTTATCTGAAACTGTTTTCATTATGTTACTTCCTTGCTCCAAAAACTTTCAGTACCTCTGTCCTACTTCCTTTAACTGACCTCCAAGACCCTCTAGAAAAGGGTATGTGAACTTGTTTTTTGATATTCTGACAACTTTATTTCAACTTAATTGGTTTCCTTTATAATACTATTAATCTTATCTTATGCATTTAAGAAAACTTACTCTGAGATAGCATCCACAAACTCTACCAGACTGCCAAAGGCATCTAGATATATCAAATAGCATGTGCAAAAAAGACACAGTATAAAGGGCAGGGCAAGGAGCAGTCCGGTTGGATAAGGACAAAGAACCCCTGAAAGGAAGTAGTATAAGATGATACATGATGGTAGAGGGCACTGAACTTCAAAAGCAGGCGCCTGAAGGCTCCTCGGTTCAAATTGTACCCTGTGTACATCATAACATCATAGCAATGAAAACTCCTTGAGGGATAATGTGCCATTTTCCAATCTCTGTGTGGTCAGCACCTAAAACTCAGTTCAGCAACACACTCAGAGGAAGTCTTCTTAATGTTAATGAACTGGAAACTACTGAAGGGCTCTGATTAATGCATAAAGATAAATCTAGTAACACAAAAATGCTCTGGAGGTAGAAAGACCTATTAAGAATCTACTTTAATTTTTATACAAGTAACACAAATAAAACATATATAAATATGTTAATATTTGTAAATATTAACATTAATATAATAGTAAATATCTTAATAAAGAATTGTTATATTATATTTAATATAATATTAATAAATATTAAATAAAATAAATCATAAAACAAAACAGACAACTTCTTAATACATAAATGTAGATTCCTTCCCTGGCCTTTGCCTTACTGGAACCAAAGGCCTAAATGAAGAATCTTCTCAAGAAAGGATACGTGACCTCCAAGGAAAGAAACATGACAGACACCCAATACCTGATGGCCCTACTTGAAGTAGGAAGAAAAAAGAATCACACAATTAGAAAGTTTCAAAGGCAACATTTTTGGAATTGTACAGAGTCTGAAAACTGAAAAACCTGAAGTCACATGAGGAGAATGCCCGCAAAGATAAGAAAGTTGATTTTATGATGGTGAGACACCACACCAAGCACATGTCCAATTTATTCAGTCTGCCTATTACTGCTCAGAGAAAAGGAAAAAGGCCTCTGGAGTCTTCGAGCTGAGCAATCAGCAAAGCAGAGCGACAGGGAGGGGAGCAATAAAGTGCGGAGAGAGAGGTACAGCTGGGCTGAGGCATGAGTACAGGACAGAGTACACCCGTGATAGCTGCGGGTACACCTAATTGGTGCTGAATAGAAACCAAAGATGACAAACTGTGATCAGCTGATACAGAGAAGAAAGCCTGACATAAAATTTAACAGCATCTGTATGGACGAAATCAATGCAGCTAGAATAGTAAGAGAGGATACTAATGGAGGGGAAAGAATTTTCACATCAAATAGTTCTGATATCTACTATCAAAGAAATATAGAGAACTGATATAAATATATAAAAAAAGGAGTATTCCTCAACTGGTACATGGCCAGAAGATAAAACAGGTAGTTTTCACGGGAAAAAATAGAAGCTATCAGAAACCATATGAAAGAATGTTCCAAATGATTAATTTAAAAAATGAAAATTTAAAAACTCAAAAGTTTCACCTCATATCATAAAATTGGTAAAGATGACAAAAGAATAAAATGGTAAGTGTTGGAGAGGTTGTGGGAATACAGGCAAACTAATACACTGCTGGCAGACCTGTACGTCGGGCTTACTCTTCCGTAAGACACTGGAACTACACTACAAGTTGCAATGACACGTATTCTTTGTCCCAGTAAGACCACTAAGGACATATACCCAGAGTCAAAGATGTAGGTACAAGTCTGACATATATAAAAGTATCTACAGAAGCACTTTTTGTGGAAAGGAAGAAAGGAAGAGAGAGAGGGAGGGAGGAAAGGAGGGAAGAGAAAGGAAGGAAGAGAGGGAAGGAGAAAAGAAGACAGAAAAGTGGGTATACATCAATTGGGGTAACGGCTGAACCAATGTGGCAAATAAATGCATCGGGATATTGCATACACAGAAATAACAAATAGGTACAATTCTGAGAAACTTTAAACAACTTATATGAACCAATTCAAAAGCAAGCAAAACCTTTTGTTATCTGAAAAAATTAGTAAACAGAACCAAGAAGACAATTTACACAATAACTGCAATAATATAAAACCCTGAAGAACATTACAAATCTAATTAATACAATAACCAACCTCAACATAAGAGAACTAATGGCAAAATACACCATCCCTTTTCTCTCTACACAAAGGCCAATATGTTGGTTTGACTTAATAACATTTGTTTGTTACAAGGCAGGGTTCCACGGGCGGAGAGAGGGGTGGAGAGGCGTATTACTGGTAATAACATCAATGTCGAAAAAGTTTCAATAAAACATTTTTTAAGTTACTGAAATAGTATTTGTATGGCAGACAGTGTGACAACAACACTGTCTACACTAGGGGGGTGGCAACAGGAATAAAGAGGTCAGCACTGATATGAGAAAGACTGTCAGTAAAATCAATAGGACTTGCTAACTGACTGGATAGACAACATAAAGGCAAAAAAAAAAAGTCACAGATGACACCAAAGTTTTGAACACAAGAGACTGGAGAAACAGTATTACCAGCGACAGAAAGAGTAAGTCAAAAGGAGAAAAGATAATACTTGTTTTAAGACATGCTGTGTTTGAGATACTAGTGGGATGTCTAAGTATCCCGGACTCAGAAGATGACTCTGGTCTGGAGATGAAGATCTAGGGAGTCATCGGTATAGAAGTGGTAGGTGAAATAAGTGAGTGAGTGAAAATGACAAAGAAGAAAAGAAGACCAAGAACAGAACTCTGATGAATGTCAAGTTTAAGGGTTCAAGAAGAAAAGAAGGAGGTACAGTTGTACGCTTGAAGAGAAAAGAAAAATGTTCAAGAAGAGCTGCTGTGGAGAAAATAAAAATAATAGCAGAAGGAAAAAGAATATCCTGGAGGGCCAGGTGAGGATATGTACCATGCATGAATAGCAGGTAAAACCAGCTGCATTTTGAAACTCTCTCCAGAAAAGAATTGTAGGAAAGAAGATGAGAAGATCCGAGACAGCAGAAAGTTCAGGGATGGAGGAACAGACTAAGATAAAGTGAGATCAAGGGACCAGAATTCATACTGACAACAAAGAACAGGTTTAATGCAGGCAAGGAAGCTGGGAAATGTGAAAGGATAGAGGACTGGGGTTGGGGAGAGGAAATTTAAGATTTATGAACTTGAAAGTAGCAGTTTCATGAGATGGTGAAGATACAGGTGAAGTAGAAAGGAGGTGCTGTGTCAACAAGAAGTACCTTGAGAGTAAACTATGAATAGACTAACAATTATTTTGTGGAAAAAAGAACAATCTTGAGTACCAATTTCACCTTAGAGACTGTCCCTCAACATAAAAGTCTAATGAAAATAGCCTCTTGAAGATTTTTTAGGTAAAATTAAGGAAAGCCCATATGTATTCTATGATCACATAATTAAAAAAAACACTACCATCTAAATAAATATGCCTTTTATTCACATATAGCACTTCTCTCTGAGGAATTAAAATTTTGCTGTTCATATGGAAAAATGCTCTAAAGCACCATTAATTCAAGAAATGCAAATCAAAACAACTTTGAGGTACCACATCTCTCCAGCCAGATTGGCTAACATGACAAAACAGGAAAATGACAAATGCTGGAGAGGATGTAGAAAAATTGGAACACTAATGCATTGTTGGTAGAGTTGTGA
>CM053589.1:146043887-146064546 GCA_028646515.1 Pseudochirops corinnae
GTGTGATGACCAACCTTGATAAACTGGACTCTTCTCAGCAATGCACACTTATAAGACAATTCTACAAGCCTCAGGATGGAAAGAGATATCTACATTCAGAGAAAGATCTAGAAAGACTAGAGTTTAAATGGAGACTGAAGCAATACATGCTATCGTCCTTTTTCATGTTTGGTTTTGTTTCTTTTTTTTCCCCATTGTTCACTCACTGGTTACAACCCTTCTATACAACAGACTATTGTACAATGTGAAAGTATTTGCAGATCCTATACATGATTGCATGCCCTGATGGCGGGGGGGGAAGGGAGGGGAGAAAATATGAAACTCAAGGGATTGTGGAACTGAATCTTGTAAACTAAAAGCAAATAAACAAGTCAATGAAAAAAAATAATAATTTTAAAAAAATAAATAAAATAAAATTTTGCTGTTGGTGCCCTATGACGTTGCTCACATTGACCCCCATTTTCTTATTTTGCCACTGTGGTCTACACTGATGAAGGGACTGTCTAGGTTTGCTCACTGAAATGTGAATTAGGAAGAGTTTTTTTGATCTGGTCTTTTTCATCTTAACACCAATAACAGGGGCATGGTATTAAAGTCAGCAAGAACACAAAATTTCGAAGGGTGTGTGTGTGTGTGTGTGTGTGTGTGTGTGTGTGTGTGTGTGTGTGTGTGTGTGTGTGTGTGTGTAATCACCTGCTCGACAATAGATGCCAGCCGCCCCAGTGCCAGGCCACATTCATCCCCTCGGGTCACCACAGCACTTCCAAGTTTCACCACAATCCTCTTGGCATGCTTTAGCTCACTCCGGTGGGCAAAAGGCTTGCCATGCGTACGAATGAGAGGCACTGTGATGAAGGGAATGTTGCTCCAAGAACGTGAAAATTTAAGTCTGAAGGCCGATCGTTGGATGAGACAATCTGGAGATCAGGGGAAAATAATATCCTTAACAAACAAAAACCCCCAACAAAATACAAGCCAAATAAAACTGCCACCTTCTGCTGCTAAAAAAAATGGTGGCTTGAATCCTACAATTCAGTATCACTATTCAAATAATTTTGTCATCGTAGCTGATTGATATTACTAAGCTGCCACAATGTTTTTTTGCATTATTAACAAAAATGAGCAGAAGCCTGTGGGAGCATAAATTCTAGACTAGAATAAAAACATACAGCACGTAGAAAAGAAAAGTTTCACACAATTACACAGAGACAACTCAGAACAGGACCTTATTTATCTTTGGATCTTCCACATCTACACAGTATATACTGAGCAATTATTTGCTGAATTAAGAAAACTGTGGTCAATCCATCTGAAACTTCCCTCCCTGTCACAGTGATGACCCATGGCCTCTAAATTCAGAGCTGAAACCAAGAAAAGCACGGCATGGCAGGGGTGGGAGTGATGAGTTCTGAAAGGAAAAGTGACCTAGTTGGACTCTGATCCTTTCCTTCACTTTTCAATGGATTATCATTGACTGCCATGCAATCAAATTGTGAAGGTGAAGCACTCTTAACACTCAGAAAAGTTTCTTTCAATGATCTGAATAGAAGTCATTAGACAGCTAATGTCACTAAATATTGAGAACCACTGAGAAAAAGAATCAGCTTTCACAGAGAGTCATGTGTTTCATCACAGTGAAGTCTTCATTTGGATGTTGAATGCTACAGAGAAAATAAAGACTAAAGATTAGACAGCATGATCTGAAAATTCATAATTCTATTAATATTATCTACATTGCTATTAAGAGATGTGGATGAGATGCTGTCAATTTTTTTTAAACATCAAAAAGTTTTGTTTTGTGTAAGGAATGCTAGAGAAATCACCATCTCTTCTACTTGACTCTGGGTTTTTTTAAATAGTGTTTCTTGACTCGTGACTTGCAAGTCAAAGCTTATAAAGCCTGAGAGGAGCATTCTTTTAAGGTCAGACTGATGCTTAAAGAATTAATAATCATGTATAATTTATTAAACAATTTATTAAACAAAAAAATAATGCAAAACAGAAAGTAAAAATTTAAAAATATCAAAAGTCAAATATTTTTTAAAACTTGTTTTTTACAAACTTTATAGATTATAATTAAATATACTATCTAGATTTTTTCCAGACCAAAACGGACTCCACAAATATTTATTGAGAGCCATGTACAAGACATGTTAAGTACATGTATACAGACAAAACATTACATGGTTAAGAAGCATACATTCTACTAGGGAAGAAATGACATACAGACAGGTAGGTATAATATAAAATAGATATAATGGGGTCAAGGAGAGTTCCAGACAAAATGATCCAGGAAAATCTGAGGAGGAAAAGAACACTTTCAACTAGGGGTGGAAGGGAGGGACCATTAGAGAAGGCTTGCTTCACAGAAGAAATGGTACCTGAGCTAAGCCTTTGAAGGAGGGAATTTTGACAGATTATGGTGGAGGCAGTAGAGGTGACAGCTGACACAATACACAGAGGCAAGAAATACCATGTTGAGTTCAAGGAAATGCCAGTAGTTAGTTTCACTGAAATGTAGAGTGCATGAAGAAAAGTAACATGAAATAAAGCTACAGCAGATAGGCTTTGAATCCCAGGCTAAAATATTTGAATTTTATCCTAAAGATACCAAGGAATCAGTGACTTTGAAAGATTATTTTAGCAGCTGTGAAAAGAATAGGCTGGAAAGGGTTGAGAATGGAAAAAAAGCAGGTCAATTAGAAGATTCTTAAGGCAAGAAGTAATGAAGGTCTTGAACCAGAGTGGTGGTAGCATAAATCAAGATAAGGTGACAGTTTTAAGAGATGTTCCATGGAGAGAATTTTCAAGACTCAACAGTTAGATATCAGCAATAATGGAATGCCAACGACAACAAAGTTTTCAAGCTTATGTGACTGAAAGAATGAGTAATCAAAAGAAATATGGAAGTTGGAAGTTCAGTTATGGACATTTTGAGTTTGAGGTGCCAGTAGGACATTCAGGTTGGATATGTCTACAGTTGGAGATGTAGGATTGCAATTTAGGGTAAATATTAGGGTTAAAAATATAGTTTGGGGGGAATGAACAAGTTATGATATATGATTGTGATGGAATATCATTGTGCTATAAGAAATGATAAACCGGATGATTTTAAAAAAACTCAGGAAGACTTACATGAACTGATGCACAGTGAAGTGAGAAGAACCAAAAGAACATTGTATACAGTAACAGTGACACTGTATGAAGATCAACTAAGCAGGAAAACAAGAAGACAGCAGTATCACAGAAACCAAAGGAGGATAAAGCATCTAAGAGGAAGGGGTGGTCAACAGTGTTGATACTAATAAAAGGTCAAGAGGAGTAACATAGACTAAGGCCACCAGATTTAGCAATTCAGAGGACATTAGTGAGAGTGGTAGGATGCCAAATTATAAAACCCTGTAGGAGATAATGAGTATAAACTACTCCTTTAGGAATTTAACAATGACAGGGAGAAGAGCTATATGATAGCTTGAGGAGATGGTAGGGGCAAGGGAAGGTATTTTTTAAGAAGGATGAAGGAAGTATAGATGATTACCTGTTTGCTCATAAAGAGGGAGTCAACAGATAGAGAGAGAACATGACAATGGAAAAGAGAACAATCAATGGAGTAAACTCTCAAAGGAAACAGGAGGAGATAAAATAAAAGACTCCAGTGAAGAAGTTAGCCTTTTCAGGAAGGACAATCTTATCCTCTGAGAGTACAGCAAACAAGAAACAATGGGAAAAAAAACTTGGGGAGGTTCACAAGTATAGTATGGGAATCAATGAATTCATGAGAGATGGGAGAGACAGTTTGTATTAGGAAAAAAAAAACCAAAGGTTTTGACGAACTCCCTAGTTCAAGTTAAACATGCCTACTTCTTTCATCTTCTGACCTCACATCACCTGCGCTCCTGGTTCTTCCCCCCATGGCATAAGTCTGTATCATAAGAAGACTGGCTGAAGGAATGAGGGATCTTTAGCTGGAAGAGAAGATTCGAGGGGACATGATAGCTTAGTATTCAATACTAAGGACAAGATAGCTAAGAACCTGAAAGACTATCTTGTAGATGAAAGATTAGCCTTGTTCGGTTTCATCCCAGAGAGCAGAAGCCAAAGCAATCAGTAAGAACTGCAGAGTAAATTCAGGCTAGACACTAGGAAAACTTCTTAACAATTAGAACTATTGAAAAAGTCAGTCCCTTCTCTGAAGTGTGCAAACACAGGATGGATGAGCATTATTGGGTATGTTATAGGGAGAATCCTTTAGTGTATGAGTTGGCCTAGATGACCAATAAGATGCCTTCCTACTCTTAAATTCTTGGATTGAATGAAAAAAGTGAGGTAAGATAGCTGAAAAATGAATGAAATCCTGAGTCTCATGAAGAGAGGCACAGCATCTTCCAGGAATGAGGGGCTTTTAGTCCCACTGCACTGGCCATGAGAGTTTTCAAGAAGAGGTGGAATACTGTATTCAGTTCCAAACATCAGAGTTTAGGAAGGCCACTGTTAAGCCAGGATCAGAAGAATGGCAACAGGACAGCGAAGGGCTTTAAGTTCACACCATTTCAGGACCAGGCGTGAAGAAACTACAGATATTTAGGGCGGACACCATACCTGTGATCAAGTATTTGAAGGCTGTCAAATAGAATAGGAATTAATCTTGTTCTGTGTGGCCACAGAAGGAAGAACCAGGACCAATTGTTGAAAGTCTGAAAAGGTGAATTTATGGTTGATACAAAGGAAAACTTCCTAACTATTAACACTATTAAAAGGTAGAGTAGGCTGACTCAGCAGCTAGTGTATTCCTTTCACTGAAGAGATCCAAGTAGAGGCCAGATAACTGTTTATCTGGTATGTTGCAGGAGGAATTCTTTTTTGGGGTATGGTTTGGACTAAATGGTTGGTGGAGTCCCTTCCAATTCCAATAAAATTCTGTGGCCCTGTGGATAACTTCAGTGTTTTCAATGAAGTAGAAGGCAAGGTCAACCATTCATTGAGAGGGCCCAAAATGGAACCTTGGGGATGGGAGAGGTGTTAGAGAAAAGAGTCTGGAGAAGCTGTTGTGGGAAATCTGACAGGGAGTTCACTGGAAATGAAGAAAAGGAACAGGAGTGGGGAGGTCTTCAGAAGTCACATTAAAGGGTGACAGAAATTCTCTTTTCCTCTCCATTCCCCCTCCAGTCCCACTTCTTCAGTCCCTCCTTCCATGAAACCCTCACCTGACTTTGAGGTTAAGATACATACTTGGTCTGGAGCCAGCTGTGGATCGGATCCTGGAGAGGAAGCAATGGCCGAAGGGCCGAAAGCCAGAGCTTCTAACGATGTGACTCAACATTCTGAGAGGCTTGGAATGATCAAAGTTATCCGCAGGTTCTATTTCTTTCAGACAAAGAAAAACAAAAAAGAAAAGTTTGTTACAGGCTGCTTTCTCCTCCTAAGCTTCTCCACGAGACAAGTATCTCATCCTGCTGTTTCATTCCCCGCCATCCCAGAGATCAGTACTCGAGGTCTTAGAGATGAACAAGAATTAACAGATATTTCATGCCCCCTTCCCCCACTTTTGGACTAAACCCCAATAGGCAAATTCAGCTTAAAGAATGATCAGATCATAAGAGTTAAAGCAAATCTGAGAGGTTATCCAGTTCAGCACAAACTTTATGACAAAAGATATCAATATAAATAAGACTAAAAAGAAAATTGTAGGCGATTATAAAAATAAGAAATCAAGGATGAGTTCAATAAGGATTGAACATCAAGGATTCAATAAGCAGGAAGAGCAACACCAAGGCAATGGACAAGAAGTGGGAAAGTGTTGGGGCACGTATAGAAGACACTATGTAGTCAATGTAGCTACAGCACAGAGTATCCTGAGGTCAGGAAACAAGAGAAAAGGCTAATAGGCCTTTTGGTGGCACCAAACTATAAAGGGCTTTGAATACTAGACAATGGAATTTTAATTTCACTGTCACTAATAGGGAAGATTTTTAATTAGAGGAGCAACACCACCACTCAGTGATATACAAGAAGACTAGCATCACAGGAGCAAGAAAGGTGGCTAGATGGAGGAAGGAGAGGGTAGAGATAGGAAATCCGAATAGGGGACAGTGTCATTGTCATCTCTTTACATAGAATATTGGGTATTGAGATGGTAGATATAATGATTTCACTATTGTCAATGAAAAGAATACAGATAACCATAAAAATAACAAAAGATCCCTACTCTTTCACATAGAACTGTTGTCTTCTATCTACGTATACTTACAAATGCTTTGTTATCCTAGTTTGGCTAAATCTCACACCAAACTTTCTACCAGGTTATTTGCCCTTTAATAGCTTTTCAGTGCTCTGGGCAATACCATTCTAATTTTCTGTTTTTGATGCTCCATAAGGTTTTACAAGTGACCTTGAACTCTAAACCTGTCCTGCCCTTGGAAGTCATGTTGTTCCGCTGAGCAAAGAGATAAAGTGCTTGCAGAGGTGGTTTCTTGGTTCCTAACTATGGTGACTTCTCTATCTGTTAAACTCCTTTAGGCAATACTTTTTTTTGAGTGACCAGTTCATTAAACACGTGGGGTGGAGGTACCATAATTATAGTCTCTTCTTACTTGTATTCGTTCTTCTAATCTGGTATTGGTTAGATCATGTGCTCTACCTAGTTAACGATCTGACTGAATAGAGCCTACATTCTGAGAAGACTAACCACAATATTAACATCTTATCTCTAGGAAGACACAATTTCATTTTTGGTGATATTTGTGCTTGCCATGATAAAATCTTGCAACTATAAAGACCATATTCAAGGTACACAGGCTCTAGGCTTTTCGTTAGCCTCTCATTTCTTGATCCTGAACATCACTTTTTGACATTTTGGAGGCCATCTTCCCCTACGCCCACCTTCGCATCAAAGCCACCAAGGACTGAAAGTCACATGCTGACTTGGTTTGAGGGCCCTTTCTCTACTAATTCATGTGCTGCTGCAGATCTTGGTACAAGTACTACTCCAATTATCCTCTTTTTTGATCTATTTGGCTTTTGTTATCAAGAACCAGGCAAAACAAGATGACCAAGGACGCTGAAAATTTGTTTCTTATTGATTTTTGGAAGATGACAAAACATTTGTCTTCATTTACCTCTCAAAGAAGATACTCTTGAACTACCTTTATTTGTGTCTTCTGGCTTCTCTTATAAGGAGGTCAATATCTCTGGGGTTGAGTTTCTCCAGGAACATGCATTCACTAGACAAAACTCCCATCAAATAGCAGTCTGTCTACAAACTGTGGTTCTTGGCATGCTCTGCCCCCTTTAGCTAACACTCCACTCCCCTCACTGCATAAATAAAAGGGGGACAGGCAAGACTGAGGGCCATATGTACTGTGGTCAAAACATTCAGCACTTAAGCATCTAACTTAATAAGGATAAGTCTTTCCTCACTTAGGTAGGCTGGTGCTCAGACAACAGACAGTCTGTACCATGAGTGGACTCAAAAACTCTCCAGCTTGTTTACAAAATGCAAAATGGAGAATTTTTATTATATTAAATTAAAAAGGTTAGGCACAAACAAAATCAATGTAACCAAAATTAGAAGGAAAGCAGAAAACTGGGGAGAAATTTTTTTATAGTAAGTATCTGTGATAAAAGTCTCATTTCTCAAATATATGGAGAAATGAGTCAAATTTATAAAAATACAAGTCATTATCCAACTGAAAAGCGGTTAAAAGTTTAATAATATAAACTGGCACTTTTCAGATGAAGAAATCAAAGCTATAATCATAAGAAAAAATACTCTAAATCACTACTGATTAGAGAAATGCAAATGAGTACAACTCTGAGGTACCATCTCTCACCTATCAGATTAGCTAACGTGACAGAAAAGGAAAATTATAAATGTTGGAGAGGATGTGGAAAAATTGGGATATTAATACACTGCTGATGGAATTCTGAACTGATCAAACCACTGCAGAAACCAATTTGGAACTATGCTCAAAGGGCTATAAAATAAATTTTTTTAATATAAAGGAAAAAGGACCTATATGTACAAAAAATATTTATAACAACTTTTTTTGTGGTGACAAAGAGCTGGAAATTGAGAGGATGCTCATTAGCTGGGGAATGGCTGAACAAGTTGTGATATATGATTGTAAGAGAATACTATCGTACTATATTATGAGCAGGATGATTTCAGAAAAACCTGGAAAGACTTACATAAACCAATGCAGAGAGAAGTGAGCAGAACCAAGAGAATACTGTACAGAGTAACATCAATATTATACAATGAACAACTGTGAAGGACTCAGTTATTCTCAGAAATACAATGATCCAAAACAATTTCAAAGGATCCATGCTGAAAAATGCTGTCTCTAGAGAAAGAACTGATAGTCTGAATGCAGACTGAAGCATTCTTTCCTTCTCACTAATATGGAAATGTTTTATATGATTGCACATATATAACCTATATCAAATTGCTTACCATCTCAGAGAGGAGGGAAAAGTGGACAGAGAAAACTTAGAACTTGAGGTTTTTAAGAAACGAATGTTAAAAATTGTTTTTACGTGTAACTGGTGGAGGGGGGGGCGGGGAATGAAATATTATTAAAAAAGAAATGCTGAGTCTGGGAAATTCCCCATCTTATGATCAAGTTGGAGAAGATTCAGTAGTACATAAGTTCCTTAAGTGCAGGGGCTGTTTCGATTTTAAGTTTCTACCCTCACTGTCAAGCACAATGTCTGTCTTGTTGTAGGTGTTTAATAAATGCTTATTGATAGACATACACACACAAGTATAGCACTATAAAAAACAAAAACCAACTTTCCAGCTTGGTAGAAGCTGCCAGAGCTTGTACATTGGCATAGCTTTCGAGAACACAGAATTACCTCCCTGCCCTGACCAGACATTAGAGCTGGACATTTATAGAAGATAATATTATCCTAATAGTACTCAATTCAGAGCACTCTAAATTCAATTAACTTTTGCAAAGCACTGTGTCCGAAAGGAACTTGGGACATTTAAAAAAAAAAAAAAGAAAATTTTCTTAGTAAAATACACAAAGTGAAAAGGCTTGGTTCATGGTGAGAAAAAAAATTTATTTTTAAAATGTGTATGTTTTATATATATGTATATGTGTACATGTGTGTATTGCTTAGAGCAGCACTTTCCATATAACAACAGCAAAAGGTTTCTGAATGTACAACAACCAAAAATTAATTTAAAAAATCAAATGAGTAATGAATCTGAGGTGTTTCTAGCAACACTTGCCTGTGTTGCATCATGCAACTTTACTGCAGCCTTGGCTTTGAACAAAGTATTCACACTTTCCTCGGTGTAAGCCCTCAGGCCATACAATACCAACAAATGTTGCCGAAACTGGAAAAGAGGACCTGAGCAGAAAAAAGTTTAAGAAGCCCTGGCTTGGATTATGACATGTAATTAGATTAGCAACCTACTGAATAAACCCATCAATGTACATAAATTGGATGAATGATCTAAATAAAGACAAGGGTCCAGAAATGAACAGAAGGGAGAGAAGGGGTGCTCTAAAATCTATACATTATAAAGTATATAAAAATGATATTTATCTCACAGTTACTATGCTTATGAAGGAAGAAGGCAGGAGAAAAAAGGAAAAAATAAGTTTCCTTTTTGCCAACTTTGCCAATTTGATGGATATGAGGTAGAACCTCATGCTTTAATCTGCATTTCTCTAATTGCTAGTTGGTTGGAAGCATTTTTTCATATACCTGGTGAATGCCTGAATTTCTTCCCTTGAAAACTGTGAATTTGTTTAATATCTTTGACCATTTCTAACAGAAAAAAGGTAAAAATGTTTCAAAGTAATACAAAACACAAAAGAAAATGACAAGTGAAGTGAAAGCAGCTATTGAAACTCTCCTAAATAAAAAAATCTCTCCCCTCTTTAGCCTATCTTTCAAGTAGTGCCCCAAATAGTCTTCCAAATGGATAGGTCTGACTCTTTCATTCCCCAGGTCAAAAGTACGAAAAGGTTCCCCACTGCTTACAGAATAATACGACTCTTTAGTCTGACTTTTCAGCTTCTCTACAACTGGCACCAACCTAACTTTCTAGTCTTACTGCCTATGATCCCCCTTTACATACACTACATTACAACTGAATAAGACTCCTACTAATCACCTGATCACATGCAGCTATTTCCCACCTCCATGTATCTGTCCAGGCTCCCCTTCCATTCTGTAATACACATCCCAGCTCAAGCCATCTTTTCCTTCATTTCTTTCTTGTTTGAGGGGTTTTTGATCAGGCCTATGACTTCACCTTGAAGAAAGGAACTCCAAATGAAGAAATTCCCTTTTCCAAAGCAGACAGGCACCTATTCTGCAAGAGTTACTCTGAAGAGAGTTGCCTGAGACTTTGAAAGGGCAAGTGACTTGTCCCAGAACACAAGTTAAAAAGCAAAGCTTGAACTCAAGTCTTCTGAACAGTTTCAAGGGTGGGATTTCCATCAGCTACACTTTCCTGCCCCTACTCTCCTCACTAATTATGGTTTCACTGAATAACTTCTCCCCCTGCTCAAGCTTTCCCAAGTCCCTTTATTTGTTTCCTTACATTCCCATTTATACTTCTGTATATACAGGTCCCGAGTCTCTTAGAAGACACTAAGTTCTTTGAAGGGAAGAGATGCTGTTCATCTTTGCAATCCTAGCCCTGGCACAGTGCCTTGCTATGCAGGCACTTCAAGGTTTAGATTGATACAAGGTTAAAAAAACAACACAGCTGGAGATCTTTTAAAAATCTAGAAATATAAAAACAGTGTGCCAGGCGACAAAATCTGAGAAACTGTTTACTGAGCTCCATGAAGACTCTGACAGCAATTTCTTCAGCAATCGCTGAAAGTGAATTAGACAACACGTTTAGTTTAGACAGATGTTTAGTGTCAATGGCACCATTCTTGAGAATCCAGGTGTACCTGGGCTTTCCACATGCATATCCTTTACATTTATAGGCCATAGTAAAGACTAAAACAGCAAGAATCTTGGCCTGACCAGCAAAGACACAAGCAACAACCTTAGGTTATCACACACTAAATTACAAAAGCAGCAGCACCTGGGGCTCTGTGCTAGGAAGCCATTTTCAAATAATGCAAATGCTGAACACTTTCAGGTGTTTCACCAAGCCTTGCTCTCAGGATTCTGTCCTGTGTACTGGTTTGCACGTTATTAGCAGTTGAAGATCATCTGTAGCTCCCTTTTTCTTGTTCCCTGTATCAAATCTTCAATTTTCTTAGGTCACGATAGCGCTAGAGCTTAAGTCAGAAAGACCCGAGTTCAAATCCAGCCTCAGAGACGTCCTAGCAGTATGATCTTGGGCAAGTCACTTAACCTCTGTTTGCCTCAATTTCCTCACCTATAAAATGGGAGTAATAATAGCACTTACCTCTTAGAGTTGATGTGAGGATCTGATATTTTCAAAGCACAAGTGCTATATAAGTGCTAGTTATTATTTTATTATTAATATTCAACACATGAAAGAAATTGATCTACATTCAGAAATACACATACCAAACCAAGAAAAACTTCAGTTTTCAAAAAGTTAAGGTGGAAAAACTGAAGCATCAAAAACAGCAGAAACCGTTAACAGTCAAAGCTTAGTTAAAATAAGACCGATGGGACTTTTCCATGTGACATGTTATGGTCAGTGAGTCTTTGATGGTATCTTTTACACTTTTTTTTTTTTAACTTCAGGTTCTTTCCCAAAAATAGAACTTTTTGTTACTATCTTCCCTTATTTTTACCAGTGTTGATGGTTTCTTCCTCTGTCCTGCTTCTTGTAAAGTGGCAAAAAACAAGGCATTAGTAGTACTAGGTGACTACCAAGTGGAGCTGCCAAAAAGTGCCCACGATCCAGAGTCCAATTAGTCAAAAGGGTCCAACGGGTAGAAGGCTTTCACAGGTGCTGAACCTTGCTAGCTCCCTGCTTGTTCTCTGGTCATCTTTCCCCACTCTCTGCCCTTCAATCTACTTCAGAAATGTGGTCATTCTACCGGGTATCGCTTTCATGTTTGTATGTACAAGACCTAGACCACTACCTGGCACACAGAAGTTTAACAAATTCCCTGCTTATTAAGAGACTCACGAACTACTCTGGACCCATGGCAAAAGACAAGAGGCAACTGAAAGGCAACATATATCTCAGCTTGAACAGAAAACTCAAGTTTATCTGTGTAACTCCCTCTGAAGCTTTTTCCAACTTCTAGGTGGTTCTGGGCCTAAGACCTACCTGGTGTCTGGCATATAAATCTTTGAGAGAATGGGAAACTTGAGTTTCTAAGCTAATTCACCCTTTGCTCTGGTTTTGGTTCATGTCAGTCTCCTCATCTGAATGTCCCCACTGCTCCACCAACTGAAATCCTACCAGATCAAATGCCACCTCCTTCGGGAAGCCTTCCCTGAGTCACCTGTTCCATTTCCACTTCCACCCCAGGATCTAACCTTCTAGGCTCCCACTATACTTTCTGATACTATATTCTGCTCTGCAACATGTTTCTATTTTATTTTCTCCCAGATATTTATTCATAGTCTTCTCACCCCCCAAATAAATATTTTACAAATAAGAAAGGAATGAATTCATTAACTTTCAGAGTGTGGTATGAATACTGAATTTTGTTGCATTTCCATACTGACTTTGTATTATTTTTTGTTCCGGCTTTCTTTACTCTTCATCCTCATACAAGTCTTCTCATATTTCTCTGAATTTTTTATATTAATTATACCTTGTAATAACAGTGAAATACTTTTCTCTTTACCACCATTTTCACATCTGACAAATCATTTAACTTCCCCAGGCCCAAGTAACCCCATCTGTAAAGTGAGAGAGCTGGCCTCCATTTCTAAGATCCCTTCTAATTCTAAATCAATCAATAAACATTAAGCACCTACTATGTACCAGGCATTGTACTACACACTGGGATATAAAGAGGAAAAAAAGCTTCTGTCCTCGAGGAGCTTACAATAACACAGGGGAGACAACATGCAAACAAATATAGACAAAGGAAGCTATATACAGGATAAAATAGAAAATAAGAGAGAGAGAAGACACTAGAATAAAGAAAAGTTGTTAAAGATTTCCCATAAAAGATGGGATTTTGTGTTTTGCATAACTGTACATGTGTAACTATGGTGAACTGCCTGTCTTCTCCAAAGCAGGAAGGGAGGAAGAAAGGGAGAGATTTTGGAACTCAAAAGTTTTAAAAATGAATGTTAAAAATTGTTTTTACAGGTAACTGGGGTAAAAAAAAAAAAGATGGGACTTTAGTTGCAATTTATCCTTAACTATCTTAAGCCCTTATGACCTCACATCAGATAACCATAACAACATATTACAGGGTCATTTACTCTCAAGCTTCTCTTTCGAGTCCATCCGATGTAACAGACATTGCCAGACTAATTTTTCTAAAATAGTATTTTCTTCAGGACATCCACCTGCTCAAGAATCTGTAATTGTTACTTACTGCATCAAGTTTAAACTCTTCTGAGATTAACTTTCAAGGTCCTCCATAATCTAGTCTCACTGTAAAGACCCAATTTACTTCTTAACAGGAGACTCCCACTTATTTAATTTCAATTTCTTTACTACTCCTGGCATATTCTATACTTTAACATCCTCTCTACCTCTTTAAACAAAATTCTCTTCCTCCAAGGTCCAGCTCAAGTCCATTCAAGGCTGACATTTCCTTATCTTTCCAGCCTAATCTCAGACTGATCTTTTCACAGGGGCTATAAACTCTCACCAAACAGCTCTACTCAAACTCTGCACCATCCTCCTCCACACTACCTGTGCTCACCCCCTTCCCCTCAAATCTCAGCTCCAGCTCTTGGAATCCTAACCACTTTTCAAGTTCCAGCCCTACCATCAGCTCTCCACAAACTATTCTCAATCTCCCACCCTCAAAAAGAAGTTCTTTCTTCCATGGCACTGTATTCTTCCTCGCCTGAAGTAACTAAGAGAAAGTTGACAGACCACTTGCTGAGGTCATAGAGGAGCTCCTTGTTCAGGTACCGGTTGGTCTAGATGACCTGTGAAGTCCTTTTCAACACAAAGTCTCTGTGATTAAAAAATAAAAATGCTGTGCCAGATAAAAATGCCATCCAGGAGTCTTCAGACTTGAAGAGCACTTTTGACATGTCTTCCACTCTTCTCTCTTACACTAGAGTGACTGCAGCACTGCAGATTTGACAACACATGTAATTGTCCCAAGCCCATCCTGAAATGTAAGCCTCCCTGAGAGCAGGGAACAACCTTTCTATCATTATACCCCTCCCCCTCACTTGGTGCTCTCTGCACATTATCAGTCAGCTAATAAATGGTTGCTGAATGGATTTAAGCTTTATGATAGCCCTGCCCAGGCAAGACCGGCATTATGACAGGTCTAGTTTACAGTTTTTGGGATGAAGACTTATGATTTCTCCAGTGAGGGAGTTCCTGGCAACCTCTACTAATTTGAAGTTAGTATTGTTTATTGAAACTGACATTTGCCATGGGAGGGTGGGGGGGTCTGGAACAGAGGGCTTACAGGAAGTGCCTAGATATATCAAACCACATTACCTGGTTCCAAGACTGGCCCCTCAAGCCACTGCCTCAGACTACACTGCTTCTTAATCCCATTTGTGAGATAAAGATAATAAGCATTTGGTTTGTGTGATCATACGTTTTTGTTACAAAAGGGTTTTTTTTTCCTCTCTTTTACAGGAGAAACGAAAAGGGGAAAAAGGTGCATTTTCACTATCTGAGCAAAAAGAAAATTACATTAAAAAAAAAATGAGCCATGAGGAGGTTCACTGTCTGAAGCTACAGGACTAGAAAGCCGTCAAGGCTGAACCAAAAGCTATCTAACTCTCACCAGCCAGTGTTCTTTCCAATCACCATGTTCTGACAAACTAAAATCCCGAAATTTTCTCAATGCAATATAGATAGAGTAGATACGGAGATGAGAGAGGAGGTTTGGAGCCTGAGCCTGGAGCTGGACCTTCCCTTGACTACTCCATCCCACTTTGGGGCCTCAGTTCCCCCAATTGTACAATGAAGGCATTATACAAGATGACCTTCTAGCTCAAGCTCTATAAAAGAAGACAAAGTCTCAAGTCTATTTAAAGCAGATGACTGGTTCCTTGGAACAAAAGGTATTTGCACTCAGTTTACTTCTAGCAAACAATTTTTGATATTTTGACTAAGCTGACTATTTCTCAACCCTGTTCTTAAGGAGTTCAAAACAAAATGACCTTATCTCAGCGATTTAAAAAGAGCACCAAACTCCACTCCCAACCTTCTCATAAAAAACACTCACTATGAGTCTCACCTTATGGAAAAACTTCTGATGATAAATGTAACCACCAAAGGGATTTGATAAAAACAACAAAATGTAGTCAAGAGCCTGTCTATCCTACATCCCACAAATCATTTTCCATGGCCTCCTGTAGCTTCTGGAATAGATCACTATCTCTCATATTCAGAACTTTCTACTTGCTATCTCTCAATGCTAGAATAATACGTGGTCTCCTCAACTCCACCTTAGCTTCCCTGACTTTGCCCAACTCAAACCCCACCAACTCCTTGAGGCCATTCCCTGTCTCCTTTCTATTCCCTTTAGTGCCTTCCCTTCTCAATATCCTTTCAATCTACTTCTGGAGTCTGTGTTCATTTTTTATAAGTAGATATGTATGTATATTTCATAACCATATCTCATATATTTCAATAATTATATTTCAATATAATGGGTTTCCTTTTTCAGTCAATTTTTTACATACATATTTTTGATAATTATATTTCAATATAATGGGTTTCCTTTGGCAGTGAGACATCTAGCATCTGTTAAGAGCCTGTATGCGCCCCGATCTTGTCTGATCACAGAAGCTAAGGTCTCGTTACCCGGTTACTACTTGGATGGGAGACCGACTTGGAATACCAGATGCCGTAGGCTTTATTAAAAATATTCTTTAAAAGGAGTAGCTAGATGGCTCAGTGGATAGAGCCCTGGGCCTGCAGTCAGGAAGACCTGAGTTCAAATGAGACCTCACACATTTCACAGCTGTGTGACCCTGGGCACGTCACTTAACTGCCCTAACCCACCAGAGAAGGAAACTGCAGACCCCACCAGTATCTTTGCCAAGAAAACTTGATGGGCAGTATGGACTAAACGTGTGCCAGGCCTCTCGCTAAATGCTGGGGATAAAATGAAAGTCAGAAGACAGACCATGCTCCCCAGGAGCTCCCAGTCTAACACTCCTACGTATTCGGCGCATTTACAGACTTCCTCGGGAGCTCAGGATCCATCCTCCCCCACCTGGCTGCCCCCGCCCCGGCCGGCCCCTCGGGGTCTCTAAGCGGTTCTAAACTACCCCCTGCATCCCCAGCGCTGGGCTCACAGCCACGCTCCGAGAAGACTGTGGGGGGCGGGGGGGACCTGAACCAAGGTAAATAAAGAGGCCCCTTGTTGGGCGCACAGGAGCCGGCCCGAGGCGTCACAGCCAGGAGCCGGCTCCCGCACGGCCGAGGCGGAGGGCTGCGCAGCGCCGCTAGGGGATGAACCAGGCGGAGGCGGGCGAGCCGCAGAGTCTCGGGGACCACGACCCCACGCTCCCCCTGCCGCGGCTCCGGCAGCCGCAGAGGCGCGCACCTGCCTCCCGGTGCGGCTACGCGCCCGTACCGCCCCCTCACCCCCGCCCCGCAGCACACAGGAGCCCCGGTCCAGATGCGAGGAGCGCCCGGCCCGAGCCCGGTCCCCCGTCCCCCTCGATGGCCTGCTTACCCGCCTCCTCGGACTGCAGGCCGCCTCTGCCACAGGGAGGCAAGCTCCCTTCAGGCGCCGGCGACGTCTGCTCGGAGTCCACGTAGAGGCGCGATTCTTAGAGGGCGCCTGCCCGCTCCTCCCCGGGCAGCCGACGTCCCGCCCGAGGGGAAGCTTACGCCAGCGGCGCAGGTAAACCAGCGGACGTAGCGTGAGCGGCCTCAGCTCCAGCGTAAACGGCTTCCGAGAATCCGCGGCCCTCCACGTGGCGGGCTCCGCCCCTCCTCTCCTCCCGCCTCCCTCTGACCCCGCCCTTTCTCGCTGTAGGCAGACGCGTGTCTGAGTCTCCGGCGCTGGGACGCGCTTTCCAGACAGGACGACGAAAAGTCTATAGACTCCTTGGCATCGGAGCCTTAATGGTCAAGGGCAGGATGCCTGGGCATCGGACTCTCGGTGTCAGTAGACTTGTTCACTCTCTTTTTCATCAACAAACAATTCCGAGCATATTCATAAAAATCTGAGGATCTCTATGAGTTTTGGGAGGCGATCAGTCCACAATGTGTGTTGAATACCTAATATTACCTTCAGTTCGCGGGTGGGAAAATCCTGGAACAGAGGAAATTATTTTTTCCCTGCGTGGCAACACCGGACATCTCTACCATTTCCTAGGGAAACTTTTATTTCCCAAATTTCCATTGCACTGCTCAGAAAAGACAACAGACAGTGACATCGTTTTTGGATCAAAAATGCTGTTTCATTCCTGCCTGGGCGATTCTAATCCTATCACGTCTGTGTTTATTTCTTTCTGTATTTGCCACGTTCCTCCTATTGCATGTGTGCACCACAGAGACAAATCTGTATAGTGTAGGGCACTCTGGAATGGTTAAAACCTTACTAAAGACCCTGTCACTCAGAGAACATCTGTCTCAGTATTCCCCGCCCCTCCCTACCCCACGCCCCAGGCCTTTTCTTGCTTCTATGACTCGGACTTTGCTTATGTGGCAAATAGGAGCCTTCAAGATCTTCCACTGTCAGCTGTCTGTAGCCACAGAATAGCTGGAAAACGGTTCAGAAGTGTTTTGTCTGGGCCTTTTTACACTTTACTGGCCCCTCGTACGATGTCTCATACATACTAGATGCTCCACAAACGTTCATTGAATGAATCAATTAAGGAAGGCTGTCAAAGCTTTAGTCTTACACCTAAAAGCTGGTTGGTCCTGTTAATTCTTTCTCCCCAAATCCTCCCCTCTTTCAACCTCCCTTATTACTTTGAGAGTATGACCCTTCCGGTCTCTGCTTAGGATTCCGACAGTATTCTGGAAATCATTTTTTTCAGTCCTGGACTGAATAAAGCAGTTTATAGCTAATTCTCTTTGGTTTTCTTTATAATTATTCTTTCTGGTGCATTTTTAGTATTTGCAAGGAATCTGGTCTCCTCTTGAGCCCAACGCATCATCTTCCCACATCTCTTCTGTCTATTTCCTTAACCCTTATCTCTTGGCGTTGAAGATTTTTGCTCTTATTTATTTCTGTTTATATATCTTGGATATCCAACCCACATCAAAGATATTTGATAAAAAAAAAAAAGACTAATTTCTTATGCCACATAGCACAATAAGTTCAAGAGATATGACCTAAATATTGAAGAATATAACATAAAAAAATTAAAAATCATTTATTAAGTACTTATGCCAGGCATTACGCTGGAAAACTAGAACACATACCTTATATCACTATGAATAGGAGATGAATTTTTTTAACTTTGATTTTTGAGTATTTTATTTTTCCAATTATATGTGAAAATATTAACATTCATTTTTTTAAATTTTGAGCTGAAAATTTCTTTCTTCGCCAGGCGAAGGCAAGCAATTATACATGTGCAGTCATGCAAAATATATTTCCATATTGATCATGTTGTGAAGGAAAACACAAAAAGAAAAAGGGTTTTAAAATGCTTCAATCTGCATTCAGACTCGTCAGTTCTTCCTCTGGAGGTGGATAGCATTTTTCATCATAAGTCCTTCAGAATTGTCTTGATCATTGTATTGCTGAAAATAGCTAAGTCATTCAGGGGCCACTAGGTGATACAGTAGATAGAGCACCTGGCCTGGAGTCAGGAAGATCTGAGTCCAAATCCTGCCTCAGACACTTACTAGTTGTGTGATCCTGGGCAAGTCACTTAACTCTGTTTGCCTCAGTTTCCTCATTTGTAAAATGAACTGGAGAAGGAAATGGTAAACTCCGCTATCTTTGCCAATAAAACCCCAAATGGGGTCATGAAGAGTCAGGCATGAACAAAGAACAAAAAGCTAAGTCTTTCAGTTGATTGTTGTACAAATATGATGTTACTGTGTACAATATTCTCCTGGTTCTACTCACTTCATTTTGCATCAGTTTATGTAAATCTTTCCAAGTTTTTCTGAAAGTATCCTCCTCATTATTTCTTATAATACAATAATATTCCATCAAAACACATACTACAGTTTGTTCAGCCATTCTCCATGGACCATTAATGGATGAATTCTTAAATAAAAAAGGGACAGAAGCAATAACAAAAGATAAAATAGATAATTTTGATTACACGAAAAGCTTTTACACAAACAAAATTAATACATCTAGGATAAGAAGGGAGGTGGTCAATTTGGAATAAGTATCAATACTTTGCCGTAGATTGGAGAGAAAAACTGTAAGGAATATAAGTAGTGGCAAGAAGATAATTGGTTCAATCAGCACATGGATTATACCAAGGGAAAAATATTAGATGTTTAAAGAGAATGGAAGCACAGAAAGAAAGATATAACATCCAACTAATCCCCCAACTTGTTCTGAGGTCGTTTGTGGGTTATGTCTCCAAAGGGAAGCTGCTACCTCAGCATCTAGGGTACCCTGAGGGTTTATATTTCTTAAATTATAACTCATGAGCTCTTCATCAATGTGCTTCCCCTTAACAGTTAGCCAGAAGACTCAATAAGCTCACAATAAAGGCATTTGCTAAAAAGGAAAAGTAAAACCAGAGCCACAAAGCATGGAGTTAATATATGTAAGACCTATGGGAAGAGAACATATTCATAAGGTACAAAAGTAGGGATGCACACAGGTCAGGATTCTCTGTGGCCAAGGTCTTTCATTCCTCTCTAGTCCCTCAAACTTCTTTCTTTATGGCTTCCTTTGTGAAACTCAACTTTGCATTGTCAGGGAGAGTTTTTGATTTCTTCTATGCTATCAGGGTCAGAGAACATGCTTTATGAAGTTTCTTCCAGTTTCATGGGACTATCTCTTTGTATCAATGTTTGTCTGGGGACTCTTTCCTTTAGTTGTACCTGCAATTCTCAAAATGGCTCTCCAGGTGGTAGACAGAGTATTTCTTTGTGGTGGGCTATACCTCTGCTGAGGGACATCATGACCAATGTGTGTGGGAAGTGAGAGATAGCTGGGGAAATGAAAGGAGAAAAGAAAATTATCATCTTGGGGGGCAGAGCCAAGATGGCGGCGTAGCAGCAGCAACATGTCGCAGCTCTCACATAGCCACCCCAAAATACCCATAAAATAGGACTCTAAACCAATCGTAGAACCCCAAAACGCACACAAGGATACTTCCCACTAAAGTCAGCTCGGCTACAAGGAACCATATCAGCACTGCGAACCGGTGAGCGGAGATTAGCACCAGCTGCGAGTGGGGATTGTGAAAGGGGGAGATAAGCAGTCTGGCCGAAAGGTCTCCAAAGCAGAAAAGCGAAAGGCAGAGGTTTTGCACCCGCCTCTGCTTTGTAGCTTCCCGCTTGCGGCCTGCAGATAGCAGGAGGCCTGAGCGATTGTTTTCAGGCCAGGGCTCTCGCGTTGAGCGGCCTGGATCTGGATCGTCATCTTGGGCCTCGGTCTTGGAGTCTTCATTATCCAGTTAGCCAGAAGTCTACGGCAGC
>CM053589.1:146073392-146096022 GCA_028646515.1 Pseudochirops corinnae
ATAATCATATGAAAAAATGCTCTAAATCACTATTGATTAGAGAAATGCAAATCAAAACAACTCTGAGGTACCACATCTCACCAGTCAGATTGGCTAAGATGACAAAACAGGAAAATGACAAATGCTGGAGAGGATGTGGGAAAATTGGAAAACTAATGCATTGTTGGTGGAGTTGTGAATTGATACAACCATTCTGGAGAGCAATTTGGAACTATGCCCAAAGGGCTATAAAAATGTGCAGATCCTTTGACCCAGCAATACCACTTCTAGTACTATATCCCAAAGAGATCATACAAATGGGAAAAGGACCCTTATGTACAAAAATATTTATAGCAGCTCTTTTTATGGTGGCAAAGAATTGGAAATCAAGGAAATGCCCATCAATCGGGGAATAGCTAAACAAGCTGTGGTTTATGAATGTAATGGAATACTATTGTGCTATAAGAAATGAGGAATAGACAGACTTCATAATAACCTGGAGAGACATATAAACTGATGCTGAGTGAGAGGAGAAGAACCAGGAGAACATTGTACACAATTACAGACACATTGTATCTGTGATGACTGACTTTGATAAACTGGGTTCATCTCAGCAATGCAAGGTTATAAGACAACTCCAAAGGACTCATGATGGAAAGGGTTATCCACATCCAGAGAAATAATTACAGAGTCTGAATGCAGATTGAAGCAAACTACCTGCTCTCTCTTTTTTGTTCTGTTTGGTTCCTTTTTTCTCATTCTTCATTCCATTGGTTATAATCCTTCTTTACAACTTGACTAATGTTTAATTTGAAGGTATTTGTAGAACCTATTCTGGATTGCATGCCACCATGAGGGGGAAGGAGGAAGAAAGGAAGGGGGAGAAAATTTGGAACTCAATAGCTTATGGAACTGAATGTTGTAAACTAAAAGTAAAATAATTAATTAAATTAAAAAAAAATAAGTTAACAGGTGATTCTTATAGTAGTATAGTAGCAATATCAGTAACAGCAGTAGCAACAGTAGCAGCAACAGCAGAATCAGTAGGAACACTTCAGTTTACTGGCATGTTTCAGAGCATGGGATGTTCTAATTAATACAGGATATTTTCTTATTAACTAAAGTTGAAATTCATTTGTAATTAAACCACAGGCATTCAGCTTTTCTATGAAGACTAAACAAGCCCTCCAAGTTGGGGAAAGCAGTGGTGACAATGAAATTCCTCAGCTGAAACAAGAGAAGGGGCTGCTGGCTATCCTTGGAGGTGGGGAACTATAGTATTGGCAACTGGCTTAGTAAACTAGCAGGCAAGACCTTGAAAACATAGTCTACTGGTTAGGGAACATTCAAACTGTACAGTAACAGCTTCATTAGTAAATCTTCTAAGGATCATTCCCTTATATCAAAGTTAGTCTCTGTTACTTCATAACAATCCCTTTAAGAATACAACTCTACCTCCTATTAGCCAAAGCTTATTAAGTACAAAAGCTCTTGGCTCTGATGGCACAACTAGAAATAATTTGGGGAACGACAGAAGTGAGAACCAGAACATGGTGCCAATATTTCTAAGTCTGAGAACAATGAAAGCCTTCTAAAGGTTAGTCAGAAGGGCCACTGATGTTACACTTTAAAAAAAAATTCCTTAAGAGTCTATTTTACTCGATTTTTAAAGGCTCATTAATTTTGAAGACACTTAATTTAAAGAAAAAGATTTTTTTTGCCTTTTTTTTTGGAGGGCAATTGCGGCTAAGTGACTTGCCCAAAGTCACATGGCTAGTAAGTGTGTCAAGTGTCTGAGGCCGAATTTGAACTCAGGTCCTCCTGACTCGAGAGACGGTGCTCTATTCACTGTGCCACCTAGCCTCCCCTAAAGAAAAACATTTTAATGTATTTAATGAATCTAATTTCCCTTTTGCAGTAGGGAAGCTGATGAGATCACTAAGGAAACAGAGAGAAAGAAGAGGGCCCAGGAAGAGCCCTAGGACTACAACCGACATTCTGAACTGTTGTTTATCAGGGCTGGTGGAACTCAAGTCTCAGTCCTAGAGTTGATGAGCTAACGAGAACAATCAAAGGAGTGCCCACTGGGTCAGGGTGAACACCTGGCTCTTTGGAAACTTGCTGGGAAAGATCACACTGGCAAGATCTATGAGCCTATGAAGGCAGAGTAATTATGAGGCCCGCCCCAAACAGAAAATTCCTCTATCTTTTTTTTTATTACAGACTAAAATTGTTTATTTTAAAGTTAATATTGACACAATAAATGATGAATAAATTTAGACTGTATTCTTATAGCAATAACTGATAACATGACCAGAAAAGTAGAGGATGTCTGGATATTAGAATATGCCTTGAGTTTATGAATCATTAGAAGCTGCATTAATTCTGCCACATAAGCCGTTTAAATTTCAGTCAGGAAAATTCACATGTTGGCTGAATTCAGTAGAGTTAAAACTGATATAATTAGATAATGCATAATTTTATCGTAGAAGATGTTAACAACAGACCAAGGAGGAGATTTTAAAAGTGGAGCCAATGCGTATAGACTGTGTTAGCACCTTAGCAATGGATCGCTTTCAATGAAAGGGCAATACAGAATAGAAGTGAGGTGGAATGGAGCTTAATTCCCAGATCCAGCACAGCACTGGACAAATAATAGGTACTTAACGAATGTTTGCTGCCTGGCTATTGACCAACTTGAGTAGAGGGAGGGCAAGTTCTATTCAATGGCACAAGCTGGTTTTTATTTAAAATTACAGGATTAGTAAATCACCTGGCCCATCACATGCGCAGTAACATTTGCAAGACTAAGCAGTCCATGACAAAACTACATCTTACCGTTATAAAGTTGCACTGATACAGGTACCGGCCTCCTAACACATGAGCTTGTGGATTGGACTGGAGGCCTACATAAGCCCACAATATCTGGATCTCCAAGGAAAATGGTATGCCACAGCAAGAGGTACAATTTTTAGCCTGTAGTGAGAAAACCGACATTATTATCAAATGATATTACTGAGAATTCTAGCAAATGTGGCATTGTGCCCCAAATTACAGCTTTTATACTGTCTATAAACATTAACAGCTGTTGGTACTCTAAATATGAGATCCTTATCCAGTGACCAATAAGTGGACAAACTATTGAGGAAACTGAGTCACATCACTCTTAACATTCTCTTAACTATCAATGAAACCAGAAAACAGAAAGAAGTTTTTGCTAAATATAAAAGTGGTTCCTAAGTTCTCCTTCGAGAAACAAATAAAGGAGTTAGTAGCTGGTTTTATCGTGCATCTAAAGGCAACAAGAAACAGAATTTCATGGTATACTTGGCTATCTCGTATTGCAGTGTTCACAAACATTTTCAAAAAGAGTACTATGAAAATCATTTCAGTTTATGAATTAACATCTTGCAAAGAATGAGTTAGCCAATCAGGCAAAAAACATTTATTAAGTGCCTACTATGTGCCAGATGCTAAGTGCTGAGAATACAAAGAAAGGTTATAAACAGTCCCTTTCTCAAGGAGTACACAGTCTAACAGGGGAGACATCAAAACAACTGTATACAAACAATATATACTGTATAGGATAAGTTGGAGATTTTATCAGAGGGAAGGCTTCTTGTAGAAGGTGGGACTTCAGCTGAGACCTGAAGGAGCCAGAGAAGCTGGGAGGGGAAAGAGGAGGAGGGAGGGCATTCCAGGCATGGAGGGTATTCAGAGAAAATGCCCAGAGGTGAGATATGGAGGGTCTTGTCTGAGGATCAGCAAGGAGGCTACTGTCCCTGGATCTCAGGACACACGGAAGGAAGAAAGGCGTAAAAATACCTGGAAAGCTAAGAAGGTACCAGGTTATGGAGGGCTTTATTTGACTTTTACAATAATAAAAATCATCTCAATTAAAAAAAGAAGTGGTGGGGGTTTCAGTTGCAGGAAGTTATATACAATGTTTGGCGTGGCTCTCATGTCTGTTGTTTGTTCTTAGATATTTCTCTGTGTTAAAGGACATGGGATTTATTGGGAAGTATCTATAGTATTCAAAAATTAAAATTTGCCGCATTAAGTTTTTACCAGTTATGGTGTAACCAGAAGTCTATTTGGCTGTGGCAGGACAGAGACACTCTCTATGCCAAGGAAATCTCTTTGCTCTGCCCACCAAGCGTAAATATTTCCTCAGCTACAAAGCAGCTTTGCTCAGGGGGCAAAACTACATTTGTACCAGTTGGTTTCATGTCAACTGCATCAAGAACTAAACAGGCTTTTTTTACAGCCTGTTTAATCTCCTGCCCTAACATTGTTTTACCCTAGTGGACTCACTGTCCATTAAATGCTTTCATCACATCACTACTCAGACTAAAAACCTATGCGTCTTGATTGCATTCCCCCATCCAGTCTCCAGAATCTGACTCTGTCCCATTCCTACCTTAGTTCTCTCTAGTCTCTAAGGCCTACTGTCTAATTCTGTTCAAGGTGGATCATACTGTCTGACCTATACATTTTGCTCATTCTTGCCTTATGCCTGGAATGTTGCTCCTCAATTCTCACAACCACTAATCAGGTTCCATTCATTCCATTGATCTGAATCATCTGTTGTTATTTGCTTAGTTTACACTTTAATTTGTTATTTTTCTATTTTCACTACCCCAAATGGAAGGAAAAGACTGACCAAAAATTAAGGCTCCAATAGAATGTCTGAAACATGTGGATCTGTGTGTATGAGGTGTTTTGGGAATATCAGACCACCAGTTTCAATGCTTTTAACCTGACAACTTATTTTAAATGCTTCCATTTGCAAAGCAATACCCCATCCTCTCTACCAATGAGTCTTTGAAATCTTTCCTAGTCCAATCTACTCATTATACTGAGTCCTTAGAAAGGTTAAATGTACCCAAAGTCATAAAGCAAGCAAGCAAACCAGTGGCACAGCAAAGTGACCTAGATCCTGAGTCTCTCAATTCCCAAGTTGAGTGGTGCAGTAGAGCACTGGGCCTGAAGTCAGAAGACCCAAGTTCAAATCTGGCCTCCAGACATGTACTAGTTGTACAGCCCTAAGCAAGTCACTTAAACTCTGTATGCCTCAGTTTTCTCAACCGCAAAATAGGGATAATAATAATAGCAATCACCTCCCAGGATTGTTGTAAGGATCAAATGAGATATTTGTCAAAGTGCTTAGCACAAGGTCCGGAACATAAGAGGCACTTAATAAATGCTTGTTCTCTCCTGAGTCCAGAATACTTACCATGATGTCACACTAAGGTAAAGTGAGTCCATATCTGACCTAACCTGAAATATTGATATCAATTCCTTTTAATGGAACTAACTCCTATACAAGGAGTCCTTTCTTATCCAGAAACTTCATCATGGTAAACAGGTTTGATGGTACTTTCTCTATATATCTGCATGTTTTATTGAAAAATTGAAAAAGTTAATTAGATTTCAGGTAAATAGACTAATTCTCTCATTACCAGAGCACTGCAATTCTTGGTAAAGACCTTGACCCAATGTCCGCTGTGGGATGGCTTCGAATTACCCATGATGCCTAGGTATACTGGACTGGATGTTCCACCAAGAGTCTTATAGATCTCGTCCTGCAAATGGTCACAGTTTCTGTTCTCTACCCTAGAAATGCACATGGGAAGAAAATCAGAACAGAAACCAAAGAGGAATGGTCTAGGAAATTAATCAATAGCTATGTACCATGATAATGGCTATAGACAATTCTTTCCCCTTTTACTCTTCTGCCATTCAGCAAAAGTCAAGGATTAACGGATAAATAAGTAGGTAATATTAATATAATATAAATAAATGGATAAATAACACAGCTGTGGTGATAACCTCAGCATTAGGAAATTCCCCAGAAGAGACAGTCCTGCCTTGTCCAGAAGGAGCGTCCCCAGAACTCAGATCAGGTCTTCTTCATGGTGGTCACACTGAGAATGGAGACCCTTAAAGAGTGCTTTTTACTCCTCTTCCCTGAACCTTCAGAGTAGAAATACAATCATGGAAAGCAAAGCTGAGACAGAGTGCATTACCTGAACTTGCAACCAGTCATCATGTTCACCCCAAATTCTACTTTTCGTCTATTCACAGAGCAGCTTCCATCAATGTGGCTCTGTGAGACAGTCATCTGTGAAAATTGGGAGTGATGGTCAAGGAAATAACAAGAAGGAAAAATAGAAAAGAATGGAAAATGTGGTATCTTATGCCAACACAGCTTATGCCTGACTTTTCAAAAAACCTGATTTGGTCTTTCTTCTTCTTAATTCATTATATTAATCAGAGTATGACATTTTTAAAAACTACTTAGTTACTTACCAATATATAAATATTCTAGCAAAAAAAAAAAGCATTAAATGTATACCTTTATCCAATCTACAATATGCTTCAAAGTTTACGGTGGGCCCAACATTTCATTGGTGATATCTGACCAGGCAACAAACAATCTGGTAAAATCAATGCTAAGTTCCTAGATAAAAGATCTGGGACATTAGGAGAAACAAAAAAATTGTCAATAGTAGGTTTTGGTTTTTTGGAGTTTTTTCAGAATTTCTGGATTGTCTTAATAAACCAGACTTCACTCGGGGAAGGATACTGGATCACTGGTATCACTTTTTAAAACCAGGAGGGGCATTCCAAAAATATAGCCAGGATTCCCACTTCTAGCCAAAGGAAGAGCAGCTCTTCTATGCTGAAAAGCCTGTAAGAAGAAAAATAGTAAATCATGAAGAAAAAGTGAAACTACATAGATTAAGAACCCTTAAAAGACAAGTCCCTGTGATTTTAATGCTGAAATAAGCTTTAGTTAATGTCCGCAGTACAAGTATGCTGGATTAGGAGTCAGGGACCTGAGTCTGATTGCTTGTATTGATTTGGCACTTTAAGGTTAGCAAAGTATTTATATATGTTATCCCATTTGATTTTCATAATAACCTTGTGAGGTGCTTCAACCTCTCTGGGTCAAGGCAAGGGTGTTGGACTCAATGGCTTTTAAATTCCTTTCTAGTCCCAATCTTCTATTGTATAATCTACTGATAATCTTGAGGCAAGGAAAAAGAAAAACCACCTAGTCACCCCAAATAACTGGGGTTTTGTCCAGCCTCACTGATCTAAAAGAATTAAAAGATAACGGAGTTGCAGGAGAGTTATCATTCTGTAAATATTGTCTGAGAAGAAACACTGACATTGGAATTTGTCTTCCCAAGGTGTTTCTAACAATGGTGGGAGTTCTTCCCCAGTGAGGTGGGAAGGTTCTACAAGGACTAGTTAGTACTTGTAAAGAAACTGTACAAGAGCAAGAGGTCCAAAGGATACAAAAGCAGAACCAACTAGCAAAAACTCAAAAGGTATTTACTGATGTGGGAGACTCTGTTAAAGCAAATAAATGCCATGATGATTACCTGGAACCAAGGGACTAGTTAGGATATTTCTTTGAGCTAAGTCCAGGGCACACTGGCTGAGCTGAGCAGAGCTCTGAACTAGAGACAAGAAGGTTAAGCCCTGACAGAAAAGAACCCTGCTTTTCCAATAGAGTTTAGCCCAAGCCTGAGAATAGAAATACAGTAACCAGCAAGCAAGGATTGTGAGATCCTGGAGAAAATTCCTGCAAAGCTAACTAGGAAACATTAAACATGAATATTTTGAACCTATCTCAACTATACACCTTGAAATGACTTTACTTTATATTTAAAAAAAAAACCAAACATAGTAAGGGTACCTCCAGAGAAAAGAAAGGACAAATACCCATGAGTCTATATGAGTTAGGTCTTTAGAGAAACCTCACCTCTCTCTGAGGAGCCAAGCAGGATAAGTCTGTCCAAAGGTGACCTACAGTAAGGAGCTTTTTGTTTGGAAATCACTCTAGGGAAGATCTATTTCATCATAAATATCATTAACTAACAACCATGTATTTCTAGTACAAATTTCATGTTTATTTTTTGGAGAAGGCACTGAAAAATTATAAATTCTCCACATATTTAGAAGCAAGGCTATATAGACCTCCTCAATTTTCTTTATCCTCTGGTTTACATTTTCCTTAACGTGCCATTGATCACTGAGATGGATCTGGAGAAGAAAGTGAGGCTGATGACCTTGCACAGTCCTCCTTCACTCAAATCATAGTCAACTGCAAATTATGTCATCTATCTCCCTGACGTCAAGGTCCTCTTCGAGAACGAAGGACAAACACACAACAACCACTGATTGTTAGTAAACCTATCAAGAAGCAAGGAAAGAATAAATTCAGAAAAATCAATGAATTTTTACCGATTGCTAACAATGTTAATAAAAAGGTACAGTGGATAAAGAGGTTGAAAATTTAGACAAAAATGTGGTTGGCAGATAATCTCTGGATTTCAGGTGCTTGGCTATATCTTTCTCCCTTAGTCAAAGACACTGGAGACACTTGATAGAAAGGTTACAAAGGAAGAGCTGAAATAGGCATTCAAATACTCCCTCCAGTTCCCAAGCCTTCTTAAAAGAATATATATTGTTTCTAACATTTCTTCATCTCACAAGACCCCAATACTCCATAAGAAAAGGACACTGACATGGAAACGCATAGTAAAATGTTGCTGTATAGAAGCTCCTGGATCCCCAGAAATATTCATCAGGATGAAAGAGAGAGAGATTTTCTGGATCCCAAAAGTCCCATTGGTTTCTATCACATAAATAACCTAAAATGAAATAGAAGATAAAATTATTCAATTAAAAATACCAGAATACTAACTGTACACAGAACAACATACTAGGCATTATGGAGAAATAAAAGATTTCTTATTTTTCAAATAGTACAGTCTTGTTTTACAAATAGTACAATAGAGGCAATGAAAAAATAATTGCCAACTGTATCGGCAAAAATATTGAAGAAATGTTAAAGAGAGAATGGAACAATAATAGGGGTATAATTTATTGAAGGCAGGTATCATGAAAGATTGAAAAAGGGGAAGATGCACGATTTAATGAAGAGGTAAAGCAGTCCAGGTAAGGGACATGCACACAGAGGAGCAACAGAGTTATCGGAGAAGCACAGGAAGCTAAGAGCTGGAGCAAAATCTGAGCTCAGGTATCAAGGATGGCTAAAGGTAGTTAGAGGAAGGTAAAGGAGTATATGTAACTGGTCTGGGTTAATGAAATTTGCATTTGGTATAAAAGTAATTGAGAATAACCAAAGTGATCTTAGCACATTTTGACACAATCAAAATCATTTTTGCTTTTATAAGCAGATGTTTAAAACAGTTGAGAAGATGGAGGAATAGAAAGTTATCTGGGCTATTAGCAATCTCTGTTCACTGTGCTCAGAGTCTAGGCTGGGGTCCTGCCTGGGGAAATAGAAAGGAAGAGTGACATTTATGAAATGAGGCAGAATCATGAGGAAGACTTAATGATTGATGGGATATGTGAGATAAAGCTGAGAGTTTTCAAATGTTTCAAGCCTGGAGAAGGGAGAAAACAGGATAAGTGACAATTTAGGTATAGAAGATAATCAGCCTCCATCTCTGGATAATTTCAGTGATATTGTGACATACATGTAAGGATGCCCTGTAGCTAAGAGACATTAATGCACTCTTGAGAATGTATATCAATACTTATTGGTTCTAAAAGTAAGAAAATAGACTCCACAATTAGCTCCCATACCTGGGAAACAACATTAAGACAGCTGTTTCCATCTAGCTGAGGTGAAATGGGCTCTGAAGTAAGTGTTATGGGCACCTGGAGAAAAACAAACAAACAACTGCCTGTTGATACAAAACACAGATCTCATCCTGGAGATAGATACTTTTTTCAGATTTCTATTACATGTTGACGAGTTCTCTACCCACGAGATGTAGACCTTCCCTTTCCTCACGAAAGACTGCATTCTAAATCTAGAACTATCCCTGATTCGTGTATTGCTTATAATTGCCCTTACAACACCATACCCTTAAGTTTCCATTCCCCATCTCTAATCTAGGGACGAGATTTTCTCTCTTCCTGCTCATCCAACAGGTCCTCACCTGCATGTTCTCCAGATCTGTGACTCCTTTTGGAACCTAAAATAATTGAAATGGAAGGTTATGAAAATGCTCTTTGTGTAGGAAACCACCAGCATTCTGAAGCAACATTTCACTACAAGTAGGCCTTATGAGGAGAAAACAAAAATAGAATGGTTCTTTTCCTCACCTCAAACGCCTCCATTAACCATACTCTCTTTGCCATACTCCATCAACCTCACTTGGATAACAAAGCTCTTGGTTCAACTAACCTTTGTTTTGACATATTATTGGAAGTAGGGTTTGGGACAGGGGTTCTTGAGCTAGGTTCAAGGTCCATGGAGAGATTTCAGAGGGTCTATGAACTTGGATGGGAAGGAAAATTGCATATTTATTTTCATCAACTTCTAACTGAAATTTAGCATTTTCTTCAATTATTTAAAAATATTATTCTAAGAAGGGGTTCGTAACTTTCACCAGACTGCCAAAGGAACCCATGAAATGGAAAGATTAAAAACCCATGAGCAAGGATCTCTAGACTTCAAATAACATTGAAAATTGGGATTCAAATCCTATGTAAATTAAACTAAAAATTCAATTTCAATAATCCTATACTTCAGTAATTTACTGTTTGTTACAAGAAAGGATGCATGCTTTCATTTTAATAGGTTAATTATCAGGGTCGTTCATTGTATTTAATATGAATTTTGTTGCTGTTTAAAGTTATATGAGTGTGTGTGTGTGTGTGTGTGTGTGTGTGTGTGTGTGTGTGAAAGAGAGAAAGGGAGAGAGAAAAAGAGAGAGAGAGAGCAGGAGAGGGAGAGAGAGGGAGAAATCATTGTTTACATTGTTCTTTTGGTTCTCCTTTTGGACTTCAGACACCTCAAACCAAGATGATATATCAAAGAAGACAGCTTCTATAGGAGATTAAAAGGAGACTAATAAAAGGAAGACATTGTTCTCCTTTTAAAAAAAAAAATTAAATAGCAAGGAAGAAGGAAAAACTAGGAAATTTTTGTGGTCAGAAACATGGGCATAGAATTATAGATGAGAATTTTAGATTGGGAAAGGCCCTTAGAGGTAAGATTATCTATCAACTCTCAGTTTATAAACAGGAAAACTGAGTCTCAGAGAATGAGGTTAAGGCAAATTTACATAATTAGTCAGTAGAAGTATTAGGATAAAAAACCTGGGATTTTTTGGACCCACAAATTTTACTTACATTTCTCATTAGGTAAGAATGGCATATACCTTGAGCTAAAATAAGTAATGCAGTGATCTAGAATGGGTCACATACCTTCAGGACCACAAAGTTATGGTAAGAGGTGACCCTGAGTAACGGATCTGTGGTGCAGCTACTTGTTAGATTGTTAAAGAACCGGGTACAGGTGGTACTTCCACTTTCCAGGAATCCTTAGAACACAAAGAATTAAGAGAGTAAAGGAGAAAATTACTTTAAATTTGAGCAAATAAGTCCAAATAACCTCATTTTACTCACTTGCAGCATTATGCTCAGTGCAAGAGGATCCTATTCCTGTTGGCTGTTTGAAATAACTCAGTAATGACCTCTTGGGATAATAGATCAGAATGGGATCTCCAGCCTGAAAGAAACCCAGGAATACCTTGTTAGTAGTGACAAAAGGCCTAAGCAGGATAAAAGAAAAGAAAAAAATAACAAAAAGAGTCAAAACAGGGCTGACCCTATAAGCAGAATAAGTTCAAATGGAATGCTTGGTATGTGGGAGGAGGAATCAGAGAAGGGGTGAACAATGTCTTCATTACAAACAATTGACTGAGGTCCATCTAATCATCATGAAGCTTCCATACCACCCATTGCCAATTTTACCATAAAGGAAACAAATCATAACCCCTTCCCATAGGCTTACCATGTAAAAAGAAGAAAAAGTTGGCATCGATTGAGGTACCGAGAGGAATGATGTACCTCCATACTCTATTACCAAGGACTGTATGTTGGTCCTATCAACCTTTTGAAGAAGCTGGAAATAGTTCAACATTGCTTTAAAATAAAAATGTTTTAAAGATAAATAAATAGGTATTTTAAGAAAGGGAAAAAAATTTTATACCACCTAGAATGAGTTTTAATTTGTTTTAGGTCTGGAAATTGAGGATTTTTTTTGCTTTTTTGTTTTGTTTGTCTCAAGGCTCATCAAAGCTATTTCAAATTACTGGAAAAGGTAATGAAAGCCATTTATTTCTAAGAATATTCAAGACCCCTGGCAGCCAGAAATTTGTTTATTGTTTATTTGTAGCAATAAAATAAGCAAACAGCAAGTAAAGCTCAGCAAGTAAAAGATGTGCCCTATACAAGACCTTTCTTCAATAAAATTAAAAGCTACTACCGCTATCAATATGGTTAGATAAAATTTCTTATTCTCATTAAGTTATCCTCTCCCCTAAATCTTGATATTATTGATATCTCACAGATTCATGACTTTGTCATTGTTTTTACTTCTTATACTCTAGGACAGAATTCTAACAATTCTTCCAAAGAAGAAGCTCTGTTCTCTAGATTTCTGAAATTTTCCTTTTTTTTTGGAAACCATCCAGATTAGGAGAGAGATATAAGAAAAATGATTCAATGGAGTATGAAGCTACTTTTTGCTTAGAGGGGTTATTCATAATTAACACTTTTTGCACTCTCTCAAATTTTTTATGCCTTCTGCAAATCTGATGAAAAAGAGAGTTATCAAAAGCATATTCCTCTATGACAGCTTATGCCTTTCTTTCTCCAATCATGAGAATCAGAGTAGAAAGGGAAAGATCTCAGGCAGGACTGGATCTCTGAATGTTCTTCAGATGCCAGGTGTCTGAATTATTCCCAACTGGAGAATGCCCAGGGATTTATGTAGATGTATTGTTATACAAAAGAGGAACACTCAAATGAACACAATACACAACCTCCATTTCAAGTGACTATTTTAGTTCTAATGCTTCTTCGGTTTATTATTATAAATAATTATGACAGCTGAAATATATATCTACATATATCCTTTTAAGATTTACAAGTTCCTTTCATACATACCATATATACACAGTAATCTTGTGAGGTACATACTACTGGAATTATTCTTCATTTACAGGTAGAGGAACTAATGTTCAGAGAATGAAGTAACTTGCCCATGATCAAACAACTCTCCACTCTTGGAAGTGGGATGTGAACATAGGTTTTCCTAACTCAAAGTCTAGTCTCTGTCTAGTATTCCACCCTACTTTTCAACCTGGCAGAAGCCTTCATCTTCTTCCCCTATTCCTCAGTCTTCATGCTTGCAAGCTCCTGAAAACTGCTCTTCTATATGCCACTTCTGAGCTCTCAAAAATCTTGAAGACTACTTTGAAGAAATATTTAACTTAAGGTAAGTTGAAAAGTCTAGATAAGCCAAACCCAGAAGCAATCAAACATGTAGCACAATGTTTAATAAATCCAAGACCCAAACAATTGGTAGAAGAGCTCTCTATTCAACAGGGAACTAAACATAGGGTGTTAGCAGAACAATTTGTAAAACGTCACTCCTTTCTGCCAAATTTTATTGATATTAAACATGTAAAATATATATCTAAGTACTTCTGTACTTTTGTTTTGTTTGTTGAGAAATTTCAAAAGTTTTGTTAATTCTGTATACTGTATGTAAAAAATTATGACAGTATGACAAAGAAAAATGCATGGTTTAACTGTAACATTTACATGTGACAAATAAATAAAATATTACATTGTTGTCTCAGATTCAGTTACACAATCACTTTATTTTTGTACACTATCTTCTTGTGGTTACACAGCTAATGGAAGATTTGTTAAAATAGTTAAGACGCACCTCCAGTATTCAGTTAAAGGTCTTAAAAGTTTTAAACTATTTATCAAGACTCTTGATGCATGGGAAATAAATGTTGGGGCAGGGGAAGAAGGGAGAAAAGATAAAAGGTTAGTAAGCTTAGAAAAAGGGCAGGTAATACAGAGAATTTTTTTTTTAAAAGGAAGAAATCCAAAAGTCAGCCAGAAATAATGCCAACACCCCAAATGTGCTATGAAGTAAGAAGAGAATGTTTTCAACTCACGGTTGTCCACGTGGACACAAAATTTTTGACCCTCATCTGGTAGATTCAAAGTTCTTACATGAAATGGGGAGTTACTTTGGAAAATAATGGAAGCATCTACACATGCCCATTCCATTATCCTGTGAAGACATAAAAGAGTAAGAAACTTTAAAGTAGATTACTGCCTTGAAGTGGCCTAATCTTTTTTTTATTTAGATCATTGCTTTATTTAGAATTTATTATAATCATCTATGTTGATATGTCTGTCTACTTTCTTCCCCCAGTTCCTCCAGGCTTTTTTTTTTTCCAAATCACATTCCAATTTTCTTAATAGTTACTACTTTTTGAATAATGAATATCTCCTCTGGTGTTTTGAGATTATATTTATTTAACATTAATCTATTGTAAGTGAATTTGGTTATAGATCATAATTCTATAATCCATTCCATTGATCAATTATTCTATGTTTAATGCATAATTTTAACAAGTATTACTTTACAGAAAAATACAAGTTCTGTTTCCTTCTATTCCCTACCAGAGATTCTCTTAATATTATTGATCTGTTCTTTTTCCACATAAATTCAACATTATTTTACTTCTATTAAATATCCACTGGTATTTTGATTGTATTGCATTAATAATAATTACAATAATAAGTAATAATAATATGCCATGAAGTGGCCTAATCTTTATAATTTAGAGGAAAATTGTATTCCAAAGATCTGTATAGAACTCTTAAAATTTCAAAGCAAACACATCTAACAAGATTTTTCAAAAGCACAAATCTCATGTTCAAATCAATTTTAAAACTGATTTAGTACCTTTTATGTTCTGATACTGGGAATATAAAAGTAAAAAACAGAGCTGTGCTTACAATCTACTAGGCAGGAGGGGGAAAGAGCTAACATGTACAAAAGTGTGAGACAGGAGGTGGAATATAAGAGAGCAAGACTCAGATGAAATGCTCTAGGAAAATTTGAGGCAGGAGCTATCACGGTCAGCTGGGGGATATCACACAGATCATGGATTAAATAAATTGTGGTGCATGAATGTAATGAAGTATAACTGCTGTAAAAAAGGATAAATATGAGAAGCATGAGAAGATTTACAGAATGCAGAATGATCTTTACAGACCAGGAAAATAACATAGAATAATTACAGCAATGTAAATGTGAGAAGTACATCCTCAGGAAATTCCCAAATCTTACATGAAGCAAAAGTTAAAATGTTGGCTAAAGTCTACAGGATAAAAAAGTCATTTTAATAAAACAGTCTTGAAATTTGAACCCTAGATGTCTTCAGGGGATTCTTCTTCTGGTTGTAAAAACTCCAGTGGTTCATCCAATTTACCTTGAAGGAACACTTTTTAATATAAAAGTAATTGAGCATAATTTAATTAAATTATTTAAATCAAATCATTAATTATAAGTATTAATTAATATTATTAATAATAAATTAAAATTGAGTGTAATTAATTTCCAATTGTGACTTCCAATTCCAAGCGGCTTCCAATTGAGCAAAAGATCTTTTAAGTTCACATATAGAAAACTTTCAAATTCCTTTCTCAGTCACAATCAGAACTATATGGCCCCATATATTATTTTTTAATTTGTTGTTTCCCTTTTTCTCTCCCTTAACCGATAGTACTTACAAGTGCTTCACTGTGTATTTGTCATTTAACTGCCCATTCAAATGATAACATTTCTTATTATTTCCTCTATAGATCATGTATGCCTCTTTTATGCCTCCCACCTAGCTAGATAAGTATAACTACCTCTAGTTCACAGAAGAAACATTCTTTTCAGAACCTGGTAACATCCTAGTCCCAAACGAATTTAACGATCTCCACACTATAAACTGCACACAGCCACCCCCACCAGTCTTCCTTGATATTGGGGGTAGTGGTGGCTCCACTTAGAACTCACCTGCAACTCTTTAAAGCACTTATGTGACGGTGTACATTTTAGTTATCTGTTTGTGTCTCATTCCTCTAATACAGGAGGGCAGGGAATATATGTCAACACTTGTCTCCTTCAGTACCAAATTTGAGTGCTTGTCACACCATCATAGCTTAACTACTGAAGGTTTATTCAGTGGATGAATTTGAGCATTTGGGCAGGCTTTCCTGGATGGATAGGAATTCAAGAGTAAAAGGAAAGGAATATTAACACAGGGAAGATGATGAGCAAAGGTGCAGCACTGGGAAAATACAAGGTATGTTCAGGAATAAATATGAACTGTGGTGTTTGATTGAGTAGGTAAATGGATAGAGCAGAGTAATATGGCCTAAAAGTGGGATGGTGTCAGACTGGGAAGGGCCTTAAATGCCCTGCAAATGAGTAGATCTTTTTTTGGTAGCAATATGGAACCACCAAACATTTTTGAGCAGAGGAAAGGCATGGCCAAGGAGCATAATTCTGACATAGGAACAAAGATAGACTAGAGGAAGAAAACAGAAGAAGCAAGACCATCTATAAACAGGTGATTACAATTGTTTAGACAGTTCATGATGATGAAGGCCTGCCTGTATTAGGGAACAAGGAAGGCTGGTTGAATGATGGTGACACAGTTATAATAATGAAAGTCAGAAAATGTTTACACATTTAGGTGAATGTAGGCAAATGGAAATGTGAGCCTAGATCTCAGAAAAGATCAGGGTTAAAGATAAATATTTGAGAATTATCCTCATAAAGGTGGCAGTTGAATCCATGAAACTGAATGAGATTGCCAAGGAAAAGAGAGATGTGAGAGGACCATGAAAAAAAAGCCTCGGGATGTAGCTGAGTTGTAAAGATAGGAGCCAACACAAGAGACCCCCAAAAAAAGTCATTTGAGAGGCAGGAGAACCCTAAGAGCATCATGTGTCCATGCCCCAAGTCCATCACTTTGCTATCCTCCTGGACTCCTTTCTCAGCTTCACCCCACATACCTAATTAGTGGCCAAATTTGATTGTTTCTACCCTCTCAACATACCAACACCTTAGTTCAGGTGCTCATTGCCTCCCCTAGATAATGGCAAGGTCTCCTAATTGGTCTTTTAGTACTCTGCTAATAAAGTGATTTCCAATTGTGACTTCCAATTCCAAGTGACTTCCAACGCCTTTACAATATAATATAAACTCTTCCGTTTGTTTTTTTTAAAACCTTACATAATCTGACTGCAACCTACCCTCTAAGCCTCAGTGGCTACAACTTCCCCTCCCACACATCGTGATTTGGACAAATTGACTCACTCTCTGTTCCTCACTCATAACACTTTGGGCCTGGAAAGTACTCCCTCTCTACCTCCCTCCACCATAGTCTCTCTCTTCCTTTAAGATACAACTACAGCACCCTCCACATAAAGCCTTTCTTCCTGATATCTTGAACTTATAGTGCCCTTCCTCCTAGACTACTTTGTATTAAATTACTTTGCCTATACATACATATATTTACTGACTTTATGTTGATGCTATATATGTTTTTATATGAACTTGTCTCTCCCATTAAAACAGAAGATAGTTGTAACTAGGGACTGCTTTATTCTTAGTGCCAGTGTACGCAGTATACAGTGAGTGCTTAATACTTATTGAGTGATTTATGTCTAAAACCAAGGGAGGAAAGATTTTCCGACAGTAAGGGATGGTCAGCAGTGTCAAATGTAACTGAGAGGTCAAGGGGAATAAGAAATGAAAAAAAGAACATTGAATTTGGCCATGTGGTGATCACTAAGAGAACAGTTTCAACAGCGTAGGGGCAGAAGTTAAGACTGTAAAGGCTAACGAGAAGAGCAGGTTGTGAGAAAATACAGTGACTTTTAATAAGTTTTAATAAGAGGTCTTCTAGTCCAAGCCCCTCGTTTCAAAGATGGAAGAACTGATGGTGCAAGGTAGGTAATTCTTACAACTCAAAGTCGGCTTTCCCAGCAGCACGTCCACCCACGGGTGGCTCTTCCACGCAGATGCTCAAGTACCAACAATCAAGATCCCGTTAGCAAGTTAAGCCCTTAGCTACAAGGAGCTGACCTGGCAGTTTAGTATTCACTATAAGCCAGCGGTCAGACAAGAGGCTTTATTCATCACCTACGTGGGCCAGGACCAGTGCCGAGCGCCGGGGACACACAGGAAAGTAAAGGCCACGGAGGAACGGAGCTGACCACTCCCCAAGGCTGGGTCGGCCAAGGGGCGGCTGGAGCGGGGGCTGGGGAGGGCACCGACTGCTTCCGAAGCGGGCCTCAGGCCGGCCCCCATGGGTGACTTGGGCTAGGGCCGGGAGCCCGAACGCTCACCTGTAGCTCCCCGGCAGGCAGAAGGTGAAAAGCGCCTTGGAGTAAAGCACGTAGCAATCCCTGTCGCAGCAGCAGTTCAGATCGCACGAGCTCGGCGTCAGGTCACACGTACACACCAGTGACAGGCGGAACCAAGACCAGAGGTGGGTCCTGGTTTCCCAGGGCCTCCAGGAGGTCTTCTCTTGGACTAAGAAAGGCTCCGGGGTCTCGGTTAAGAGCGGCTGCACAGGGGGCGTCTGCTCAAGGAGAACCCCCGGCGACGTGGCTGGGGGATAGGCCGGGGTCTCGGGCCCCGGGGGTGGCCAGGGGCCAGGAGTCCCTTTCGGGTGCTCTTTTCCTGCCGAGGTGAGAGGTCCCTTGGAGGGCAAGGGTTGAGTCTGGGCCCTGGCGCCCCCCGCCAGGAGGAACCAGGGGAGCACCAGCAGCTTGAGGAGCGCCAGGGTCATAAAGCCAATAGGATCACCCAGCCCCGGGAACTGAAAGTACCGCCGTCACCAGGCGCGTTGCTATGGCATCGGCGGGGGGCGGGACTTGAGGAGGGCGGAAGACGCAATACGTGTGACCTCATCCCGTAGACACTCTCTCATTTGAGACCTGGAATTAATGACAGAGCTCTAACCAATAGAAATTACGGTGGTTGCCGCAGCGATCCTGCTTTGGCAACATTTGGGGCTCCGAGAGCGGGTGCAGCTACGCAGCTTTTCCACTAGATGGACCTGTGAGGTCAGTGAGATTCCGACACCGACAGGGATGCTCAGGCATATCTTCCATGAGGAAGCTGCAGTGCCCCCTGGCGTGCAGGGCTGGAGAAAGTGTGGATGATGGATGGATGGATGGATGGATGGATGGATGGATGGATGGATGGATGGATGGATGGATGGATGGATGGATGGACAGGTGGATGGTGGATGGACGGGTGGATGAATGAATGAATAATTAAACAAATTGATAGTCATAAACATCTGTAAGAAAAATGAAGGGAAAATTCTATTTTTTTAAAAGATGAGAAATTAGTCAATAAACTTTTATTAAGCACCTACTGAGTACCAGGTAGTGTGCTAGACACTGAGGATACAGATGCAAAGAACACAGCGTTTTCTACTCACAGGGAGCTTGCATTTCACAGGAACGGGCTGATGAGATCAATTTGTTGCAACAGCTACAAAGAAAGGTGCTATAAATATCAAAGATGTCAAGGTTATCCACTTTATCCCAGGCTATCACTGGTTTTACCCCTAGACTTTGATGACTTTGGAAGAGAGAGTGAGGCTGAAGATGTCATGCAGATTAACCTCATTTAAATCCAATTTGCTCAAAGGTTAAGACATCATCCCATGGAAGAAAGGGCCACCACCAATAGCAACGTTCCACAAGAAAAATTTTGTGAAAAATCTAGCTCTCCAATTGCTAAAATTAAAACACAAGACTCTATCCAATAAATAAAGGGTGTCAGTTGAAACTATCAGTTCCATATCTGGCTAATTAAAAGAAGAGACTAAGAAAAGATGGAAAAGAGAGATTTTGGAAGGAAGACAGGTACTATTGGGTGAGAAGGATTGTTGGAAACAGGGAAGGAATTGAGAGGTAGCTAGGAAAATAAAGAGGGAGAGGTAAAGAAACTATCATCTCTTTACTACCTGGGTTCCCCTCTCTGCAACCCTCTATACCCTTCACCTAAGCTGACAGCAATATTTTCCACTTGCTGGCCCAACTAAATCTATCCCAATCCCAACCTGCTAAGCATTTATCCAAACTTCTGCTTACCTTCCAACAATTAGAACTCTCCAAAGAATGGAATGAAGAGCAGGTAACAATAAACTTGTCACCAGTAGGTCTTCAAATTTAGATTAGATGACCAATGGGAAGATTGTGCAGGAAATCCATGATGTGGGTACCATTTAGAAGAGATGGTCTCTGAGATTCCTTCCACTCTGATTCCAATAGCTCTTGTAGTCCACTTAGGATCTACAAAAACTTAACTCATAGAATCTTCCCAGAGTAAGTCACTTAGGCAATTGAGAACTTTCATATATAGGCACAAGTATATTTGTTGATCGTAAATGTTCTATATAAATGTCAGTTATTATTATTAATTCTAATGATAGAGGCCAGGAGTTATTCAAGTACACCTAATTTTAGAGAATTGGCCATTGGTCAGATGAATTGGGTTGGGAGAGTTATCCACTTCTATCTTGAAAATTAGGTCTAATCTCTTAGGGGCAGAAGTATTGCTACTATTAGATAAGACTGTCTACACTAGAAAAACACTTTCTCACCACCCTACTCTCTTCTCTGCTCTTTGCAATCTGTCTTCCATTGTCTCCATACTAATAAAACTGTTCTTTCAAAGGTCACTAATGACTTCCTAATCAGTAAACCCAATGTTCTTTTTATTAGAATTCAACCTCCTTAACCTCTCTGTAGCATTTGATATTGTTAACCAGTTCTTCCTACTGGGTACCCTCTCCCCCCTTGGTTTCAGAAACACCATATTCTCTTAATTTTCCTACATCTAACTGTTTACAGTAGCACCAGAGAATAAGGTCTCAGTTTGTGCCTCCAGCTTCTGGGCTATGGACTTGCCTCTTTCCTTTCCAGAAGACTGTATTCTAGTGTTCAAATGGAACACCTTCTCTTCCTTGCATGGCACTAAATCTAAGGACTAAACATTGAACAGGATTTCAACAATAAAACATGCAAAGCATATTTTCTCCAAGCTTTTCCTCCATCTTCAGATAATTATCTAATAGACTATAATTTTGAAATCAGATATATGATTTCTATACTTCAGGAATTTCCAAGATGCATTAGAACACATCTGTAAGAGAAGTGTTATATCACTATTATCACTGTTCCATTCAACAGCTAGAAAGTTTTTCCTCATAGTAGTCATGTGGAAACAATGGGAGAAAGGTACCATATACAGAAGGATTTGGAAATGAATAAAAATAAACTTTGCCTTTCTAGGTCTTAACTGGTCTTAATCTATCTTACCATATTCTTTCTTAGTGGGATTGTAGCTCATGATCATCACCACCATATTCTCCCTACAAAACAAAAGGAAATAATCACAGGCATACTATCTAAATAGTCAACTCCATTTTATAAATATTGCTGATCAAGAAGACCAGAAACATATATTATTAAAACAATAAAGGAGTGGTTAGGTGGTGCAGTGAATAGAGCACCCGCCCTATAGTCAGGAGGACCTAAGTTCAAATTCAGCCTCAGATGCTTAACACTTATTAGCTGTGTGAGCTTGGGTAAGTCACTTAACCCCAATTGCCCTGACATCCCCCCTACAAAGGAAAAAAAAAAACAACCATCTAATACTAAGTTAATGATCACCTGGTAAGTTCCAACTTTTAAAAAATGGATCCATAGCATCCTGGTGTTTTAGTGAGAAAATTAAAAGTTCCCTAATCTTTCTGGAATTCTCAGTTTAGGGAATCCCTGGGACTTCTAGCTATGTTAGCAATGCACAAAAGGCTATAGAAGACATTGTCTCCAGGTAAAGCAAAAGAAACAGGACTGGTTTGATGAGAATTACCAAAATTGCCAAAATTACCAAAACAGGTAGTACTCTGCATAGAGCCTGGTACACAGTAAGTATGAAATAAATGCTTGTTGCCTTGACTTAAAAACAAACATTCGGTGTCAGCACATGACAGACGTATCCAAGGCATGTCGGCTAAGAAGCATTTCAAGCACGTGGTAGAAATAAAAGTGGAAATGACACTGGACAGCACACATCATTGTCAAAATAGAGTTATAGGTAGCAATGAAGAGCACATAAGGAGTTGTCTGTGATATCATAAAGTAACACTCACCACTAATGCTGAGGTTAAGCTGTAACTAGCAATTTTGGCACTCGGGGCAAGTTGCATGAAGCACACTCTTCAATTAACTTTTTGTAAAGAGGATTTTCTGGATGTGTCTATGCTGGGGCCAGGATAGTACTATGCCTTTAAATATTTTTCAATTAAGGGGTTATGGTGGAATAGGGCAACACAATGAGTTACCAGAAGATCACTGCTTGGGGAAGTTATGCTGGGGAACAGGGAAGTTTTATATTTAGGAATATAATAGTAAAGAGGAAAAGATGTAGCTTCTCAATTGTTCTTGTTAATTAGGTGCTAAACACATATGTTTCTACAATGCCAAAGAAGTCCAAATGTTATTACACACCCTAAAAATTTCAGTGTACTGGAGTAAATCCATGATCACCATGAGGATAGGGCAAGGGAATACAAATGTATATATACATATACATACACATAAATTCATATAAGAGGGTTTACATATGCAAACAAGCACATATCTGAGTATATGTATGAATGAATCCATAGAGGGCATAAGATCAATTGAA
>CM053589.1:146096522-146114751 GCA_028646515.1 Pseudochirops corinnae
GTATCTATCTATCTATCTATATGTGCAATTATTATTATTATTGACTACATCCAACTGTAACTTGAGATACACAGGCACTGCGGCTGGGAGATCCATCCTGCCCTACCGAAAAGTGACATAGGAGAGAATAAACTGGGGGAGGGGGGACACACTGGGATGGCTGTTTTGGGGTGGTGGGTGGGGGAAAGAGGGGGAGAAAATATGTAACTCAAAATCTTGTGGAAATGAATGATGCAAACTATAATAAAATTTTAAAAAAAATAAAAATAAAGATATAGCACCAATTGAAAAAAAAAAGAAAAAATAGAAAAATAAATCAATGGAAGAGACTAGAAAAGGGAGAATCAGAAATAATAGATTTCATTAAGGCAGAGTTCAATAAATCCTTAAAAAAAAAAAATCCATGATCACCCTGTCTTGGCCCTGGACTGAGGAAATCTGTGTCTTAAATGAGAGGGTAGTTGTATGTGTAAGAGTTAATTGTGGTTTCTAAACTGCTAGAGCAGACAGAGAGAGAGAGAGAGAGAAAGAGAGAGAGAGACAGAAAGAGAGAGAGAGAGCTTATAGAAATCCAGTTCAGCCCCTTCATTTTTATTTTGAAAAATTACCAAACATTTTTCCCCCTCTCACCTTCCCCATCCCCCTAAGAAAAAATATGCATAATATTTTATATTTATTTTATTTATTTATTATTATTTTACATTTATAACACCAAAATATGCATAGTCAAGCAAAACACATTTTCATATTGTCCATATCCAAGAATGTGTCTCATTCTACATATTTAGTCTGTCAACTCTCTAGTCTAGCATTCTTCATTAGTGATTCTCTGGAATCACGGCTGGTCATTGAGTTGCTCAAAGTTCTTTCAAAATTGTTCGTTTTTACATTATTGTTGTTATAGTATAAGTTGGTCTCCTGGTTCTACTCACTTCACTTTGCACCGTTCATCTAATTCTTCAGAGATTTCTCTGAAAAGTCTCTTTCATCATTTCTCATAACACAGGATTTAGTTACATTGATATGAAATAATTTGTTCAGCCATTTCCCAGCTAACAAATGCCCTCTGAGTTGCAAGTCCTTTGTCACTATAAGAGGAACCCCTATAAATATTTTTGTACTTATAAGATCTTTTCTATTCTCTTTGATGTCTTTGTCAAATTTTTTCATTTTACAGATAAGGAAACTGAGCATCCCATAGAAGTGAAGTAAATTACTCAAGATCATTCAGAGAACTAGTGACCAAGCTTGGGGTTAAACCCAGGTTTCTTCATTTCCCCTGCTCTCATGACCTTCTGCTATATCACACATACTGCTTGAACTTCTGACTCATAGGTAAGTGTGGTCTGGTCACCCTGTTGCTTTTAGAGCAACATGTGTAGCTGAAAGCATCTGATTAGTTAAATAAGGCCTCCAGCTCTTCAATATAACATTCTGATGTGATCACAAAAATCAATAATATTAAACATAATCATATATATGCATGTGTTAATGTTTAATAAAGCAATACTGATGATAATATTGCTCATTGGAACATTGGTACTGAATGAAAGAAGGTATTTTCTATTTATGACCATCTTTAGATACACTTTGCTCTTTGGATAAAAGGTTAGGGTAGGTTACAAAATCAAAATTTACTGAAATATTGGGACCTCATAATCCTTCTTGTGCTCATTGTCAGAAATTAACATTTGAGTTATGGAGGTTCTCAGAATTCATAGTTTCTGCAATAGGTAGCTTGTTTAATGGGTACTGTCAATGAAGAATAGTTTCTGATGTACTTTAAGCCTGCCTAAGTTAGGAGGCATTAGCAGTATCAAAGTGATACAAATGGCAAAATATGATGATATTAATGACCTATAACCAGAAACGTTCCATATCATCTGAATTTGTTTATGAGAAAATCCAACCAATGTATTAAGTATCTTCTGTCAGCTTTGGGAAACTAACATGGTAACCAGATGAAGTTTTCATTGCTTGTAACAGTTCAGTTTATCTTAGATTCCTACTTAGTTTTCAGGTTTAGAAACCAGAGTTTTCTGGCAAGAATTTTACATGCAAAATGATCAATTGATGCTGATGGTGAAGGTAATTATAAAATTTTCTATGGCATCTAACCATTCATAGTGTTTATTAGACTTACCACATGCCTATCACCGTGCCAGGTGCTAGCTCAGATTCTTAGCTACAAGAAAACTGGGTTTCAAGACTACAGGTTTTCTGTGTCAACTATTACACAACTATAATGTTTAAATAGGGCAATATTGTAAATTTAACATTTTTAGTAGAGGCATATAGAGAAATATTGCAACCTCAGGCAATCTACTTAACCTCTGTGTGCCTCAGACAGGACCCTAAAATTTATCTACTAAGTTTTAACTGGTTTATGATCTGTTGATTATGAATTGCATTGGGGTAGGAATTAGCTTGCAGGAAGCTCCCAATCAGTGCCAAAGAAATCACAGATCCTTTGAGTATTTCCTTATTCTAAGGTAGAATTCAAAATCTTATATAGTTATATGAAAATACTTGTGAATTAGGAAAGTTTGAAACTTGAACTAATCTTTTTTGTTATTTTTTGGAGGGTAGTTAGGGTTAAGTGACTTGCCCAAGGTCACATGGCTAGTTTTTTGTGTTAAGTGTCTGAGTGTGCATTTGAACTCAGGTCCTCCTGACTTTAGGGCCGGTGCTCTATTCACTGCGCCACCTAGCCACCCCCTCCTTGAACTAATCTTTTATTCCAAAAATGTTTACAACATAATGTCAAGCAACAAAGTAATTCTCTAAATTATAACCTCCCAATATAAAATAGCATAGTACAGACCTCAAAATTCTTGTGGCAAAACAGTATGGTGATTATTACATATTATAATTGATATCTTCCTTAACTCCTAACATTTAGCTTTTAACAGCTTTCGCTAAAATATTTCTATTTCACTGCATTACCCTTTGTTGATTGTTCATTCACACACCATCTTTTTTTGTTGCCACATAAAGTTGGTTTCTTGTAGTGCTCTTTCATCTTATTCCTATAGATTTGTGCAGTAATCCCACTGTTTTGTTGCCTTATTTTTTATTATTCCCTTTTCATTGCCTTTTTCCTGTAAATTTGTTCCATTGTCACATTTATCTATTTTATTTTTCACATTTCCTTTCCTTCAATGGTCACCCTCTCTTAATGGCTTCTTTTAAAATGACCAATGAAGAAATCTCATTTTAAAATTTTGTTAGGTTTCCTTTCTAAATGTCATCCAAGCAAATTGTCTATTGTTATGAGAGGGAAAAGTTTACACCAAGAGATAGAGATGAGGCTGGAGTATATTGCAAGCATAGAAAGCAACCTATATAAAGGCAGGGAGTTGTCAAGTTCAAAGAATACCAAGAAAGCCAGTTTAGGAGAACTGGAGAGTGTTTTCAGGGGGAGTAATATGTAATAAGCCGGGAAAGGTATGGAAGGGTAAAATCAATTGAATTAGTCAATCATCTCAATCACACTTCCCCACTAAAAGTAACTACTTCTGTTAGGTGAGATTACTTCCATAAATAAATTAATCAATCAGTGGTATAAACTGTGTGTGAACATGGCCCAGTCACTTTTTTAAATGAATCTAGGTCATTAGACTACTATGAAAAGTTCTTAATCAACTTGGAAGGAGTGAAAGACTTGAAGGAAATGAAATTAAACTACACAGAAGTGTGCTAGGTTTGGTTGAAAACACTCAGTGTCCTATGAGGCATGGATAAAATAGCAGTCTCAAACTAAAATACGAGACATCCTGAGGAAAGCAAGCTTCATTACTCAATCAGGAGCTCAGCAGAAAACTACAGCATCATCAATGGAAAATATCATTGGCGTCTCTTTTGCTAGTCGAGGGGTCTTGCCTCAGTGTAGATGGCTGCTGACCAAGGTGGAGGCTGGTGAAGGTTAACGTGGCTGTGGCAGTTTCTTAAAATAAGACGACAATGAAGTTTGCCACATCAATCGATTCTTTCCTTCACTTGATTACTTACAGGCCATTATAGAGCTATTAATTGGCCTAATTTCAATATTATTGTATCTCAGGAAAGAGGGAGGCCTGAGAAGAGGGAGAGAGATGGGAAACAGCCAGATGCAGGTCTACCACAAACCTTTAATTTGTATTAAAAACAACAACAACAACAAAAAAATCTCCAACAAAACTACAATATCTACAAAGCACAATAAACTGAGATAGCCTATCCTTCCATGTCATTTCCAAATCATGCCATCCCCCATGCACAATCTTCCTCCCTTTCTAGCACCTCTTCATTACTGTCTTCCTCTATTGGAATGTAAGCACCACAAGGGCAGGGACTGTCTCGTTTGCTGGTATTTGTATACATAGTGCTTCAGACAATGCTTGGCATATAATATGCATTTATTTATTCATTCATTCTTACTATCAAAATTTGCTCTCAGAATTTGTCATTTATTTATAATTTAGTATGCATTTGAGTCTGGAAGATAGTTATATCTGTCTATATATGTAAAGACAGAATAATTATTCTAAGGCACTGCAAAGAGAGATCAAATGTTGGAGTGTCATGTTTGAGGAGCTACAAGTAGGTCAGTGTTACTATCACAAAATGTACATGAAAGAGCCTAATGAATAGGACCACCAGAAAGGTAGGAAGAGACTGGGCTTTGCTGTGCATAGAAGCCTTACCTCAGACTGCCCTAAAATTGTGTTTCTAACACTTTCTAGTGTAATGCATGCTTGGAATGTCTATCTTACGGAGACTTTAGAAAATATTACTGTCTCTTTATGGTTACAAGACAGAAACAACTCAAATATAATAATGAGACAAAGTTTTGTTGGCAATTTGGAAATGATAACCGAAAAAATGGTTGAATGTGAAATAGTTCTTTCTATGGAGTCAGGGAGAAGGTGTGTGATCCATTGAGACTTTATCAAAATCTACTGGGTAAACAGAAGAGAGGCTCTCCAGTGATAGCCTGAGTGAAGATGAAGTGATTTTTCCTTCCTATGGTTGGGGAACTGTTGTCTTCAAGAGAAAGGAGATAGACACGACTTCTTTTCTGAGGAAGCTATTTTTGGCTTTATCTTATGAAGAGAATTTTGAGGTCAGATTTTACTTGATAACTGCAGGGGAAAACTGGATGACATTAAGATTGATTTTTCACGGGTGAAGAGAAGTCATTTGGAAATATATGGAGGGTTTGAGGTGACAAAGACTATGATAGTGATCACAGTCAAAATATTGTAATAGTTCCATGTCCTTATTATTAATTTTATTAGCTAATAAATTGTAGCCATTTAGCAAGTTTAATATTTATTTAAATGTAAAAAAATATAAATAATTGCTATTAGGAAAAGAAGTTTCTTTTATTCATTAAATAATGAATATTTAATGGTCTGGAATGGGAGGTTGGGTCTCCAGCTAATTACCCAATGAGAAAGATAGTACAAATGTATTAATGAATAATAAATTATCCCCATATAGTACTAGATCACTCTAGATGTCTGGGGGACAAAATTAAATATGTAGCAAGTCAAGTGGTAGGCTGAGAGACTTAAAAATATGTGTGGCCAGTCCCAGTTTAAGTCAAGTCTTTGCCTACTATATGTCAGGCACTGTGCTATGCACTAGGAATACAAAAAAAGATTAAAAAAAAAAAAAAACATCCCTGTTCCTAAAGAGCCCACAGTCTAATAGGAGAGATACCATGTAAACAACTACGTATAATCATGATATCTCTAGAGGCTGGAGATGGATTGTCTAGTTGAGGGGAAAGCTAGTTTTCTGGAAAGTAGAATTTTTGAAAAGGAGAAAGTGACCTTTTTCCCCCCATTTCATAAAGATGTTCTAGCTACAGTACTATCTTTTTAAAATAGCTCAAACCCATCCTTGGTTAATAAGGAGAAGCATGAGAATTAAGCTTAGTAAAAAGGCAATAAAAGAGACTCTTTAAGAACACTTGCAAAATTAGCATTTCTACTTATAAAGCCTATTGTTTCAGTTTCTTGGGGATAGAGAGAGGGAGAGAGGGGAAGAAGATGATTAAAAATAAGGGAGGAGAAATTATTTTTGCTGCCTTTCTATTCTTTAAACATAGCTACTTAATATCACTTGGGCTCTTAGGAACTGAAATCTCTGCTCCACATCAGGAATACTGTGACCTCATTATCACACCATCTAAAAAAACCCAACCCATCCTCATAACTTTCTGCCAAAAGACAAAAAAATACAACATTCAAGATTGTCTATTTGGTAAAGTGAACTGCAAACCTTTTATGCAGTAACCAATATGTGATGGGGTTGTTATTTGTCTTTTATTCTTGAAGAAGACCGTGACATCAGGGAGGTGATACTGTGACATGCAATCAAACTGTGAGGGAGGGCTGTGCAGAGTCACCAGCCTCACTCTCTCCTCCTGAGCCATCTGGACCAGTGGCCAGATATAGATCAGGACGACTGGAGATGGCCCTGGATGCAGTGGGAGACCTTGGCCTTCTTAAGTTAAGGAGTTTAACAGGTCTCAGTTTGACTGAGGCAAAGCCTTATTCTGTGATTAAGTCTAGGTAAGAAATAAGGCAGAGAATGGCCTCTTTTACCTAGTCAAAAGCAAATAAATAAATCTGGGAGGAGAAGACCCTCAGGGTACATTTGTGTAGAAAAGAGAGGTAATAATTTTTAAAATTTCTTTATCCGTACAGAGTAGAGATTGCCCATATATGTGTTTCTTTTAATGTAATTGTTTTCAATTCCTTGAAAAGCTCAGTACAAAAAAATGGAAAATATAATATGTTGTTAAAGAGGATTCTGTTGTCATTCTGTGGCTCATGTTTTCCAGGAGAGGTTATAAGGAATGCTCATAAATGACAATAGTGTCCAATTGGTGGTCACTAATTAGGCAGCCTTCCTTTAGTATTACTATTGATAACCTCTCTATAGAAGGTGTTAGTTTTTTAAAAATTAAATTATATTTTTTCAATGATCAAATTGGCTTTTTCTCTTCCTTGAAAAAGAAAGAAAAACAAAACCCTTGTAAAAAATATGTATATTTTAAAAAGTAAATTTAAATTTAAATAAATTTAAATTAAAAAAAATAAAGTTTAAGTCATTAGCTATGTCCCATAAAATACATGGCTCAATCTGCACGCTAACCTCTCCATCAATAACTAAGTAACGTGATTCATCATGAATCCTCTGGAATCATGGTTGGTCATTGAGTTGATTAGAGTTTTTAGTCTTTGAAAGCTATTGGTCTTTATAATATTGTTGTTGTATACATTGTTCTAGTTCTGCTCACTTTACACTCCACAAAGCCACTTACATATATCATCCGCCCCTTATTTTTATGATTAAATCAACTAGCTAGAAGTGGAGTATAAAATCTCCACATCTCTACCACACAGTTTGTCATTATGTTGAAGTCTGCTCATATCCACCATGTACCTCTCCATTGCCCTAACAGTGAAACTCATTTTCAATTCTTAAGGAGATTGCTGTGTTCCATGTCTTGATGCTATATAACAACACCAGTAGAATATTGATATTAAAAGTATGGGGCTGATATTTCTGGGAGAAGTTTAGAGTTATTAAAATTTTGCAATCCCAAAAAAGCTGTATAAAATGTCCTCCACCTCTTTAATGCTGGGATGGAATTATTGACCAATAATCATGATTCAAATTAATTTTTTGTGCAAAACCTAGGAATTTCATTGGTAGAGGATACCATTAATGAAGAAGTCCATCTAGAAATGTGAATCAACATACTTGTTCTGCCATTTAGAGAACTGTCTGTGTCATTTAGAGATTGAGTAGACCAAGGTCACAGAGGCAGTACATTTCAGAGTAGGACTTGAATCCAGGTCTGCCTGACTCTGAGGCTAACTTACACCTGCAGTGCTCTACTCTCTCATCTTTGAGTTCCCCTGACTTTTCTCTCAAAGCTCAGCTCAATTCCTGCCTACTCAAGGTAACCTTTCTTAGTCTCTCTAGCTGCTGGCATGTAGGGTGTGTTCAGGAAAGACTAGCACCTCTGGTATGAAGGCTGCCAAGATCTTTTTAGGGCTGCTTTCCACCTTTGGTGTCCACCCGATCCACCTAACTCTCACCTGTGGCCTCAAGGAGCTGCTGCCATGTGCAGTGGCCACATCCCAGGAAACCATTTCAGCATATGGGCTAAACCAGGCTGAGGGTTACCAAAGGGACTCAAACCCAATGGTGATTTAGGGGGGTGTCTACCCCAAGTATGTGAATACTTCCCCTGGTGGAATGGGTGGATGAGAACAGTTTGTTCTAACAGCCATGAAGGCAGTTAAAGCAGGTGCTATGGAGAGCTTAGAGGTTGGTTATACATTGAAAATATCAAGGTCATCCACTGCATCTTGAGCCATCACTAGACTCTGTCTTGCCACTAGACTGTGATGGCTGTGCTCTGGAGGAGAGAGTGAGGCTGACAACTTTGTGCAGCTCTGCCTCACTTAAATCCAATTTATATACTAATCAAAAGATATCACATATCATTTTACCATTTTACCCATCTCAAAATCCTGTGGTGACAAGCAAATGACAGGCAAGTAGCAGGTGCAGATACACTGGGAGCTGTACTCACAACCCTGTGCACAGATAGCTCAGGCTGTAGAGTCACCTTCTCACTGGAAGCAGCAGTGGGATTCAGCAGCCTCCCTGGGTGTCTGAGCAGTCTTTTAAGGACCATACTGCTCATCTCTTGGTGCAAAGAAGAAGCTAGAAAAGGTGCCCTCAAATTGTCTGCTTACCCAACCCAGAGATTTACAAAGTAGGAGTTCCACTGCTCATACAAAAGGTGACTGAAATTTTTCAGGTTATATGGCAAGAGGAGGTTACCCCAAGGAGGTCAAGAATGCCTCCATTGTCCATCTCTATAAAGATAAAGGAAATAGATTGTCCTGTCACAATCACATGGGGATCTCTCTCTCTTAGTCATTGCTGGCAAGATTCTTGCCAGAGTCCTTCTTAATAGGTTGATCCTTCACTTAGAAGATGGTCATCTACCTGAGAGCCAGTGGGGATTCAGAAATGGCCAAGGAATGGTCGATATGGTATTTGCTGCCCAACTCCAGGAGAAATGCCAGGAGCAGAACAGAGATCTGTGCAGAGTGTTTTTCAATATGACCAAAACCTTTGATACTGTCAGTCATGAGCGCTTATGGAAAGTTATGTCAAAATTTGGTTGCCTGGAGAAGTTCATCAGTTATTGTATGTCAATTTCATGACAGCCTGCTTGCCTGGGTTCTAGATAATGGACAATACTCTTGCACTTTTATAGTCACCAATGGAGTGAAAGAAGGCTGTGTCCTTGTTCCCATGCTTTTTAATGATGCTTTCATCAATGTTGTCAGGAACCTCCAATGAAGATTAATATGGCATCAAGATCAGCCCCCAAACTGATGATAAATTATTCAAATTGAAAAGACTACAAGTCAGTACTAAAGTGGAGTGGGAATTGGTGCAAGATTTTTTGTTTGCATATGATTGTACACTCAATGCAACCTCTGAAGTTGGGATGAGACAAAGTATGGATCAATTTTCTGCTTGCTTGTGCTAATTTTGGTCTAACAATTAATACCAAGAAAACACAGGTTCTCTACCAACCAGCACCACACCAGCCATACATAAAACCATTAGTTACAGAAATTGGGAAATATTGAATGCTGTGGTTACATACACTTACCTTGGCAGTATACTTTCCAAGGATGTACACCTTGATAATGAGGTTGACGCAAGCTTTGCCAGAGTTAGCTCAGTGTTTGGGTGACTCCAAAGGAAAGTATGGGAGAGAAGAGGTATTAGACTAACTAATAATCTAAAGGTCTACTAAGCCATTGTGCTGACCTCATCATTGTATGCCTGTGAAACCTGGACAATCTGCCAGCCCCATGCCGGGAAACTGAATCATTTCCATTTGAATTGTCTCAGGAAGATTCTGAAGATCACCCGGCAAGATAAGGCACCAGATGCTGAGGGCCCTTCTCAAACTAAGCTGCCGGGCATTCAAACTCTACTGCAGATAGCACCACCCCAACAGGCTGGTTCCATTGTTTGAATGCCAAATGTACATTTACCTAAAAGACATTTTTTTAGATAACTCACGCAAGGCAAGTACTCACAGGGTGGTCAGAACTCTCAAGGTCTCTCTTAAGAACTTTGGAATTGATTGCGTGACATGGGAGACACTGGCACAGAACCACTCAACATGATGTGCCCTCATTAGAGAAGGTGCTGTGCTCTGTGAGCAAGGCAGAATTGAAGTAGCTCAAAAGAAATATGAGATACATAAATTTAGAGAATCCACCCCAAATGTTCACACGGACTATTTGTGCCCGACCTGTGGTACAGCATTCTCATATTGGTTTGATCAGCCAGAGTCGGACACACTGTAACTTGACTCTACCATAGTGATGTCATTTTGGTTCTCTTCCAGGGGACAACCAACCAGCCAGCTGCTAATACCTTCCCCTTGCCATGTGCCTTTTATTTTCCCTGCACGTGTCTTCTTTCTACCTAGTTGTTACATGTTGTTTCCTCCATTAGACTGCTCCTTGAGGGCAGGGACTGAGGTTTTTTGTTTATTTGTTTTTTTATTTCTTTGTATCTCCAGCATTTTGCACAGTTCAGAGCCACAGGGTAAGCACTTAATGAATGCCTTTTGTTTTGACTTGACAACAGATTATTAAGAGTCCTAGATAATTTTCCTGTCTAGGGTAGTCAGTGTGCTATTTTGGGGAAAGGATATTTAACCCTATTCTTGAGAGATTGAAAGGATTAGGTCTTTATTGAGTCACCCTACCTATAGATGGAGTCAGTAACAATCCAACTTAAAACAACAGGTTAAGCTTCAGAAGGTTGTGTCTTCTTTGCTATGAAGAAATGTGACACTCATCCCTCAGTCCTTTGGGTATAGCCAACACAAGCAAAAGTAGAGCATCCAGTAAGATAGCCACAAGAAGAGAAGCCTTCAGCTCTAGATGCTTTGTATGTGATGAGAGACTTTTCTAAAGAATTACAGTTAGGTATCTTGGAGATGTCATTGGATCTGGAGATGAGTCATGAAGGAAATGACCCATGGTGTGAACTGAGCAGTCAGTAGTGGGAAAGACTCTAAATCCTCTCCTTCAGGAGGCCTTTCCTGGTTTCCCCAGGTGCTAACACTGTCCCCTCTAAGTTTACCATCTCTCTACTCTATATTTATCTTCTATGTTCTGACTTCCATTTGTAAGCTCCTTAGAGGCTGGAACCATTTTTGCTTTTTCTTTGTATCCATAGCACTTAGCCCAGTGCCTGGCATATTGTTAGTATTTAACAAAGTTTTGTTGATTAATTGGCTGATTTGGCTGACTTCGGGTCAGGAACACAACCAATAATTATGACAGTGTTCCTATGGAGAAACAAGAATACTTTATATCAACCACTTTGTGTTGTGCTTTATGAGGACATATATATGCCACTGGAGAAAGCAAGATTAGTTAGAATCAGCCTGGAATTGTTCTTGTAATAGGTTAATTTTGTGTCTCAGCAAGAGTAAGGCAAAAAAAAAAAAAATACTAGGGAGTAAGATTCAAATTGTGTCTGCCCATGCCAACCCTCTGCTGGGAAAGGGATTGCCTCCTTCTATGCTCACTTAGCCTGACTTTTTTGTTCACCATCCATCCTACAACATCAGTTGCTGGTAAAGAGTATAGTTGATTATATATCTTTCTTGTTTATACATGGAAAGTTTTACAGTGACCTTAGGATCACCAGTTTCTCACAGATGCACTTAGCTAAACATAGATATCAGCAAAAGACCTTGACTACCAAGTGGCTTCCTGCATGCTCAGACTGCTTGTGGGACACACAGCAATATTTCTTGATACTAATTGCCAAATATTCTTCTTGGGGAAAGAAGTGGCACACCTGTCCAGAGGGGACTGCACCCTCCTGGATCCAAACAAGTCAACAAGTCTGGGCTCAGACATAGCTCAACGAGTCGTTGAACTTGGAGCAAATCACGAGTCTCTGGACTCAGACACAAACTCAAGAATCTGTTAGACTTGGCCCCCCACAAGGAGTTCTTTAATAAAAAGAAGGGATCTTTAGAATGGAAAGGACATCATGGAAAATCATCACAATGTATATTCTTTCCTGGAGTTGGAGTAAGGAAGACCTTCCTCTTAAAGCATCTAGAGCAGAAGATTCCTCTTCTTGTTGCTGTCCTACTGGACGCTCTACCTTTTGCTTGGGTTGGCCACACCCAAAGGACTGAGGGATGGGTGTCACATTCCTTCATAGCAAAGAAGACACAACATTCTGAAGCTTAACCCATTGTTTTGGGTTAATGCACAGGCAGCACCTAGGGACCACAACAGGTAGAGCACTGGCCTGGACTCGAGAGGACTTGAGTTCAAATGTGACCTCAGACACTTACTATGTGTGTGGCCCTGGAGAAGTTATTTGGCCTCTGTCTTAGTTTATCATCTGCAAAATGGGGATAATAACAGCTCCTACCTCCCAGGGTTATAATTATAATAAAAGAAGATCCTATTTGTCAAGGGCTTTGTACACATGAAAGTACTATATAAATGCTAGTTTTTATTAATATGAATGTAAAGTACTTTGCAGACTTTAAAGTAATCAGTCATCAAGTATTTGCCAAGTGTCTACCTTGTGCCCAAGAACTGTGCTAAACACTGGGGATACCAAGGTAAATAAGTAGTCCCCATTTTCAAGGGCATTACATTCCAACAGCAGAGACAAAATGTACATATGTCAAGTACATAAGAAATAAATAGAATAAATACAAAACAAATAGTTTGAGAGGGAGGGTCCTGGAGGTGGTGGTTGTAGTGGGTGGGATCCTAGTTGAGAGTGAGGAAAGGCAAGAGGCAAATTCTTTGCCTCTAAGGAAAAGGCAAATTCTATAAGATAAAGCATTGGAGAAAAGGCATTTCAGGTATAGGGGGTGATCAGTGCAAAGGTGGCACATGGTGGCACCTATTAAATGCTTGTTAACTGACTGAAGATGGAGTCCCTTATTGAGGAACAGAGAGAAAGCCATTCAGCTAGATGGTAGAATACAGTAATTATACTAAGGCTGAAAAGATAGTTTGGGACCAATTTGTATTTGATCTAGTGGCAATTGAGAGCCATTGGAGTTTATTGAATAGTATAATGACATGGTCAGAATTGTGCTTAAAGAAAATCACTTTGTCAGTTGGGTGGAGGATAGCTTGGAATTTGATGAGAATTAAGGCAGGTGAACTGATTAGGAGGCCATTGCAAAAATCTAGGTAACAGGTAATGAAGATGGGAGGAAGTAAGGTGGTGACTATGTGACTAGAGAAACGGAGTAGGGGTCAGGAGATGTGGAGATAGAAACAGCAAACTCTGGCAATTTATTATGTGAAGAGGAAGAGTGAGAAGTTGAGGATCACATCAATATTATGAACTCTGGAGACTAGAAGAATAGTGGTACCTTCAACAGAAGTAGGGAAGAGGGTGGGTTTAGGGGACAAAGATGATGAGTTCTGTTTGGGGCATATTCCCAAACAACTAGTTTGAAATGTCCAATAGGTGGTTGTTAATTGTGGACTGAAACTCAGGGAGATACCAGAATTGGATAGGTAGATCTGTGAGTTATCTGCATGGAGGCGATAATTAAACCCATGCTGATAACTTCACCAAGAGTGAAGAAAATCTTGGGGGATAAATATCATTAGGGGGTATGAGATGATGATGGGCCAGAAAAGGAGACTGAGAATGAGTGGTCAGGCAGATAGGAGACACAGGAAAAAGTCATGTTACAAAAACCAAGAGAAGAAAAGACAGAACGTCCAGGAGAAGGAGAAGGCCAATGGTATCAAATGCTACAGAGAGATCAAGAAGGGTGAGAACCGAGGAAAGATCGACAGATTTGACAGTTAAGAGATCATGAGGCTGGATGTGGTGATAATGCCTGTAATTCCTGCCACCTGGTGGATTACTGGGGCTAGAGGGTTCTAAGGTGCAGTGGGCTAAACCAATTAGGTGTCCACACTAGTCTGGCATCAAGATGGTTAGTCCCCACGAGTCCTAGGATTCACCAGGCTGAATAAGGAGGGGAGAATCAGTTGAGGGTGAAAATGTAACAGGTCAGAACTTTGATGCTACATAGTAGTGGTGTAAGACATGTAAGTGGCTGCTGTACTTCCAACCTGGGTAAGATAGGAAGAGGTAGTCTAAAATAAATACATAGAGAGAGAGCAACAGACACACAGACAGAAATACAGAGAAAGGAAACACAGAGAGAGAAAGAGAGAAACGAGAGAGACAAAGAGAAGGGAAAGAGGGGAGAGAGAGAGCACATTGGTATCTTTGGAAAGAGCAGTTTCAATTCAGTATGAGGTCTAAACCAGTGGTTCTCAACCTGTGGATTATGTTCAGTTTGTAACAATGAAAATACATCCTGCATATCAGATATTTACATTACGTTCATAACAGTAGCAAAATTACAGTTATGAAGTAGCAATGGAAATAATTTTATGGTTGGGGGTCACCACAACATGAGGAACTGTATTAAAGGGTCATGGCATTAGGAAGGTTGAGAACCACTGGAAAAATTGTAGAGAGATGATAAGTTGGCTAAAGAAGAAAATGTAGAGTTAACAAGGGTAGACAGCTCTGAGCATTTGAGAAAGGAAGATGACATATAGAATAATAAATTGTGAGGAAGTTAGGCTCTACTGAAGGTTTTCTTTTTTTAAGGTTCAGGGAGACTTTGGGATGATTGAAAGTCATAGGAAAGAACTCAGGGAGGGAGAAGGGAGAGGTTAAAGATTAGGGGAGGAGTTGATTGAGGTTGCAATCTGCTGGGGAAGATGGGAGTGGGTAGAATTAGGGGCACATGTAGAGAGGATGACCTTAGCAAAGAGAAAATCTATCTTATTATCAGAGACTATAGGAAGGGAGGAGACATTAAGAGATGCTATCAAAATTTTTTGAGATGAAAGGAGGATAATCAGGAGCACACTGGGAATGGTTCCAATTTTTGTTAGTAAAGTTAGAGTCAAAGTCCTCAGTATGAGAAGGGGAGAAGTGCAGGCTACTTAAGACTAGAAAATGTTACAATAGCTACTGTGAGACCTGAGAAAGGGAACCAATTAGGGAGTAATAAAGGGATTTCCTTGTTGAAATGAGGGCCCAATTAAACTTAAACTCCATAAATTTGTAGTGTACCAGTTAGCATGATGGTGTGCCTTTCTCCCGCTCTGTTCAGCAGCATGTGAGTGGGAGCAGAGGAGGTGGATGGTGAAGTACTCCAGGGTTAGAGTTGAGCCAGGGAAGAGCAGAGATATGACAAGACAACAAGGGACTCCAAAGGATAGTGTAGTTAAACTGTTGAACTATAATGTCAAGATATGGAAGCCTGGAAAGTATAGTCAGAACAAGAACAATGGCCTAAGAATGTATTGAGAGTGGAAAGATTAGAGGTAATGATGAGGGGAAAAATCAAATTAGGACAGGACAATTTAGGACAGACATAAAAAGAGATGGAATAATAGGAGGTTGGGCTATCAAAGCTTTTAAATCAAGGAAGTGGGTCATTTAACCTTGTAAAGGGTAATAGTGAAATCTTATGTTTGACTATCCCTGTGTGTGGCTGGAGTAGAACAGTCATGAGATTTGAGGAATTGGAGGAGATGGAAAGTTAGGGTGTTTGAAGAAGCATCAGAATGAATGCTGAAGTCTCCTAAGGTCAGGAGCTGGAGAAGCGAGAAAGACAGTGAACCAACCTGGTGCTGAACTTTGTGAGGAAGGAGGGAGAATGATCTCGGGAGCAGCAGACAATAGCAATCACGATATGTGTAGGGTCAAAAGTTTTAATAGAATGAACTTCAAAGGATTTCTTAGTAATAATTATTATAATTATGTCAGTTATCATTATTAAAAAGACAATAAAATGGAAGATAAAGACTGGGGATCTAAAAAGGAAATCAAAGCAAGTTACAGAAAGAATGTTAAATAAAATAAGATTTTTAGTCATAACATAGAAATGGACGCATTAGAGAAGGAGTTTAGGATTACAGAATTGAGAGCTGGAAGGAACCATTTAATCCAATAAGCTGATTTTACCATTGAAGAAATTGAGGCTTAGAAAGGTTTAAAAAAATACTTTAAGAGATGACAAGTCACTTAACACTTCTGGGTCTCATTCACCTCATCTGAAAAATGAGGGGGCTGGAGTGAAATGAAACATGGCTGGACACCAGTCTGGATATAGGCCACTGAGGCAACTATAAATCAGAACATCAAAGCCCCAAGTCTGGGGAAATTTGGGGAGTGAAAGGATAAAGGAATAAAACTAAGGTTTCAGACCTGTATTGCTGAAAGGATCGTGATGCTCTTAACAGAATTAGGGAATTTGGGTGAACGATAATAAATTCAGCTTTGGACGGGTTGAGCTTGAGATGCCTACAGGACAGGTAGTTTCAAATGTTGAATAGGCAGTTGGAGTTAGACTAGAGCTCAAGAGAGAGACTAGGGCTGGATGCACAAATCTAGGAGTTATAGGTACAAAGATGATGATGATGAAGAAGAAGAAGAAGATGATCATGATCATGATGATGATGATGATGATGATGAAGATGATGATGATGATGATGATGATGATGAAACTCATGAGAGTTAATGAAGTCACCAAATGTGAGAATGTGGAGAAAAAAGAGGAGACTCAGGACAGAGTATTGGGGAGTAGAAAAATTAGAAGTAATGATGTGGGGATTTTAGGACAACGTAGGATGGACATAGGGAGAGATGGAATAATAGGATGTTAGGCTATCAGAGTTTTTGATCAAGGCTGTGGATCACTTACCCTCATAAAGGGTAATAGATCCTGGGTTTACCATCCCTGTGTGTGGGGTATACCTTTAATCAGGGGGCACGATATGGTTGAGGAACCAGCGGAGAAGGATGAGAAGGAGCAGTCACTTGGGTAGAAAGAAAACCAAAAGAGAGCAATGTTCTCACAAATTCAGAAAGGAGAGGGAATGTCCATGAGGAGAGGGTGGCCAATAGGGTCAAAGGCTTCTAATATAACAGAGAGTATAAGGATTGAGAAAAGGCCATCGCATTTGACAGCTGAGATCCCCAACAACTTTGAAAACAGTTTCAACAATTTCTTGAGGGCAGAGACAGTTGTGCCTTTTATTACATCCCTAGCCTTTAGCACAGTGTCTGGCACATACCACACAGTAAATGCTTGTTGACTGAGTGACTAATGAGAACAAAGGAAATAGAAGCAAAGAAAATACAAAAGCTTTTTCCAGGAGTTTGGCTTTGTAGGAGAATTAACATACAAAATGATAATTTGAGGAATTTGTGGGAACTAGTGAGGGTTTGTATTTTTCAGAATCACAGAGATTTAGAGTATTTGTAGACAGTAGGTAAGGAGAGATGAAAGATTGCACAGAGAGAGAGGAAGTGATTGTGGGGACAGTCTGCTAAAAGAAAAAAGTATGGGAAGGAATGGGATCAAGAATACACATACAGGTTTTGTACCTTTCAAGAAGATTGCCTCATGATCACAGGATGGAGGAAAGGAAGAGAAAATAGGGAACGGTGTCAAGTGGTTTTAACATGTAGAAAATGAGTCACAGTAAATGGTTTCTGTTTTTTCATCAAAGTATAAGGGAAGGTTCTTAGCTGATGTCAAAACTCACTTCCCTCTCTGTTAAGAAATGGCAAACCGCAAATGTTATATCCTCTGTCAGTTGAAATCACACAATCTGAATGTTTACTTAAACAGTTTCTTTTTTGTAAGGAAAGATACTATGGGAGATGGGGTGGGGGAGGGGGAAAGAGTTGTTGAGAGATGATTGTTATCTAAAAACAGAATATGTCAATAAATTATTTAAAAAGGAGCAGAGGATACTAAAAATCCTGTTTCTTAGATAGACAACAGCTCTTCATTTAGCTGTTTATTCAAGAAGTGGCTTCTGTCTGGTGACCAGGAAACTGACACCAAAGACTGTGGGGAACTGAACTACTTTCATATTGACTCAGTAGAAATGAAACAAAAAGCTATTAAGAAGTTGAAGCGAGAAGATGGCGGCGTAGCAGCAGCAACATATCGCAGCTCTCACATAGCCACCCCAAAATACCCATAAAATAGGACTCTAAACCAATCCTAGAACTCCAAAATGCACACAAGGATACTTCCCACTAAAGTCAGCTCGGCTACAAG
>CM053589.1:146115251-146160532 GCA_028646515.1 Pseudochirops corinnae
GAGAAAATATGTAACTCAAAATCTTGTGGAAATGAATGATGCAAACTATAATAAAATTTAAAAAAAAAAGGAAGTTGAAGCGAGATGGAAGGGCAGCCAACAGATTCTCTGCAGAAAAGTGAATAAAGGAGTTGTCTTCATAGGACCACATATTGTTAGTGCTGAAAAGAAACCTTAAGAGCCCAGGCCCCGACCTTCCCATTTCTTAGATGAGAAAAACTGAAGGGCAGAGAGACCAAATGACTTTTGTAAGGTCATATAGTCTGTAAGTGCTAGATTCAGCACTTGAAGCTTGGGTCTGTATCTGAATACTCTTTCCTAGCCCAAAGCTTCCTTTCTGCAGATCACACTCCTTCTTACATCAGATACCTTTTTTTTTTTTTTTTAAGAAAGGCTTCAAGGCTATATTTTGTTCAAATGATTTTTTAAACAAAATATCAGTAAACAATCAGAAGTACAGTGGGATCAAATATCAGATAGTTGCATGACAATAAAGGCGTATATGATATAGAATAGATCTGCACAACTTGGCAGTTGTGGTAGGGGCCAGAATTAAAATAGGCTAAACTTCTTTGGGTGGCAGATAGGTTTTAAGCTGCTCACTTTCCAAGTAAAGGTAACTAGAAGCTGACGCTGGTTGGTTGCTGCAGGTCACATGAACAGGAGACCTTGCTGTGGTGGCCACCCAAAATCCTTTGACAGGTGGCTGACAGCCTGTGGGCTGGATGTTGTGCAGGCTTGATACAGAAAATTCACAGTGATGTGGAAGAGATAATTCTAACCATGTATATCTTTGAAAAGCAAAGTGTATTTAAAACATGTATAGTATGTAGCTACATAGGTTTATAATAAGGATATTTAGAGAGATAGGGGCTGAACCTGTGGTTTTCCGGGTATAAGGAACTCTCCGATGAGAAAACTCCCTTCACCAATGTGGGCTGGCACATTTTTTGCAATTTGTCATCCTAAATAATTATCTAGAACACTAAGTTCACAAAGACCGGGTATCAATGGACCTGGATCTTCTTGGCTCACAGGCTAGCTATGTAAGAGTTGGCATATATAGGCATGTATGTGTGGATATACACATGCACATATATATATATATATGCACACAGGATTGTCAGTATATGTGTGTGTACCTATACATATATACACATACACATATATACATAATACACACAATGTCATATAATATAGTATATGTGTTTGTCTGTGTGTCTGCACATCTGAGATTGTTGATACTTTTCCCAGTAACCTTAATTCCAAATTTCGATTCATCCAGCTTAGCATTTTGCGTGATGTACTCTGCATAGAAGTTAAATAAATAAGGTGACAATATACAGCCTCGTCATAGTCCTTTTCCAATCTTGAACCAATCAGTTGTTCCATTTTTGGCTTTGACTGTTGCTTCCTGGCCTGCATAGAGGTTCCTCAAGAGACGAGTAAGATTATCTGGTACTCTGATCTCTTTGAGGACTTGCCACATTTTGTTGTGATCTACATAGTCAAAGCCTTTAGTTTAGACGGTGAAGCAGAAGTAGATGTTTTCCTGGAACTCCCTGCTTTCTCCATAATCCAGCATATGTTGGCAATTTAATCTCTAGTCCCTCTGGCTCTTTGAAAACCAGCTTGCTCTTCTGGTAACTCTTGGTTCTCATATTACTGAAGCTTAGTTTGCAAAATCTTAAGTGTAACCTTGCTGGTGTGTGAAATGGGTACAATTGTTTGATAGTTTGAACATTCTTTGGCATTGCTCTACTTTAGGATAGGTATGTAAACTGACCTTTCCCAATCCAGTGGCCACTATTGAGTTTTCTAAATCTGCTGGAATATCAAGTGCAACACTTTAACAGCATCATCTTTTAGGATTTTAAACCATTCAACTGGAATTCCATTATCTCTGCTAGCCTTATTGTTAGCAATGTTTCCTAAGTCCCATTTGATTTCACCCTCCAGGATGTCTGGCTCTAGGGGTCAATGACCACAGTATTGTGATCATCAATGATGTTCAGATTTTATTTGTATAGTACTTTGGTGTATTCTTACCACCTCTTCTTAATCTCTTCTACTTCTGTTAAGTCCCTACCATATTTGTCTTTTATCATGCCCATTTTTGCATGAAACTTTCCCCTGATGTATCCAATTTTCCTGAAAAGATCTGTCTTTCCCATTCTATTGGTTTTTTTTTAATTTCTTTGCACTGCTCATTTAAGAAACACCTTCTTAATTAAGGTTGCCAGGAGAAATAACAATCTCAGAGATGCTGAGGACACCACTCTAGTGGCAGAGAGTAAAGAAGAATTAAGTAGATTCTTAATAAGGGTGAATGAGGAAAGTGTAAAAGCAGGCTTGAATTTTAACATTAAAGAAACTAAGATCATGGCATTTCGTCCTATCACTTCTTGGCCAACAGAAAGAGAAGAAATAGAAACAATATCAGATTTTATATTCTTGGGCTCAAAGATCACTGCAGATAGAGACTGCCGCCATGAAATTAAGAGACAATTGCTCCGTGGAAGGAAAGCTATGGCAAATCTGGACAGCATACTAAAAAGCAGAGATATCACCTTGGCAATAAAGGTCCATATAGTCAAAGGTATGGTTTTTCCACTAGTAATGTATGGCTATGAGAGTTGGATTGTAAGGAAAGCTGAGCACCAGGATTAACACTTTTGAACTGTAGGGCTAGAGAAGACTTTTGAGAGTCCCTTGGACAGCATGGAGATCAAATACTTAAAGAAATTTATTCTGACTATTCATTGCAAGGATAAATACTGAAATTGAAGCCCAAATACTTTGATCACATTATGAGAAGTCAAGACTCATTGGAAAAGACTCTAATACTGCAAAGGAGAAGGGGATGGCAGAGGATGAGATGGGTAGAAAATGCCATGGAAGCAACGAACATGAGCTTGCACGGACTTCAAGAGACAGTGGAGGACAGTAGGGTCTGATATGCTATGTTCCTTGGGGTCACAAAGAGTTGGACATGAGTGAATGACTGAGCAATAATAAATTGTGTGTGTGTGTGTGTGTATGTGTGTGCATGCGCGCGCACGTTTAGGGCTAGACATGCTCATCTCAGGATCTCCAGTCATCTATGCTCAAGAACGAAATACTAAGAAGAAATGATCGCTAGGGCCCAAGGCCTAGATTCAGCTTGCCTAGTGAAGTATACCCGATCTAGGGGCCAAAAGTGCTCCAAGAATTCTAATAAGATCTGAGGAGGAGAAGAGAGAAAGGGCCAGAAGACATTGAGTTGAGCTCCTTTTGGTTTAATGGCCCATCCATTCTGATACGGCTTTGACACAGTTTCCTTTGGTTTAATTATCAAGGGGTGGGAGACCAAGAGAGTACCCAAGGTTTGCTATTTCATGCCAAAGAGACAAGCTTTTCAGGGCTGAATCACGTTTCCCTGAAAGTATCTAGGGAACAAACTCAGCATTCTATGAAATGTGAGCTAGCCGGGGTGGGGGTGAAGGGACTGCTGTTTACCCCTCCCTGCATCCCCATTGCATAGATATAACTATGTATCTGTCTGTCTCTCTAAAGATGTAAAGAGATCTGTGATTTCAGATCACAGGGGAACTCCCAGTAAGGAAACCCCCTCTATCTAAGTGGAAGGACCCCTTCTTTAGTTTATAATCTCAGAGTTGCATGGACCACTGAGAAGTTACTGTTTTTCACACATAATCATCGCCACCACATAATTGTTGCTTCCTGTTTTTTGGTTTTTTTTTGTTTTGGGGGAGTTTTTTGGAGGGAGGAGACAGGGCAATTGGGATTAAGTGACTTGCCCAAGGTCACGTGGCTAGTTAGTGTTAAGTGTCCGAGGTCATATTTGAACTCAGGTCCTCCTTATTCCAGGACTGGTGCTCTATTCACTGTGCCACCTAGCCACCCCTGTTTTTTGTTTTTTAGTGCAAAAAATTGGTTTCATTGTGTAATCATCACATGGTATAATTCTGTTTGTCATGCTGCTTAAAAGGTAAACAGAGCAGTGATGTATTCACCAATGTCCTATGGATATATATTTATCTCTTGGGCATTGAGTGCTGCGAGCCGATAATTTTCAGTGCATAGGCATTGTCACTATTCAATTTTAACATATGTTCATGAGTATTCCATGCGTCCTAATCTTGCACCAAAGACAGTTTATTTTTAAATTTTAAAATTATTTTAAAGTTATACCAGCACAGTTTTTTAAAAAAGCTTTACATAATGGTTGTACCCCACTTTTTTGCAAAAAATTTTGGTTAAAAATCTGCGATGATTGTGTGGTGAAATATGGTAAGTGACTTGTTCAGGGTGACACAACAGTATATGACAGAAATAGGACATAATCCCAGATATTACTGACTCCAAGATCAGCATTCTAGCCTCTGTGTGTGTGTATGTGTAATTATGAGATGTTACAGATTGACCAGGATCTGGGCCCATAATTAAGAAGGAGGAAGGATTTAGTCTGGATCACACGTGGGGAAACTGAGAAATTTTTTCAGTGATTCTAAACCAGAGGTTCTCAACCTGTGGGTCGCGACCCCTTTGAGGGTCTAACGACCCTTTCAGAGGGATCACAGGGGTCATCTAAGACCATAGGAGTATTAAAGGGTCGCTGCATTAGGAAGGTTGAGAACCACTGTTCTAAACTATTTGCTTCCACAGAAGGGCATCTCATTAATGCTATGTATGAATCATAGTTGATTTTAGATTTGATCCTGGAGGTAATAGGTTGCTGCTGAAGTTTTATTGAAAAGGGCAATGACATGGTCAGAATTCTGCTCTAGGTAGATCACTTGGACAAGTAAGCAGAGGATGCATTGAAATGAAGAGAGATTTGAGGCAGAGAGACCAATCAGAAGGCTATTCTAATAACCCAAGCATTAGGTAATGAGGGTCAAGGCTCTGTCAGAGGAGAGATTGAGGCATGTATGAGAGATGCTGTAGTGGTAGAATCTACAGGGTGTGGCAACAGATTGGATTGGGGCATGAGAATGATGAGTTGAAGTTAAAAGCCTGGGTGACTAGGAAGCCATTGGTACTCTTGACATTGATAAGGAAGTTGGGAAGAGAGGAGAGTTTTGGGGAGAAAGATAATGAGTTCCATTTTTGACATGTTGAATTGAAGATGTCTACAAAATACCTAGTTTGAGATGTTCAATAGGCAGATAGAGACGTGAGGTTGGAAATTAGGAGAGAAGTTAGGACTGGATATATAGATCTGAGAATCATTAGCATAGAGATGGTAATTAAATCCATGGGAGCTGATATGATCACTAAGTGAGCTAGTATAAAGGAAAAAGAGAAGAGAGCCCAGGAAAACCTTGGGGAACATTCACAGTTAGTAAGTGCGACCTGCATAAAGATCTAGCCAAGAGGAGCCCTGTGATCAGGCAGGTAGGAGAACTATGAGTAAGCAGGGCCATGAAAACCTAGAACAAAAAGAATGGGGGAAAGAGAAGAGGGTGATTGAAGTGTCACAGGCAGAAGAGAGGTTAAGAAAGATAAGGATTGAGAAAATGCCATTATGTTTGTCAACTAAGAGAACATTAATAACTTTAGAAAGAAGTTTCAGTTGATTGATGAGGTCAGGAGCCAGACTGAAACAAATAATTCAAAGGTCAATGGAATGACAGCTGATAAATATAAGTAGTTGGGAACATGCTACCAAGATAACTGGTTATATGAGTTATGTAACAGGAGTCAGACAAGGTTAAGCCCTAGACTGGCTGATTAAGAACTACATTTCCCATGACATCTCAGGCTTGAGGAATCATGTCTGGTTGCAAACGATCTAAGACTTTTAATTGCAGTAAGACATCATGCCGATGGTGCAGGGGATGCCATGGTGAAGAGCTGAAGAGGGAAAAAGCGGAAGTCAAGCCATGTAATCAGGGTGGCAGTGGGAGCCAAGTCATGAGATTCCCAATGGACCAGATGAGCAAGCTGTTACCCAAGCTAAAAAAAATATATCAGGCGGAGGAATTACAGAGACTCCCGTGGTCTGACAGTGATGTGCAGCAGCTTTGGGGGGCTACAGAGGGGGACAGATGATGACAGGATCTATAGACAGTGGGTAGCTGGGAGCAGATGACAGCACAAAATTGATTTTGCTCCTGGGTCCTGATCTGGACAGCCAGGCTACGTACAGGAGTACCTTGGCTCTCCAGAGGCTTTGCCTTGCAGAAATTTGAAGGGGAAGTGGGAACCTTCCAGACTCTGCCAGGAAAGAACACAGTGACATGGTCTCATTTGAGAAAAGACTGCTGAAAATGTTTCCGTTTCCGTTTGTTTACTGGTTCTTGGCTGTTGCTTGCCTCTGTTTCCATTAGTACCAATGAGGGTGAGGATAGCTAGATTTATGTAGTGCTTTAAGGTTTACAGCGCACTTTACGTAGTATCTCATTTGATGTCTAATGAGGTGACATCTGTAACGTGCTTATAACAGTGTCTGACGCACAGCAGGAACTTAGTAAGGTTTTGTTCCCTTGTTCCTTACCACTCTGAGAAGCAGGTGCTATTCTTAACACCAAGTTACAGATGAGGAAACTGAAATGGACAGAACTGAAATGTCTTGCCCAGGATCACATAGCTAGTAGGTGTCTGAGGCATGATTTGAACCCAGGTCTTACTGAGGCCAGTAGGCTCAAGTTGCCTTTGGAAGTTCTCAGTCTCTGACTTGGTGGAGGCGTAGTGAGCCAAGACAAGTGATTATCAGAGAACCTTCCTCTCCCATGCCCTAGATATGAGCCTGAGTCTGTGAGGAGCTGGTGCTCTCTGGTCATGGTGAAAAATTGTACAAATGAATATAAAAGGAGACGGACCAATCAAGTCATGAGAATGAGAGACAAAGGTGGACAGCCCGAGTGATAATCTGGTACCCTCTAAAATTTATGCACCATCCCCTGTATCAGAGATATAATTGATGGAGGGTTTTTTGAAAGACATGGACAAGATATTACACAGGATGAGAAGGTATGGGAGGACTATGAGCTGTATCAGTTGAAGGAGGACTTTTTTGGGACACCTTTCACTGATGCAGATCAACAACTTTGTAATTTCCAGTCGTATAGCATTTCCTGGGATACTGAGTGCTCGAGTGACCTGCCAATGGTTAGAGTTAGTACATGTCAGGAGCAGTATTTGAACATGGGTTTTATTCCAAGGCCAGTTCTCTATCCGCCATTTCTCACTGCTTCTTGGAGGAGTGATGAAATCATGCACCCCTTCATTAAAATGGGGTTGAGTTTGAATCGTTTTCTCCTGACAGTTCTGAGTGAGCAAGAGCTAAAGCTCCAAAGTTCCCATTTCTTCTTTCTTCTGATCACCTCTCTCTCTGTCTGCCCTGGCCTCTGTCATTCTATCTTCTCTAGTCCTTTCTCCCGTATTCCCTTTCCTAAGACTAGCTGCAGTTATCCTTCATGGGCAATCTGCTGGTGAATTTCCCAGTATCCAAGGATAGAAGTAGGTGGGAAAATTGTTGATAAGTAAATTTAAGACCTAAGGTAGACAATGCAGTTGGGTTCTTGGATCAGGTGCTCAGTTCTTGCAGCACTTCTCCTGGTTGGTCTTGAAACAGGGCTAAGGTCACGAGACAAGGTGGATGGGACCAGAGGCCAGAGGCACAATATAGAAGTTTGGATGGTCATGATCCTCTGCTGTTCTTCCTGTTAGCCATCTGAAGTAGCAGTAAGGCAGGTGGAAGGCTTTTATTATAACTAAATTTAGAAGAAAGGAAATATGGTCAGGAAATGGCATGGTTCAGGTTGGTGAGGGAGAGAATCCCTTCTTTCCTCCTTACCTTCATACTTTAAGAGAGGTAACACGGCTCAGTGGATAGAGGGCTGGCCAGGGGTTAAGGAAAAATTTAGGTTCAAGTGCTATACAATACATACAAATTGCTTGTATGACCCTGGGCAAGTCACTTAACAACCTTTAACCTTTCAGGGCCCTGGGCAACTCTCTCAGATTATAAATTGCACATGAGTTGACTGAGCTGCATCAGTGAAGACAGTTTCCCTGGTGGGAATTCCCTATATCATTGAAATAATTGGTCCAGAAGACTTCTCCCTAACCCCCACCCAACCCCCACTAACCTTAATCCCTATTTTACCAAAAGCAGGTGGAAACAGTTATGACAAAATCTTAGGTGTCTGGAGAACTGGGCCAGAAGAGAGAGGATAAATAGAAAACCCTAACTTATGCCTATTGCTTTTCAATTTGAAGGTGGCTAGGGTGTCCAAGTATTTCTTGAACAACTACTATGTACAAAGCACTATCCAAGGTGCAAGCTTTGGGGGACCTTGTACAAAAAATAATAAATTTCTTTCTCTTTCCTCAAGGAGTTTACAAACCAATGGGGAAGCTCAGACACATATGCTTGAGGAGAACTCTAAGGCAGTAAAATTGTCAAGAACCAAAGGAGTACCAAAGAGGATGCTATTAGAATCCAGAGGAGAGATTGTGCCGCTGATGTGGTCAGGAAAAATATCAAAAAGGTGAGTTTTGGGCCTTCCCTTAGATATTAGGCAGTATAGCCCTGGTCCTGTTTAAGTGATAAGGTAATTATATAATACTAAAATTAAAAATATACTGCTTAAAATTTCAAGGCCTCCAAGGCCAGAAAATTATTGTGGCTGTTTCTGTGCTACCTTTTGTTCATACCAGTCCTCACGTTAGCGTTGGAAAAACAGATCTGAAATTGATTCAGCCCCAGAGGATCAGCTGAGCCTGGCACTGGCTGCATCTGTCATGTCAAAGCCTAGGACAGAACTTCCTGCTGCTAGAGGACAGGCTGTTGTTCTTAAAAATCCTATTTTATCGTGAGCATGAAGACAAGCTGGGGCCCCAGGCTTTTCAGCACTTTCTGCAGCTTCCAAGATGCAGTACCTTTAGGGAAGTGGAAGACAGAAGTTGCCCAAGAAGCGAGTGGTAGCTCTGGCCCAGAGTCTGCCTGGAGGAGCAGTGCAGTTGTGCTTGGGGCTGGCCCACTTCTCTCTCAGCTCTACCTTGAGCTTTCGGGCAGTGTTACCATATAAGGGGTGACTGTCTGGAGGAGTTGAGCTCCTTCCTTTTATAAGCTTTTTTTTTTTTCCCTCCTTTTTACTTTTGGAAGCAGCAGCAGCCCAGCACTCCTTCCTGCCCTCCCCTGCCCCTGGATCCTCTGACTTTTCCCCAGCAACACCGACTAAGAAACAATCTCTGAGCCAGTGGAGTGTTAACTCAGATATTTTCCCCTAGACCAATGGGGATCATGTGTGTTGTAGATGGAAAAATTTGAACACTAACATTAGAATATCTAGTTCTATATAGAAGTTATTTCTACATCCTGGCAGAGGGCCCAGATTTACACAGTTTTGCTGATGTGGATACAATGGAGTCTAAATAAGGAGTCATTTGCAACAAATGTTTTCACGTACTTCTGCTCACATAGCCCTCCACTGAATGAAAATGGACTTTTGGCACAGAATTTTAGGTGCAACAACTGAATTTGCACATTCGTGCAATGGTAAATATTATTTTTATTGGTAAGAGCTCACAGTTCTATAGTGCCTTGGGTTTTACCAAGTGTTTTACTTACTGTATCACAACCCGGTGAGAAATGTCTTATTATCCCCATTTTACAGAAGAGGAAGATGAGGATCAGATAATAATTTGCTCAGGGTAAGTGACAGAGCATATGGTAAGTATCAGAGGTAGGTCTCAGAACTTTAAGATCAGACTCCAGATCTGCAGCTTGATTTGTTTGCTAGGGGCCAGCTATACCAGATCCTCAGCATATCCCCGCAGCAATAAGCTTCATCCACAGTCACCTAAGACTCCTTAATAATAACTAGCATTTATATAGTGCCTGTACTGTGCCAAGCACCACGCTAGGCATTTTACAAAATACTATCTCATTTAATGCTCACAACAACTCTGCAAGGTAGATGCTATTATTATCTCTATTTTACAGATGAGGAAACTGAGGTAAACAGAAGTTAAGTGACTTGCTCAGGATCACCCAGCTAGTATGTGTCTGAAGGCAGATCTGAGTCTTCCTGACTTCCTCCTAGCACTCTACCCATGCTGTGCCACTTACCCGCATCCTTGCCCCGTCTTGGCACTTAGCACAATGCCTAGCATATATGAGATGCTTAATAAATGCTGGTTGACTGACTTACGGTCTAAGCAAATAATGAAACTAAAATAATACCTTTGACAGAGGCTTCCCAGAAGACAACACAGTGAAAGGTCACAAGGAAGCCAAGCTCCTTATAATCTCTATTCAAGATAAGAATAGAAACACTCAAAAAAAAAATCGCTAGCAGTATTTATGAGAAAATAAAGTGTCATCAAAAAGATTTTTTTTAATGAAGCTCAGACAACGAAACAAAGGCAGAGTAAGAGAAACCAAGGGGAAAACACCAGAAAAAAATGCAGATGATCCAATATTTGAAGTTATCAGAAAAAACAGCTTGAAAGATCCTGAAACGTGCTCCAAAGAATGAGGGAATAAAGGACTTAGAGAAAAATATTAAGATGATTATTTTTTTTAAACTGCTGAGGGGAATTAAAAATGAGAACTAATTACAACCAAAAAATCTTGAGGAGAGATTGTGAGAAAATTTATCAAGATAGAAAATAGTGCAGAGATTATGCAAATCTGTCACCAAAACCAGGATTAATACAGTGATGTGTAAAATGGCAAATAAACACAATTCAAGTGGAAAAGCAGCTCAGGAAATAATTCAACTGGAAAAAGATTTGAAAGCAGTGCAGAAGAGTGCTAAAAGGACAGATCAAGACAAGAAAATTCAGGATTGTTGGGATCACAGAAGACTTAACAGCAGCGGACATTTATGTAACGCGTCATGCTTCGGTATTTCCAAACCATTTTATACACATAGTTTTGCTTTAAACCTCACAACAACTCTATGAGGGAAGCAGTGCAGATATTTTACCATTTTACAGATGAGGAAACTGAGACAATGGCAAGCTAAGAGAGTGAACCAAGGTCACATGGTTAATAAGTGGCAGAGCCAGAATTCAAACCCTAGCCTTCAGACTTCAGGTGCTCTTTCCATCATGCCATAACAATCTTCCAAGAATCTGATCATAATATTCTTGTCCATGTCTTTTCATAGGTCCTCCAAAGAAGCCCTATCTGATACACTGGATATCTTCCTTTGAGTCTTTTAGTATTTCATTGGTATCATTGCAGCCCTTACTATCCATCTATAATCTCTTGCTTGCTTCACCCACCTCACCCAGGTGGTTATTTATCTCACTTGTTAAGCTCAGTTCATTTTACAATATATTTACTCTCATGTTGTCTTTTTCCAGGGCCTGTTGGGTCAACTGCAATTGTGACTCTTCTGAGATCGTGGTATTCCATGGATAGAAGACAGAGAGCAGCCATACAGCATTACTGGAGGGATCTTGGTATTTAAAAAGATAGAATTTTTCAAGAATCAACTTGGGGATCATTGAAAGTGTTGCATATCTACAAATGCTATTCAGCCTAATTTCATGTTTCTGTTCAGTTCCTAGTCTTGTCCATCTGCAACACAGAAATCTCTCTCTACATATATGTACATTACAGATATACACATATACACATATGTGTGTTTGAGTGTGTGTGTGTGCATGTGTAGGTAGCACCTCTGTAGGGTTACTCTCCCAACTCAGGTCCCTATAGGATACTTGACTATTCCTTCCCCTCAGGGCTCTAGGGATAACTCTGAAGGGTCGGGGATTCTAGTAATATTGTTCATGAGTCCCCTATCCAGTGTACTTCCCATAACATCAAATAAAAAGTTAACATCTTTCCAATTTAAGTCAACCAGTTGATATTAATTAGCTTTTATATAAAGATTTATTGAGCAAGTATACCAAGGAGAGAAGTTGCCAAAACATTCTCCCAAAGTGGGAACACACTGAACCTTTTGCACACACATACACGCACAGTTAGAAACAGAAAAACATTTCACTCAACAGGGAAATAGGAGCGAAAGAGAAGAAGCAGGAAGAGGATTAGAGTGTACATTAGGGGAGAAATTAGTCCTAAGCAAAACAAACCTTAAGGATGAGATAATACACATAAAGAGCTTTGCAAATCTGAAAAAAGTATATAAATATTAATTATTATATTATCATTTTGCCATTGGGATGATCTGTTTTAACTGGGTTTCATTGCCAAACTTTCAGTAGACTCATTTTCCCCTTGACAGCTAGAATGTTTTGTGGGGAAATAGTAATCTATCATCTTCTTCCATCATTATCCAAAAAAGGGGTTTTTTTGGATGCCTTTTGTTGTTCCATCATAGTCATTACTGTTTATACAGGATATACATTCTCCTTCACCAGGTCCCTGACCCAGTAAGCCTTTCCTTGTAACAAAGAATAATTAATCAAAACCAATTATACCTGTCATATTTTGTACCTATAGCCTCCCACTTCTCCAAGGAAAGGAGGTAGATCCATTTCTTTGTCTTTTCCCTAGGGAAAAGATTAGTCACTATGATTACGTAGCATTTAGTTTAATTTTAACATTCTTTTCATTTGCATTGTTGTAGTTTTGTATATCTTACTAGCTCTACTTTTTTTACTTTGCATTACTTCATGTAAAGTCTTTCCATATTTGTTTAAATTCTTTGAATTCATCATGTCTTATGATGCAGTAATATTTCATTACCACACTTTATTTATTCAGTCCTCAATTAATGGGCACCAGCTTTGTTTCCAGTTTTTTGATATCACAGGAAGGGCTGGTAGGAATTTATTGGGACCTTTCTTCCTGTCTTTGACCTTCTTAGAGTATAAACCCTGCAGTGGGATATCTAGAACAAAAGGTATGAACAGTTTTCCTTGACTTTTTTTCAAATAAGTATGTGCTCTAACCTGTTGATGTTGCCTCCAGCTGATAGGTGTCTCTGCTTGGCAAAGAGATGTAGTGTTTGCTGATCTAAACAATTTCTGGGATCTTTCATCCTCCTTATTGTATTGATTATTCTTCACTGGTTAAGAAATTATTTTGTCCATTTACCAATTCTTTTAAAGCTGATAGTTCATTTAAACAGGTAAGGTGAGAGTTGTAAAGATGAAGTGTCTTCTTATCATCCTTATCCTTTTAACCTAATTTGGCATTGATTTTGACTTTTGCTTTAGTCAGCCTTAAAAACCTGACTACATGCAGACTGCTAATTTTTGTAACACTCCTACATCAGTTATCAGCAAATTGCCTTTTAATGTCAATTTCATTTTTGTGAAGACACAATTGACTTATTAATTCACTGTACTTAAAGCCTCTATGGCATGAAAAAGCTGTTCCAGCCTTTGAGAACTCAGGTCCACTACATGCCACAATGATACACTGGAGTAGTGTTTTGGGGAGGTGGCAGAGTAGAGGAAATAGAGGCACGTGTGCTAAAGAATCACACAGTTTTCAGATCTTCTACAAATTTTAACTTAGCTATTATTACTCTGAATACGAACTCCTTGCACAATGACTAGCAATTGAACAAGTTACTGAAGGAATTGAATTGTACTGATCTTGACATTCTCAGTACCTGCTAAGAGGAGAGAAATAGAAGCAAAGGACAACACTGTTTATAAAATCTTGCCAAGAAGAATGGTGGAAGATTATCGATATCATTACCTCATAAAACAAAGACGAACAGTAAAGGATAAAACCAGCTCAAAGAAAACTTAGTGAGAGATCCAACCGAGCAAAGTCAGATGAAAATGGAAGGAGGACAATGAAATGAAGAAAAACAGACAAGGTCTATAAAGAAGTTTATATCCAACTTTTTTCACCATTGAGAAGAGTAGACCTACAGCTCTTGGACTCTAACTAAATGTGCTTAGATGTGAAAAGAGTATGTGGAGGAGACCCATGCTGAAGGCAATATGATTTCTAAATGATCATTTCACACCTTCACCTAATTCTCTCATCTGTGGCTCCAACAAACTGTACCATATGTAAGGCCACACCCCAGTAAACCATCTAGGCAGATGGGCTAAACCAGGTTGAGGGTAACCAACAGGCTTTATACCTTTCGGTGAGTTGGGAGGGAGTTGTTATCTACTCCAAGCATGTGAAGATTTCCCCCTCCCCGCCATGGGTGGATGAGAACAGTTTGATCCAATGACCATGAGGATGGCTGAAGTAGGGCCTGTGGAGCACTTAGAGCTTGGTTGGACGTCGAAGATAGCCATCACCAGTTATCCTGATTTTTGTCCTGCCATTGGACTTTAATGATTCTAGAAGAGAGAGTGAGGATGAATATACAACTCTGCCTCACTTAAATCCAATTCACTGGAAAGTCAAGACATCACCTCATGATGTCATTGGTTCTCTTCAAAAGGAAAGACAAATGACCAAAAAGACAACCAAAAAAGGATCAACAGCCACTCTCTATAAGTCTATTTTCCCATCTATGTAAATTTTTTATGATAATCCTCTACACACATTCCAAAGGTGAAGGAATCCTCAATGAGGGTAGGTTATCATAAGTGATATTCAACAACATACAACATCTTTACCATGACTATTTCAGTACACTGGAAGATGAAGAGAATACAAGAAGTTCTCAGTCATTTTGTTGATTATTTCATTTGGTGTTGTAGAACACTGCTTTAAAGAGTCTTTTCAAAGTGGTTCCCATCTACTTTTCCAAATGATTTAATATTCTCTTAAAGATAAAACAGAAATAATCTTGTTTGGCTCTCATTATAAATATCGAATGGCACATAAAGCCATGAGACACGTGCCTTCTAAAATTATTTACTGCTGTCATGGAGGAACATCCAGAGCAAAGTCCAAGTTGAAGAGGGATCCTTGAGGGATGATGAGATGCTCCAGATGTTTCCATTTGCAGATGGCACTGTATATAGACTGTATCAAATCCTAAAACTTTTTTGGAGCTTCCTGGAAAAGATGTATAATCACTCAAAAGTTTGGCAGTCTATAATATGGAAATGTTTATTGCATATGTTTGCATATGTTTATTGCATATGTTTGCTTATGTTTAACCTCTATCTGATTGCTTACAGTCTCCAGAAGGGGGGGAGGAAGGGAAGTAAGAAGGGATAGAATTTGGAATTCAAAATAGATCCCATCAGAGCTTGCAATCCCCTGCATAGTCTTCAAGAACCCATCGTTTTACCTTCCTGCCACAGGCAGGAAGACCTGAGTTCAAATGTGACCTCAGACACTTATTCGCTGTGTGACCCTGGGCAAAGTCACTTAACCTCTGTTGACCTCAGTTTCCTCCATTGTAAAATGGGGAATAATAGTGGACAGCACCTACTTCTTATCATGAGGATTAAATGAGATAATATTTGTAAAAAGCACTTAGTCCAGTGCCAGGGAAGACAGTAGGTGCTACATAAATGTTCATTCCCTTCTCCCCAGAATCATTAACTGAGCTCAGGGGCCATATCCTACATGAGATATCTTCTGTCTGTCCCCATCCTAGATCCTGATGTCTCTCCCTTCTACCACCTCATCATGAAATGACCTTGTGCTTACTTTTCTCTATCTATTTGTGTCTGTCTATATTTTGCACTTATGAGAGGCAGTGTAGCAACATAGATTGGCCTTGGAGTCAGAAGACTAGGGCTAATATCCTGCTTCTGACACATAGTGGGCAAATTGCAAAGAAGGTGCTAACCTACTGTAGTATAGGCAATTTTCTCATGGCGGGGGTTGTCTTTTACCAATTAAATCACAGATCCAGAGTCTAACCCCTATCCCTATAGTTTGCATTTACTTTTATATATATATATATGTTGTCTAGGTCATTAGAATGAAAACTCCCTGAGGGAAAAACCTGTATCGTTTCTGTCTTTGTAGTGAGTGCCTGAAGGGGAAAGCCTAGATAGATTCTAAGAATCAGATTGTGGCAATGGGGCATTTCACTATTTTTTTTTTAACTTTCAAGAAAATCTGTGGCCTTTATTTGGGGGCAGCCTAAATTTAAACCAATACTGTATATGGTTGGGAATTGCTGCAGAACTCTGAAGAAAGACATAGAAGAAATGCAACTTATCTACCTCCAGAGAGAGCTGAGAGAGTACAAATTGAAGCACTTTTTAAAAACATGGCTAATTTGGGAATTTGTTTTGCTTGTCTATGTATATTTATAATGGGTTTTATTTTCCTTGCTTTTTCAATGAGTAAGAGAGGGGGAGATAAGAGGGAGAGAATTTGGAACTAAAAATAAAATGGAATGAAAAAAAGGATATGGAGCTTTGACAGTCACATTCCGGGCTGTCTCAGGAATATTATAGTAGGGAAAAATCCTAGAGGGGAGATTGCACTCATCCAAATGCAGATAATTAGTCCCACCTCTGGTGTAAGGAATTATGTCAAGAATGGAGAAAGAGAGGAAGAAATTAACTTGAAAGATGAAATTAAAATAATTGGGGAACTAGTAAATCTAAATTTAAAAATGTAAAATGGCCACCAAACCATATTCACAGTATATTTTATCACTATGTGAAATCCAGGTTATAATTTCAAGTAGATTTCCAATTAGAATTTTTGAACTGAACTAATAACCAGTCAAACAACCAGCATTTATTAATCATTTACTATGTGCCAAAAATAATACCAGCCCTCAAAGACTTTACATTCTACTGGGGTAAAAACATAAATAATTAGGTACATAGATAGAACACAATAAATGGAAGAGGGAAATGGAGGGTCATATTAAGGTGCATCAAGGAGGCCTGAATGATGGAGGTGTAGAGAGGAATAGAAGGTAAGAAGATAGAAAGTAAAGAAGGGACCAAGCTACAAAGAGCTTTAAATACCAAGCCAAGGACTTTATAGGAGATCTTTACAGGAGATCATAGGGAGCACCTGGAATTTATTGCATGGGGGTATATGTGACATGGTCAGACCTATGCTTTCAGAAAAATCATTTTTGCAGATATGGAAGCATTTGAAGTCAAAAGATTAATTAGAAGGCTATTGTAATAGGCCAGGTGAGATGTAATGAAAGCCTGAACTAGGGTAGTAGCTGTGTGCAGAAGAGAAGGGGCCATGTAGGAGAGGTGTTAAGATAGAAATGACAAGATCTGGGGTTAGGAGAGAGGGAGGATTCAACTTGGATGCCTAGGAGGTGCTGCTCTTGATAGAAATAGAGAAGTTCAAAAGACAGAAGGGTTTGGGGGAAAGGATGATACTTCTGCTTTGAACTTTTGAGACAGAGAAGCCTACAGTACATCCAATTCAAAATTTCTGCTAGGCTGTTGTTGGCGATGTGGAACTATAGTTTAGGATACTGAAGAGTATACATATAGTATAGAAAGAAAAAAGGACTTAGGACAGAACCTTTGAAGATACTCACAAGTAGGGGGTATGACAAGGATAAAGACACAGTAAAGAAAACTGAGAAGGAAAGGTTAGGGAGGGAGGAGGAGGAGGAGGGGAGAGAGAGAGAGAGAAAGAGAGAGAAAGAGAGAGAGAGAGAGAGAGAGAGAAAGCAGAATGATGAAAATCTGAAGAAGAAAGAGTATCCAAGAGAGAGGTCTGCAGCAAAAAGGGCAAGAAAGTTGAAGCTTCTAGATTTGGCAATGAAGAGTTGACATGGTAACTTTGGAGCTGTTTCAGTTGAATGATAACCTTAGAAGCCAGAGAGCAGGGGGCTCAGAAGACAGTGACACTAGAAGAAATGGCAGCACTGAATATAGAAAGCTTTTTCAAGGAGTTTAGCTGATGAGGGGAAAGAGACATAGGACAAGACCTATCAGAGATGATAAAATCAAGAGAGATTTTTTTTAATAGAACCAATTGAGAGGACCCTTAGAGATCATCAGATATGAGCACAATCTGATACATGAATCCCTTCTACAATGTTTCTGAGAAGTACTTATTTAGACTCTGCTCAAACACATCCTGATAGGGAACTCACTACCTTATGAGGAAACCCACTGTTTCATTTTTAAAAACATACTATATTGATCATAGCCATTTTCCATCTCTACCTCCTCCATGTTGAACCTTCCCTCTTGACAAAAAAAAAAACAGAATAATTTTTTAAAAGTGCCCAACATAAAGTAGAATATTCAATATAGAAACTTCACTTGACAGTGTATGTAATATTTGTCTTACTATTTCCTCATCTCTCTGATATGAGAGAAAACATATTTTGTAATCATCTCTCCAGGACATTCATTGTCATCCCTCCTGTCATTATCAGAGATCAACTTCTTTTTAGAATGTGTCTTTATTAACACCATTATAGTCATGTATCATGTTCTTTGGTTTCTGTTTATTTCACTCTGCATCAGTTCATCTTCCCACTTTTTCCTGAATTTCTCACCATTGTCATTTCTTAATGCCCAGTAATGTTCCATTATGTTCTTATGTCATAGATTTTTTTTCCAGCAATTCCCCAACAGATGGACACCCACTTTGTTTCTAGTTATTTGCTACCACAAAGAATGCCTCTATGGATATTTTGGAATATATTGCACTTTTGTTTCTGTCTTTGATTTCCTTTAGATATGTGCCCTGTAGTGGAATTTTGAGGTCAAAGAGTATGGGCTATTTACTCACTTAAAAAAGAAATTCCAAATTGAACTTCATAAGGGCTGGACTGCTTCCCAGTTGAATTTACAATGCAATGATTTGCCTGTTTTCCCACAACCTCTTCAACACTGTAACAGTCTTTTTTTTTTTTTTTTATTAATTTTTGCCTATTTGCATAGAGTCTGGCAAAACCAGTACTGTTTTAATTTGCATTTCTCTTACTATTTGTAATCTGGAGTATTTTCATGTAGTTATTTATAGTTTTAAAATCTTCTTTTGAAAACTGTTCATATCCTCTGACACTCTTTGGGAGGAGGGCGGAACTGGCACTTGATACTCTGGGTCAATTCTCTCCTATTCCTTTTCTGAACATAACAATTGCTTCTCCCCAAAATTTGCATTAACAATAGGTTTTCACAAAATCAGTTAACATTAGGCAGAGTCTACTTCTATTTGTCTCTTCTTATTATTAACATTGTAAACTGAGGAGATACTCCTTCACAGCACTATCACCCTCCCACCAAATATTTACCAATGTATCTTCACAAAGTAGGCACAAATTATTTAGGTTGATTGTTAGTCTTCCTTCCCTTCTCTCCTGACCATTCCTTTTCACACTGTAGTCAAAGGAACTCTGTGTGTGTGTGCGTGCACATGCACATATGTGCACGTACATTCTGGTTTTTTTTCTACAGACAACGAATGTTTTAGTATTATTACATTGCTACATTCTACAGAATATAGCCAAGTTCCAAATCTATCTTATTGAATTGTATAATTCATATCTTTCCAGTTTTTCCGCAATAGTGTAAGAGATCTAATTAAATACTTTGCTAAAATATATACAAATTACTGCAACACTTGCTTTATTCTGTATTGAGACCAATTTTACATAAAGCAGTTTCTCTATAATTTTGACATGAAACAGATAAAGAGTTAATACCCTCTCTTCACCTTTACAAAATACATTAAAAGAGGTTTATAACTGGGACAGGTAGGTGGCACAGTGAATAAAGCACCGACCTGGGAGTCACGAGGACCTGAGTTCAAATTTGACCTCAGACACTTAACACTTACTAGCTGTATGACCTTGGGCAAGTCACTTAACCCCAACTGCCCCTGCCCTCTCCCCTCCAAAAAGGAGGGAAAAAAAGAGGTTTATAACTTCCTAAAGGCAACCAAGTCTTCTTTTGTCCTGCTTCCCAATTGTGGGTCCAACTCATGGTCCATATATGCAGCCCATCCCAGGTACACTAATAAATGAAGAAACTCTATAGGCTATCCATCGAGTTATGATTGTATGTCATAATATGGTCAATAAACATTCTTCATCCACTTTATCTTTCCTGTGTGGATAGTCAGGCCAAATTGTTTTTAATGGCTACAATTCTGTAATTTTCTAGGGTGTTTGGAGGGCATTTCTCTTCAACTTGGATTCTATGCTAGATTTTTTTCCAGAATAAAGGCAGATGGCTTTGGTGAATATACAGTTCTTCTTTGTGATGCATGCAAGGCCCCAAAGGAGCTTTGTCCACATACAGCTTAAAATTTAAACAGGGCTCACCTTAGATAAAACAATGAAGTTTTATCTATGAAGTTTTGGAAGTTTGGCTTTAGTATCTCTGGTTTCTTCTTTTTGTAATCTTCATCTTTTCCCCTCTCCTTTCACCCAGGTATCAGGTCTTCTTTGCCTAGATACATTCAAGTAGCCCCTCAATCTAAAGTATTATAGATCTGATTTCAGTCATTTATATTTAACTGTTGATTGATAAACTTTATTTGATTGTGCATGACTTTCATTTACTGTCTCTTTCAAAAATTTCAATTCAGCAGTTCAAGGAGCACCTAATACGTACAAGGCATTATTCTATGCACTGGGATATAACAACAACAAAAAAGTACATACACATATATGAATGAATGTTTCTATATACATATATGCATACACATACACACACGTATATGTATACACGTGTGTGTGTGTATATATATATATACACACACATATATATGTATATACACACACACATACACATACACATACATACTACCTGCCATCAAGAAGCTTATATCTTCTGGAGGGAATAGAACATGGACACTGATAAGTAAATTAAAAAGTTTCTAAGGGAGATCAAGAAGGCATCATAGGGAAAATGGCATTATTATCCTGTGCCTTTGAAGAAAAGGATCCTGAGAGGCAGTAATGAGGGAAAAGTGGTTTCTAGTTATTCTAGTTATTTGCTATATGTGCGAATTTATGGAGGTGGGAGTTGGGGTGTCCATTTTAGGGAACAGCTAGTAGTATATTTTGGCTCAGAAATGGAGTGCATAAAGGGAAACTTGGAAAAACTAGGGCAGAGACAGATTTGGGAAGGCCTTAAAAGCCAGTCTGAAAAGGTACTCTTTTATCCTGGGGTAAGTAAGGGGTTACTAGAGTTTTTGAAGAGGGAAGTGAAGTTAGGTAGTACAAATATTATTATCCTCATCTTACATATGAGGAAACTGAGGGACTTGATTAAGGAAATTCAGTGAGTGACAGGACCAGGACTTGAACCTATGCTTTTTGATGTCAAGTTCAGTTTTCTTTCAATTATACCATGCTATCTTTCAAACAGGCACAGGGTCATCATAAAGTCACATTCCATTGTTGGATTTAACAATGTAGGTTGTTAGGTACATTAGGAAGATGATTTTGGCAGCTATGTGGACAATGGGTTGAAGAAAAGAAAGATTGAAGGCAGAAATCACTTAGGATGCTGTTCAAGTAACTCAGCTAAGGGCTTAGAAGAAGATGAATTAGTGCAGTATGAATGGAGAAAAGGGTTTGAAGAAAATTAATTAGTGCAGTGTAAATGGAGAGAAAGGTTTAGCTGTAGGGTATCTTAAACTAGAACTGTAAGGTCTTGGCACACCCTTGATTGGGTGTGAAGGGCAGATGAAGTAAAACATTTAAGGATTTTCCTCTGAGTTTACCAACCTGTGACTATTATGATGGTGGTACCCTCAACAGAAACAAAGAAGTTAGGAGAGGGAAAGGTTTAGGGTGAAAGATGTTTAGCTCAGTTTTGAATAAGTGAGACATCAAAGTCATTTCTAGAAAGAAGTTGGAAATGCAAGACTGGGAGCTCAGGAAAGATGTTAGGATGGATCTAGACATTTTAGAGTCACTTACTATACATAGTTGGTAACTCAAACAGTGGAGTAGGTGAGATGGTTAGTCAGAGACCTTTAAATTTCCTTTCAGCTCAGAGGTATGTGTTTGGTGTATTCAAAGGCACACACAGGGACACCCTAATGTCTCCAAAAAAATGGCATTGAATTGTAATTTGATCACATGATATAAAGCCAAGCACGAGCAGCTTTCCAGAGAACTGCTGCTGTGAACAGCTTTAAGGTTGATTGCATAGTATAGTGAACTCTCTATTTATTCAACAGTAAATTAAAGCAAAACATTCACAGAAACCAAAGTACAGCATTCACAATGTTATAACACAACAAGTTATCACTAAAGTGGCCACATAGTTTTCACTAAAGTGGCCACATGATTTTAAACAAAATATATCATCCAGTAAGTCCTTAACTCAATCATCTTTAAGGAGCAAGCGTCCTTAAGGGACACAACATACAAAAGTCAAAGTTCTCTACCCCTAGGCCACAGTAAATCATGATCTTCTCAGTCAGCATCAACTACCCAAGGAGAAGTCTTTTTGATCTTGACTCGGGGCTAGCTCCCAAATTCCATGGTTCTTCTTCCATGAGTCCAGCTCCTGCCTGAATCTACTCAACTGTCACCTGGATTCAAAGGTAGGCAGCTCTTGGCTCCTCATCCAGCTCCTTGTTCAGTTCTTCATCCAGTTCCCAATCCATATTGAAGCTCACAGTGTCCAGTCCACCTCAAGTCCTTCACATTTTCTCTTCCTGGGAAGACAAAGCTTAACAGAGCCAAAACAACATTCATTCACACTGCTGGCACCATCATCAATTCACTATCTGCCTGTGAAATCAACAGAGACCCACAACCAAGGTCCAAGAGGTCAACACAAATCATGAGTAAAGTCCCAGGACCTCCAAAACCCTCATCCAGGATTTATATAAACAGACAACCAGAAAATCCTCTTTCAGGGCTTCCAGCAAGGTCCCAGGGCTTCTGTAGAAAGTATCACAAACGAAAATCAACACAGACAGAACAGACAAACACAGTGCCAGGATACCACAAGTTTTTTCCTTCTCAACTCTGCCACCACAAGAGTTCTCTTCTCAGTTCTGCTCTCTCCCATTTTGGGATTCTCCTTATATATGGCCATTAGCTCCTGTAATAGTAATTAGTTTAGCAAGATACTTAGCACTTAACAGCTCCTCCCCTTCCTGTTGCATCACCAACAGGGGTTCACAAGTTGTGAGGTTCACAAGTTGTGGGGTTCACAAGTTCTGTTTCTTAACAAAGACTTGCTATAATCATGGGCAAGGCTTAAAAGAAACTTGAACTGAAACAAGGTGCTAAATACTTAAATAGCTGAAACAAGGTGCTAAGTACTTCATCCCTTGCCATTACACATGATACATGCTCTTTTAATTTTATAGTTTACTGTATTACCCCAAATTACATGATATAGATGTTATAGAAATGCACAAAAAGTTCATGTTCACACACAGCATGGGTCCCCATTGCTAGGGCACCACATTCTCATTGGTCCTTCACTTCTCCTCTGACTGTTCTTCTAGAAATTTCTTTGACCTGAATCATCAGCAGCAGTCAAGCCTAGTATAATGTAGTGTTTATCACTTCTGTACTGAAATAGCATAATAAGTCCATGGCTTTACTTTTACAATAATTCAATCATATGAAACCTCTTTCTGATTTTAAAATATGGATCACTTTGTCCTGAAAAGGAACAGACAAACTAAACCATAATGAATGTGATGATATCAGTGCAAATACCTTAGACTTCTTGGTTAGGAACTTACATGAAGACAATGCCAGCACAAGTTCTAGTTCACACAATAAACTAATAACCACCAGAAATAAAATTTGTCTCTCAGTTTGAGTCAATTTCTTTCTATTCAAAGCCAGAAAACCTTTCCATTTGATGGAAGACATCCAGTCTGTTGCGTGATAAAAATATAGATTAGACTGCCAGTTTCAATTACTTAGATATCCTTATCACTCCAATTTGAGCATGTTTCCTAGAAGTAAAATAAATAACATTTTATTTAATAAACAAATTAAGAACAAGAATGTAATAAACAAATGTGCTTTATTCTAACTGGTATGAAAAATATAGATGACTAGAATAGTCATTCAAAGAAATACATTTTGTACATTTGTACCTTTACTGCTTTTTCTTTTCCTCTAATGATAAAGAAAAGAAATGTCACATCGATCCAAAATATAATGAGAAGGGATTCAGAAACTGGCATGTGTCAACTGAATCTTTTAAAAACCACCAACTCTAAAATTTCATATTCTGGACTTCATGATCAAGCTTTAATGAAGGGAAACCTATTGATAGTGGTGAAAATTACTAAGCTCTACAAGCTCTGGGTCTCAGTCTTTTAAAATGTTGGGGTACAAAGCTTGTATAATTTTTTGGCTGTGTTGGGAAGTTGTATGAGAGCAAGCATACTTAATCTTTCTAAAAAGAAGAAAAATGATGATATAACCAAAGTGTAATGGAAAAACTGACCAATGTTGTTCTGTGTTTGGCAAAAAGCAGGAGAATATTTACTGGTCATAATGAAAAAACTGGTGGTTAAATTTTTTTTTCAATAGACAAAAATCTATTTTCTGTCCTTTTTACCACTACCCTACTGGAAAAAAATAAAACAAAACCTTCATAACAAATTTATGTAGTCAAGCAAAGCAAATTCCCACACTGGTCATGTGAAAGAAAAATATGTCTCGTTGTACACTCTGAATCTATCACTTCTCTGTCAGGAGGTGCATGGCATGTTTTATCATTGGTTCTTTGAAATTGTAATCAGTCAGTTTATCAGAGTTCTTAAGTATTTTAATTTTGTTTGTTTTTCTAGTGTTTTTAATATGTAAATTGTTCTCTTGGTTCTGTTCACTTCAGTCTGCATCAATTTATACAAGTCCTTCCAGGTTTCTCTAAGACTATTCTTTTCATCGTTTCTTCTATCACAATAGTATTCCATTATATTATAATGAAGAGGCTCATCATGCTCTTCTCCCCGTTTCCCATCATCTACACTGCTTTTGGACTTCTTCATCATGACCCCACAAAGGGCACCTCATCCCCCAAACCCTTTTCAGTTTCCTTTTATGTCTTGTTTTCCCCTATGAGATTGTAAGCCCCTTGAGGGCAGAGACTGTTTTTTTTTTTTAACTTTTATTTGTATCCCCAAAATTTAGCACAGTGACTGGTACATTAGTAGGAACCTATTCATTAGCTGACTATTTTATTCATATACCATTATTTGTTCAGCCATTCCCCAATGGATGAGCATCCCCCTTATTTTCCAGGTCTTTATCACATAAAAAGAGCTGCTATAAACATTTTTGTATACATGAGTTGGTTTCCTCTTTCTTTCATCTCTTTGGAGTATAGGCCTAATCTCTAGGTCAAAGGGTATGCACAGTTGAGTAACTCTTTGGACCTAGTTCCAAATTGACAAGCTAACAGTTTTAAGGAAAGTTAATTTCTCAATCTTCTCAGTATGCTTCAAAAAAGATGATTTCTGTAACTGCAAAATGTGTAAAAATTTCATCAAGCTGCTACCTATCTAGAAGGACTATATCCAAAATGACTTAATTATGGCCTTTATGATGCTACGCACCAAAAGACTGTGTCATCACTAAGTGGAAAAATGGTCTCAATAATTGCCACACTGTTGACTGTGGACATCATGAACAGATGTCCATTGTGATGTGGCCTTTTGACAATGAAAAATACAGTCCACTTGAAAATTTCGTATATATTCAGAAACTATTAACAGTTGATATTTAGTCTAGTTTTTGCTACTTGAATGACATCCTTGACATTCTCCAAAATGACTTGGGATCAGTGTTGTCTCTCTGTTTTAATGATGTCTACCATAACTGAATGTACTACAAGAGTTAAAATGAAATGTAAAGAAAGAAACAAGGAAATACTCCATACATATACTAACATGTGCATTGTTTGAACCTCATCCTAATAGATGCATGCACTATAAGCAAACAGAACAGAACTCCCTGATACTTTGGATGTTTTTCAGACTCCTGACACATTCATGGTGGGAAACTCTTTACTAGACATAGAGTAATGGAGAAGATTTCACAAGAAGTAGGATTTCAGCTGATGACTTTTAAGTCACTGTTGAGTACAAGATGGGCATTCAGAGCAGAAATGAGTGACTGCTGTAAAACAAAACTACTCCTTTATTTTATAAGCTTTACAAGGATTAGAAAACAACTTGCCTTTCTAAAACTAGAATGAAAGGGGAGGAGCCTTAAGCATGAACTAAATTCATTCATCTTTGCCCTTTACGTAATTAGCTTTTTTTTTATCCATATGCTGGTAAAAGCAAGAAAAGCCCTCCAAGCTCCAGTTCTTAACTGTGAGGACCTCCAAGTGAAAGTTTAACTCTTTTGCTGTAATGAGAAGTAAACCAGAATATTTTAAATCTATTTTCAATGATAATGTAAAAATGTGAATAGGGAATGATGTAATAATTCCCCAAGTTATAAAGAGATTAATATCCCTGCCAATACCATTACTAGTCCTATACCCAAAGACATCAAAAAGGATAGAAAGTATTCATACAAAATACAAAATATTTATAATAGTTTTGGGGTGACAAAAACCAAGAAACTAAGGGGAGGCCTTTCTACTGGGCAATGATGAACAAATTATGGTATATGAATATAATACAGTACAGCTGTGTTATAAGAAATGATGAGAGACGGTTTCAGGGAAACATGGGAAGGCTTGTATGAACTAATACGAGATGAAATAAACATAGCCAGGAAAATAGTTTATACAATAACAAAATATTGTCAAGATAAACAGCTTTGTAAGGTTTTTGAGATCTGATGATGGAGCATGGTACCCACAGGTCCTGACAGAAAGGTGATGGACACAAGATGCAAAATAAGACACACGTTTTTGGACACAGCCAGGGTGGGAATTGATTTTGCCCAGTTATGCATGTTTATTACAAAGGTTTTGTTTTTCTTTTTCAGTTAGAGGGAGAGGTGAAAGGAAGAGATATTAAATTAGGGGAGGAAAAGGAAGAGAAGATAAAAGTTAAAAGAGATAATTATTCATGTTGATGATTAGTTTGAGTCCCACAATCACTTTGACACAAAATTGGAGTAAGAATAAGAAACTTTATTTTACCCACTCCTAGACTCACGATTGCAAACATTAACTGCAGATGTGCAAACTTATGGTTGCAGAGGAAAAGCTGCTGAACTTAAATGTTGATTGGGATGATATGAAGGTCATTACTAACTTTAAAGTGTCCTTGAGAGAGTTGGAAGTTGAAGTCAGATTGCATCAGGGTTATGGTGAATTTGTCCCTAAAGGCAGGAAAGGTAGATAGATAGATAGATAGATGGATAGTTAGAGATAGGCAGGTAGATAGAGTAGATAGAGAGGTAGGTAGGTAGGTAGGTGGATGAAATGTTTATCAAGCACTTATAATATGCCAGGCTCTGTGCTTAGTGCTAGGGATATGAAAACAAGAAAACAAGACAATCCCTACAGTAAATGAGCTTATAGGGGTGGCTAGGTGGCACAGTGAACAGAGCACCAGCCCTGGAGTCGGGAGGACCTGAGTTCAAATCCGGCCTCAGACAGTTGACACACTTACTAGCCGTGTGACTTTGGGCAAGTCACTTAACCCCAATTGCCCTCAAAAAAAAAAAAGCAAAAAAAAAGTAAATGAGCTTATATTCTAAAGGAAGGACATAGAAAATATGTAAAAAGAGAGTATCGACAAGATTTGGTGAGGAGATGGAGCAGTTCAGAGAGTGAGCTCAGCGGGGAATGAAGTAAACATGTCTGGGGCTCCTCATGAAATGGCAAGCCAGCTGGAAATCCTAAAAGAGCTAAAGGCATTGGTGTGGGCTTCTGTTTTGTGGGCCTTTTTCAAATCAAGTCAATGCTTTGTAGTCTTAACTTTACAAACTGCTCATATGAGTCTTTTCTAGGCCAATACATTAAGAAAATGTACCCAAAGCACCTCAATTTTCTTATTTTGTACATTGAATAAGAATTGGCTTTCATTAATTATGATGATGTGATTGAGGAATTTAGGCCCACAACATTGAATGAACACCATCTTATTCTCCATGACTGGAAGATGAAGAAACCTTAATTGGCTTTAGTCAATTTAGGTTAGCTCACTATGTGATTAAAGATCATATGATCAAAAAAATTGACTGGATCTTTATGCTTAATCACTAGTGCAAATGTCTGGCATTTTCTGTCATTTACAAATTTGTATTTTTTTTTTGTCTTTTTGGAGGGGGAAGGCAGGGCAATTGGGTTTAAGTGACTTACCCAAGATCACACAGCTAGTAAACATTAAGTGTCTGAGGCTGGATTTGAACTCAAGTCCTCCTGACTCCAGGGCCAGTGCTCTATTTACTGTGCCACCTAGCTGCTCCTAAAATTTGTATTTTTGAAGTATAGTTTTTAAGTTTTAAAAGTTTAATTAAACTTAATTTAGTTTTCTTGATGAACAAAAAATGTCCATATCATCAATATTCACTAAGTGTTAACCTTTAAAAATAATAATCAATATTCTTAAGATGAAAATTTTTTTGCATGTCTATATTTTAGCTATAAGTCTGTGCTATGAGAAACCATTGCATCAGAAAGGCTGTTAGACAAATAACTTCTCCTTTTTATCTGATGCTGTTAGGTTATAAATGGAACTTTTAAAAGAATGTGATAAAAATAGATATTTGAAAATGGTTAAATATTTAATGGGTTATAGTTTGTTTTGGAACAGAGAAAAATAACAAGTTTTCATTTGAAAATTCTTTGACTATCACTTATAAAAATTATGAAAATGTAGAGGGTAGTTTAAAGATTTAACTTCAATACATCAGCATAAGTCAACTATCAGGTATTTACTGATGTCTAAAACCCAGAATGTGGTTAGTTTTCATTTATAAGTAAAAGAATGAAATGTAGCTGTTAGGGAAACATGAGAAATTAATATGCATTCAAGCCCTAAGTTGTGATTAGTGAAATTTTGCTATTAGGGTAAAAACTCTTGGGACTATAATTTACTATTGTTTTAAGTTGTGATGACAGGGATGGTTATCTGAATTGTCCTAAAGCCAATAGCAGAAAACAGTATGTACTGCAGTCTGAGAACTGTGACAATTGAATATCTGTCCCTGGAAAAAAGTTGAAGGGACAACCTTATCATAGCCTAAGGTAAGATCCTCCTGACTCAGTTTCCTCATTGTACTGACCCACCTGGTTAATCCTGAGCCTGGTTTTTGATACCCTGTATATACATTATTGGCTCTCAGATATAACTCGTGCCTCAAAATCAAATAGAGTTAAGGGAGTTTTTCCCCTATTATGATACATATTGGATTTTAAATATGCCCTTTTTTTTCCTTTTGTAGTAAATTTCTATAATAAGGGCAGGTGAGAAGTAGAAGTTTTGTAAGTAAAAAACTAAATCTATTCATCAGTAGATTGATACTAGAACATCTCTGAGCTACTCTCATAGGAGGCAAGTATGAAATATTTCACAATTTTAATTTGTGTTTGCAATCAAACGATAATTTTGGGGATGATATGCTCTAAGAGTGGGAATTATACAAAGTAATAAGACAAAGATGTAGTGTAAAAGTTTTTTGGTTACATGGAGTAGTAAGTTCTAATATATCTCTCAGACAGCAACAGTTAGATTTTTTTCCAATAAGAACTATATATATATGATTGACTTTGAAATATATCTAGTAGGGAAATTCAGGCTTTGAGTATGCTTTAGTAATAAGTTTTCAAAATTGGAATAAGGATTTCACCTATGAAACTGTATTGGTAATTCTAAAGAAAGTGAAATTATTCTCCCATTTTAAAGTATTTGATAATTTTAAAGGACAAGAATTCATTTTGCAAGTTAGACACGAATTTTTAAAGATTCTTATATCAGGTACAAGGTTTAGGTAAAGATAGAAACAGCAAGTAGTATATAAAAAACTCTGAAATTCTCTGAAGTTTCAGGATTGGAGGACCAAATTTAAAAACTTGTACTAAACTGTATCAAGTCTTGTTACTGGCAGATTTTAGCAGAATTATCTAGGAACCTTTACAAGCGATTTGGGACCAGAGAAGCAGAGCTCCCTTCAGAGCTGCTCTGAGAATGAAATCTATTGCAAAATGTCCAAGAGAAGATATCCAGGGACCAGATGACTACATGAGATATTAGATAAATGATCTATAAGTGAGTGGGTTGCTAACTCCCTCATAAATCAAAAGTGGGAATTGGGGGAACTAGGATAGCAAGTGGCTAATTGGACCTAGGTTATGCTGACCAGAAACAGGGTCAGATCCAAAGGTTGATGCAATGAGTTTTCTCACAATTGTACATCTCAGGCAACCCATATGTCCTATCTTAAAACTGGCCTCATACTGATCAGTCAATTGCTGTTTCCATGTTCCTTTGATTGTTTACAGACGCATAAATGGAGTAGACAGCTTTTTTTTTTTAATTACGGGATTTACACCCGTTCACCTTTCTCCCTCTTCTCCCCCTCCCTCCCCCCCCCCCAATTTGGAAAGTTTCTAATCTCTTCTTCAATTACAAATCAGATTATCTAGTATTGTATTATTTCCTTTTAATTAATTTACCTATTTGATTTACTGTTTTTAATGTATAAAAATCTGTCTCCTCCTATTTTAGGGGTCCAGGCCTAAGCTGAGGAGGTCTAGTCCCAGTTTGTTGGGCAATTATTTAATGAATTGATATACTCAGAAGATCAAACCTTTGTTTCCTCAGTCATTTCATCTTTCACCTGCCATGTAGCTAAACTCAGGGGGCAGGAGAGAAGGAGCCAAAAAGTTGTCAGAGATGGATGAGGAGCATCACAGACAGCAGTGTCCTGGAAGATAAGGAAGGAAGGAAGATGAAGGAGGGGGTGTCAGTATAGTAGAAAACTCAGAGGATAAGGACTAAGAAAAGGCTTTTCATCATTGGATATGACAATTACCAGGTGATTAGTGACCATGCTAGGATAACTTTCAGGAGAAAGACTAGGAAGGAAGCCACATTACAAGGGGCATAGGAGTAGGTAGAAGGTAAGGATATGGAAGCAGAAAGTATAGACTATCCTCTGTAGAGGTAAAGGGGAAGGGAGAGATGGGATAACAGCTTGAGAGGGTAACTACTGTTGTTGTTCCATTATTTTCAGTTGTGTCCAACTCTTCATGACCCAATTTGGGTTTTTTTTGGCAGAGATAGTGGAGTGGTTTGTCATTTCCTTCTCCAACTCATTTTACAGATGAGGAAACTGAGGCAAATAGGGTTAAGTGATTTGCTCAGGGTCACACAGCTAGTGTCTGAGACCAGATTTGAACTCAGATCTCCCTGACTCCAGGCCCAGTACTCTATTCTCTCCTCCACCTAGCTGCCCCCGAGTTTTTTGGTGTTTACTTTTGTTTTTTGATAGAGGAGACCACAGCATATTGTCAAGCTAAGGAGCAGCAATCTGTAAAGAGGAAGAGACTGACTATTCATGAGAGAGGGGGATGGCTACCTGCACTGATGTACCCCTCATCTCCTCCTCTTGGAATACCTAGCTCCTCTTGTACTTCAGAGCTTTTTGTTGATTTTATGAGCTTCGTTGTTTTTTTTCCCCAGCAAAATATGAGCTCTTTGAAGGTGAGACTTACTTTTTTGTCTTCTTATTTCTAGCACTTGGTACCCGTTCCACATACACAGTAAGTTCTTAATAAATGCTTATTGAGTTAAATTGAATGGCATGAAGCAAGGTCTTTGGGGATAGGGATGGGGTCAAGAACAGAGATGGAAAAGTTAGCCTTAGGAACTAGAAAGTCTCTGTCATCAGTGGAGTGGGCATGGTGGTGCACAGCTATAGTCTCTGCTACAGGGAAGGCTGACTGGTGGATTAGGGCTAAAGCTGATCCAGTGCAGGGTAGCAAGGTGGTGCAGTGGAGAGAGCACGGCTCCGGGAGTCCAAGTTCAAAACCAGCCTCAGACACTTGACATTTACTAGCTGTGTGACCCTGGGCAAGTCCCTTAACCCTGACTACCTTGCAAAATAAATAAAGTTGGCCCAGTTTCTTCACTAAGTCTGACACCAATATGGTGAACCTCTGAGAGGAGGGGGCCACTAGGCTGTCTAGGGAGGGGCAGAATGGCCCAGCTCAGAAGGTTCTATGGATCAACAGTGGGGTGCTATACTTCTGACTTGGTTGAGATACTGAGATCCAGTCTCAAAAAGGAAAAGTCTATGTCATACTCCGAGGACACAAGGAAAGAGGAGAAAATGGGTGAGGATATTGGTTGCAGGGCCAATCCCATAGATTGGGAGGCCTAAGTTCAAATTGAGCCGCAGACACTTACTATGAGACCCAGGACAAATCACTCAACCTCTCTCAGCCTTGGTTTCTTCATCAGTAAAATGTGGATACCCAACGGCATCTACCTTCCCAGGTTGTTATGAGGATCAAATAAGAGAACATATGGATAGCACTCAGCAAATCTTAAAGCATTCTATTCACTGCTACCCGTTCATTTCAGCGACCTCCAGAAGATGATCCAAGTCTTCATGGAACATTTTGTTTTTGTTGTTATTGCCATGGAAATTGAGCACCAACAACTTAAGAGTCATTGACCTGAAGGTCTGAAATCAGGGACCATGCATCATTTATCTCTGCATCCCTGTCAGAACCTAGTACAGGCCTCTGAAAATAGAAGTGTTTAATAGATGGTTGCTAGACATAATTAAATAAACGCAATTGATTGATCTCTGGATCTTATCCAGGAAGAAGGATGAACAAATGAGTATCCTAACTTTCAATCCACATTGTGTGCTGAGTAAGAAGTCAAATCTCTAATTAATTGGACTATTAGCATAATTCTTTGGTTAAATAAAAATTTAACTCCAAACAGGAGTACTCTTGCAGAGTATATGCAGAGAATACAATGATCCAAGACCATTCCAAAAGACTGATGATGGAAAATGCTGTCAGTACACCCAGAGAAAGAACTGATGGAGTCTGAATGCAGATCAAAGCATAGTAGTTTTACTTTTTTTATGTTTTTTTCTTTTGGTTTGTTTCTTTTTTCACAACATGACTAATATGGAAATATGTTTTACATGATTGCACGTATATAACCTATGTGCTACTGTCTTTGGAGGGAGAAGGTAAGGTAGGGAGAGAGAAAATTTAAAACTAAAAACTTTTTAAAAAAATGAATGTTGGGGCAGCTAGGTGGCACAGTGAATAGAGCACTGGCCCTTGAGTCGGAAGACCTGAGTTCAAATCCTGCCTCAGACACTTAACACTAGCCTTGTGACCTTTGGCAAGTCACTTAACCTCAATTGCCCTGCCTTCCCCCCCTCCAAAAAAAATGTTAAAAATTGTCTTTATATGTAATTGGAAAAAAAAATACGATTTTAAAAGAAAAAATAGTGTTTGCAGAAGGCTCAGGTATGTGTTTTTTTCTGGAAAAGGACCTAGGAAATTTTAATTTCTCCTCTTTGTGGTTTGCTAATCTTCTAATCTAGTCTCCTATCTGAAAGCCAGGCGCCTAAGGGAAGCTTTCTTTCCCAATTCTCACTCCTTCTCCTCTAATCCTCTCACCCTACTCCCCCAGTTCTCTCTCCACCCTGTCCCCAACAAACCAATATATAGCTTTATCAAAATCTGTCAAAATGATTTAACACTTCATTCAAATAAAGGCATACCATAAATAAGAAACGTCAGGGGAGGAGAGAAAAAGCACTGACCCTCAATTATGGTAGGAGACAAAGAGCACTGATGGCTGGTCAGAAGACCTGGGTTCGAGTCCTTATTCCTCTACTCACTAATTCTTTTACCTTCCACTTCTCTCTGAATCTCAATTTCCTCACTTATAAACCAAGGGGGAAGGAATACTATCTGTACTATCTTACTATCTTCATGAAGAAAGCCTATATAAATGAGAATTATGCTATTCAATTCAATTAAATGGATTTCTAACTTTTTAGAAAGGAGTAGCCCTTCTACAGAATGATTTTTTAAAAATATGATTGAAATTTTACTAGATATCAGTTTTTCTCTTTGTAAATAAAAAAGACAGCCTTCAAAGTTCACAAATTAAAGAATGTGTAAAAGAAGAATACATTTAAGCCATCATGTATATGCACATTCTCCTCCCTGGATTTTCCTGACACTGCTCTGGTGCTCTCCTTGTCTTCCTCCCACCTCTCTGGCTGTTCTTCTTAGTATCCTTTATAGTATTATCATCTTCCCCTCCCCCCCCATGCCTCCCTCCCCCCATGCTTCAATGTAGCCAAAGGTTGGGTCCTGAACCACTTTCTTTAGTCTCTCTCAGTGATCTCATCAACTTTCGTGTATTTAACTGTTGTTTCTAGGCAGCTGACTCCAGGAACTACGTATCCATCCCTCCTAACTTTACCTTTTAAAATCCTCAACTTCCTTCAAAGCTCACCTCCAGTTCCCCCTCCTGTAGGAAGCTTACTCTCCCACTCCCAGTTGCTGGTCCTCTCCTCAATGGAGATTACTTTGTATAGGTAAGGATAGAAACTGACTAACTCAATCAAGTCACCCTGCATCACTTAAAATAAGGGATAAAATGCTTATTCACTGATGCCTTAACCAGGTGAGAACATATCTTCTTCAAACCAATCAAATCAGAGTGGTACAGGAGGCTTATGTACTTCTATTCACTCAATCAACCAAAGAGTCTAGAAGAGGGTTCCTTTACCTTTTTTTATATCATGAACCCCTTTGGCAGTCAGGTAAAGCCTATAGACCTCTTCTCTGAATACTGTTTTTAAATGTATAAAATAAAAATACATGAGATTGCAAAAGAAACTAATTATATTGGAAAATCAAAGTTATAAAATTAAAAAACAAGTTCACAGACCCCTGAAATCTATCTGTAGACCCTTTGAGAGGCCCTAGGGTAAGTACTCTCATTTTAGTCCACATTTAAAAAGTCCTTGGATGAACTGGAGTTACAATGATAGGCTGTAGGTTTCTACTGGCTGAGGAAACTTGGTCATGCCAAGTGGGTTTTCTTGAAAATATCCAGCAAGTAACAGACCAGAGGGATTCAAGCAAGTGGAGCAGAGAAAGGAGCCTGATACCAAATGATTCCAAATTTCACATAATAAAAGGATTTGTTCTGTAAAACTTGGACTCAGTCAAAGGACCACACAGCCTAATGGAAGAGAACACCATGCAAACAGCCAAGTACAAGCAACATATAGACAGGATGAATTGGGAAAAATCTAAGAAGGAAAGCATCAGCATTAAAGAGAATGTTGAAAATCTTCATGCAGAAGGGAGGATTTTAGCTGAGACTTGAAGGAAGTCAGGAATAAAAAAGAGAGACGAAGAGGGAGAGAATTCCAGGCATGGGGGATAGACAGTGAAAATTCATGAAGTCAGGAGGAATGTCTTGAATAGTCAGGAGGCCAGTGTCACTGGATTGTAAAGTTCACATAGGGGAGTAAAGTATAAGAAGCCTGGAAAGGTGGAGGGGGGGAGGGGGTGTTAACTTATGAAGGACTTTAAAACCCAAACAGAGGATTTTATACTTGATCCTTGAAGAAATAAGGAATCACAGGAGTTGATTGATTGAATGAGGATAATAATAAAAGTTAAAGATAAAAGCTAATCTGATCTGACTGATAACCCATAATTCTGGCAAAAAGCACACTAGTGGGGGCTCATTAACTATAGTATTAGAAAGCTCCTCCTTTGGGGAAAATTTGAAGAGAACTAGTAGCCACACTGGAAACCCAGCTCATCAGTCTGTATGGAAGTTGGTACAGTTGCCTCAGAGAACTATATATGTATGTGTATATACCCATATATACACACATATATAGTTATATAAATATGTAGATAATGTTCTAAGACAGCTATACACACACACATAACACATATTTGTATACATATGTGTGTGACTATGTATACATGCATAATATAAATATCCATATATCCATATACATAAATATATAGTTCAAATTTTTATGGATGATTTTTATCCTCCCTCCTCCAAATGAATGCAAGATCTTTGAAAACAGGAATAATTTCCTTTTTTTCCTTCCCCTTCTCCCCCACCTTGCCCCCAACTCCAATGCTTAGCATAGTTCTTAGCCCTTTTTAAATGCCGAATTTATTAGTGTAGGGAAGTCTGGGTGAGGAACTTTTACCAAAGCAGATCCACACTAGTTTTGTAAGTTATCGTCTCAGAGGAGTGCCTGGGGTCACTAGGAGGTTGAGATACTTTTCTAGGGTCACCGAGTCCTTAGCCAGACTGGAAGCCTGGTCTTCCTATATTCTGAGGTTACCTCTCTTTTAAATGTTTCATTGACCAATTTTGTTTTAACAGTACATTTAAAGATCACCCTCACTCTGTGGGAGGTGGCTTGTGGCAAAGTAAAACAGTTAATCAAAACTAAAAATATAGTAGCCTCATCTGAAAGTGCATGCAATATTCCATACTTGTAGCTGCCTCTACCATTCTAATTTTAAGTGTTTTCTTAATGAACAGAAATCTATTTTCTCTTCCTCCATCCTCCCCAACCTATTAAAAAAAAGAGAAAAGAAATTCCTTGTAACAAACATGCATAGTCAAGTCAAATAAATTCCCTCATTTGCTGAATATAAAAATATTTCTCTCATTCTGCACCCCAAATGCATCACCAGTCTGTCAGGAGGTGGCTAATATGTTTCATCATGGTTCCTCTGGAATCATGAATAGTTATTTCATTGATTATAGTTCCTATAGCTCTCAAAGTTGTCTGTCTTTGCAGTGTTGTAATTGTATAACATTTTCTCCTGGTTCTATTCATTTCATTCTTTGTCAGCTTATAAAAGTCTTCAAAATTATTCATTCTTATCATATTGATGTTATAGTATAAATGGTTCTTATGGTTTTACTTCATTCTGCACCAGTTGATGCAAATCTTTCCATGTCTCTTTCTAACTCATCCATTTCCTCATTTCTTATAGCAAAATCATATTCTACCACATCCATATACAATAATTTATTCAACCATTCCCCAATTGATGAGCATCTCTTTAGTTTCCAGTTTGTTGCCACTATAAGAAGAAATGCTATATTTTTGTACATTTAGAACTTTTGGCTCTTTCTTTAATGACTTTTATGTGTGGACCTAGTAATGGTACCAAAGGGCACATGCTGCTTAGCAACTTTTTGTGTACAATTTCAAAATGCTTTCCAGAATGATTGTGCACATTCAACAGGTCCACTAACAAGAATTTTGATGTGTTTGTTTTCCCACAGCCCCACCATGTCATTTTCCTTTTTTTGTCATCTTTGCTAATCAGAAGGATGTGGAGCCTCAGAATTGTTTTAATTTGGCTTTCTCTGTTTTGTGGTGATTTGGAGCATTTTTGTACATGACTCTAGATAGCCTTTATTTCCTCCCTTGAGAACTTGTCTATTCTTATCTTTAGACCATTTATCAATTGGGGAATGACTCTTATTCTTATAAATTTGAAACAATTCCTTATATCTTTTGGAAAGGAGACCTTTATCAGAGAAACTTGCTGCAAAGAGGCCACCTCTCTATTCATTAAACCAAGTAGCCTCCAATGTGGCACATAATAGCATCTTAATACATGCTTGTTAAATTGAATAGAATCCACAAGTCTTGATTTACTTAATGGACACAAATTCTCACCATGTAGAGACAGTATAGGGGTAGTCAAAAGAGTACTGAGTGGGCTGGGAGCCTGAACTTCTGGTTCCAATTTTCCCACTGAGTAGCTGTGAGATCTTGGACAGATCACTTACTATTTCAGCCTCAGTTTCTTCTACTGTAAAATAAAGGAGTTGGCCCAGATGATTTTTAAAGTCCCAGCTCTAGACTTTGATGATTTATGATAATTAAACAAATGGTTTGTCTAGGATGAATGAGCCTCCCTAACTCTTTTGGAGACAGTCCTTAGCTCACCCATTCCTAGTTTTAGTTCCCAGCACCAGATGTAGAAAAAAGTATGTGTGTATAACACACATATATCTACACAGACATTTTTAAAAGCCTTTGGGGTGCTAACCCTTAGGCTCACATTTAACCTTAGGGTTTGAGTTATTCTGACTATGAACATTTATTCTCAACATTTTTGATCCTTTGAAGAGAGGAAAATGGTGCAGGAATTGAGAATTCAGCTTCTGACTCATCTGGATTCTCTAATCTTCACGTGCATTTTTCTCTGAAAAAAAGTTCCTCACCCCACTTTGAGCAACTTGAATTCTACTAGTCTTAATCAGTTAAGTTTTCTGAGTATGTTTCCTCATCGGAATTACAGTACTTTCAATACCTACTTCCCAAGTTTGCCCTGAGCAAAGTGTTTTACAAATTTTCAAGTACTTTAAGATGTTACTTTTTTTGTCGCTAATAACAAAAAATAATACAGGTAAATAATCTGTCATTTCCTCAGTTTGGGGAAATGCCTTCTATCTCTAATATTTGCACATCCTAGCAAGTTGTCTGAAACACAAAGAAAGGTGTGAGTTGCAGAATTGCTTCTGGCTATGCACAGCCCTGGGCAACCTCTCAATAATAGTACGATATTATAGTACTACTATTGTATAATAGTAACTAATGCAACGATAATAAGATTCATTGCTCACATAAAAAGTACCGCGCCAATCAGGGGAAAGATTCTACAAATTGACGTTTATAAAGCGCTTTGAAGTTTCACATTTTCACAAACATCTCATTTTGCCAGACGGAATTTGAAATAAGATAATTCTACCTCAGTCCTGGAGAGCAAGGACTTTTTTTTTTTTTTTTTTTTTTTTGCTTTTCTTTGTATCCCTAGATATTATATTTATACAGTGCCTGGTATATAATAGAGGCTTAATAAGTGCTAGTTAATTGACGCCTATAAAGATGCCAAAAAGGCAGAAGCAGCGCCTGATCCTTTCTGTCTCCCACTCCAGCACCGGTTCTGCTATACTGAGCTGCCAATGAATTTAAAAAGCAAAAGTTCATTAATTACGCAGCAGGAAAGCTGTCCAGGAGAGGACAGAGGGTTAGTACTCAGCTATCCGACTTCAAATCTGGAATGCGCAAAATATCTTTGCAAATGACCTCTGGTCACTTCTCCAAAGAGAAGGATGGAACATCATGGAACTGCAAATTTCCAAATAAAAACTACAAATTCCATGGAGCCTCGGTTTGGCTCCAGGAGATTTTTGTCTCCTGGACTCTTCTGAGTCAATTTGTTCTCTCGCGTCAATGAAAAAAGACCCAGGGCGACCCTCAGCTTCCAGGTTCCTCCCGAAACTGATTTAGCCCCTCCCACGACTTGAAGCTGATTATAAGAAGCTAAGTTTTCATGATCACCTCTCATTGAGGCAGAGCGCAGTTCTGCAGCAGCCGAAAAACCAAAGAAAGAGGAAGACACAGCCGCTGGCAGCTCATGGAGGGTAAGAGCGAAATGGATTTGACCTCAATTCTACCAACACTCGCTACAATCTAAGACCAGTCAGCCTCCCTCCTCTCCCTTTCCTCCTCCTCGCCGCCCTAGAGGAACGTTCCCACCAGCTTTCCCTAGATGGAGAGGGCAGAGAGAACTTTGAGAAACTGCTGAGACAGAGACACAAAGACAGAGAGACACACAAACGCAGAGACACAGAGACGAACATGGAGAGACAGATGTGGGGAGGGGGAAAGAGGAGAGAGAGGGAGAGAGAGAGAGAGAGAGAGAGAGAGAGAGAGAGAGAGAGAGAGAGAGAGAGAGCCCTAGAGCTGTGTCGTTGTCCTTGCGGCTCTTTCTTCCTCTAGAGAAGGGCACAGCTATTTATCAGCATTTGACGTTCAGATTGTTTCGAGGAGAGGAAGGAATTGTCTATCTTTGAGGGTGTCCTCTGGCTCCCTCTGCCTGGACCTTCACCTTCTCCTTTGGGTTTGTTGGAATATGCTGGGCTACTTGTGCCCGGGCGTTGTTCGGTTCTATTATCTTCAGCGCCGGTATTCTTTCTTATTGTGATGAAAAGAGCACCCATCCCTTCCTTGCTGTGTGTTTGTCCTGAGAAGTGGTGGTGGCGAGCGGTTCTCACCACGGGACCTGGGGGTTGGGTGCCTAGCAAGAGACTGAAAGCCTGGGGGCAGGGGGGAGGGGACAGGAAGAGTCACTGCCTTGTAAAAAGCAGAAAGGGCATGTGGGACTCACAATCAGTAATCAGAATATGGTACAGCGACTTGCCTGAAGAAAGAGACATGACGTAAGGGCTAGCCAGTAACTTTTCTTGTAGCCACTGCTTTAAGTCAAGAGGGTTTCGATAGGCGTTCGTGGATGGAGTTCTCGCATCCAAGAGTGCTCCCGTTGGGCAGGGTACTCCAGGTGCGCCTCTCTCTCTCTCTCTCTCTCTCTCTCTCTCTCTCTCTCTCTCTCTCTCTCTCTCTCTCTCCTTCCACCTCCACCTCCTCCTCCTCTCCTCCTCCTCCTCCTCCTTCTTCTCTTCTCCTTTTCCTTCTTATTCTCCTCCTCATTCTTGTTGTCCTCCTCCTCCTCCTCTCCCCCCAAGGAGCTTGTTAACTTCTAATGGAAAGGAAAGACACGTTTTAACCATGGAGTTGGGGAAAATACTGAAACATTTTAAAAGTTGTCAGAGCAATTACATGTATCTCACTGGTGTGGAAAATAATAAGTTGCATCGTAAGTATCTCAGACATTACCTAAAATTATATAGTTCACAAGTTTAAACCCTGTAAGGGGAGAAAAGGAAGGATGAAGGAATTTTGAAATAGAACTTTACTTACTTTTGGCATTGTGGATGGAGTGTTGGACTTGGCCTCAGGAAGAGTTGGGCTCAAATTCTCCAGTTGAGACATATACTAGTTGTGTGAACCTGAACGAGTCACCTAACTTTTCTGAACCTTAGTTTCCATATCAGTAAAATGGAAATAACAAACCTATCTCATAGGATTTTTGTAAGGATCAAATGGCCTACTCAAAGAGTTTTGCAAACCTTAAAGTACAATATAATGGCCAATTGTTATTTACTTTAGATCTATTGTTATCACTATATTCTAAAGCAGCAGTTCTCAACCTGTGAGTCACGACCTCTTTGGGGGTCGAATGACCTTTTCACAGGGGTCGCCTAAGACCATCGGAAAACACATATTTCCAATGGTCTTAGGAACTGAGACACCGCTCCTCTATCTATCTCCAGGCGGGTCCACCCACATGCAGATACGCCCATGTACAAGTACTAAAGGGTCGCGGCATTAAGAAGGTTGAGAACCACTATTCTAGAGGCTCTATTCATTTTTATTGTGCAGAAGATGGAAGAATGGTCAGGGAAAAATCAGTAGAAAATCCCAGAGGTTTTACAACAGTTGATTCTGTCTGGGGCATACAGGAAGGAGTGGAGTGGCAAAAACACTGGTCTTGAATTTAGGAAACCTGAACTCATGTTCAGGCACCCTTGCCGCCAACTTTATGACTCTGGGCAAGTCACTTAACCACATTGGGTCTCAGTTTCCTTGGTGGGAAAACTTGGGTTCCCATTCTGCAGCTCACACCTATCTGTGTGTTTCAGACAAGTTGCTAGCATATGCTATCTTAGAGTTGGAAGGAGTTCCCTAAGCTAAAGAAATGATAAATTATTTACATATATCCATATATATTCCATGTATACATATGTGTGTATATATACATATATATGTACACACACATTTATACATTAAAACTCAAATCCTAGAGTTGTTGTGAAGGAAGGTCCATCTAATATGTTATGTATAGGCAAAGTATTGATGCTGTTGGAGATATTACAGCCCTTAACACTTTCCAAGTACTTTTATACTATGTCTTTTGAGGTTCTTAAAAAAGATTCTGTAATTTAAGTGGGCAGATATTATTCGCATCTGACAGAATAAGGAAATAGGGTAATAGAGTTTAAGTAGCTTACTCAAGGTCACATAACTAAAGGGCAACAAAACTCTAGCCATAAACAAGGAATAATAGTGAGTTAGAGCTAAGGGTGGGGAAAGTTCTCCTTATTCCTGTCTTAATGCTCTTTTCTCCATTCTACAAAGATAAACATTTCCCTGATTGACCTTCATGGGAAAATGCTGCCATTACAGCTACAAAGACAATAATATTTACTTGGGAGATAGGGGAAGACTGCCCTAGATGAATTCTGCATCATAGATCTGGAAGAGATCTTAGAAATTATCTCATCCTAGACCCCTTGTTTTACAGACAAGGAAACTGAGTTCCATTAAGATTAAGTTACTTGACGAAGGTCACACAGCCAGTCGGTGCCAGAGCTGGGTTTAGAACTCAATTCATGGGATCATAGATTTAGTGCTGGAAAGAATCTCAGCGGGTCGGTATCTGGCCCAATCCTTCAATTTAAAGATTCAGATATGCAGGGAGTCAGTCACTCAACTAGCATTTCTTAAACTCTGACAATGTGCCAGGCCCTGTTCTGAGTATTGGAGATAGAGCAACTTGCCAAAGTCAGACAGTTGATAATTGACAAAGCCAAGGTTTTAACTCAGAATATTTTTACTTTAAAACCAGAATGGTTACCAGTGAACATCATTGGGGTTAGTGACATGGCACCCCAAAGATCTGGAAAATCCACATAAAGTTTTTTGGCCCTCCCTTCAGTAGCAGAGAAGTCTGAATTTTTTCTTTTTCTTCTATAGGGTGTTTACAGTACTTTATTGTAAAATTTTGGTTAAGTCTTTGGTCGTAGGCTTTGTGTCCTCTGCTAGCCTTCTAATGTCTGTGGCTTCTGAAAAACTCCCCCAAACTGTCATTTAATTTCTTAGGCCAATCTGTGATATATTGAAACCTTAATGGGGAAAATCTTGATGTGGAAGGGATAGTTGTACTGTTTTCTGACTTCTAGACCAATCCTCTGCTTACTATCTGGTCCTTTCATGGAGCTGTCTGAATGGGAAATCTTTAGTACTAGTTAATTCAATGTCCCATTCATATTCGCTTTCCTTGCCATGCACAATGCCCTGTGCTAGGGTGCTGGGGGATGCAATGATGAAAAAATGATTGAGGGAGGAAACGTGGTGTGGACACAAGATATGGTAATAACAGCTAATAGCTAACTTTTATGTAGCACTTTAAGGCTGGAGTACAATGGCATAAAATGCAAATATCTGGTAGGAAAAGCAACTGAAAGACATTTCCTATCAAATATAATTAATCAACCAATAAGTGTAAAATTCGAAATGCATTTATTAAGTAGCTGCTGTATGCACCAAAGATGTCTCTACCCTCCAGGTGCTTACTTTCTCAGGTGAGGGGAGAAACTGCAAAATAAATACTGAGTAATTTCTGGTCACGGGGTAGAGTGTTAGCTACTAGAGCAGTGGTTCTCAACCTTCTTAAAGCCACGACCCTTTAATACTCTTATGTGGGTGTAACTGCATGTGGGCAGACCCACCTGGAGACAGATAGAGGAGCAGTGCCTTAGTTCCTAAGAGCACTGGAAATATGTGTTTTCTGATGGTCTTAGGCAACTCCTGTGACCCCTGTGAAAGGGTTACTTGATCCCCAAGGGGGTCACAACCCACAGGTTGAGAACCACTGTTAGGGGGATCAGGATAGACTTTTTGTAGGCGTTAGTACTTGACATGGATTTGAAAGGAAGATAGTAGTTCTGTAAGTAGAGCAGCTAGGTGGCTCAGTGGATAGAGTGCCAGGCCTGGAGTCAGGAAGCCTGAATTCAAGTCTGGCTTTAGATGCTTACTAGCTATGACACTGGACCAGTCACTTAACACTGTTTACCTCAGTTTCCTCACCTGTAAAATGAACTGGAGAGGGAAATGGCAAATCATGTCAATATCTCTGCCAAGAAAACCCCAAATGGAGTCACAAGCAGTTGGATGTGACTGAACAGCAAAAACAACCACAAGCTCATGCTGTGAGTCAAAGGTGATGGCCTGTATTCTAGGCATGGGAGACAATTGGTACAAAGGAGGCAAGCTGACCAGTTTGGCTGGAAACAGAGGATGTGAAAGACAATAATATATAAAAGGCTTGGGAAGATAGTGGGGATCTGACTGTGAAGGGCTTTAAATAGGAGAGCCTGCACAGTATCCCGGAGGCAAACAAAGCCATGAAAGCCCCTTGAGTAGGGGAGTGACATGGTCCAATTGGTGCTTTAGGCACAGAAATTTGTCAGCCGTGTGGAGGAAGGGAACATGAGTAATTTGAAAGATGATGGATGATGATATTGCCCTCAGGAACAAGGAAAGAAATTTATAGAGGGAAAGATATGATTTTTATTTTGCACCTGGTGAATTTGAGATGTCTATGGGACATCTAGGGCAGACAGGTGGTGCGATGGATAGAGTGCTGGAAATCCAACCTCATATACTGAGTAGCTGTGGGACCTTGCATAAGTCACTTAACCCTATGTGCCTCAGTTTCCTCATCTGTAAAGTGAGCTGGAGAAGGAGATGGCAAACCACTCTAGTATCTTTGTCAAGAAAATCCCAAATGAGATCACAAGAGAGTCAGACAGAACTGAACAACAACAATGTTATATCCAAGTGGAGCTGTCCAGTATTGCTTTTGGTGATGTGGAAATGGAATTCAAGAGTGAGGTAATAATTGAACCCAGAATAGTTTAGGAGATCACCAAAAGATTATAGGATAATAGAAAAGGATCTGAGACAGAAGTCTAGATACATGTAGGTATGGGGAGTGGAAGTGGAAAAAGAATGATGATGCTACATAGGAGACATAGAAGGAGTGGCCAGACAGGTAGGAAGAGAACCATGGGGGAGAACAGGGTTGTGAAAACCCAGGGAAGAGAGGGATTCTGGAAAAAAAAAAAAGCCCAATTAATACCAGAGAAGTCAAGAAGGCAAGGACTGGGAAAAAGACATTGGATTTGGCAATTAGTAGATCATTGTTAACTTTGTGGAGAGTAGTTTTAATGCAGTGATGAGGTCAGAAACCATATCGCTTGGGGTTGAAAAGTGGATGTGAATGGTGACAAAATGGAGGCAGTGAGTGTAGACAGCTAATTTGGGGAGTTTGGCTATAAGACGGAGGAGAGACACAGGATAATAGCTTGAGGAGATCACATGAAGGCTTTTTATTTATTTATTTATTGTTAATTGATTTGTTTGTTTACTTTTAGTTTACAAGATTCAGTTCCACAATCCCTCGAGTTTCAAATTTTCTCCCCTCCCTCTCTCCTTCTTCCCCCCCACGGCAGCATGCAATCAAGTACAGGATCTGCAAATACTTTCACACTGGACATTAGTCTGGTTGTATAGAAGGGTTGTAACCAATGGAGTGAACAATGGGAAAGAGGCAACAAAACCAAACATGGAAAAGAATGAGGGCATGTAGTTTGCTTCAGTCTCCATTTAAACTCTGGTCTTTCTAGATCTTTCTCTGAATGTAGACATCTCCTTCCATCCTAAGACTTTTAGAGATGTCTTATAACTGTGTGTTGCTGAGAAGAGTCCAGTTTATCAAAGCTGGTCATCACACATATGATGTGTCTGTGATTGTGTACAAATTTCTCCTGGTTCTGTTCTTCTCACTTAGCATCA
>CM053589.1:146161032-146185425 GCA_028646515.1 Pseudochirops corinnae
CTAGACCCACTGCCCAATCACAAAGCTACAAGGCATGGGCATTCTTGGAAAACAAGCCTGGCGCCACAGGCTCCATGTGACCACATTCAGCCTATTAGGGAACAGAGTATACTTTCAAATATCCAAGGGTCCTCAGAGTCATGTAGCCACTTTAGCAAAGGGCCTAGGGGCAGGGAAGATCTTCAGATTCCCATAACAGCTGTCAACTCTACAAATAAACTTAAAGTTCTTAGTTCCTATTTCCAACCTCTTAAAAGCAGTTAAAAGGAGATAATGAATTGACTAGTTCACTTGGTTCCTGAGTGATGTATGAAAGTCCACAAATTGCCCACTGGCATTTTCATTCTCAGGCTCACCATAAGGGCTTGTTTCTTATTAATCCACAGACCCAGCTAGTTTGCTCAGGACCCACCTTGCTCTACCTGAAGATACCATTATATTTCTCATTTTTCAGAACAACAATTTAGTAATAATGTATGAGATTGCCACATAAAGGATATTATTATGTCATTTTATTGGTGGTATATTTAAAATGGCATATTGATCATACCTAAATGACCAGAAATGAATTACTTACAGCTAGAAGACAAATGAAAATTGTTTATAGAGAACTCCTCTCTTCCAGTTTTTTTTTTTTTGCTCAAACAGTAACAAAAAGACAACACGTCTGAATTAGAAATAAGTAACACACCTGACTTAGAAATAATGTGTAATGGTGGGTGTTGATTGATTCTCTCAATCACCCAATCCCACTTAAAGTGATTGATAAAATACTCCAGCTGACACCTTTATCAGGTAAAGGTATACTATGCTACCAAAGGCATTACACTTATTTATGCCCTGTCAGGCCCTAGGGATCATAAAATAGCAAGCTAGTTTAGATTCTAACATTCTAGTGTCTGGCAGTGTAGAGATTGCTTCCAGCCAAACCCGAGAAGGAAGCACTTGAGGGAGGAGGGGAGAGCTTCTGTCTCTTTCCTCCTTCCCCTCCTCCCTCCCCCCTCCCCCCTTCTCTTCGGATCAGAGGAGGACCTAGCGAATTTCAAAGGCTAAAGTAGTTGGACTGGTGTCCCTGGAACAGTAGTGACTGGTGACAGTTCCTGCATCAGGAACCCAGGACTCTACAAGGAGACACAAGAAAAGCTTCACCGTACCTAAGGTGACCTTTAAAGATGTACAGCAAAAGGATTTCCAGGAGCTGTGAGTCACCCCCTTTGGCATATGTGCTCTAACTCTGGGTCCATTTTACCCTGGTCTTTATTTATTTGTAGCGGGTATTCTCCTCTGGTTTGGTGTATGTTTTGTACCAATTGTTCTTCCTAGACTATCATAGTAAATGCCAATTTCTATAAGCTAATTAAGTCTCACTGAGTAATTGATTTAGAATAATAATAAGGGAAGCACCCTGGTGTAGGGGCTTGTGAAGTACAGTACTAGAAAGCCACCCCCCAGTAGAAGACTCCCTTTGGAGATCCAACCTACCAATTATTCAATGAGGATATACTAGCCCTCATCAGTAAAACGTGCAATTTGGCAGAATAGCCCCACAAATGGGCTATTATTATCTGAAAATCCAAATTAGAGGGAAAAGAGAAGAATTCTCTTGAATGAGATAAAGAATGCCCAGCATACAGCAGAAGTCATTTAAACAAACTTATTTACTGAATGTCAGCAAAAACGGACTTTCAGAATTGTCCTCTGGCAGCTGCTTCCTCTGCAGAACTACAACCTTACTCTGCCTAGACAGATGGGGAGATGACATCACAGAGAAGTGTTTCATAAATCAGGATTCATTCTCCAGGGTTGCCAACTTCCACCCTTATTAAATGAAAACAATGTATCTGTCTCACTTTCACTGCTTCCTTGGTCCTAAAATCAGAAGATGGCAAAGTCAGCAGGGGTTAGTGACAATCGTCCCCTGTCCCTCATTTTCCAGAGGGGGAAACTGTAGATTTCTTTTTAGGCTGGTAGCCCTTGGACTTAGCATAGAAGGAAGACAGTTTCTGTGATTACTTTAGGGGCAGTGGGGAAGAAAGGCAGAGAAATAAGAGCTGAGAAAATGGATTTTTCCTTTCATTACAGAGTTAGGGGGACAGTGAATGTGGAATGTTGTCTCAGATACTGTTAGATCCAGAGGATGATTGATTAGTATTGTTGAAATGTTTTTCCCCCTTCCTTTTAAAATTTTTGTTATGGATGATGGGGAGGAGAGAGGAATTTGTACTACAAACTATGATGTAAAAAAAATCTATCCATAAAAATAAGGTTTTTTAAAAACAGAAAAATGAGTATTTTTTTTTCTTTTTTTGGAGGGGGAAGGTAGGGCAATTGAGGTTAAGTGACTTTCCCAAGGTCGCCCAGCTAGTTTTGTGTTAAGTGCCTGAGGCCAGATTTGAACTTAGGTCCTCCAGACTCCAGGACCAGTGTTCTATTTACTGTGCCACCTAGCCACCCCAAAAATGAGTATTTTTTTAAACAAGAAAACAACCTAATAGATAGTGATAAGTTTTTAAAATAGTGGTACGCACACTTCTTTCAGAAGCAAAATTCAAGATAAATGTGCCCTCTTTTTGCATTCAGAAAAGTTTACACTTACTAGCTGTGTGACCTTGGGCAAGTCACTTAACCCCAACTGCCCTGCCTTCTCCCCCCCCCCCAATAAAAAGCAAAAGAAAGTTGTATTCCATGACTGTGGACTTGTTTTTTAACTGAATAAAGCCTCGCTTAGAGATCAATAGAATGCACACAATCACCCTAGTTTGTCATAGCTAATTTTGTCAGAAGGAGGTATGCCACATATACTCCACTGTTTAAAAGTCTTTACAACTGGAACAAATGAGCTGGAAAAATTAGAAACAGGAAATAAACTTCATGAAGAAAAAATAGCATTTAGTTTACCACATTCACTTTTGACAAATCCATTCAAAAACAGGAAGTCTTGAAGTCTCAAAGTTCATCGAAGATGGTGGGTTTTTGTTTTTGTTTTTTGAACTGAATAGAATTCCACCAGAAAACCATTGGCCATAATTGATTTTAATTGTTTAGAAACTTAAATGCAAAGTGAGCCATCTGTGTGATGGACTCAGTGCTTAAATAGGTATTCACAAAGACATGCGTGTACGTACACACACACACATACACACACACACAACCAATACGTCTTGTAGCAACAACAATCACTAGTTGCAGCTGAGGAAGCAGAGCAGCAAATTATTTGAAAGTTAAGTCCAGCATAAGGTCAACATTACCCTTGTTAAACTCTAAAAAAAAGCCTCTCCGTCCCTCTTAACTTTTGTCCTTAGAATCAAGGAATGGGCCCTGTGTCTTGGAAAGTCCTCAGCATCTGGCAAAGGCCAGGTGCCCAGGCCTGGCACAGGTTACAGGAATGTTTTGTTCTATGTGCTTTGTATCTCCAGCCTACGTAAGCTGAAGAGGCAATGCAAATCAGTATTTGTGCTTCTTTTGCCTATTGTGTTTCAGCAACCATGAAAATCCAATATAGTGGAATATATTCCCTTCCCAGGGTCATCATGCTCACTGCTGGTTTCTACTACTGATTTCAGGGTAAAGAAATGGCAAGTCAAAAATATTAGTTGACATTCAGTGCTATGTTGTATCTAATTCTACTGGTCCGCTGATTGTCCTCAGTAAAAGTTTAAAAACCATCAAGAAAATAATATTTCCCTATCTTAGAGCCAAGTCAGATATAGGTCTTTAATTAATTTTTAATTAAAATTAAGTAATTAAAAAATTAAATTGATTAAAACATTGGAACACATTTTAATGATTTTATTGACTCATCCGCTTACATTCCTTTTCAGAAAAGGAGTTCCTTTTTCAAATTTTCTTTTATTTTTCATTTCTTACGTGCAACCCCCAAAGGGAACACCCTGTCCCTGAAAGAGACTGGCTGGCCACCTGGCAGGGCTGTTGTACCAGTATCACGTTGAGGAGTGAAGTTGTACTGGATGACCTGGGAAGTCCCTCTCAACTCAAAAATTCTAAGATCCTTGACTCTAGGCGGTTTTACACTGGACATCAAAGTCTTCATAATTTCTTTAGACTTAACATCATCAATCATGATTTCCTTGTGACACCGCCCATTGATTTCCTCTCAAAGAGGTTTCTCATCAGTCCAATAGTTGGTCATTCCAAGAGATGATCAATGAAGCATAGGAAAACCAGAATGATATTTTGCATAATCTTCTGGTCAGTGGATAAAGCTTGGTAAAGTTTATGGTACAAAATAAAGAACTGGGCAGCCTTTCCTGTTATTTGTATAATCCCAGATCAAAAAGAAAGAGAATCATGCTAGATTGCAAGGCCCCTGGTTTCCACCATCTATTGAGAGTTATTGACCCAGTAGCACTTACAGTTTCAGAGAAGCCCAGTAGCCCACCATCACCCTCTGAAGAATGACTTGCTCTGGCCGCCTTCTCCTCCTGTTCTGATGTCATTGAAAGCCTTCTTTATCCTTTCTGTCAAAGGCACTCTTCCTGATTCAGCCTTAATGAGCTCAACAAAGACTGGATGTTCTGACACAGAAAATACTGTTTCAGTTTCAATGTCGTCTCCCACGATGGCCTTCACAAGCCTGTCTCTGTGGGGTCTGCTCGATAAGGCTGGTGTAGCTCTGAGACCTTTTTTTGAGATTTGAGAACCACCTGCATTGTGATGTTTTTTGAGACCTGTTGGACTATTCCAGCTGGCTCACTCAATGTCCACTTGTAACTGGTGTTTCACTGAGGAATTCAAAACTCATAAAGAAAGATTCCATAATATGAAGGGTGAAATTAGAAATGATACCCACGGTAGTGTGTAAAATGAAATAAGAAGGCTTGTCTTTATTGGATCCCACTAATTTGAATATGATGTTTGGGAGCAGCTTAACTTAGTCCTCTTTGGATTGTAGTCCAATGTGGAACTGTGGCCATTGTCAGAGTCAGTATTGTCAGAGTTAGCCCTATCAGAATCAGCACTATCATGAGACACTTGTGACATAAACAAACCTCTGTACATTTGTAGCTTTCATCACGTGCCAGTTTTTGAAATAATCCCTGGGAAAAGTAATGAATTTAGTGATTCTCAATGTGTGTAGTGGGTGCTTGAACTGAATTGGAGAATTAATGGTACCAGGGAAAGAAATGCTTTGAACAAGCTTCTTGGGTACAAGGGCTGGTTTTTACTTGCTTTTTAATTTGTTTGTTTTTGAGACTGGGCCTCTCTATCTGACCTGTTAGAGGTTCAGCAACCACTTATGGTCAGATCCTGCTGTTGATTTATGGGAGTGCTTTGTCTTGCTGGGTCTGAGCAAAGCTGGTTCTCTCCTCCTCAAGCAGCCTGTTGGCTCCCTTCTTCCAGGGGTTCACCTTCTGGGTGCTTGCTAGATTTAGGGCAAGTAGGGGCGGCTAGGTGTTACAGTGAATAGAGCACCAGCCCTGGAGTCAGGAGGACCTGTGTTCAAATCTGGCCTCAGACACTTAACACTTATTATCCATGTGACCTTGGGAAAATCACTTAACCCCAATTGCCCTGCCCCTCCAAAAAAAACCCAACAACATAGATTTAGGGCAAATACCCTATTGGCTTGAGCCTTATTGCAGCTCAGAACTCCTGAGCTCAAGAGATCTATGAGCCTCAGTCTCCCCAATGGCAACAATTATAAGTGTGGGCCACCACACCTGGCAGACTACTTCATTTGTGACATTGTATCCTCAGAACTTAGCACAATGCCTTGCTCATGGTGGGTTCATGAATTGAACTAGGTCACCTAAGCCCAGAAAACCTAGTGGTATAATATTTTTTAAGGATGAGTTTTTACTGGAGCTGCAGGGTGAGTATAGGCAGCATGGCTTAATGATAACAACTCTGACCTGGATCATTACTTCACCTCTGCCACTAATTCACTGAATAGTCTTAGGAAAGTCATAACCTTTTTGGGACTCAGTTTCCTTATCTATAAAAGACAGGGTCAGAGTGAATAAAATACAGCTTCTGCTGTGTATTCTATACAAATGTGGGCTAGCTTACCACACATTTTCTGTATTTCTTACAAACTTAGCAGTGACAGAATTGGTGACTCCAGGATCACATTGAGCAGGCAGGGTGTGGGGGAACAAGGAAGGCTGCGAGTTAGGACACTACTTTCTTTGCTTGTTTGTCTATTTCCTCTCTTAGAGAAGGGCTGACCTGTGGAAGAGGGAGTAGTCTTGCACTGGGTTGTTCCAGAGGGAGGAACAATGGGTGGAAGTTATAGGCCCAGGAGATTTTAGCTAAAGATAAGGAAAAACTTTTTAGCAATTAGAATTTTCCAACAATGGAATGGCTGTGACATAATTCAACAATTTTTTTACGAGGTGTCTAGAGTCACAGGAGCATAGATTAAAATCAGAAGGTCCTTCAGAAGTCATCTAGTAAAATTTCCTTGTTTTAGATGTGGGACAGCTGTGGTCCAGAAAGGGCAGTTTGTCCTTGGTCACATAGCAGAACTAGGATTCAAACCCAGGTCTTCTGACTTCAAATCCCACTCTTTCTACTGCTCCATGCTAACATATCTATGATGCAACACACCATATTTGTTGTCAGAGAGGAGACAAAACCCAGTAAGACAGAGTCTTTGCTCTCAAGGAGCTTGTAGTCAGTAGAAAAGTTGCCTCATCTTACAATGAACTAGATGACCTTTCTTCAGGATTCCTAGATTCAAATTTTAGAGGTCATCTAGGCCAGGGGTAGGGAATCTATGGCTTTGAGACCACATATGGCCCTCTAGGTCTTCAAGTGTGGCCCATTGATCAAATCCAAACTTCAGTTCTGTGAAAATTTGGTCAAAGGGACACACTTAAGGGCCACTCCTGATGTAGGCCAACACTCTCTTATTATAATTGAGGCAACTGAAGCCCAGAGAAGTTTAGTGAATTGCTCAAGATCACATAGGTAGTGACAGGGTCAAAGTTCAAATCCAGATCTTTTGTCTCCAAATCTAGAACTCTTTCCAAGGCATCATCCCTTCTTGTAGAAGACATGCTTGCAATTGATGGGAACCTACACTAGTTGAACATGAATGTTCAATCCAACTCTTAAGACAGTAAGTCCATGGTCAGTCAATCCATCAAGCCTGGATAGGAGTTGAGTATAGCCAGAAGGGATAATAAATTCTCCATTATCATTGTCATCATCATCATCATCATGGAGACCTGGTCAGAACTAAGAGTAAGCAATTTTAGTACTGGGAAATGGGAGATTTGAAAGGTAAAAGGCTAAAGTCAGAAAGTCCAAGATTTTTCAAATGGTACATGTGACACCATGTTAATCCCTTACTCTGAAAGCTTCAGTAGCCCCTACATTGCCTCTAGGATAAAATGCAAGCAACTCTGGCATTTAAACTCCTTCACAGTCTGGCTCCAGTCCACCTTTCCAGGTTTATTACAAATTACTCTATTCGGTGTACTCTACATTCCAGTGAAATTGGCCTCCTTGCTGTTTCCTAAACATGACAATCTATCTCTCATTTCTGTGCCTTTACTCAAGCTGTTCCCCATGCATGGAATGTGCTCCCTTCTCAACTCTGTCTATCAGAATTGCCATGTCCCTTCAGTGCTGATTTCTAGTACTACTTCCTCCAGGATACCCTTTTCTGCTCTCCCTGGCTACTAGAGTCCCCCTGAAATTACCCAATATATATGTCATATTTATTTTTATGTGTACATGTAGCTTTCTCTGACAGACTATAAACTCCTTGAGGGAGTTTGTTTTGACTTTGCATCTGCAATGCCTAGTACACAGTGCTTGGAATTTAGTGGCCATTAATTAATGGATTGATGGAAGAGTGTCACATTATCATGAGATAAAGTGTGGCTTGGGTGCTATGTGGATGATGTAGAATGTGGCTAGAGTCTATGACATTAAGGAGGTGGGGGAGCCATGAACTTGGGGAGATAGATGAAGGGGCATCAAAATCACTAAGGATATGGAGAGAGGGATAGGTATACTAATATATTCTTGGTGCAACTCTGAGTTGGTCTAACCATGCTGAGAAACATTTAAGACTATGCTAAGAAGGTGACAAATGCCCATATCCCATTGCTTGGTATATATCCTATGGAGGTCAGAGACAACAAGAAACATCCTTTGTGCCCCCAAATATTCAAATTTAGCAGTAGCAAAGAACCAGAAATGAAGGTGATACCTCTTGATTGGGAAATAACTAAACTAAATGTGAAAAGTGAGTGTAATGCAATATTGCTCCCTAGGGCCACAGAATGTGAAGAATTGAGAGAAACATGATGATACATACAAGGACAGCTATATTTTGAGATAAGCAGAACTAAGCAGTGTTCACCATGACTACAACAATGTAAATAGAAAGAACAAAAACAAATTGAATACTATATAATATAATTATAATGACCAAGCTTGGCCCTGGAGAAGAGTTGAGAAAATACACCGGCCTTTTTTCATGGACATAGGGGGCTATGGTTGTAGGTTAGTGGATATACTTCAGACATGGTTGGTGTATTGGTTAGTTTTAGTGAACAGCTTTTTCTCTTCTTCCTTATTCTTCATTATAAGAGATTTAGCAGAAGGGGAAGGATGGATTCAGAAATGAAAATGATATAAAAAGACATCAATAAAAATAAGATAAAATTTTTAAGTGATGTTCTTGAACTGGATGATATCTAAAGTTTCTTAGGGCTCCAAACCTATGATCTGATTTGGGGATGCACCAGTGTTCTCTACATTCTTAGTTATCTGTGACCGAAGGGAGCCAGTACATGAGATAATCTACAACAACATTCTACACGTCCCTTGTGGCTGATTTGGGGATGAGTTTTTGCACTCACATTCACCTATGAGTACATGGGGTGCTCTGGGAATTCACGACTCTTCAGACTAAATTACCAAAGTAACACTGGTAAGACTTAGCTCAAGAGGCTTTGGAAACTTGTGGTCTTAATACTAGATACCGGGGATCTGAGGAGAGTGTAAAAGTGAAGTCAGGAACTTTGGCTGAATTCTTTTGGACAGTTGTTGCCAGAACCTTAAAGGAGAGAGAAGCAGCTTGGGTTCTAGGTCTTAGTGAAGAGGACCATGCCATATAGGAGGGGGAAAGGTAAGGAAGAAGTAGTGTTTCCTCCCCCTTTCCTTGATGTCTGCCCCGGAATCAATTCAACTAAGCTATTTTTTTCTTTTTTTGCCTTTTTTTATGTACTTCATTTCTTCCTCCACTTTGATTTCAGTTCATCAAGAGTTTGTTAATCATTTTCTATGTGTAAGACACTGTTCTGGCATTGGAGATACAAGACAAAATATAATAATAATAATGATGATGATGATTCACATGTATGTAGTGCTTTAAGGTCTCCAAAGACCTCTATATATTTGATGAAATAAAAAAAAAATAACCAAAGGTTCTGAAGTCACTTCTAAAACCACAAGTTCCCTAAAAACTCCAATGTTTTTTTCTCTCCCTCTTAAAAAAGAAAGCCTCCTCCTCTTCCTTCCCCCTTTCCTCTCCCTCCCCTTTACCTCATTCTTCATCACCATCTGAGTAAAGAAGGCTCTAATTTTTTCACATTTCCTCTTGAGCAGAGAAATCAAGTCATCTTATCTTATATGGCATAGCTATATTTTGAATTCTGCCGTCTGTCCCCAAACTGCCCCATCACTTCCTACTCCACAATGATGTATGAAGTAAGCATTAGGACTATTACAGGAAAGCTGATCTGAAGACTTGGTGAGCCATTTCCGAAAGGCAACCCCAGTCACAGAGACTCCTTCCTCTGCACTGCTTGGAAAAACTATTCATTCAGAATATATGCTTCTTTGAAGATTTTGTCCTGCAGATTCAGGACCAAGTACAGATGGCTTTGGAGGAGAAAGTGAGGCTGGCGACCTTGTACAATCTTCCCTCACTTAAATCCCACTCACTTGCATCTCCCCGATGTCATGGTCCTCTTTGAGAATGAAGGACAACCTAAAGTGAGGAGATTAGACCTTATTTGGCTTTCTCCAGAGAAAAGCACTTTGCTTAGAATTCTTAGATCCTTCTGAGCACTGTTCAGATGCCCCTTCTGCACCTGTCTCCCTCCCCAGTTACTATTCTGTCTCTCGAAACTGCTTTGTATAATTGTATTTCCTAATTTGTGTACATGTTGGAACCTAGCCTCTACTCCTGCCCTGACCCAGTAGATTGGAGGTCAAGTTGTTTGGCTTTTGTCTTCATCCCCACATAGTAATCATTTAATAAGCTCTTGTTGAGCTGAATTGAACTGACCTTTGTGAAAAAAGAAGAGATCCAACTGTTTTTGATGATTCCCGAACCACCTCAGAGTTAATACAACGTAATGCTGAATTTCAGCAGTATTATCTTTTTTTCAGGGCTTGCACAATGTTCCTTGAAATTTCAGTTGGGGGGAGGGGGCAGCAGCATATCCACATTTTTCTCAGGTAAACAACCAAAAGGGGCTTGTAGTTCTTTCTCTCATTTACATAGGAAACACATTTCAATGTCTTTTAGGGAAGTTACATGGAAGAAAGAATAATAAATATTTGTGGTTGCCCCAGGAACTTGGTTGTGAGAGATATCACTAATTACGGCAAGGAGAAACAGTCATAAAGAAATGGTTTGGAGAGGAAACAATTTGTTGAGCAAGCAATAGTGCACCAAGGAGGTCCTAGGGAGAAGCAGGATGTCAGAGAAGGAGGGTGATGGAGCAGAGCTGTACAAAAATGTTTTTCTCCCATTGTGTAACTTTTCCTGGTTCTGATTATGTATGCCCTGCTTTCCTGAGGGTGGAATCCATCTGGATTATTTTTTTTACAAAGTAATTCTCATAAAGCCATTTCTCAATAGGAAATTTTAGGACTCTAGATTCATAAATAACTAAGTCTGTATAAAACAGTGAGCCACAGGGATAAAACATTGAAACCAAAAGATTCTTTCTGTTCCTATACTTTTTCCCCAGACACACTACAGGTGGAATTAACAAAATACAGAACTGTTTGTTCTCAGCTAACATTTAGCACAGTGCCTGGTATACAGTAGGCACTTAATAAATGTTTAATGATTGGTTGATCATGAAAAATTTATTTGCTAGCACACAAATGGTGCCCACAGGTTTCACTTGGCACCTGGAAACTTCACACCATCTGTTTCCTGGACTGCCAATACCAGTCCACTTCAATCCAACCCAACTAGCCCTTGTTAACTGTACTATGTGTAAAGTAAGCAGTCAGTCGGTCCATCGACAAACATTCAGTGAGTGCTGTTCTACGATAGCCATTGTGCTAAGTGCTGAGAACATTAAGAAAAAGCAAAAATAAGCCCTGCCCCCAAGGAACTAACATTATAGTGGGGGAGAAAACACCATTTATTACCCTGATACTCTAATCTTGGATTATAGGAGTCTGTCAGCAGTATAAATAAGTATTTGTTGAATAATGTAAAAATGTTAGCTAAGATAGCATTTTTTGCTATAAAATGAAAAAAATAAGTTCAATCATATTAATGTTTTTGGTGGGTTTTTGGCTTTTTTTGGTGAAGCAATAGGGGTTAAGCGACTTGCCCAGGGTCACACAGCTAGTATATGTCAAACATTTGAGGCTGGATTTGAACTCAGGTACTTTTGACTCTAGGGCCAGCACATATTAATGAGTTTTATCAGTAAAATAAACCTTATTTGGGGATGGAATATTAAAGGGGTTAACTCAGAAAACTCTTTTCTTTCAACTCTTATTATTGAAAATCTTTAAAAGTTTCTCACCTTAATGTCAGAACTAAAATTTTAACAGGTACAAAAAGGAACAGACTGAGAAGTCGCAACCTTTTCAGAGGCAGCTATGTGGTGTACTACATAGAATAACTGGACATAGAGTCAGAAAGACCTGAGTTCAAACCCAACCTCAGACACTTACTATGTGACTCTGACCAAGTCATTTCACCTCTGTCTCAATTTCCTTATCTATGAAATGAGGATAATGATATCACCTATTTCCCAGGGTTATTGAGAGGATTAAATGAGATGTTTGTGAAGTCCTTTGCAAACCTAAAAGTTCTTTATAAATGCTAGCTATTAATCTTATGACTTGAATCTAGAGTAAAGATTTTTAATCCGGGATCCATAGACTCCCATAGGGTCTGTGGATAGATTTCAGGGGATTTGTGAACTTGGGTGAGAAAAAAGAGATCTTTATTTTTCACGAATCTCTAACTGAAATTTAACATCTCCTTTAGTTATCAATGAAAAAAACACACCACATATTCTGAGTCCATAGGTTTCACCAGACTGCCAAAGGAATTCATCATATTAAAAATAAAAAGTTAGGAGCCCCTGGTCTAGAGTGAGCCAATGGAAAGAGAGATTCCAGGCCCAAAAGGGCAGAAGAGGAATTAGAAGGCATATTTGTGCCATAGATAGTAGAGACAGTGGACCCATCACAAAACCCAAGTAAGGAGACTGGGCTCTGCATTCAGTGTTTATGTCAGGCTGAAAAGATGCAGGAAGAAGGTACTGGGCATACAGTATATGTGAAGTATTTTGTAGAGGAGGAAATACTGTGGGAGGTCTACAGAAGGCAAGCCCAGTTTGGAGTTGAAGGTCAATAAATCATAAAACAAGAAAGAAGTCATTATATTTCTGGACTGTCAATCAGCCAAAAGGAATGGAAGGGTGGTGGGAGGAATGATGTGACTTAGGTAGTAGGCATAGTTAAAGTGGGCTTCCAGAGGTCTAAAAGAATAAGCCTTGTTTAGATTCTCAGAATGGCGTTGTCCAATGACATTGACTACATGAGTAGTATTCTTGAAGCAGAGAGGAAGAGGCCAGTGTCTGAGACATCAAGAAACGGGGACCAGTGATCCAAGGGATGAAATGATAGAGGCTGAGACACAAAGACACTTGAGAAAGGGACATGGGAAAGAATCCCCATAGGGACTAATGACTAGAGATAATGGAACATGATAGCATAACATTTTTTTTAAAAAAACCTAACATAGACCAACATTTACTCTAGAGCTTATAATCTTAGAGAATTGTCTAGGGCAGTGGGAAGTTGAGTGACTTGCATAGGATCTCACAGCCAGTTAGAGGCAGTACTTAAAGCCAGGCTTCTCTCATTCCAAGACCAGATCTCTATCCATTATGCCAATCGTGGAAAAAATAAAGAAATAAAAAATGTGTGCATGGTTTTGCTCATTAAATTGCCACATCTGGCATAATAAATTTTAAAAGCATTGCTTAATAAGGGAATAATTGCAAATTAATGAATTGAATTGGCCTTTAAATGTATTCACATTTTTTTACAAATGGAGTTACAAGGTGCTAGGCATTAAGGAATCTATGCTCAATTTGGAAGAAGCCAGAAATAACGTAAACAGAAGAAACCACTAAGTAATTCAGCATTGTAGGAGGGGATCTCAGAGGCCCTATAGGCCAACCCTACCATAAATCATAAATACTATAGAAAAACAAGAAGGAAGTCATCATATTTCTAGACTGTCAGTCAGTCAAAGGAATTTATTAAGTGCTCACTATGTGCCAGGCCCTGGGCAATATGTGTCAGAAGAGACCTGAGTTTGAATTCTGACTATAATGCTCACTAGCTTCATGAGCTCCGGAGTTCCCTTAACTTCTGAGTGTCAGTTTCCACATGTGTGAGATAGGGATAATAATACTCATAATAACTTTATAGGGTTGTCGTGAGAAAAATGCTTTGTAGACCTTAAAGACCTAAGCAAATGCAAGTTATTATTCTGGAATCAAAGATCTAGAATAGGGGTGAGGAACCTGCCACTTCAAGGCCACATGTAGCCTTTTGACTGAGTCCAAGTTTTACAGAACAAATCCTTTTATTAAGGAGATTTGTTCTGTGACATTTGGATTTAGTCAAAGGGTTGCACTTGAAGACCTAGAGAGCCACATGTAGCCTGGAGGCAGCAGGTTCCCTACCCCTGATTCTAGAACTTACTCATTTTTAAAGATGAAAAGGGAGTGGGGGAAGCAGGGGAGAAAACCACAAAATTACTCCAGTGCAACTTTTGCCAGACAAAACCCCCAAGACTACAATTCCAGTAGCTAGATGGCACAGTGGATAGAGTGCTGGGTCTGGAGTCAGGAAAACTCTTCTTCCTTAGTTCTAACCTGGCCTCAGCCACTTACTAGTTGTGTGACCATCGGCAAGTCACTTAACCCTGTTTGCCTGAGTTTCCTTATCTGTAAAATGAGCTAAAGAAGGAAATGGCAAGCCACTTCACTATATTTATTAAGAAAACCCCAGTATTTAAATTTGGGCAATGAGAATGTTGTCAAAAACCCTTGGGCAAGGGTGTTCCCCCTGGTGTTAGGACCCCAAAAAGAGTAATTACTTTTTGATAATTGGAACTCACGGAAAGGAATAATGGATGAAGAACCTGAAAAAAACAAAACTCTGGGAAGGGGGCTATAAAAGAACATGGGAAATTTGTAAAGAAGATGATCCTGGGTCACTTAAAGCTGCCATAGCAGATATTCTCTTCAAGGCCAAGGGAAAAAAAGTATTTGAGCATCATGGGCAAGTTTGACTTGGAATGATGAGACACCTTTATGTAGTTGTAGATGGCTCAAGGACTATGGAAGACCAAGACTTGAAGCCTAATAGACTGCAGTGCACTTTAAAGTTATTAGAATACTTTGTAGAGGAATATTGTGATCAGAATCCTGTTAGTCAGACATAAGGCAGGGCACACAAGTAGAGAAGTCCTGATCATCTTTAGCAGTCTCACCACCTGTGATCCATCTAACATCCATGATCTAATCAACAGTTTAAAGGCAGGTAATATTAGAGTGTCTGTTATCGACGTGTCTGCAGAAGTTCAACTCTGCACTGTACTTGTCTGTGAAGCTGGTGGAGCATACCATGTTATTTTAGATGAAAGTCATAATAAAGAACTCCTAACACATCATGTTAGTCCTCCACCTGTCAGTTCAAGTTCTGAATGCTCTCTTATTCGTATGGGTTTTTCTCAGCACACCATTGCCTCCTTGTCTTATCAAGAGGCTAAGCTTTCTTTCAGTGTGCTGCATTTGGAGAGCAGTGCCAAGCCAGGCCTTACTCTATGAGGGTACTTCTACTCACAGTGTTGGGCAAAGTACTATGAACTTCCAGTTGAATGTAAAATCTGTGATTTTGTCAAGGATGCCTAGGGGAATTAAAAAATCAACATGTTTTTAAAAAAATCAACATGTTTATATTTTCACTGTGTGCCAAAATGTATTCTGTGTGGACTGTGACTTGTTTATTCACAACTCTACATTGTTGCCCTGGTTGTATTCATAAGAATCCAGCTCCTTCTGGTGTGTAACATCACCTTTTCCTACATATTCTATTTCTATGTTAAAAGGAAAACTACAACCTATTCTAGGGTGACTTGAAAAGTAGCTCTGAGATGGATTGTAGTGAAATGTGAAGTTCAATTTGAAAATAAAGGTTTTTTTAAGAAAAAAAAAGAAAACTTCAAATATGGTCCCAAAGAGTTAGACATGACCAAAAACAACTACACACATTTTTCTAACCATATGCAAATACTCATTCTATTTGTTGTTCAAGTTCAGAATAAAAATTAATAAAAATAAAATGAATGACATCTTTAATAATATCTTCTGAGCCCAAATTGTGTGGACTCTTTTATTAGGATCTTGAGATGGTTCATGCTATCGCTTTTGGAATGTTGGTTTCAGTCTTGTCTTTGAATCCTAGATCTTCACCTTGACCATCCCTTTCTGCTCATTTTGGGTCTCTGGGCACTGAGTATGATCTCTTTACTCAGACCCTGGACCAATCCTATTCTGTATGGTTTGCCTTGACATTGGCTTTAGCAGTGCCCTTTGGATGTGTGGTATGTGCATGCTCCTGCTCTTTTTACGAACCAAAAGCATTTCTTTTCCTTGTATCCATAATGACTGCATGATGTTTTACATATGGTAGATAATTAATAAATACTTGTTAAACTGAGTTGAAATGAATTAATTTGAGCTCTTGGGCATCTTCCACTTAATGGATATCAATGGAATCTGTCTCTTATAAGCACATCATATTATGAATGGATGGAGATATGGTAAAGGGGTCAAGTGTATCAAGGTGAAATGATGCTGAATACAACTAATGGGTGACTTTAAACATCCCTCCCCCCATCCTGTCCCAGTTTTCTCATCTCCCTATGTGTTCAGAAGACGTCTACACGCTTCCAGATGCGCACGTTGTTTCCTCTCCAACCCCAGTGAGGGCAAGCTTCCAACGTTACCAGCCTTCCACTCCTATCAGCTTCCTCTGTAATAGTTCTTCTTTTTGTGCTCCATTTTTATAATATAATTGCTCCCTTTTGCCTTTTCCTACCCAATTTTATTTTGTAGAATCACTCCATCAGACACAAGTCAGCTTCAACCTTTCTTTCAAACTACATTAGTAATGATGGCAGTTTTAAGAATACTGATAATATTTTCATATATGTAATAAGTAAACAGTTTGACCTTAATAAGTACCTTATAGTCTTTAGTATTTTCCTCATATTTCTTCTGGTTCTTTTACACTGAATTTTATCTTGAGTTCTGGTCTTTTGTTATAAATACCTGAAAATTTTTTAGTTTGTCAAATATCTGGTGTCTTATTTTGTTTTTTTAAACTCAGGATTATACTCAACTTTGCTGGGTAATTTATTCTTGGACACAACCCCAGCTCTTTTGCTCTTCAAAATGTAATGTTCCAAGAACTACAGTCTTTTAGAGTAGAAATTGCTAGGTCTTACGAAATCTTGACTGTATTTCCACGGTATTTAAATTGTTTTATTCTTGTTGCTTGCAATATTTTTTCCCAACCTAGGAGTTTTGAAACTTGGCTATGACATTCCTATAAGTTTTCCTCCTGGGATCTCTTTCAGGTGGTGAACAATAGATTTTTTTGTATTTATACTTTGCCCCCTTGTTCTAGAACTTCAGGGCAATTTTCCTTAATAATTTCTTGTAATATTGTATCCAGATTCTTCAGAATTTTCAGATAGTCTGATCGTTCTTATATTGTTACACGACTTGATATGTTCTCCAGATCATTTATTTCTCTTGTGAGATGTTTCAGATTATTTTCTAGTTTTTCTAGTTTTATTATTTCTTGGTGTCTTATGACATCATACAATTTCTCTTGCCCAATTCTAGTTTTCCAGGAATTATTTTCTTCCGTAAGAGTTGAAGAGTTTTAGGGGCAGCTAGGTGCTTCAGTGAAGAGAGTATGGGTCCTGGAGTCCGTAGGACCTGAGTTCAAATCAGACCTCAGACACTTAACACTTACTGTAACCTTGGGCAACTCACTTAACTCCACCTACCCTGCCTTCCCCCCTCACAAAACAAAACAAAAAAAAGTGTTTGCTTCTTGTTCCAATTGGCTAACTTTCTTTTCATAATTTTCCTGGATTGCTTTTATTTTTTTTTCCTAATTTTTCCTTGATCTCTCATTTGATTTTTGAATTCCTTTTTAAGTTCTTCTGAGAACTCTGGGCTTGTGACCATTTGATGTTACTCTTTGGGTAGGAGTGGGGTTTTTTTTAAAACCTATCTTCCTCTGAATATGAACCCAGATCTTCTTTTACATCAAAATAGCTGTCTATAGTCAGATTCTTTTCCCCTTGCTTACTCATTTTTATTTTTATTTTATTTTTATTATAATCAAGTTTTAATCCTGAGTTATAAGTAATGTTGTCCTAGGCCTCAGGTCCTCCTTACAACTGTTGTTTTCTGAATTCTTTTTGGGAGCTTAACCTCTGGGACTTCTCCACTAAGCCACAGTTGGGGCCCCCAGCTATGCTGTCCTGAAAATGTTCTTGCTCCCTGTGGTACCAGTACCACATTCACCAGGCATGTGCTCACTCCTCCTCACCCACTGCCCCAGCCTGGGATCACCTTTGCTCAGCACCAATAGGCCTGGCCTCTGGAGACAGTGGGAGTTCTTCAGTCTTTCCTCACTCTCCACCTGCTGTTTCTTAGAAGAAAGTTTGAGGTAAAAGTACCTGAGGTGAAATTTCTTGGGATCTTGTCTGCTTCCTGCCAGGACCGGCGGTTTATTGATTCAGGGGAGTCTCCTACATTTCCCTCAGACCAAACCTCAGCCCCTGGACTGGAGGGCCTGTCTTTCCAAGGTCAAGTCTTTCCAAGTTGTCTTAGGAGGACAGCTGCTGTAGTCCTTTATTTTTGCTGTTCTGTCTTCCTTTCTAGGTGATTTTCTGTTTATGGAGGAAATCTCAAGAGCCTGGAACTTCCCAACCTCCTCTGCCATCTTCCTAGATGCCCTGTAATGGATGATTTTAGAGACAACAAGAAACAGAGAGAGAGAGACTCTTAATGTTACTCTCCTTGCTATAAATGTATAGTCTCTGAGTTGGCAGGGACTTTAGAGGTCATGTTGCCCCACCAACATCTGACTAGGGATTTACTGTAAAGCAGATGCCTCAAGCATGTGGCTCATAACACTCAAGAGTGTTGCCTGAACCAGATTAAAATTGGGAAATATTTAACAAAATAAATATAAATACAACATAATGGTGTTAATTTGTGGTTTTCTAAGTCATTATGTGTCTGCAGGATCCATTTCTACTTGAGTTTGATGGCACTCTGGTTCAGCACTTCTGACCAGTAGTCATTTAGCCTTCTCTTGGAAACTTCTATGAGAAAGAATGTACTCCTCCCTGAAGCTGCCTAGAGCACATGACACAGAAGAGAAAGATGAAATATTCAGGGACTGGCGAACTTCTTGAGAATCCCATTCCAAAGACTAGGAAAATAATGATAGAGAAGACAGGAATCCTAGAGGAGGTTCTCCCCTCTCCAATTTATTTTCCACACAGTTGTTGAAATATTCCTAAAGCATATGCTTGATCATGTCATTTCCAGATTTTAAAAACCACCCACAACTCCCCCTGTCCCCCCCCCCAAAAAAAAAAGAAAACCACCTCTTAATGGCTCCCTGTTGCCTTCAGGATAAAAGATAAACAGCCCAAGCACACCTAGGAAGAACGATCTGACTCAATATTCCAGCAACATATAATAATATAATAATATTAAAGGCCTGAACTGACCCTACACCGTCAGAACATCTTGTTCATCATTTTAGCTCCCAAACAAAGTTTCCACCAGTTTGGGCTCTTAGACCTATTCAGCTTAGAATCTGCCTTTGACCATTCTCTTGTATTAGTCGTCTTCATGTGTCTTGACTTAGGGCAGCTTGGACTTTGCCTTTGACCACCCCCTATTTTTCAGTCACTTTCCTGTAATTCCAATTCACTCTCCAGCTGCTTATTAGACATCTTGAATTGGATGTCTCATTATAAACTCATCATATCCTAAACTGAACTCATTATCTTTTTTCCCCAAAGCCTATCTTCTTAACTTCCTATTATTGTTCCTAGTACCATAATCCTCCCAGTTACCCAGGCTTGGAAACATATTGAATCAGCTGCCAAATCCATTCTACCTTCACAACTTTTTTCTCATGTTTCCTTTTCTTTGCCACACATAGCCACTGTCCTAGTCCCATCTCTCATTACCTCATTATCCTCCCAAATGATCTGCCTACATTCAGCCTATTCTCTATCCAAGCCATTGGCTTAAATCCACGTAAGGGCTAATATAATCTTCCTAAAACCTGGGCCTGGAAAAATTAGTTATTTATAGCCACAAGGCCATAACACAGGTACTAGCAAATAGCTCAGCTAGATTGTGGTCATAATATCTAGGAGGAAATAAAACAGATGATGGTACGACTTACATTCCCAAATCTTTTAAAATGTGGCAAATGATGATTTGTACATGCTGATATGTACATGTGTGTTTGAATAAAATATTTTATTTTACATTCATTTGGCAATATTACAATCCATTTAGAACCAGATAGGTTAGAATTCCTTCAGGTAGCAATTTAAGAATCTCTCCTTTGATGCTTCAAGTTTCATTGCCATAATGATTCAACATTGCCTAATAAACAGCTATACCTGAAACCTTTACCTACCCATCTGCCATTATGTCCCATGATACTGTATGTCCCAAAAGACAAACGCAACACTACATACACAGCTGGTATTTTGCACTATGACAATTTACTTTAAACTTATTTCTACAGGTATACATTGTATTTAAATGCAGAAATTGCTTGCATTTTTATTTCTGGATGATCTTCGTTTAGAAATGTCTCATAGCACTTTAGCTTCTAATTATTTTGCCTCTCTTTTTCTCTGTCAAATAATGTTTTGCAAAGAAACACTTAAATATACTTTAAAAGACTATTTATATGTATATTTCTAAACCAAGACCATGTTATATGTTACTTAAATGTATGCATAATCATATATAATATGTCCTTAGGTGTTTATATAATCATGGGCAGCTGGGTGGTACAGTGGCTTAGAGCCAGGAAGATCTGAGTTTAAATGCAGCCTCAGACACTTACTAGCTGTGTGACCCTGGTCAAATCACTTGACCCATATTTGCCTCAGTTCCTCATCTGTAAAATGGAGGTACTCAGGAGAAGGCAATGGTGAACCACTCCAGTATGTTTGCCAAGAAAACCCCATACACAAAAAAAGTCCATAAGATCATGTAGAGTTAGACATGACTTAACTACAGAACAAGAAATAGATAATTACATCCCAACTTGTTTCGAATATTTATTTTTTACAGCTTTTAAAATAGTTAACAATAATTAAGATTATAACTATAGAGTGCCCCTTGGACACTCATTCGCATACATTGAGAAACCTACAAATGAGATGGTGCATTACTTGGAGGTTGGGAAAGAGAATGAGTGAATGAATAAATTAGAAGATGGAAGAAAGCTGGTGGCTTTGAGGGTTCAAACAGGTTAATAAGCAAGTGACAAAAGTCAGAACTCTAATAGGTATCAAACTAAGAACAAATTATTTCTGAGTTTCTTTCAGCCGTCTTCTTTAGTTTAGCTCTTTTATGAGTTACTCTGCTCTGCTCCCTCCCATCATCTTCCACACTCCAAACACCCCCTCCATCATTCACAGGTTGCCCATATGCTACTGGCACAGGTGGCAATCCTTGTAATCCTGAGACAGAGTAAAGAATTGTATTTTGATGCATCTTGGGACTTCTGGGCAGCCAACTGGTGTAGAAGATTAAGGCTCCTACTTCTTAAGGAAAGAGACCTTGATCTATTCTTCACTAAGTTCATTATTGTTAGAAAAATCTCTTTTGAATGACTATAGATCTAATTGAGGAGGCTGTGTAATTTTCTGTGGCTTGATGCAGTCAGTACAATGTCATCTCCAAATGAACATCTAGAGGATATCACCAATTATGAGGAATTCTTCTTCTGTTTGAACTCTACAGAAAATCCTCCATGATAATGTTTGGGATGAAAATCCCCATCCAAAAATTTAATTAGAAATTCAGAGATGTCTTAGAATAAAAACAGGAGTTTATTCTCTTCCCCAGGAGAAAAGGGCGATCTTCCCCATGACTGATCGTGAGGGAGAGGTGTGTTACAAAAGACAGAACAATAATTTATACCCGAACTTAGTCAAGCCCCCTTCCCTGACTGTCTCCTCTCTCATTGGCTGAGAGGCAGACTTAAGTCTCAGAGCCAAAATCTTCCCCAATGCCAAGTCACAGTGAAGCCCACCACTATCTCTCAGTGGCTGGGAAATAGGTTTACAAAGAACAAGGATGCTGATTGACAACAAGGGAAAGGGAGAAAGGGTCCCAAAGCAAGGAAAGAGGAGTGAGCCTGAGCTGTCCCTGACTCGCACTGGCTGGGAGGAGGAGCCCATAAAGGCAGGAAATCAGAAAGGGCTCGCTGCTGATAGACAGCAGTATTGGGAGGGGGGAAGTTAATCCAAAACTTTCTGAGAAGTTTTCACTCTCTCAGGACCAATAACGACGAATATCTTTTGTACTTTTGAATCAATATGCAATTGCTATAAACTGGCCCTAGGCCTAGGCCATCACTTTGAAGTAAATTTGGATGTAAAATGCATCTTAAGTGAGAAGAGGGATATTACATCTTTGAAGTCAGAAGAGCATTTCCCACCAAACATCATCCTATTGATTAATAGAAGACATACCAGGCCAACTGTCAGGATTGATTTTGTCCACAGTTATAATGAATCTTCATATAGGAGCATGTGCTGTCTCTATAGCAATATGAATCTGGACCAATACAAATATTTCCTACAATCTGGAGGCCTTATCTTAGGTTGGTTTCAGGGAAACTTCTGTCAGCCTTAAATTACCCACACCATCTGTAAGTCCCTAATCCCAAATCTTACTTACAAATTGCTAAATACTACTGGAGGAAATCTCATAATTGCACTGACTGGGATACACTCCTGACCCTCTAAACTTTCTCTACCGTGATAAAGAAAAGTAGTCACCCTATAAATTCACATCATCCCTGGATTTCTCACATTGGAAGTACCCTCCTGTAGTCTCTTCTGAGTCATTGGTTCCTACCATAACCTTCATTTTAAGGCAGATGACCAAGCCATGAATTCATTTCTGTCCAGGATACATTCCTGACTTCCTGAATTTCCTCTATAATGCTCCACCCAGTACCCTCTCCCTGTTTCCCCTTTTCAGTTTCCTGTAGTCTTTCATCATTAAATTGAAAATTCCTTGAGGGCAGGTTTAGCCTTTCTTTTTTATATTTTATAATATAAAAAAGTATCTAATGCATAATAAGACATAATGCATAATTAGACAGTGTCTAATGCATGATAAGAGTTAATAAATGCTTGCTGTTGAGTATTGGAAAGCTAGATAGCTGGTATTTCAAAAAGCTCGGTGGATTTTAAGATGAGAGGCGAGGCATGTGAATTCTTAGAGCATTGCCAAAGAAACTGGGACTCCATTGTTGGGGGTATAAATATCTACAAATATACATTCTTACCACACATTGGTAAATTGCTAGTGGTAGATAATGCCAATGTTCTCACCCACTGGATTAACTAAGATAAGAATTGAAAAAAGGCAAGTGTTTTCCAAAATGGGTCTTGCCTATTAGACTGGCTCTTCTGTTTTGGTATGTTGGGGCAGACAATTAAGTGGAAAGAATTTACTTCTCCTGGAGGCAATCAGTAAAAGAGATTGTTAAATTCATTGGCTGGATTACAGGAAATTCCTGTTTGTTACCTCCGTGATGCCATTTTACCAGAAATAAACCCTTTTGCCAACTAAAACAATTAAAAATGAGATTCCACTCTGATCAAAGTCCTACTGTGCTCTTTCTATATGATAGAAAATTTAGTGAAAGGAAAGTAGGCATGTAGATTCTAGGAGGAGGAAGGGAAAACTTATTTATTCCTTATCTCACATACAAAACCTCTTTGCAATCATTCACATTCTTAGTGTAACCACCACTGGATTAGTGAAGGAACAGCTGCCACTGATAGACCTAATGGGTCTTTTCTTTTTCTAATTGTCAGCCCCAAACTAGGTCCCAGCACATAGTAGGCATTTAATTTAATGCTTGTTGGATTATGCTACATCAGGTGCAGCAGTTTCCCTCTCATCCTGAGGCTGCCTATAAAATTAGAGACAGCACAAGCTTCTGGGCTGGTATTTTCTAGGCTGTCCCTAAGGCTTCAATTGTAGAGCTAATAGTTGTCAAAGGAAACAGAACAAGAAAACCAAGTGAAAACTCTTTACAGCAAAACAGTGCAGCTCTGAGGAGCCTGGTTATCTGGATGGCCTTCCCTAACTGTCCCTTGGGTTCTCTGCTTTCTATATGTCTTTGAGGAACAAGTCTTGTGCATTGATTTTTTTTGGAAGTCATAAGCAGGGCGGTCAACAGCCCTGTCTTTATCAATCTTTTGAGCCTTTCCCTATATTCTTGGATGTGTCACAGGACTTTGACACCTATATTTATCAATCAGCAAAATTGTCAAAGATGTCACTGTTCAACTGGGAAAGACAAGGCTGGGTTTCATTCAGTCTTCCTGGTGTTACCCTGCTTTGGTAGTCTCCTTTGTAGGCTTTGCTGGTGTCCTCTGGGATTTAAGGATATAGAACAGTTGAAGATGTGTGAAGGTGCAGATGAGTACTGATTACATCCTCTGTTGCCTTAGGTATAAAAGTGAAAAGCAGCATAGAATACGGTACTTAACTTTAACACTCACATCAAAGCCTACTGACCTACACACCCTGCTCTACCTTGTTCTGCATCTCATTCCATCTTTCTGTCTCTCCCATCTTACCTTATTTCTATTTGATATGTGTACTGTCTTTCATAATGTCTACTTTTTCTATAACTCTCTCTTTCTCTTCCCCCTTCTCTTGCTCACTTTCTCTCCCCCTCTCCTTCCCCCATGTCTTTCTCCCCCCATGTCTTTCTCCCCCCCTCCCTTATCTGTCTTTCTGT
>CM053589.1:146185925-146260931 GCA_028646515.1 Pseudochirops corinnae
CTGGGGTTTTTGCAGCTGCCAGAGCTATTAGGTGCAGCCCCCACTAGCTTTGGCTTACTCGTCACGCACCTCAGGACCACCACCCAAGACTGTAATCCCAATCCAGGTAGCTGAAGGCAAGAGCACTTAGCCTCTGAATGATTGCTTGGCCCCCCTGCAATCTGGAGGCCAGGAGCTTCTGAAGCAGCCATGTGGAGGTGGCTATAGCTGCTTCAGCCACTTCTAGCCCTGGGACAGTTGGCCGGACCCCCTCCCCCAAATTTAGCCACGTTCCACTAACCTTTCACTTAGTCCTTGTTTTTTATGGTTTGGTAATTCTGGAAAATGCCACAGCTGCCAGTGATTCACTCTCCTGAAAGCTCCAGCTGCAGCTTGTTCTGGACACCCTGGAGCCAAGCCACTGGTTCATGTGGTGCTGGTCTGGGCTTCCAACACACTGTGATCAACCCCTTTGCATCTGCCTGCCGAGCTTCTTTCAGCAGGAGATGTGTTTTTCTGTAATTTTTGTGGGTTCTTGAGCTCTAAAATATGTTTAGTCATATTTTATAGGTATTTGAGGTGGTTATGCGGGCAGCTGTGGAATTTTGCTGCTTCTATGCCACCATGTTGACTCCACCCTCCTAAACACTTGATACATAACTAGCTGTGTGACCTTGGGAAAGTCACTTAACCCCAATTGCCTTACCTTTCCCCTTCCAAAAAAAAAAAGAGTTAAGAGCCTGGCAGTTTTGCCCCCTGTGTCTTTGTTGAGAGGGTAGGCAGAGAGAATGGGGGAGAGAGGGACAGAATAAGGACCTTGGCAGGGGTTTATGATTTGTAGAAGAAAGCAACGACACAGCCTTGCCTTCTCAGGTTACAGAAAGAACTAGCGTGGATTGGAATGAACTGGGAATCTGTTAAATTGATAAACAAATGTTCATAAGTGTCTGGCTGAGGTTTCTCCTGATTTATCCATAAAAGGCAAGGTTGAGCCCGGAAGGCAGACAAGCTTTGGGAGTCATTTCAGCAGCTACATTGCATTAGCTAACTCTAATGCAAAAGTTATCCACAAGTCATTTGTTCACTATGCATTTATATTTTAGACTTGGTAGGAGACTCCTACAGTACAGTTTGGTTTTGTGTTGACTTCATTTATTCAACAAAGATTTTTTAAAAATCAATTAATTTATTTTTAGTTTTCAACATTCACTTTTATGAGATTTTGAGTTCTAAATTTCTCCCTTCCTTTATCTCTGCCCCCCCCCCCCGCCCAAGACGGCATGTAGTCTGATATAGGCTATACGTTGTACAATAATATTAAGCACATTTTCACATTAGTTATGTTATGAAACAAGAATCAGAACAAAAGAGAAAAACCATGAGAAAGAAAAAAACAAAAAAAAAGAGAAAATAGTATGCATTGACCTTTATTCCAACTCCATAGTTCTTTCTCTGGATGTAGATAACCTTTTCCATCGTTAGTCTTTTGGAATTGTCTTAGATCACTGCTTTGCTAAGAGCTAAGTCTAGTAGTCGGTCATCTACACAATATGGCTATTACTTTGTACAATGCTCTGGTTCTGCTCTCTTCACTCAGCATTAGTTCTCACAGGTCTTTCTAGGTTTTTCTGAAAATCTGACTGTTCATCATTTCCTATGGAATTCCATTGGTATTTCATTACATTTATATACTACAACTTGTTCAACCATTCCCCAATTGATGAGTATCCCCTCAATTTCTAGTTCTTTGCTACCACAAAAAGAGCTGTTATAAATATTTTTATATATGTGGGTCCTTTTCACTTTTTTATGATCTCTCGGGTACAGATCCAGTAGTGGTATTGCTGTATCAAAGGGTATGCATAATTTTATAGTTCTTTGAGCATAGTTCCAAATTGCTCTCCAGAATGGTTGGATTAGTTCACAACTACACTAATGCATTAGTGTTCCAGTTTTCCTTGCCTTCTCCAACATTTATCATTTTCCTGTTTTGTCAGGTTAGCCAATCTGATAGGTGTGATATGTTACCTCAGAGTTGTTTTGATTTACATTTCTATAATCAATAGTGATTTAGAGCAGTTTTTCATGTGACTATAGATAGCTTTAATTTTTTCATCTGAAAATTGTCTGTTCGTAATCCTTTGGCCATTTATCAATTGGAGAATGACTTGTATTCTCATAGATTTGACTCAGTTCTCTATATATTTTAGAAATGAGGCCTTTATCAGAGAGCCTAGCAGTAAAAATTGTTTCCCAGCTTTCTGCTTCCTTTCTAATCTTGTCAACAAAGATTTATTATGCACCCACTATGTATATGCTATGCACTAGGGAAGATACAAAGTCAAATTCAACTCAGTGTAATCTACTAGGGGAGATAAGACATTCTCAGAGATAAAATATAAATTACAAGTACATAAAAAGAGTATAAAAGTTTTGAAGTCAAATGAGAGGAGAAAGGGATTGGGGAAGGAAGGCTTCATATGAAAGAGCATCTAAGGTGGGTTTTGAATATACAATAAGCAAAGATAGTGGATAGAAAGAAATCTATGAGTAGGTCACAGCATAAGCAAAGGCATGGAGATGAGAAAATATGAAACATGTTCAAGGAATGTGCCATAATCCAGTTTGAAGGCAAATGAGCCCTCTGAGTAGGAGGATAGATAGGTCAATGGATCACAGATCATAGGATTTTTACTTTTACCCCTGCTCAAAGTGTTCAGATCCAAAAGATCTCAAGAAGAATGGATCAGTTCCAGAACCATCCTGGAGCAAAGACCCTCACTAGGACAAACAATGGATCAGGGTAGGGCTCTTGAGTCTACACTGTCTAATCTTATCCCTATCTATAATCTAAATGGCCATGGGTTAAAAGGAACCAGCCAAGGACTTCATTGGCCTCAGTGTATTCCTTTCCCTATGGATCTACTAGGGAAAAAATGGAGCAGAAAAGCTTTCATTCCAATTAGTCAGCAAATCTACCATCCAGCCACTTTTATGAAGCAGCTGCAGTCTGCAAAAGCCTGGGCTCTGTGCATGTGTGTGTTTTGGGGTCAAGACTGCAAAACAAACACAATTTCCCTCCCTCAAGGAGTTACAATATATTGAAAAAGCCAATATGTACACAAGGACAGGTTTATAGACAGTTTTTACAGAGTATTATCTACTAGTAGAGTGGGATCTAGAAGCAGGTAAGGCAGGCAGTCATATAAGGGGTGGCATATCATGGGAGCCATGACCAGGAACACTTGTATTCTTTTTTTTTCAAGTAAAAGTAAACATTTTAATGCCAGAAAATTATTATTTCTGTTCCATTTTATGTGTTTATTGGCAATAATCCAAGTTACTGTTCCTTGCCTAGAGTATAGAAGTGTTTTGTCAAGCTTCCATTGCTCATTCTAGATTTCTTGTTGGCTAAAAGATCTCCAAATAAAAAACTTAGTAAAAAAGACAGACAATACTGTCTGATACCAGTCATTCAAATGAATAAATGAAAAGCAGTTATTAAGAATTTATTTTGTGCTAAGCACAAGGAATTCAGACACAAGAGGAAGATAGCATCTACCTTCAAAGAACTTACGTGCTATTAGAAGGAGGTAATACTTACACATACCACTCCGATTACCTCCCAGTTTTCATCCAACAAATTGGGTTACTGGGGCACAATTACCCTAAATTCAAACTACTCTTGCGGGTCCTCATTCCTCAAACTATATATTACAAGCCCCAACCTATGAATTACTCTTTAAAAGTCAGTCATTTGACCCAATTAAGTCAAAGAAAGGCTTTTAACTGACATGTAACAGCATGAACAGTAGTAACAAAATATTTCCTACATAAACCTGGGATGGACTCTACAAAAGTCTCAGTGGGGAAGAGTAATTAAATACATTAAAAAATGTTTATAAAGAGACACATACATAGTTAACAGATGTGACCAAGGCAACTCACACCTCTGGTACTGAAGGGTTCTTATGTCTTTTCTCCTGGAATCCTCACTCTGCTTTTTCTAGGTGAAGTATCCCTGTTGGGCAGGTCATTATGTTGTATGGCCAGGTGCACACTTCTCCATGTCTTAACTTTACCAGAAAGATGGAAGATAATTCTCTCTTATGGCCTGAGTTCTTATGCCAGAGCTCCTCTTTCAACTCAGTCTAGGCTAGCTTGTTTTTGTTTTTAATATTGGAACAAGGGGAATAGCTGATCCTCCCATAAAATTACTATGGGTTCCCTGTGTGGTGTCAGCTGCTTCATTCAATCTCCAAGGCCCTTTCAAGTTGATTAAGTCGTTTTTTCTACCTCCTAAAGAAGTTAAGGATATGTGAATACTTCTTTAGCTGCTGAACAAAAATTTGTGGGAAGGCTAGGTGGCACAGTGAATTCAGCACCAGCACTGGAATCATGAGGACCTGAGTTCAAATTCAGCCTCAGACACTTAACACTTACTAGCCATGTGACCTTGGGCAAGTCACTTAACCTCAATCGCCCTGCCCTCCCCCCTCCAAAAAGAAAAAAAAATTGTAAGGGGAACTCTTTTTATGATCTTGGATCGTGTTATTCAGAAAGTGAGCCACTCAAAGTATCACTCCTTCTATAAGTAATGAATGTGCCACTTCAAGTTTTATAGCCTTTATAATCTGTGAATATGTCACTTAGGATGGTCATTCATTGTCTAAAACAAAAGACAAAGCCTGAAATGGGCTTTGGCCCACAATCTAACACATAAAAGGAACGGTAGCCAGGGAAGGATGTTTTGGTTTGGGAAGTTACGGGGATGGTGAGGAGAACCATAGAGAACCAGTGATATGCCCTTTCCAAAAGCAATAGTTATATTGATTTAATTTCTGTACCCAGAGCAAGACATTTAAAGTGGTGATTCTAGCAGGGCAGGTAGTAAAGAGATGGATGGTAGCATGGACTGGGAAGCAATCTAGTATCTTTCTAAGGTCCTCAATGTCTCTGACATCTCCAGGCTGAAGTAGTCATAGAAAGGAAAGAAAGAAGTGGAACCAAGTGGCACTAGATGAAAAAAATGATCTATTAAAAAAAAAGTTATCTGTAGGATGGCTTCCCAAAGGAAAATGTAAGCTTCTTGAGATTGAGGACTGTTTTTCATTTTGTTTTTGTATCTTCAACATTTTACACACAGTAGGTGCTTAATAAATGTTTATCAGATTAGATTAGAGAATAATCCAATCCCTGTGCCAGAGAGAACTCAGTGGTAGCCTTGAGTAGAGGGTAAAGATAGAAGAGAGAGAAGAGCTAAGTTAAAGATGCTGCTATGATCTTGAATCTGGGGAATGCAGAGGACATAGTTCTCTATTAAGGTGGTTCCCCTAATAAGGGTCAGTTACTTCATCTAAGGGATTTTCATTCCACTGTTTCTGCTGGCTTTGTGGTCCTTGTAAGCAAATTCAGTGTGCGCTGCACTGGTGTTTGATTTCTGATGCCTTGTTTTCCTTAAGACTTATTAAGTTTTGTTCCAGCTGTGACCAGTTTAATATTTGCAACCAACGTAAAGATAACCAATTCAACAAAGATAAACAATTTGGAGCTGAAAACAAACTTTAGAGACCATTTATTCCAACACCTTCATTGATAGTTAAGGAAGCTAAGGCCCAGAGGGAGAAAATAATTTGCCCAAGGAAAAATAGCTCTATCATACTGCCTTTCCCTGTATCTGGGGAAAAGTGAAACCAGCGTTTTTTTTTTCCACTGGAAAAAAATTATGTCCATCATTATGTACCCAAATCTCCTATTAACTTGGTAAGATTATAAAAGTAAGATGATGTGATTTCTTTCCTATCTTTAGGCTAAGATGGAGGGATAATACTGAGAATAGACTGGGTTAAACAAAAGAAGAAATAGATTTTGTCAACTAACTTCAATTCAACAAGTATTTCTTAAGCTCCCTTTCAGGCTGCTAATTATGCTTGTAACAATGATTGCTTCTACTAGAGTTATGATGGCTCTTCATTTCTTGCTCTGAACATAGACAATGACCCTAAAATTAATCACTTGCAAAAAGCATTTAATTTTTCTCAATTTTGTCTCTTTGGCTATGTCTTCAATCTTTCAATGGGTCTATGATCTCATCAATGTGAGGACTCCCTTCAGTGATGAAAATTGTGACCCACCCATGGCTTTCCATCTTGTGTGAATCTTATCCATATTCTCCCATAAATCCATCACAAGGGATCTACCCAACATGCTAGGGTCCTTCCCCCAGATGTCTTGACATTGCTTAGAAAACAATGGAGCACAAAAGTTGTCCATCAACTGTACTTCATACTCATGTCTCCTTTTCTGGTCTTATATCTCTTGGATTATATATCCCTTAAGCCCCTTCTTTTGCTTCATTCTTCTTTAGTAATATATTGCTGCCTATTCATGCCTATCATGTATATTACTCTTTTGACATGCAGTTTTTTTTCTTTGGGTCTTATGGCATTCTGTGAAGCTTAACTATATAGTATCACTGAAAGAATAATGTTAAAATGATGAGTCTTTGTTTCAGGAAGAAACTTGAGGTCATAATAAACACATGCGATTTCCCAGATGCAATTCAATTCATTCCTTCCTCCTCTTTAATTCTGGATCCAGTTAATTATTCATCTGCAGCATCTATCCAAGCCATATTTATTGATGGGCCAGCCCTGTGAACTATCCATTGAACTTCAGTGAACCACAGATTTAGACTTTTAACAATGTGGTCCCCATTGTGCTACATGAGGAAATAGATAAGAGATAAAAGAGAAAAAGGTGGGAAGTGCAGCTGGCCTAGACCAAGTATGCATAAAGTATTAGAATAGATCATTGTTTATGCTCTCAGGAGAGCTAAAAGGAGAGATAATATGTTATTATTACCGGAAAAAAGTTTTCAAGAAAATAACTATTGATCTATATTTCTTCTTTTCCATTCCCCCCCCCCAAATTTACATAAGGGTATCCCTGATGAAGAAGGCATGGGAAGGGAAGAGACACTTTGTTAAATCTTATTCTACAACAGAACATATGTTTTCACACACAATTGAATGAAAAGTTCAAATAAGATAAGGTCCCACTATATATATATTGTCTTCTGACCACAAAAAAAAATATTTAATTGGATAAAATGAAAGATCACCTTGTTCTACCAAATGCATTTGCACAAAAGGTTCCCTATACCTGTAACATACTTCATCCTCAACTTTTATCTTTTAGATTCCTTAATTTTCTTCAAGTTTCAGTTGAGTTTTCCTCTATGAAGTCTTCCCTGATCCTCTCTTGTTGTTGTTCAGTTGAGTCAAGCTCTTCATGATCCCATTTGGGGTTTTCTTGGCCATTTCCTCCTCTAGCTCATTTTGAGGATGAGGAAGCTGAGGAAAGCAGGGTTAAGTGACTTGCTCAGGGTCACTAAGTATCTGAGGCCAGATTTGAGCCCAGGAAAATGAGGCTGGCGCTCCATCCCAATCTCTCTGTAGCTGTTAGTATTTGCTTCTTCCTCAAATTTTCATACATGGAATGCCTCTTTTACCTCTTTCTGCATATATAATATCTCTTTCTTATCCCTAGGACAATACAAATTTGTTGAGGACAGAGACAGTTTATTTTATTTTATTTTTGTCTTTATTCCCTCTGACACAGTGGGTACTTGATAAGTATTGGTTTTATGTAGTAGATTCTTGTTGAATTTATTGAGGAGATCATCGGCTTGTTAAACTTGAATCTCTCCGATCTGCTAGTGTAGAAATACTTTAATTGAGACAATTAGCCATACAATTAATTTCACTTTGGCCTCTGGATGTTTCAATTATTCAGATAATTACTGCATAATCCAGATAATTGCCTCCAGTTGGTGGTTGAAGCAGGCTTCCTAGTATCAAAATGTCAGATAGTGGAAACTGGCAAATGTGGGAGAGGGGAAGGGTGACATTCAAGGGGAGTTTCTCTATAATAAACCTTGATTGAAGCCATCAAGACATGAAGTAAGTCTGGAGCATAAGAGTTTTTATTACAGTTTTTACCCCTAATCACTTTGATCTGGACCCTTAGCACTGTTTGCCAACCCTCCTGGAGATGACAGTATCTCCCTCAGTAACAAGAAGGCATTGAACATTTTCCGTTATGTCTCACAGGCTCACAGATTTCAAATTGGAAGAGATGTTAGCCTTCACTGATCCCCTAAGGTTCCGAGGAAGTGTTAAATGGCTGCTCATGCTCACCTAAAGTCACATACACAAAGGCAGATAGTAAGTAGCAGAGTCTGGATTTGAACCCAGGCCCTTTGATTCCAAATTCCACACTTCCCTCCCTGCCCCATCTAGTTAGACTCCCTCTTATAATACAGATGAAGAAACTGGGATATGGGGATTTCCTGAGGTTTCTGAGGTAATAAGTGTCAGAACCTGGATTTGGCCCCAGGTCCTCTGACTAAAAATCTAGACTTTTCCCAATGTACCATAATTGCCTGCCATGTTTTCTAGCTCCAGACCCAGTGCTTTTTCCCCACTGTGCTTCATATCAGTTTAAAGTGCAGTTGTATAGATAATAGACCTTGGTTGAACAAAAACAATTAACTTTGCCTTTTTCTTTTCTTTTCTTTTTTCCCCCCATTTTTCCTTTGTGTAAATTATGGAACCTTGGGAAGACATAGCCTGGAGCATTTGGTCCCTGACTGACTCACTTCCTTCTGGATGGGCATCAATGGTGGGAATGGATGAATGACCTTATCTCTGTTATTAGACATGTAGCCTTTAGCATAATCCAAAGTAAATGTTGGACTATTTCAAAGGTTTAGTTGAATTAAACTGTTCCTGTTAGTTTCACACAAATGGAAAAAAAAGAGAAAGGGAGAGGATATTTTATGTGGTTTGAACTGTAGTCTGTAGCCAGCATAATAAGAGTTGGGTAAGTGGGAAAAAATGTAAGCCCCTTTGTTCTCAGATAGTAATTAATGAGTAAAAGCTATCATTTGGGGGAAAAAAAAAACAAGCAATGGGCATTCTCTTGTACAGTGACAGCTATGAAGACAAAACGGAAAATACCAGGAAAGTTACATCATGGTTAAAATGAACAAATGGGCAATATCTTCTCTCAAGAGTTAGAAAAGCTTAAATCTAGACCTACAGGGAACCTCAGAAACTACCTAGTTCAACTTCCTCATTTTGCAGATGAGGACACTGAGACCAACAAAAGTTAAATGATTTGCCCAAGGTCACACAAATAGCAACAGGAGAAGATTTGAACCCAGGCCCTCTATCCTCTCACAAAATGTCCTCTGCTCCAAAACAATTCCTTCTTTCTGCAGCCAATGATATTAATATATTCTACTGTAATATTATACAACATATTAGAATATATTAATGTAATGGACATCCAAATTGCATGTTAAAATGGAGAGGGAATGAAAAAAGAATTAAGATCCTAAAAAAAAAAAAATACTATTTGCTATGTGAGATGGTTCACAGGGAGGGAGTGGATAGCTGGGGGAATTCATGATAATGTAAAAAAAACCACCCGAATCCCAAACTACATCAATAAAAACTTATTTTACAAAAAAAAAAAAAAAAAAGAATTAAGATCCTACTATGTGCCCAGTGCTATGCTAAGCACTTTTAAAATATTGCTTCATTTGATTCTTATAACAACCGGTAAAGTAAGTGTTATTATGATTCCCATTTTTAAGCTGAGGAAATGGAAGCAGACAGAGGTTAAGAGATTTGGTCAAGTGTTACAGATGCAGTAAATGTCTGAGGTGCTACGGTTAAAAAGATAAAAACAAAATGCAGTAGAATTGTTCTTAAGTATCTTAGGTTCTTTTAGAAGGGAACAACACATTACACAAATCCATCAATTCTTTTGGTGCAGGGAGAGGGATAAATGGGGTCATTGGGATTGGCTTTCTATAGGAAGCTGGGTCAACTAGGAATTCTAAAAGGTGGAGGTGGGGAAGGACTACAATACAGATGAAGGAACTGGGGTGCAGGGTGTGGGAAAGTCTGTGCAAATACCAGAGATGGGGAAGAGAATATCGTGTATGGGGAACAGGAAGTAGACCAGCTTGTCTGGTATGCAGAATGTGTGAAGGAGAATAATGTGCAGTTAGCCTAGATACAGCTTGTCAAGAGCTTTGCATGACAGAGGAGTTTGTGTCTTGTTCTACAAGCTATAAGCTGCTACCAGTTTCCTAAGCAGGCAAGTGACAGGATCAATCTTACAGTTTAAGCACATTATTTTGGCAACTCTCTGGATGATGAGATGTGTTAGGGAGAGACTGGGCAAAGGGTGTCATCCAGAGAGATGATAAAGGCCTGAACTAGGGTCATGGCCTCATGAAAGGAGAGAAGGGGACATTTGTCAAAGATGTTATGGAGACAAAATCAATAATATTTGACAACTGATTAGATATGGAGAGAAGAGTGTATGTGTGAGAGAGAGTCAGGAATCAAGAATGACTACAAATAAGGCATGGAACCTAGAAGAGGTTGCATTAAAATGCATCTAAAGGACTGAGGAAGAACTTAGATCTCATCTCAGTTAACAAAGGGACAGGTTAGGTAAAGCCCGTCTTATAGTGAGGGCTATTCCTCTCCCCCACCCCCAAAAGTCAGTCATAGAAGCCACAAAGTGAACTCACAATAGCATCCCAGTAGTGAAAGTGATGTTGAGAAGGGGATAGGGGGTTGGTAGGAGCAGAGAACCTTCTTACTTTCTTCTGGTATCTTGGCTCTGGGAGCTGTTGGCGTTGGGGGTGCCCAGTGGGCCTCGCTGAGTTCTGCCACCCTACCACCTTCTGCATGGCATTGTCTGACTTTTGCAGCTCCCAGGTTGAGTCAGGAACACCTAGGGCTTGCCGAGGAGCTGCTATTACTGCTTTGTCTTCTCACCTCCATAACCAAAATCCTTCCTTCTCCCTCATGGTTGTTTCTCCCAGCAGCCTCTCTTTTTTTAAATGTATCCATCTTCTAGGATTTTGCTTTTACCCCAAAAATCAGAAGGGCAGAAAGGCCAAATTGCTTAAAACTGCTCAGAATCCTCTAAGCACAAATTCTTTCTGTGCATACAAGAAATGCTATTTTTCCTATGTGTTTACAGAGTGTCCCAAAAGTCTAAGTGCAGCTTTAAGCCTTTGGGGCACCCTGTATTCTTTCCTCTGTAACTGCAATTGTATTCAATGCTTCAGTATTTCAAAGATTGATAATTTCATCAATGTGGATATTCCTTCCATTGTACTTCCCTTCATGATTATTAGAAAGTTTCAAAAATTCATCCCTCAATGGCCAACCTACTGTCAATGATGAATTTAGCTACACTGGTCCTTAGGTGATATATAGATAGATACACTATTACCAGGACTGTACTAAAAGCCCTTACAATTTCATAGGACATATTAGAATGTGCATCCTATGTGTATAGCCTGTTACATACTACACTGAGGCTCTGGAGAACTTGAGTGGAAGAGTTTAAAATAGCTCCCCACAAATGTGCCATTTACTGAATTTTACACTGAAGACTTGGGAAGTGCTGGTATAAAGACCCTTCTAGAAATCCCTGGCTTTTGGTATATTCACCAGCCTGTGGCAATGTTGGAATTCTTGACTTCAAGTCCAGTCCCAAAGTTAGAATGTCAGAGGCAAGACAAAGTCTAGGGGCTCGGTCTTATCAGGGGAAGTGTTGGCTGCTACAGATAACAAGAGAAGGAGGGACAGGAAGCGTGAGCAGTGCCTGGATTCTTTCAGCTGTTGTCATCCCACTTACCCTCTTCAAAACACTTCAAAACACTGGACATATTAATACAGGGTGTCATGAAATTCTTCGTGCAGTTTTAAATTGAATATTATTAAATAACTATCAAAATTTACATAAAACAAATTACAGTTAAAATAGCCACTAAAGTTTAAAGCTGCACTAAGAATTGGGACACCCTCTTCGATGGACAGAGTACTGGACCAAACCATTTGGGCTTGCATCTTGGCTTTGCTGCTCACTCTCTGTGTGAGCTTGGGGAAGTCCCTTTACTTCTAAGGGCTTTCCTTTTCTCATCTCTAAATGGAGAAATAGAGTGAGCTGATGATAATAACATGGTGCCTTAAGGTTTACAAAATGCTTTCCTCATAACCGTGAGGTAGGTAGGAAAGCTATTATTGTCACCTTTTACAAGTGAGGAAGTTAAAATTCTAAGAGGCTAAATGCTTTGTCCAAGGTTACACAGCTAGTAAGTATCAAGGCCTAAATGTGAACTCAGGTCTCCTGACTCCAAATTCCACACTTTTTATTGTTGTTCAGTCATTACTCAATCATGTCTGACTCTTCATGATCCCATTTGGGGTTTTCATAACAAAGATTACCAGAGTGGTTTGCATTTCCTTCCTCAGTTCATCTTACAGATGGGGAAACTGAGGCAAACAGGATAAAATGATTTGCCCAGAGTCACACAGCTAGTAAGTGTCCAAGGCCAGATTTGAACTCAGGAAGAGGAGTCTTCCTTACTCCAGGCCCAATGCTCTATCCACTGTGCCACTTAGCTGCCCTTTCCATATTTTTACACTATAATCATATGCCTCTCAATATTCTCTTTCAGCTCTAGCAGTATACAATTCTAATTAATACAGTTTTGGAATACTGGCTCACTTTCTGCCCTCCTCGCCTCCTTTTTTTCCTCTTCTCTTTTCTTTTATTTTACTTCCTACTCTATTCACAAAGTGAATGGGTGGATGTGGAATAGAAAAGAAATGAAAAGTAGAGCAGGAAGAATTTCAGGGAATGTGTATGGGAGGGTTGTTAAGATGATCAGTTACACGCTGTCTCAATGTGACTTGTTTTAATCAGATAATCAGAATATCTATCTGCAGTCCCTGGCCCTGAGGAAATGAGAATTTGGAGTGGAAAAGGGTCTTAGACAAAGCAGGAATAATTTTGGAGCTTGGGACATTTTGCACAAGGGCAGGTCTGGGTAGACCATCAAATTTTCAGGCATTGAACAGTTAGAAGGAAAATGACAATCCTATATAAATTAATTTAGAGATTCAATGCTAAATCATTCAAATTGCCGAAGGGTTACTTTGTAGTAGTAGACAAAGAAATATAATTCATCTGGAGGAGTAAAAGGTCAAGAATCTTAAGGGAATAATGAAAAAAAGTGGGAAGGGAGCAATACCAGATCTCCAATTAAATTAAAAAGCAGTAATCATCCAAACTATTTGGTATTGGCTAATTTTTTTAAAGTCAATCAATCAAACAGATTGTGTACATAAGACCCAAATAGATTAGCATAGTAGAACTGATATCATAATAGAATAATAACTACTGAGGTAAGAGCTCACTATTTTACAAAAGCAAACAAAAACAACTAGAAAGTAACCAGGCAGAAATTAGGTTTAGATCAACATCTCACACTATATATTATAATAAGCTCCAAGTGGATATATGTCTTAGATATAAAATGATATGTGTACACACAGACGCACAGACACACAGACACACACACATCAAAGGAGGAGGAAAGGAAATACTTTTCACACTATAGGCAAAGTGAGAGTTCTGGACCAAATGAGAAAGAGATGTTCATACAAAATAAAATGGAAAATTTTTTCATTACATGAAATTGAAATGTTTTTGCACACACAAAATCAATGCAATTGGAATGAGAAGAGTAACAATTAATTGGTAAAAATCTTTGTGCAAATTTCTCTGATAAAAGTCTGTTATTCAAGATATATAGGGAACTGATGTAAATATACAAGAACAAGGGTCATTCAAATGGTCACAGGACATAAACAAGCAATTTTCAAAAGAGGAAACCCAACTATAAAAACCATATGAAGAAAAAAAAACATATGAAGAAATACTCCAGATTAGTAATAATAAGAAACACACATTAAAACAACACTGAGGATCTACCTCATGCCCTTCATTGGCAAAGATAACAAACAATGAAAAATGCAAAAGGTTGGAGGGGCTGTGGGAACATAGGTACACTAATGGACTGTTGGTGGAACTATGAATTGGTTCAACCATTCTAGAAGGAAATTTGAAACAATGCCTCAAAAGTCACTAAACTATGCATATGCAGAATTTGACCCAGTTTGACCCTTTTGCCCAAAGATTCTGCTACTGCCATATACCCCAAAGAAGTCAAAGACAAAGGGAAAGGATTAAAATGTACAAAAAAGTATTTATAGCAGCACTTTTTGTTTTAGGAAGAATTGGAAATGAAGTAGGTACCCATTAATTGGAGAATAGTTTAACAAATCTATAATACATTAATGTAAAGGATTATTATTTCATTATTATGGAGGAATTCAGAGAAACCTGGGAAGACTTGTATGAATCAAAAGAGGAAGTGAGTATGACTCACAGTATAACCAATTTATACAATGACTACAATAATGTAAAGGAAACTAACTTTTTCGAATTTTTAAAATTTCTTTCAGTAAATATTTCCCAATTACATTAAACGTTTTTTAACATTCATTTTTTTTTTAATTTGAGTTCTAAATTCTCTTCCTTTCTCTGGCCCCTCCCACACCCTTTGAGAAGGCAAGCAATATATTGATTATACATGAGAAATCATGCAATACATATTTCCATATTAGCCTGTTGCAAAATAAAACACACACACACAAAACAAGAAAAATTTAAAAAGTGAAAAAAGTATGTTTCATCTGTACACTGAGTCCATCAGTTCTCTGTCTAGAGGTGGATAGCATTTTTCATCATGAGCCCTTTGGAATTGTCTTAGATCATTGTCTTGATCACAGTAGCTAAGTTTTTCACAGCTCTATTACAGTGTACAATGTACTCCTGGTACCTCTCACTTCACTTTGCATTAGTTCACATAAGACTTCTAAGGTTTTTTGATAACCATCCTCCTTGTCATTTCTTATAGCACAGCATTCCGTCACAGTAATATACCACAATTTATTCAGCCATCCCCTAATTAATGGGTATTCCCTCAGTAGGAAACTAAATGAAAGATTTAAGAACTCAGATCAATGCAATATCCAGTTATGACTCCAGAATATTAATGATGAAGCATGCTTTCCACTTTTCCACTTCTTGGCAGACAGGTGGTACAAAATGAGACATGTATTTTCAGATATGACCAATATGACCAATTAGTTTAGCTTGATTATACTTATTTGTTACAAGGGAAGGCTTTTATTTTAGTGTAACATGCCATTAAAGTAACTAACTCTTTTTAAGCCTAGTGGCAATAGAATGTCCCTTCAAGTTCACATGCTGCTTTAAACAAATTTGTAGTAAACAAAAAAAAAATTAGGCATACGGTCATAATCTCTCCAAATTCCCAATTAGGAAAATTTCTAATATTCTGTCAAAGGTTGCAATGGTAATGGGAATTTGAAGATCTTCCCTGCCCCTTAATAAGCCTAGGTGAATTTGAAGACCTTTCCTGATTTGAAAATAAAATCTGCCCCATAATAGGCTGAATGTGGTCACATGGAGCCTGTGGTGGGAAGAGTTTACTAAAGGGTGGAGCAGAGCCCACAGGAGAAGCTGGCTTTGAGGGAGGCTTGTTTTTCAGGAAGGGACAACTTTTGTTACTTTGTAGTCAAGTGGGTCAGGAGGGTTGTGATGTTCTCTGACCCTGGAGAAGGCTAGATATACCTCTGAGGTGAGGTTTTGCTTTGGGGCTCACTTTGTGAAGAGTTGTAGGATTTGGCCAGATGAGACTCTGGGCTGCTGTTGAGCTGCCTCCTCTTCTCCCTTTCTTCCCAGCTTTTTTAGCTTTGAAAACCCAGATGTTGATGCTTCTGTCTCCAGTGACTAACTAGGTATGGATGTAATGGTCAGACAGCTAGAAGCCCTATCTGCTGAATTGTATCATTTTCTCTGTCTGTAACTTCTGTTTGTATTCTCTGAAGCTCAGGGCTGACTTTTTCCCCTGAACTAAGTAAATGATACATGTTTGATTGATTAAAGTAAGATTGTTAACCCTTTTTGAGTTGTTTTCCTTTAGAAAAGCAGATCAAAGAACCTGTGCTAGCAGCCATCCTGGGTATGCCTAGGGTGCTTGCTGCAACAAAGGTTTGACTCTCTGCCTTAATTTACATTTTATGTTGATCTCTAGTCAACCTTTGGTGGCCTCTTTGTGGCTGAGGTGAAATTGTGGTTACTGTTTGGGCAAGAAAAAGCAGTAGTAAAATGTTATATCATAGTGTCTGGGTCTGTTGATAGGTACTGGAAAGAGAAGTTGGGCAAAGAGTAGCCCTTTTCTGGGAACATCCGTAAGTCAGTCTTTGTTGGGGTGCATACAGTCAGTGTTTCAATTTGCCTGTAGGGCTGATGACCCTCCTCACTTTCTCTCTTCTTTGTCACTGGGCAGTCCCACTTTCTCTTTGTTTTTTTTTTTGCTAGTTGCTCCTGGGCTACTGGATATTCTTACTAAATTCTTTCCATAGCCAGACCTCCAAATCCCTCTCAACTCTGAATCTTCAATTTCTGATTTTTCACTAGTCTACTATTTTATGCAAGACTCACAAACATGATTAAGATTTCATGATCAGTCTGAACATTCTTCCTGTCATTGTCACTCTGGTCCATTCAAGGACTTTTCATTCTTAATCAAAGTCTTTGATTAATGGATTGATTGAGACTTACTCTAAAGGGCATGGGCCAACTTGATTGAGTCTTTTCCATCTATTTTATATCTCATATCTACCTAGCTTTTTAATATGTTGTTTTTGTGATCTTAAGATCAAGGACTGTGTTTTTTGTGTTTCTTTGTATTCCTAGCTCTTTGGACAGTGCCTGGCACAGAGCAGGTACTTAATGAACGGTTGTTGATGAACTGATTGATATCTATGAACTTTAAGAGAAACCCAGACACAGACCTTCCCTTCATATTGGGTACATCCTCTGTGAAAGAGTTATGGGAGGAAATGGACAAGAGAAACACAGGATAAATAATAACCATTGATATTTCTATAAATAGTTTATGTAAATAATTGTTTTAAAGTTTGCTTTATCTCATTAGAACCTTACAACAACTGTGGGAGCTTTTGCTACAGTTATTGTTAATTAAATTTTGCACGTCAAGAAACTGAAGCTCAGAGAGGTGAAATGATTTGTGCCTAATTGTATAGTTAGTGTTAGAGGCAGGATTCAGACCCAAGTCTCTGTGTCTCCCAGACCATCCATCTGCCCACAATGGTTTCCAAACTTTTTTTTTTCTTATTGAGCCCCTTTCAACAACAGTAGTAGCAGCAGCAACAACAACAAAACTGTGTTGTGAACCCCTGGGGTAATTTAATATACCAGTCTTTATATATATGTATATATACATATATATATATATTAGATTTATTCATTAAGTGTTTGTAAAAGCTACAATGACAACTTTTACCCCCTCCAAAAAGCTCCAGATTAAAATGTGTATGCTACAATTACAAAATATAACATTTTATTCTACCTATAATTATGAAAACCTAGAATGTTTCAAACATGTGCATGCTTGTTGTCAGAGAAGAAAAAAATTATTTGTAACATAATTGGGCAATTACTTATTGCTTAATTTATTGCAGAATAAAGTATATATAAGCACTTGGACTATTGACTCAGACCCCACAAAAGGTCTGTAAACCACTAAACAGTAATCACTGCACTGTGCTATGATGTAACTCAATTAGTCACTAAATATTTATTAATCACTTAACCTCAAGGATAAAAAGGTACATAGAAACAGTGAGCTACACAGGTGAGGAGAGCACTCCTATTGTTGCCCTCACAGTTCTATGGGGTGATATCTGCCCTTGTATTGCAATTGTTTCATATATATAAGTCCTCTTTTATCAACTGCACTGCAGGTTATTTATTCATGGGCAGACTAGCTTTGGTAACTCCACCTTCCCTAGATTTGGCACATTTTGGGGCATGTGGCAGGTGCTCAGTAAGTACTTGCTGAATAAACAGTGGTGGAGTCTACCTTTTACCTTGCTTTCTATCCCCAGCACTTAGCACAATGCCTGGTATATAGTAGGAGCTTAATAAATGCTTATTGGCTGACTGTTATTTGCTTTCATTGACAGATACTAAACCAAAGAGATGTGGGTCCAAGAATATCCTGGTCATCCTCGGATTCTTATTTTTCTTGGCTGTGATTGCTTTAATCACAGTGGGCCTAACCCAGAACAAGCCACTGCCAGAAAATGTTAAGGTAAGTCAAAGAATTTATAACAATTTGAAGAGTAAATTAGACTGCCCTGACCATCCCAATTCTCCTTGTGTCCCCACCAAGCCTCTTATAGGCAGAGGTGTGCTGGTAAATGTTTAACAACTGGCTGCAGGACACACTTTTAAGCTTAATCTGCATTATTAGCATCTTCCTCATCACTTTCTGAAGTCTAGATGATCAACAAGACAATCAATCAAGCTCTGATTTGTAGCGTTTGCTGGTTTCTGAGGTTGATGCTTACACTGAAAATTTAACAATCAGTTCTTGGAGCTAGATTGAGTTGATTCCGAGATATCCTTACCTGTAGTCCACCAAATCATGGAGTTTTAAAATCTGAGGCTCTAGTGACCTTCTTGCCTTTTAATCTTGGATTTCCTTTGTTAACTGTACTCTGTGCACTGATTATTGTCACAGCCTTGGGAAAATGCCCAGTCTACAAGCTTGGTCCTGAGGGAAGAAGAAGCTCACTGTGACACCATCAGGGCTGTGAGGGATTCTCTGACTGAGTCAGCTTGACTGCTCCCTCCCCTAATCCTTCAGTCCTGACCATGGTCTAATGAATGATTACACACTTGTTGTCATAGCATCATAAGGTAATAGGTTTAAAGCTGAAAGGGACCTGAGAAGTCTGAGTCTCTAACTTCTCCCTCATTTTGCAGATGAGGACACTATGGCATAGAGAGGCTAAGTGACTGAACCAGGGCCACAAATTATGAAGTGTTTGAGGCAGGATTTGAACCTGGGTCTTCCTGTCTCTAAGTTCCCTATCTACTATGTCACACTTCTTTCTCTCTGATCTCATCTTCTTGTCTCTGACTTTGTCCTTCATCAGCATATCCTAAAGACATATGTCTCCTTGTTCCTTTATATGTCTTTATGATATAGCCTAATCCAGGCCTACCTTTTCTGGTAGTTTTGTTTCTGGATCTCCTTGCCTAACCCCACCTTGGCCCAGTCTTCCATTGCAGAATAAACTATGTATAGTCTTTACTCTAATCTGCCTGGCCTGGGCCACGTCCATCACCCTAATTCTCACTTTAGTCCATTCTCTAGCTTAATTTGGGCTGCAGTGAGATCATGTGTATAGTTATATTACCATCTGAAGCTGCATTCCCAACCAGCTTCCCTGTTATTTTCACTTAAGATTTAATGGTACCATCTTTGCCATAGTCATTCTGCGTTATTCCAGTTTGCAATTGCAGCTGGACTTTTTTCTCCCTCCTCTTCAAAATTTAATTTAAAGCCCTCTTGATTAGTCTCCTGCTAAACACACTCCCCTCCATCTCCACACCTGGACAGTTGTGGATCACCATCCTGGAAATCATGTTCTTGCTGTCATAAGCACCATCTACATAGCCAACTATTGACTCCTCATTTCTGCCTTCTTCCAAAGTCATGACCATCAATACTGGAAGAAGAGATGAAAATGAAAAACTCTGGATTTCTATCTTATACTCCTCAAATTGGCAAAGTTGTTGAAAGGAAAAAAGGAAAATGACACATGTTGGAAGAATTGCAGGAAAATAGGTACATCAATATACTATTGATGGAAACTGTGAATTGGTACAACCACACTGGAGAGCAATTTGCAACTAGGCCCCCAAAGTTACTGAACTGTGCTTAGCCTTTGGCTCAGGAATACTACTTGTTGTTCAGTTGCTTCAGTCGTGTCTGTCTCTGTGACCCCATTTAGGGTTTTCTTGGCACAGATAATGGGATGGTTTGCCACTTCCTTCTCTAGTTCATTTTCCAGTGAAGAAACTGAGGCAAACAAAGTTAAATGACTTGCCAAGGGTCACTCAGCTAGTAAGTGTCTGAGGCCAAATTTGAATTCAGGTAAATGAGTCTTCCTGACTTGAGGACCAGCACACTCTATCCATTGCACCACCTAGCTGCCCAGTGATACTACTTCAAGGCCTTTACCACCAAAAAGATGGGGAAAAAGGGGAAAAAAACCACAAGTACAAAAATATTAATAGCCGCTCTTTATAGTGATGAAGAACTGGAAACCAAGGGAGTTCTCATCAATTGGGGGATGGCTGAACAAATTGTGGCATATGAAGGTAATCAATTCTATTATGCAATAAGAAATGACTGGAGGGTCATTTTCAGAGAAACCTGGGAAGACTTACTGATGCAAAATCAGAAGAATAATTTTTAATTTGTATTGACAAAAACTTTCAGATTTAAGGACTGATCAGTGCAACAATCAACTATAATTCTAAGGGACCTATGATGAAGTATGCTACTTCATCTCTTGGCAGAGAGGTGATATACTCAAGATGTAGAATAAGACATACATTTTTCAATATTTCAGTGTGGGAATTTTTTTTTTGCTGGACCATGCATATTTGAGTTTTTTGCCCCATGGGAAAAGACATGCCAATTGGGTCCTCATTTCTTGGCTCCAAGTTAAGTTGGAGAGGCACTAGGATTCAGTGGATGGAGAATTGGAAAGTAGTTGATATTCCCCCTCAGACCCTCACGAGTTTTGTGACCCTGAGCAAGGTCTATAGTTGTTTCATCTGTTAAGTGAGGAAGGGAGAGAACATGCTTACTAATTGAAAAAAAAACATGAAGAAATATTTAAGTACCACAGATTTCCAGTTTCCTTCTCAGATCTTAAAATTTTCTAGAAATGAGTTTAGTTTTCAGTTTTTATTAATTCTCACACAGAAAAGCAGAAATGGTCTGAACTTTGGCTAGAGCTCTCTCACAACTTGAATACATTCTACAAAAACATGACCTTGTGATATTAAGTCTTCACCTTGTTAAGCAAGTGTCCTCAGTAGAGTGCCACCAACCACCATCTTCTGTCTGTTCATTCTGAGAAACATAACGGCATTTTGGCTATTGCTAGAGAGTCTTCCTTTGCATGACTGAAAGTTTCATTTCAGTATATCAGAGAATACTCTTCATGAGAAAACCTTATTTATGTCTGTTTAATGGAACCAGTGGTGTAACTCCTTGTCTTCTCCTCTGGGTCAGTGTCTTCTATCTTGAATTTTCTTCTTCTCGACTTCTATTCTCCCTATGAATGATTTGTCCTCTCTCACAAGCCAGAGCGAAGAGAAGCATGTATCTCTTGGACTTGGAACAAATGGAACTGGTGATAATGTCAGTCGGAAAGAGAAGCTTAAAGGTATATATACAGCCGATTACTGTAACATGCCAATTGGGTCCTCATTTCTTGGCTCCAAGTTAAGTTGGAGAGGCACTAGGATTCAGTGGATGGAGAATTGGAAAGTAGTTGATATTCCCCCTCAGACCCTCACGAGTTTTGTGACCCTGAGCAAGGTCTATAGTTGTTTCATCTGTTAAGTGAGGAATAATAACAGTACTTAGTTCACAGGGTTATGTCACAAGGATCAAAGGAGAGCCTCCTAAAATTATATAAGCTACTATTATATTTATTATATCTAACAGTTCTTTGTTCCACCTGGAAACTCCCTGTTTCCACATCTCTTTCCCAAAGCTTCTGGGTCTCAAGTGCATTTGGGAAAGTACATGTTTTAAAATCTTCTTAGCTTTGTCCATTCCTGAATTCCAAACCTTTTTTTGGAACACTTATAAAGACTTATAAGGACAGCTAATAGAATTCTCCCTCCACTTCCAGGCATGTGGTTTCCAGTGACAACACCTTTGCTGGGCAGCCACCTGTTAGCTTTGACTTCTCTGTATTTGACTTAAGTTCCCCTCTCCCTTTCTGGACTGCTTTGTCCAGTCAGTGTTACAGACAGGACTCTCTGCTATGAACATTTCACTTGAGACATTTCCTGCTGCTGGCACTCTCTAAGACATGCATCTGGTGTTCAATGTTCATGGAATTTCCCAAGAGTTTCACTTCAAAAATGGATCGAAGGATTGTCCTCAGATGAGAAAGATTTTGTGGTTTGATGTCTCTATGGAGTATTTGGAAAGATCAGTTTTGATTTCAAGATTCACTTTTGTACTGTTCCATATATATATTTTTAAACTGCATTTCAAAATGTTTTCTAGTTGGAAATAAGAAAATGTTGGCCCTGTTTTCAAGGGGGACCTACTATTGTCACTTACAAAAAAGATTCCTCTTCCCGTCCCTCTAAACTAAAGAACCAGATCAGCGGTTCCCTGAGGACAGAAAAAGACTTGTTTACATCACTAAAGTAACATTTAAAAGGACTGACTGCTTATAAACTATTAGAATTTTTGAGACTGGCTGATGGAGCTGCAGGAGTGAGTATTAAAGGAACAAGTGCTTAAAAAAAGAAAGACTTTAGAGGCCGCTAGGTGGCACAGTGAATAGAGCACCGGCCCTGGAGTCAGGAGGCACCTGAGTTCAAATCTGCCCTCAGACACTTAACAGTTACCAGCCATGAGACCTTGGGCAAGTCACTTAACCCCATTACCCCCTCCAAAAAGCAAAACAAAAAACAAAAAATTAAAAAAACAAAACAAAAGACTTTAGAGCTCACAAAAACAATGCATCTAAGGAAAGTAAGAGGAGTTGCTTCTGATATTTTTCATGTTATTCCACTTAGAGTTATTGGTAAGGGTATTATCTTAAGATTAACCTTAGATGACCTGCTTCATTAGGTTTATAATCAGAAAATGTTGGAGTAGGGGCACTTTAGAGACCTACTCGATTGCCCCAGCCCTGCCCTGCCCCAGCACTGTTATGTACACACTAGGTGCTTAATAAATGTTTATTGAGTATATCTAATTCAACCCTCTTTTATTTTATAGTTAGGTGAAATGACTTGTTCAAAGTTACACAGTAATAAAAGTAGAACCAACCCAGACCTCTTTACTCATACTCCAATGTTTTTTTTTTACTATGCTACTTATGTCCCTTCATAAGCCCAGAATATGAAGATTTACATTATGGCTCATAATAAGGGCAAAACCTGTCTTTTAAGAGAACAATGTCTATTCCTTCCCCTTGAGTTTCTCTAATATCTCACCTTTCTGTTTGATCAGAGTCTACCACTGTTTGTTCCAGTCTTTCTTGATAAGGCTTCTTGCTCTGGGTTCTCTTTGGAGATATAAGGACAGGGCTGGTTCTCTTTCCTAACTGTTCTTCTCTAATGTCTTGAATCTATCTGTCCCTCATCGGGTTGGTGTCACTAAAGTGAACCTCATTTCTGGGTCTTTCTTCTCTACCTTTTATTGTCAGGGGGGTATGGAACATGACATACCATCTTCATTAGAATTGTCCATTTGGACTCTGAAGGGTCAAGTCAAGTCTTGGTCTTTTAAATGTGGAGGTTGAAACTGTTGAGATATGAGAAAGCTCTTTGGCACTGATCTATGTCATCTTTGTACAAAATTCTTTGACCCATTTTTGAAATAATACTGCCAATAGTATTATGATGGTGTACTGAAGAGTGGAAAGTAATGATCTTATGTTACAACAGTATCTCATATACTTTCTTCGTATTTTAACCCTTATATCAGAGGTTTTCTCTTCATATGAGGAGCCTGGGTACATTTTGGGAGCTTTAGTTTCTTCTTTCTGGCTATTCCCCACACAAACGAAACCTTGGAGCATAGGTATCTGGTAGTTCCCAAATGGTAGCCATCAGTTCACTTATTTAACTTATTACCTTCTACACAGGTGGTATCTGATGAGAATATTAATGTATGCTACTCTGCCAACAGTTGCCCATCAATTCACCTCAAAAGCACCCAGGATCACAAGGCATTAAACAAAGAATAGATTTTTTTCCCAATTTTAAAAAACATTTTTATTTAAAGTTTTGAGTTCCAAATTCTATCTCTCCCTCCTTTTATCCTTTCCCCGCTCCCTGAGACAGTAAGCAATCAGATATAGGTTATACATGTGCAATTATGTAAAACATTTCTATATTAGTAATTTTCACAAAACAACTAGAATAAAAGAAAGAAATGAAAGAAAGTGAAAAATAGCAAGCTTCAGTCTATATTCAAGCAGTATCAGTTCTTTCTCTGGAGATGGATAGTATGTTTCATCATTAGTCCTTTGAAATTGTTTTGGATCATTATATTGCTGAGAATACCTAAGTCACTCACAATTCTTCATGGAACAATATTGCTGTTACTGTGTATGATGACGTTCTCTTGGTTCCGTTCACTTCACTGTTCATCAGTTCATGTAAGTCTTTCTAGGTTTTTCTGAAATCATATTGCTTGTCATTTCTTACAACACAATAATATTCCATTACAATCATATACCACAGCTTGGTTAGCCACTCCCCCATTGATGGGCATCCCTTTCATTTCCAATTCTTAGCCACCACAAAAAGAGCTGCTATAAATATTTTTCTACAAATACATCCTTTTCCCCTTTTTTGGATGTCAAAGAATAGGTTTTAAATACATAGTAATAAATACAGAAAGGCTTTACACTCCAGTCCTTAGACAGTAAAGAAAACTCCCTTTCCTTCTGGTAAACCTCTTCCTCCCTAGAAACCTATAAAGTCTTCTCAATTAATAGTACTGTTAAGAGTAGTCCTCCCTGCCTTGCTGCAAGGGGAAAGAACTTGAGATTGTCAGAGAGTTAAACAACTTTCTAGAGAGCCTCAGCTTCCATAGATCTTTGAAAATTAAAGTATTACTTCATGGTGGGGGGTGGAGGGGCTAGTTCTTCACAAGGAGAAAGAACTTAGAATTCACAAGAGAGTCAGGAGACCTCTTATTCCTAATGCATTTATTTGGAAACTAACTCCTTAATAATGTATTTTCAGAGACTTAGACTTTTTGTACTTGGAGAAAAAGCCAAGGACTCCATGGTATCCACTGGGGAAAGAGGAAGAATCATTTTGTATCTATTAGTCTATGTTTTCCTTATCCTGTGAGTACTCCTTTGGGGCTTCAAGAGACCTGCCCCAGGTCTTACATTGTATATGTTGAGTTCATGCTTCAGAGTCAGTAAAGACTCTGATTCAGACTTTCTAAGGTCTCTTCTCCCCACAAACCTTTCACAGGGGATGCTTGAGAAAGAAATGAAGCCTGATAGTGAGGTTTGAGGAGCTGAACACTGTCTCATCCTCTCTCCCTCTCTCTCTCTCTGTCCCTCCTCCTCCTCCTCTCCTTTGCCTGTCCTTTCTTTCCTTTTATCTTTCTTACCTTCCATCCATATTTATCTCTCTCCCTTCTCCAATTTAACCTTTACCTTTCCCCTTACTTTTAAGTGTACATAATGTGGATTTTTGTTTGTTTGTTTTGGACCAGACTTGTGATTTTGTTGATGTCAGTAACTTCCAGTAAGGAAATTTCTTCTGCTAGTGCAGATAGCAATGGTTCTACTATGTTTAGTCTCAGAGAGTTGCCTATGGAAAATGGAATATGGAATTTCTACCACCAAAGGCCTACTCTAATGTCTCATCATGGTGTGGAGTTGCCTGTGGGATCTATAAAGTTCTGTCAAGGAACTGCAAGCTCTGGCAGGGCCCATCAGAAAGCTGGAAAGAATAAATAGGCCTGGTGACAGATAGCATGCCTGTTGTTTGAAGACCAGCCTAGCTCAGTCCAGAAACACACTACCAGACAGCTGGCTACCAGTGACAAATTACTTCAACCACAGTAACTCATAAAATCCATCTGCTAAGGACTAGAGGGGCTGTGATCTGCATTGATGGAACAAAGTTTCATGCTGATGAAATCATGGATCATTGAAGCATGATAATGGAATTAAAATTCATTTTGAAATATCTCTTGTGTCTGTTAAATAGACTTTCACATTCCTATTAAATTAAGAATCAGGTGAGTCTCTCTCTGTTTCTCTCTGTCTGTCTTTCTGTCTCTGTCATTCTCTCCCAAAACAAAAACAACTCATCTTAAATAAATTAAATTGTTTTAATTTTTTTACTTTGAAAGAGGCAGCATGGTACAGTGGATAGAACCCTAGACCTGGAGTCAGTGAAAACTAGTTTGGAATCCAAATACCTACTGGCTATGTAACTCCAGGCAATTAAGTGGCACAGTGGATGGAGTGCCAGGCCTGGAGTCAGGAAGTCCTGAGTTTAGATCTAGCCTTAGACACTTACTAGCTATATAAGCTTGGGCAAGGCATGTAACCCTGTTTGCCTCAGTTTCATAAAATGAGCTGGAAAAGCTCATGGCAAACCACTCCAAAATTTTCGCCAAGAAAACTCCAAACAGGGTCACAAAGAGTTGAACCCAACTGAAATAACTGCACGATAACAAATGTAACTGTGCAGATCATATATCCCTATGAATCTCATTTTCCACATCTGTAAAATGGGAGTAGCAATAGCATTCACCTCATAAGGTTGTTAAAGCAAATAAAGTACTTTGCAGACTGTGAAAGGCTAAATAAATTTGAGCTATTATTACTTTTAGGAGGCTCTAGAGAAACAAGGTTCCCCACCCTCACCCTAGCATATTCTGTATGTCTACATGCTTGCTGGCATGTGATCAGAAACAGATTCAGCCATCAGAGATACTGGAGTGCTCTCAGCTCTCACGTAAAGGACTGCCATTACCTCCCTCTGAATCAAATACACATTGTTCCAAGGCTCCTGACAACACAAGAACAGCGTGTCCTGCCATGAGCTAACTGGTTAGGAAGGTGTTTGTGGCTGACTGGTTCCTGGCTTGCTTTGTCCTCAGTATGGGATTGTGCTGGATGCAGGCTCTTCTCACACCAACATGTACATCTACAACTGGCCGGCAGAGAAGGAGAACGACACTGGAGTAGTACGACAGGTGGAAGTGTGCAAGGTAAAAGGTAAGGTATGGAAATGCAGGAAAGACCAGAAGTGAAAAGGAGATGGGTCACCAAGAGGGTTGTGAGAAATCATGGCCATAGAGCAGCATGCATTAAGAAGCAATCCTTCCAGTGAACTTTGGGGGGAATTTGTTGATATTACCTTGTAAGTACTGTTATAATTAACATGAATGCAATCCAATTTAGCAAACATTTATGGGGTATCTGTTATGTGTATGGCAGTGTGGTAGGTCCTGGGGATACAAGAATAAAAATAAAACATCTACCCTCAGGGAACTTACACTCTATTATGGAGGTATGATGTATATGAGAAGCTGGGGAGAGCAGTTGATGGAAGGTTAACCCTGAAATCAGGAAAACTGGAATTCAATTTCCACTGTTGATTTATCCTGGCTAAGGGATCTCAAGCAAGTTATAACCTCCTACTACTCCAGGTAGTGATCTAGGATTGTAACCTACAGATGAGTTGCTGATCTACATTGGTGGAGGGAGTTTTCACACCTGGAAGTTTCTACAGGTTCAAATTTCCTGCCCCATGTCCCCCCTCCCCCAAATGTAAACACAAGTAAACATATGGCAATTTAAGGAAGGAGTAATCTCTAACAACTGGGGATGGGGGGAAACAGAGAAGCCCTCATAGAGGAGGGGGCCCATAGGCTCAATCTTGAAGGAAGATAGTGATTCTGAGTAGTAGAGATGAGGAGGGAGGGCATTCCAGGGAAAGGGCTTCTGTAAATGCACAGAGGTGGGACACGATGAAACGTTGAGCTTGAAAAGAAGTTAGCTATTCATTCTGACTGTAACACGGGGTTTGAAGAGAGTAATGGGGAATAAGACTGGACAAGTTGAAACCAGGTTTAAAGCCAGATTTTGAAGGGCCTTAGAAGTGGAAGAGTTTCTACTTTGAGTCAACAGGGAGTCACTGGAGCAGGGGAGTGGCCTGGTTCAAGTGTATTTTAGGAATATTATTTGGACAGCTGTGTGGAAGACAGATTGGAGAAGGAAGAAACTGGAAGCAGGGAGACCAATCAGGAGGCTATTCTATTAATCCAGGCAAGGAGTTCTAAGGACCTGTGCTAAGTATAAATGAAAGAAGCAGGTGGGTGTAAAAGATGGGAAAGGAGAATCAACAGCACTTGAAAACTTTTGGATATGGAAGATGACAGAAAAGAAAGAGCCAAGGGATGGGGGCTCCAAGTTATAGTGCTGACCTTGGAGTAGGAAAGATCTGAGGTCAGATCCTACCTTGGACATTTACTAATGGTATGACTACGGACAAAGTATTGAACCTTCCTCCGTCTGTGAAATGGTAAAAATAATGGCACCTAATTCACAGGGTTATTGTGGAGATCAAGTGTGATCTACCATTTATTTATGGATTGGTTTGTTTACTTGTTTATTTATTTTGCTTTTTGGAGGGGGAAGGCAGAGTAATTGGGGGTAAGTGACCTGCCCAAGGTCATACGGTTAGTAAATGTTAAGTGTCTGAGACCGGATTTGAACTCAGGTCCTCCTGACTCCAGGGCCAGTGCTGTATTCACTGTGCCACCCAGCTGTCCCAATCTACCATTTAAAGAAAGCACTTTGCAAACTTTTAACAGCTATATGAATGTAGCTATTATAATTATTATAAATAGGGATATAATTAGTAGAAACAGAGAATATTAGTAGAAAGGAGAGTTTGTGAGGGGGGGCTGACTTTAGCCATGGTGAGTGTGAGATGTCAGTGGGACATTAGGGTGGAGATAAGAAACACTTGGCAACATGGGACTAGAGTTGGACAATATAGATTTGAGAGTTATAGGTGTAGATATGATCTTCGGGGATGGATGAGCTCAGTAAGGGAGAAAGTATAGACAGAAAGGAGGGCACAGGGTGGAGCCCTGTATAACTCATGTTAAGGAAAACAGGAGATGGATAGCAATTCATCAGAGAAGACTGAGAAGGAACAGTCAGGCAGGAAGCTAAAGAAACAGGAAAGAGCAGAGTCACAAAGCCGAGGGAAGAAAGTGTCTAGAAGGAAGATGTGGCTAATAGCCATAACAATAGTTCACATTTATAAAGCACATTACAGGTCTGCTCACTGGAGCCTGACATCAAACCTCCAAGGTAGGGGCCAGGCATATCCCCATTTTCCAGGTGGGGAAACCAGAGCTGAAAGGGGTTAAATGACTTGGCCAGCGGTCACACACTTCTTATCTAAGGCAGGATTTAAGCTCAGGCTTTCCTGGCTCCAACTCCAACATTTTATCTACAGTATCACGTAGCTGATTCATAGTATAAGAAGATATAAAAAGCTGGAGGAGGAGGAGAGAGAAAAGTTTTAGTAGCTGAGGTTATTTGTTACCTTTAAGGAAACAGGGGAGATAAAATCGTGAGCTGCACCATCCCTCTCCATCATCCCCCAATTATGGCATGAAAACTTAAAGCTTAGACATGGGCCAGGGAGGCAGAAAAAGGGCTAGGCCAAGGAAAGGGCTTCATTGCCACTTGGACTGTCTCTTATTGCAGTCCTTCCAGGGACCTAGGAGAGACAAAAGTTGATAAACCTTAAAGGTCGTGTGCTTTGGAAAAGGGAGAACAAATCACTAGAAGTGGAGAGAGTAACTCCCAGGAACAAAATTGGTTGCTACACCCCATGCATCTAGAGCCCCTGATTCAAGTGGGGAGTAAGGGTGGGGTCTAGCTTAGTTTAGGAATTTTGGTTCCAATAAGTTTACTGGTCACTTTAGGAGATCCTCAATAGGATTTATGGGTATATACTCTTTTTTTTTCTCTTTTTGGTAACTTCTATGTGCTCTGTAAATCATATAGTCTGTTTAATGTTTCCCCTGTAATTAACCAATCCTCGTTAAACATCCCCTTTTGACTTGGGCCTGTTAAGGGAAGAGGACATCTACACAGATCTGTGTAGGACTGGAGGCACCTAGAGTTTAGTTGCACGGTGAACCAAATTCCTGTGATTATGAAGATCAGAGTATAATAAATAGTAATGCTACTGGAATGGAAATTAGGAATCTTAGTTCATTCCTCCTGTTTCAGCTTGGAAACCGAGCTCTATCTCATCCCAACAAGTGATAACATGTAAAAGGAAAAGAATCAAGAGGCATTGGAGGCCCAAGGAAGGGGGGAAATGGAATTTACAAAACAGTTTCCATGCCAAAGTCCTTTAGTGGAATCCAGCCTTTAAGAAGTATAATATGCATGCTTCCAAAAGGATTTAAACAAGTTTTCCAGAGTCAATCACTAATTTACACATGGAATGGGCCAAAGTTAATTTTTACACTGTTTATTTCAGCAGAATTTCTTCTGACATACTGCAGACAAATCTACAGAAATATTGAAAAACAGCATCAGAATTTTTTTTTCCTATCTTTGTGTGATAGGCCTTTTGAGGCTGACCCAAACTGAGTTTTTTAATACATTACTGGTGGAACTGTAGTCTGCCATAAACATTCTGGAGAGGAACATGGCATCATGTACTAAGTTACAAAACGGTACTTTTCTCCCAAGCAATTCCATTGCTAAGACTTCACAGGATCACAGACTTAGAACTGGAAGTGATCTCAAAGGCTGACTAGTCCATCTCTCTGTCATTGTACAGATGAGGAAGATGAGGCTTAGAAACATAAAGTGACTTGCCCAGTACAACATGGCAGCAAGAAGCAGAGCTGGGATTTGAACCCAGGTCATTTGAGTCTAGATTCATTGCTCTTCCCACTAGTCTGATACCCATGGGTGCCTAAATATCCATTGTTCCACTTGTAACAGCAAAACATGAGAAACAGTCTATATGTTCAATGATTGGTGAATATCTGAGTAAGTTAGGCTATATTGATGTAATGGATTATCATGATGATAGAAAAATAATAAGCATGAAACATATGAAGAAATATGGAAAGACCTATATGAAGAACTACAAAGTGAGATCAACACCAGAACTGGTTTCACATTAACTACATCTATCTATCTGTCTGTCTGTCTGTCTTCCGTCTATCTGTATATGCATATATGTACACATACCCCATATAAGCTTTATAAATAAGTACATATATGGTTGGTGTGGTGGTGCATACCGTTAATTACTGGGAGGGCTGAGACTGGTAGATCTCTTGAGTTGAGTTCTAAACTTCAGAAAAGCTAAAGCAGATTGTGTTTCTGCACTAAGACCATGAATATGGTGATTCCCCCTGGAGTGGAGGGAAACTAGGTTTCCTAAAGAAGGGATAACCAGGGTGGCTAGGTGGCGCAGTGAATAGAACACTGGCCTTGGAGTCAGGAGGACCTGAGTTCAAATTTGAACTCAGACACTTAATACAAAAACTAGCCATGTGACCTTAGGCAAGTCACTTTACCCCAACTGACCTACCTTCCCTCCTCCAAAAATAAAAAAAAAGAAGGGATAACCAACCCAAGTCGGAGACATGGAGCAAGTTAAAGATTCTGTATCAGTCAGAACTGGGATGGAGCCTATGGATAACTTTTTCTTCCACCCTGGGCAAAATAGAGAGATCTAGTCTCAAAATTAAAAATACACATATACCTATATATATATGTGTACATGTACTATCTACTTGTACATATGTATTTATTTTGAGACTGGATATGTATACCCATATACATATACATGTATACATATAGATATACATATCTACATTTATATGTGTATAAAGGAAAACAAAATCAAAGGTGGAAGAATTTCATACAGGTTTAGAAAGGACAAAGAACCAGCATATTTTTGGGTTGTTGCCTGTTAATTCATTTGCTTCTGCTTTTTTAAATGTTAAGGGCTCTAATATAAGATTTTGTTTCTTTATAATATACATGTTAATTTTTTTGCTGATGGTTGTTAATAGCAAGTTTCTTTTTAAAAAATTAAACAAAAAGAAAACCTACTGACTGAGCACTTTCTTGGGGTATGTTGATTGGTTGAGATCTTGCCAACTTGGAGGCTAAGTTTTTATAGGCTGATTTCTAGAGATTTAAGGCAGTGCTGAAGTGTCTATAGCCTGGTGCACTATAATGAAAGCTTAAAGATCTGGTTCTAGTCCTGTTTCTGTAGTTGACTTGTGCATGATTCTGAACAAGTTTCATTCCTTGGGCTTCAGTTTCTTCTGTAAAATGAGAGGTTGGGTCACATAATTCCTTTTGCTTCATCGTACCTGCCACACAATAGGTACTTTATAAATGTTTACTGATTGATCAATTGATTGATTACTCTAGCTCCCATTCCCTTAAGCTTGCCCTTTTCTCCATTCTTGTTTCTCCATGCTTCCCAAAGTATTTGGGCCAATATGCTAAGGCCCTACATGGTGAGGCTAAGGCAAGACTTCTCAGGCCCACCTAGGTTTATATTTACCAGCATGGATTAGAATAACATTTTTCATATTTATGAGCATTCCATCTCGCACCTGTATGCCTTGGCCCAGGCTGTCTCCCATGCCTGGAATGTTTCTCCTTCTCAGTTATGCCTCTTGGAACCCTCAGTTTCCTTCAAGGTTCAGCTCAAGGGCTACTTCCTTCAAGAGGGATTTATTGCACATGTGGGACTCCACATGTTGAGGCCATCTATCCATGTTCTAGTCCTCTACATTGGGTTTTTTAAAAAATAAAATGTTATTGGTTCCTGTTGTGTAAATTTTTCCCTGTGCCTCTCTCTCCCTTTGCCCTTCCACAGGACTACCCTTTTTAATGAAGAATATTTTTAAAAGAAATAAAGAAAAAGAGGAAGACTAGATATAATGATCAGCAAAACCTGTCAAAACATCGAAAACAATTTGAAAGTATTCCAAACCCTTGGACGTTTCACCTCTGCAAAGAAGTAGGGGGAGGGATTAAGAAAAGTTCAGTTTGATCCAAAGCTAGAGAACAAATGTTTCTGGAGAGGTACTGTAGTTTAGTAAAAAATATCGGTGGAGTTAGTCTTAAAATCTGGGTTCTACTCCTAACTTTGAAGAATGGACATGGGGAACCAGAGGTTTGCAAGAAAAACAAAACTCTGGGAAGTCTGGGGGTAGGTATAGAATGCAAACCCAGGGAGTACAAGCCCAGCTTTATCCCATGGTGTCTCACAGTGCAAACTGTGAACCTTTGAACTTAATTAGAATCCTTCATTTATGGTGTACTCAATATCTCCAGGTCCTGGCATCTCAGGATATGCCCAGAAGGTGGATGAGGTAGGCTTATACCTAAACCAATGCATGGACAGAGCTCAGCAAGTGATTCCCAAGGAGCAGCACCAACAGACTCCCGTTTATCTTGGAGCCACAGCTGGTATGAGGTTGCTCAGGTATAGCAGCATCTAGGAACCTATGATAGGGTTTAGCTTTGGGTTTCAAGACAGCCTTCCCATAGTAGTAGTTTAGTGTTCACCTTGCAAAAGTCCAAGGGTGGGAATGAGGATTTCAATCAAGATTTACTGAATAGACTCACTGGACCTCAGGGTGGAAAGTGAGCTTAGAGACCATCTAGTCCAGCGGTTCTCAACCTGTGGATTATGTTCAATTTAAATATATCCTGCATATCAGATATTTACATTACGATTCATAACAGTAGCAAAATTATAATTATGAAGTAGCAACAAAAATAATTTTATGGTTGGGGGTCACCACAACATGAGGAACTATATTAAAGAGTTCTGGCATTAGGAAGGTTGAGAACCATTGATCTAGTCCAATCTATCCTCAATTGAGAATCTCCTCTGTAATATCCCAATAAACAAAAACACCAGTGTGTGGAATTTCAAGGCTGCAAAAATTTGAATTTTATGCTTCTTTAGAAAGAGGTGAAGAGAGAGAGAGCTCATATGCCAACTGAGAAGTAAGGGAGATGACATTTGGTTCTCCTTTGCCTCCAAGATAAAATACAAACATTTGGCATTTCAAGCCCTTCACAATCTAAATCTAGCCTCCTTTTGCAGGCTGAGTACACCTTATTCCTCTTCCTACACTCTAGAATTCAGTGAAACTCATCTATGTGCCTATTCGCAACACATGATATTTCCTCTCTTTCCCATGTGCCTTGGCACACAAGCTGTCCCCCATACCAGGAAGGCTTCTCCCTCTCATTTCAGCCTCTTAGGACCACCAGCTCCCTTCAAGGCTTAGCTCAAGTGCCATCTCCTTCAAGAAGCCTTTTTAAATTCCCCCTCCTGCTTGAAAAAATCACTATGTATTTATTTTGTAAATATCCATATTGATTATACCTGTGAACATGCTGTAATCTTCCTGTAGAATGGAAGTTCCTTGAGGGCAGAGACTGTCTCACTTTTGGGTTTGTGTACCCACCATCTGACTCAGGTAATTATTGATTATATGATAGCTAATTTTCCCTCCCTCTCAACTAAATCTGACTTAATTGCTTCTTGTGATCTTGTCACATTATGAATCACAAAGTTGTTTTGAAGGTACATTTTGTGTCCCTTGACCCAGCTGGTGCTGCTTTTCCCAGGCAGTGATTGCCCCAAGTAACAAAATTGCTACTTGTGTTTCTGCCAACAAGTGATTATCCCTTCTTTGATGAGAGGCTCTCAAGCCAGATCCCCTCTTTCTTCTTTTGGACAGCTTTCATTGTCAAAAGGTTTTCTTTTCAGCAAGCTGAAATTTGATTCTCTGAAATTTTCACCCATTGCTCCTAAGTCTGTCCTCAAGAATAAAGTACAAGACTGATCCTTCTTCCATGGGACAGCCTTTCAGATTCTGGAAATGAGGTATCATCTACCCCCTAAATCTTCTCTCCAAGGTAGGCATCTCCAGTTCTTTTGACCATTCCTCATATGGCATGAATTCAAGGTGCTTCACCATCCTGGTAGTCACCTTAGTCAATTAAAAATACACTTATTAAGCACCTGTTATGTACCAGGCACTGTGCTAGGTGCTGGGAATACAGCTTAAAAATTGAGACAAGCTCTGCCCATAAGAAGCTTATATTTTACAAGATGGTTGTTGTTATCTGTCCTTTGTTCTTAAAGAAGACCATTGACATCAGGAAGATGATGTCTTGTAAGTGAATGGGATTTAAGTGAGGCAGGACTGTGCAAAGTTACCACCAGCCTCACTGTCTCCTCTGGAGCCATCTGGGCCCAGCGGCAAGATACAGATCAGGACAACTTCGGGGGAATATGTATTAATGGACAAGTCAATACAAAAGAAATACAAAGTGAATGGGGGTGGGCACTAACAAGCACTTAGTACTGATTGGTTGACAAAGAAAACCAAAATGACATAGTGAATGTTGGGGTCAAGGTACATTATTCAGTACTAAGGGCTTAATAGATGCTTGTTGATTGCCTAACTAACTGACAAGAGGCGCAATCAAGAAGGGCCTTTTGAAAGAGGTGCCACTTGAACTGCCACCACCCCTTTCCAAGGCCGACTGAGGTTGTCTGAGAGGAGTCCCTAGTTTCCGTGGTTCTCAACCTGTGGGCCGCGACCCCTTTGGGGGCTGAATGACCCTTTCACAGGAGTTACAGGGGTCGCCTAAGACCATTGGAAAACACATATTTCCAATGGTCTTAGGAACTGAGATACCACTCCTCTACCTGTCTCCAGGTGGGTCCACCCACATGCAGATACACCCACATAGGAATATTAAAGGGTTGCAGCATAACTGCCCTAGTTAGTTATCTTTTAGCTCCTCTCAGGTCTAGGGATCTCATTTCCTGGTGGTAATTTGCCCCGGGGTAGGGTGGGTAAGGGATTTTGGGATCCCAGGATTAGTAGTTAACAGAACTGTTCTTTGTGTTGCGGGTCCAGGATGGAGAGCAGCACCCTGGCGAACAAAGTCCTGGCAGCTGTGAAACAGAGCCTCACTTCTTACCCTTTTGATTTCCAAGGGGCCAGGATCATCACTGGCCAGGAAGAAGGTGCCTATGGCTGGATTACCATTAACTACTTGTTAGGCAAATTCAACCAGGTAATACCGATCCTCTAGGATGTGTGGGAGTGGCTGCCTGGACGCCTGCACAGTTTGTGTCCAGGGAAGTATATCGGCCAGTGTCACAAGCAGCTCTAGTTCCACTGCTAAGAATGTGTGATTATACTGGCATCCTTGACCCCAGATTAATGCCCCAAACACAGTGAATGCTAAATCAATGCTTGTTGATTGATTGATTGATATGTAAATATTGGTCTGAGATTTCAGAGTGAAATCTTTCTCAGAAAACTAGAGATATCTGCCCCCTATGAGGAAATTGCTCTTTGAGTGGTTACTATCACTCATTAACCTTCACCTAAAGTCACCTTCTGATACCTCATGGTGGTGTAGCAGAGAATTAGGGTGCTCAAAGGTGAAGTTGGTAGAAGATGCTAGCAAATGACAAAGGCTTCATGGAAGGGCCTGCAAAGGCCTCTTGTCTGAAGATCAGCCTCCCTTGCAAAGGACTGTCATCTTGGGACCAGCCTAGCCAAGTTCAAAGAGGGCTATCAACAGGCAGGCCAAGGAAACACGAAGTTTTGGGGCCATAATAGCTCTCCAAGACCCTCTACTGAGGCACAGAGGAGTTGTAGTGTGTTTCTGCAGAGAGAGAACCCCCACTGATGACACTACAGATCCCTGAAGCACTGACCTAATGGGAGAGCTCGGTGGAATAGAAAATCTCTGGGCTCGTGTCCCAAACGTTTACTGGGAATCCCTCTTTTCTGGCTGTTAATTTTGGCATGGACTCCATTCCTCTTCCAAGACTATGCCTAGCCTTGCCCCTGGACCCCTGCTCCTTTTCTTACTGTACCTGAGTCTAGGAAGGGGTGTGACCCAGGGCATATGGTAGGTGTGGAGAAATCCATTGCTACCTATAGTAACATAATAAGCTTTGTCTCTTTTAGACTGTCAGCTGGCTCGGACTTGTGTCCAGAACCGAAGCTTCCCAGGAAACCTCTGGGGCCTTGGACCTTGGAGGAGCCTCGACACAAATAACTTTCGTGCCCCTCAACGAGCCGATTGAGTCCCAAAACAACTCCCTACACTTCCGTCTCTATGGCAAGAGCTACAATGTGTACACACACAGCTTCCTGTGTTATGGGAAGGATCAAGCTCTCCGGCTAAAACTGGTCAGCAGCATTCAGGCAAGTCTAACTGATTCCAGATTCTGCCTCCCCCACATCTGCAGGCATGACCTCACATCCTGTTTTCTCTGCCTCACACATTATCATGACTGAGGTTGGGCTCAGCAGTAAACCTCCCCCTGCCCCAAACCCTGCCTTTCCCCAAAGACACGATTTCTGGCAGATTATCTGACAAAATTTGGTGGACCCTAATTCTGTTTATTCCCGGCATCTCCTCCTCTTACATCTCCCACATCCAACACATTTCTGTAGTATATCAAAGACTGAAAGCTAGTAGGGGGGACCATGGCAACTATTCACTCTATTCCCTCTCATTTTACAGATGAGGAAATTAAGGCCCAGCAATGTGAGGTCGGAGGCAGCTTGATGGCTCAGTGGATAGAGCATTGCGCCTAGAGTTAGGAAGATCTGAGTTCACATCTGGCCTCAGATACTTAATTAGCTGTGTACAGACCCTGGACAAGTCACTTGACTTGGTTTGCCTCAGATTCCTCATCTATAAAATAAGCTGGAGAAGGAAATGGCAAACCATTCTAGTATCTTTGCCAAAAAATTCCCGTGGACAACATTGTCTATGGTGTCACAAAGAGTAGAATGTGACTGAACAACAATAACAATTTGTGCTTATGGGCACAAAGAAAGTAAATGGCCAAGCCAGGATTTCAACTGAGGCCCATTCACTTCAAATCTAGTGTCCTACTTCTCACAAAATATCTCCAGTCGTAATTTAAAAACCCCAATCCAGGAAACTAATTTTCAAACCACTCCCCAGGAGACTGCTTCTTACTGCTATATGACTATCAATGAAAATAGCTTGGCAGGAGGTGACATCCTCTGAGGAGGGTAACTGTGGCGTTTGCCTGCTATGGATCACACGGCCATTAAGAAGAGGGAAGAGTTGGTATGAGTTTTTGTCATTCCTTTTAGGAGTTTTTAATCTTCATTTCATAAATACAGCAAAAGGAAGATTGTTATAAAAAGCCTATTAATGAGAAATATTTTAGTAAAAGCCACAGTTTGAGTATACCATGCCCAAAATTTTAAATTTCTTGTCCAAACACTTTGTGTATTTAAAAGTATGACAAACCAGACCTGATCAGCTGGCTCCCAATCATCTCTCTTTTCTTCTCACTACAAAGAGAAGTTGCCCCCTCCCCCCCCATCTCACCCCCAGCATTACTCTCCACAGCCTCTCTTTTCCAGGCCCTGACCTCAGTTCTTCACTCTTACTTTTATGGCTGTGTATACTTCCACCAAATGAACTCAGGCTCCCCCAAGCTTGAGCATCATAGCATTATCATTTTAGCCTTGGAAGGGACTTTAAAATCTATGAAATCCTAAAATAAAGGAAGGCATGGAGGTCAGGGTGACCTTTTTAAGGTAACATAGATAGTAAAGGGGCAGCTAAGTAGCACAGTGGAGAATGCACTGGCCCTAAAGTCAGGAAGATATGTTTTCCTAAATTCAAATCTGGCCTCAGACACTTGGGAGCTATGTGTCCCTGGAGAAGTCATCTCACCAGGGACACTGATATAAACAGGGTCAAGTGACTTGCCCAGGGTCACACAGCTCATAAGTGTCTGAGGCCAGATTTAAACTCATGTCTTCTTGACTCTGGGTCTAGTGCTCTATCCACTGAACCACCTAGCTGCCTCCTAGCAAAAAGAAGTTAAGTGACTTGCCCAGGGTCATACTGCTAGTAAATGCTAAGACAGGATTTGAGTTCAGGTCTTCCTGATTCCAGGTCCAGTGCTCTATCTACTAAGAATTCTTCATAGTCGTCATTTATTATAGTACAATAATATTCTGTTATACTCATATACTATAATATTGTTCAGTTGTTCGCAATTCATGGATGCCCACCTTGTTTCTAGTTTCTGGTGTTGGGCTAAATCTGTGATTTCACTGGTGTGGAGCGTTCCCAGTGACCCTCTACCAAAGCAACTAATTGACTCCATAGCCCTCCTCCATAGTCCTCCTGCCTAGGGCCCCAAGAGCTTGAATGTTGCCTGGAACCAAACAATCAGTTTGTGGTCCTTGAATAGGGCTTCCTGACATTTTGACTGGCTTTCTGTCTACTAGGCTGTGCTTTCATCCTTCTGTTTTCTTGTTGCCACAGAAAATAAAAACAAAAAACAGAGCTGTAACAGGTTGGGGTTCTTATATACTTATGTTCCCTTTTTGTATTCTGGTTATGTGTGTACATATCTCTCTACTAGATTATAAGGTCCTTCAAGGCAGAAACTCCATCTTACTTATCTCTGATTCTCAGAAACACTACTATGTGTATTAAGTACCTACTAAGTGCTTAATATGTTTGAATGGGTAAGTGAATGTATTATATCAACGAATGAATATACTATGCCAATTCTGCTTAGTCAGGGTGTAAGGAGCAAGGAGGGCATTAATAACAGCCCTAAGTCCTGATGCTACAAAAACAAACCCAAGAGGTATGTTGTGAGATCATGTTGTGGCTCCTTCCCTTCCCGTGGCCTCACAGGTCATGGATTTCCATATTTTCTCATGTAGGATACAGAGAATGGACTCCTAAGGGATCCATGCTTCCACCCTGGATATGAAAAGGATGTGAACATAAGTGAGTTCTTCAACACACCCTGCATCACAAAGGATAAGAAATCATTTCCATTTTGGAGACTTCAAATACAGGGTACTGGAAACTACTCAGCATGCCTGAGGAGTGTTCAGAAGATCTTTAACACCACCTATTGTCCTTACTCGAGGTGTTCTTTCAATGGAGTTTTCTTACCATTCTTACAAGGAGATTTTGGGGTAAGTAGAGGAAGTGATTTGGCATTTCAGATCTTAGTTCTTAAGTATGTGGAAATGAATGTCATGGCTGAATGCCTTTCCTGAGGTGAGATACCTGATGATCACTGACTTTGAAAGTCCCAAGATTTTCTTTCAGTTCAACACTGGGCAGGAGATATTTGGTCATGGTCTGGGTTAAGACTGATTCTCCTAATTGTGGGGAACATAATTAGGATCTCTCCATTTCATGGCTTCATAGCCTTTTAGATTAAAAGGTAGCAATCTTTCCCTTTTTGAGGATAAGCAATTGACTGGCATTCAGGTCCAGTGACCTCATGTTTGCTGATCATTCTTAGTGGCAGTGATAGGAAGCCAGATCTGGCTGCTGCAGTTTTTTGATGAGATAGCCTCAAGGGAGCAAGAAAGCAGCACTCCTTGAGTTCACACCCCTTCCTACTTATCCAGGAAGCAAATTACCAAGAATGTGGTAAACCAGCATTTTTTAAGTGCTTGTTATTTGTTAGGAACTGTGCTAAACAGTAAAGATACAAATACATTGCCTTCTGGGACTCTGCATTCTAATGGAGGAAGATGACACGTAAAAGGGACAGGAGGGGAAGAAATTACTTGCCTTGGGAGAGGAAATGAAAGTTTATGGCATTGATAAAAGAAAGACTGAGAAGGGAGGATTGGCATCATTCTCTCATGCCACCTGTTGGGTTTTTTTTTTTAGGATTAGGATGTGATGGTAGGCCATCATTTTTGCTGGGTTTGGGGGGTCCTGGCTCTGTTAAATGACCCTAAAGGAGGAGGAGGAAGAAAGCATGTCTGGCCAGCTTTCAGATGGAATATTGTAATAAAAAATGTAGCCTAGAAACAGTAGATTCCTTCATTGGTCTCACCTTCACTTCAGTTATCACCACCTTTAGGGTTTCCCTTCCAAGGTTTCACGGTTTTCCCCCATGTTTCTGTAGTGGCCTTTTTGAGCAAAAAATCATCCAATCAACTGGCTAGAATGCACTATTTTACCATCCTCTGATAGAACCTTGGGGTGTAGTTTGTATAATGAATTAGAAAACTACAAGGTTAGTCTCACATTACTCTACTGGATTTGACACAGGTTTACATGGATCAGGATTCCAGAGACATTTCCTACTTGTTGGGCTAGATTTCTCCCCTCAGGTTCAATGTCAGAGTCATTTGTCTCAGCTTCTCAGGTCACCATAAAAGCCAGACCCCAGGTTTGTGCTCAGGCTCAGGGTGAAACTTCTCATCCCCTAGTCATCTAAACACCATCTCAGCAGTTCCTAATGATTCGGCCTATTTCTTTGAATCAGAAATCTCTCTTCTCTGAGCATAAAGCCCATTAAACCACCCTGGCTCTAAAAGCATTTTCCTTCTCCCCCATCCCAAAAGTTTCTCAAAATAGCTATAATTTCTTCACAACTCTCCCCTCTCCACCCACCATCCCAGTATCATCAACCTAGGCTCCATTGTCTTTCCTTGCTCTCCTCCCATCCCAATATCTTTTCTTGGCATTTCAGCAACAGCATTAGCATAATCATTAGGATCTCCAAAGTCCAACTACATTCAAGTTATTCCAGGCCCCACCAGCCTGAAGTTTCTTAATCCACATGTGATTTTACAGTCCTAGATTTTTTTTTTTTTTTGCCACAGTTGTGTTTGGGACTTATGACCTCACTCTCCAGATGTAAATAGAGTCTCAAAGGCTGTCACTGTTCCTGTCATTTTGATTAAATTGTTCTCTTGGGCTACTGGACCGAATCCCATTTTGTTGACAAATTAGAAACATCTCAAGAAGGAAGGGAATAAGCGATTGAGCATCTGCAGGGATGAGACAATGAGATAATTTTAAAATTATTTTTAATAACATCTGTGAATACTATATTAACAGCACAACTACGAAAGCAGAATTGACTAGAACATTGTGAGGAGGAATAAATCAAATCAAATTCAAATACTTCTTAATGAGATTTATTAGAATGATGAGCAATGCTCCCTAAGGAGATGGGGGAAACCACCATTGTAACCAAACAAGGCAGATTTCTAAAGAATATACTCAAAGGTATGCAGGCTTCTAGACTAGGGAAAAAGAAATTGGGCATCTCGTCCAGTTTCTAGGATTCTGGATTTAAACATGGTTTCAAAATAGCAGAGTAAGAAACTAGAAGCTATTTCTAGAGAACTAGGGTGGGAGAGGAGGAGAAAAAGAGAGCAAAGAGGGAGTGCGTGGGGGGGAGCCTCCCAGTCCCCCCAAAATGTGTGAGTGGGAGAGATTTATGTAGATGAATAAATGCATCTACCATATCTCAAGGAGTATTACTCTGGATCTATAGTTGGATCATTTCAGATTTGTGACTTGTTTTGAATTGGAATGTTTCTAGTATCCAACAAACGATTCCTTTTAGGCAGGTTGGGATGACTCTCACATTCTGTGTTTATTCTTTGAACTATGGAAACCTGGCAACCAATTTATCCAAAAATGATCAGGCTGTGAGATTTAATCAAGAATGATCAGGCTTGGGGTGGCTAGGTGGTGCAGTGAATAGAGTACCGGCCCTGAAGTCAGGAGAACCTGAGTTCAAATTCGGCCCCAGACACAACACAGAAACCAGCCGTGTGACCTTGGGCAAGTTACTTAACCCCAATTGCTCTACCTTCCCCCCTCCAAAAAGCAAAAAAAAAAAAAAAAAAAAAAGGAATGATCAGGCTCTGAGAAGACTGGTTTATATTACTTAAACTCATCATACAAGCCTGCTTAGTACCAGAAAACCAATTTGTTAAAGTCACAGAGAGAAATATGCCCAGTGGACAGATAGTCATGTCAGCAGTCAAGTTTATCTTCTTGCCAGCAGGGAAATCTATGTGGGTTTAACCAAGAATGTTTCTTGGTCAATACAGAATCACAAGTATGATGGCTTGGATGGAAAGGGGTTTATGGATTAGTGGAAAGTGTTGGTTATACAGTCAGCAGAAACTTGACTTCCAATCAATCTCTGACAGTGATTAGTGACCCAGGGCAAGTCAACTAATCTTACTGAGTAGAATCTATAGAATCTGTAGAATGAGGATAATAATGTTATATTATTTATTCTCCAGCTCTTTCTTTTTTTCTCCTCCAGACTCCATGAAGACCTTCAGTCTTCTGTTTTTATTTTTTTGTGACACATCATTTCAACATATTTTCACAGCAGGTTATAACTTCCAAGTTTGCAATTAATTATTTTTAAAATTGATTTATTTATTTACTTTGAGTTTACAAGATTCAGTTCACAGTCCCTTGAGTTTCAAATTTTCTCCTCTCTCTCTTCCCCCCCCACCCCTCAACGGCAGCATGCAATCAAATATAGAATCTGCAAATACTTTCACACTGGACATTAGTCTGGTTGTATAGAAGGGTTGTAACCAATGGAGTGAACAATGGGAAAAAAGAAAGAAAACCAAACATGGAAAAGAACAGTTTGCAATTAATTATTAAGAATCATGTTGGGGTTATGGATGCCTTTGGGGGGGGCATCTTCATTTATTACTAGGGCACTGTTTCCTAAATTTTACTTTGAGCAATTTGAATAGGGGTTTAATGAGAATTTGGGCTTTAGTATTATTTCTCCTCTGAAATATTAAATGGAATTATGCATGTATCAAAAATATTCCTTTGTAATCTTTCAATATGAACATTTGTTTAATTATTTCTATTTTGTTCTGAAGTTTCCCAAAGTGGACTTTCTCCCCGGGAAATTCCACACCCCCCGAGCTCCCAGAGTTGCCTGGATAGCTTCTTTCAAAAGATTTCAAGTTCTCCAGGGTTCAGTGGTCTAATTGGAGATAAACTTAATTCATAGTTTTCAGTTAAAGAAGGCAGCTCACTCCCCAGCTGAGTGTCTTCTTCTTCTTACCCTGTATAAAGAAACTACTAATAGTAATAGCTAGCATTTACATAGTGCTTTAATTTTTATGTCACTTTACAAATATCATCTCATTTTAACCTCACAACAACCATGGAAGCTAGGTACTACTATTTTCTCCATTTTACAGAAAGAAAATGGAGGCAGATAGAAGTTAAGTGGCTTGCCCAGGGTCACCCAGCTAGTAAGTGTCTGAGTCTGGATTTGAACTCAGATGCTCTTGACTCTAGCTTCAGCTTCCTATGCAGTACAACAGGAAATCACTTGTAGCTATACTTAAGACCCAGTCCCACCTATGATTTTTTTTTTTTTACTCAATATCTACTATGACTGAACCAGATAGCCATCAGGGTCCAATTAAACATCATACACTTGTCCCAGTCCCTCTTGCTAGCGCTATATACTTCTACTCCTGCATGGAAAGTACTTTCTTAGTTTATTTCACTACTAGCTAGGAACTCTGTCTTAGCTAAAACTTTGTACCTGTGACCCAGGGCCTAACACAGAGCTCTGCACACAGTAGGCACCACTGGTTTCCTTCAAAGTACAGTTTAGGAACCACTTTCCGCAGGACATCTTTCCTTATTCTGCTCAGCCCGGTCCCCAATTATTCTCATTTTCCCTCTCTCTTGATATTACTTTGCATTTACTTGTGTAATATCTTCCAACCAAATGCAAGCTGTTTGAGAAGGGGGACTCTTTCTTTGCTAGCCTTTACATGACAAGATATGAACAGAGTGCCTTCCACATACTAGGAGATCAATATTTGTTGAAATAAATTGAGTCAAATGTTCATTCAATAGAAACTGTTCTCCAGATCCTGATTGCTGACTCACTTCTTATCCCACTCAAGACCCCTGACAGTTTTGTTTATTTATTTTCCTTGTTTACCCCTGACAATTTTAAAATGTCATATGTACATTATACTCAGAGTAATTACCACAAAGAAAGGGTCATTTCATCATATTTTGCCTCTCAAGATTTCTGGGGTTCTGTATCACTTTGGAGGCCTGTAGCTTTTTGTTCACTAAATAAAGTCTGGGATTTCTTGCCAATAGTAGGCTTTATAATCCTATTCACTAAGCCTTCATTTTTTTTGCCCTAGAGGAACATTGCTCTTTTGAGGAAGACAAGAAATAAGACTTGATGCCCTTTGACCTTCTCAAATTTTGGATTGGGCATTCATTGCATCTGAGCCTCCTAGGCATGGGAATTTTTCTTTGCTGGACATGTTAGACTGTTAATCTCTCTCTCTCTCTCTCAGGCCTTTTCTGCTTTTTATTTTGTGATGGACTTCCTGAACTTGACGGATTCTTCTCTGGAAAGTGTGGTTACCAAAATGGAAACTTTCTGCTCTCAGCCCTGGGATGAGGTAAGTGAGATATTCCTGTATCACAGTAAGATTTGCAAAGCACATTTATTATTATTATTAATTATTAGTAGTATTATTAATAAACACATTTGTCTTCACAACAACTCCATGAGATGGTATAGGTATCATCATTCTCATTTTATAGATGAGGAAACTAAGGCAGGTTAAGTGACTTGCCCAGGGTCTCACAGCTAGTAATAATGCTTTTATAGATGAGTAGATGACCATTTCAGTCACAGAATATTAGCACTAGAAGGGACCTTTGACATCTTCTAGTCCAAGGGTCAGTAAACTACAGCCAAGCAGCTGCTGATTTGTACATTATTAAATATAATCAAACTTTATTTTAAAATGTAAGAAAGCTGGAACTAGAGTCAGCATACCTCTCCCCCTTCTCTTCCCCTCTACTTCAACAACTAGCTTGTCTGGAGACTTGCATCACTAGTAGCCTAATCTCATAGTTCATGTTAAGAAAAAGAGACCTGAGGCCTAGCCCTGCCAGATCACAGAAGAGACCCTATTGACAAGGGCCAAAGTAGCCATTGTGAGTGAGTATTAAGAGAAAGTAGGTATTAGACCAAAAGTAAACTATATTTTAATTGCTAACCTGCTGGGAGCTGGGCATGGGGCGTTTGTCCTTCCATGGATGAGAGAGTTTGTGACTTTCACCTTTTCTATTAAGGGTATCTGTGGAATTTGGACTTAATGGCTCACTCTATAGCAGGGGTTCCCAACCTATTTTGGGTCCCATACTCTTCAGATTTGACTAACCATGCAATATGACTGGAAATAAATTCTAGAGTTTACCGTGTGTGCATGTAATAAATGAGATCATTAATTTCAGTAGGATAATATTTTACCAACTAGTCCTTGCACCCACTTAATAAGCTTCTTGTACCCCATGAGGTACATGTACTTCATTTTAGGAGCCCCTAAGCTCTAGGGACAACACTAGAATATCTAGGAAAATAGAGGAAAGCTTAGGTGAGTAGTCTGTTGAAAACAAAAACATCTCACTTTTCAACCTTTTCCCTCACTAGACCTTCTATTAGAGCTGCCAAAGTGTGGCGAAGTTGAATCTGAGTTTGACCTGCTTTGATATCACATTGAGCTGGATCAGGATTCTCTCATTGCTGGGAATTCCAGCTTCTTTGTCCTTCTGGAGGGGTGAATAGTAATGAGCCCACAAACGCCCAACACAACCAACTCTCAACTCTACACACCTGTTAATTGTGCCTTTGGCTTCTCTTAATCCTGTTGTCCTTTCTTTTGGCCATTTCCATGCCTAATAAATTCCTTCCATATTATAATATCGTAGGTAAAGGAAATCAAAGGGGGAGTACAACAAATTCTATTTTGTTACTTTTTAACACCTTTAGTGTAAAAAACCTGGTGAAGGAAGAGGTTAAAAAATGAGTTTGCATTTTCAGTTGACTCCATTAATCCATGCTCTCCTTTGTCCCACACAATTTAGTAAGCGGTAGGGTGACTCCACAAAGAGATATCCTTAATAGACAGGGCCCAAGGTATGCACTCTTGTACCAGTGGAAAAATTGTAGTCTAACTTCTATTTGTCACTGAGCTAGGTCCATGGATTTAGAGTTGAAAGAAACCTTTAGACCTAGTTCAAGGGTTCTTAACTTGGGAACCACAGACCTCAAACAGTCTGTTGATCGATTTTGGGGTCGTTTATGATCTTGGATAGGAAAAATTTTTTTTATTTCAATATAATTGGTTTCCTTTGCAATCCTTGTATTTATTTTACACACTGAAAAATATCATTCTGAATAAGGGGTCCATAGACTTCACTAGACTGCCAAAGGGGTACATGGTACAAAATTGGTTGCCAATCCTTGACCTAGTCTAGATCAGCCTTTATAGTTCAGCCTTCTGCCCTTCTCCAAGCTGGCCTTAGGGACTTTCACCCTGCTTCATTTGGGTATTACAGTCCCAAGTCCCTTACCCTTGATCAGCACTAGAACTAGAAACTTGTTTGCTTGACAGGAGTACGTTGTAGTCAAAAGAAGTTAAAAATCTCTTTTTTTTCCTTTCAAAGGTAAAAGCACAATTTCCTGACATCAAAGTGAAGTACCTCAGTGAATATTGCTTCTCTGGAACCTATATTCTTGCCCTCCTGCAGTTAGGATATGGATTCACTGAGAATAACTGGAAACATATCCAGTTTATGGGCAAGGTAACCACTGTGTATATATGGGGAGAGAGAGAGATGGGAAGGTCTGCTACAGTCAGGCTCACAGGGGTGTGAAAATGGATGTCTTTTCTTAGGTATCACCCTTATGATGGGTTGGCCCATTCTGTTTAGCTGCTTTTTTTCTTTTTGGTCCATTGACTATGTTGTGTGTGTGTGTGTGTGTGTGTGTGTGTGTGTGTGTGTGTATGTGTAAAACTCTTCCTAGGTTTTCCCTCCCACAATCCATCTGTACTGTGACCTTGGCAGGATCTATGAATGAATGAATGAATGAATATTTATTCAGTGCTTACCACACGCTCGGCACTGTGCTGAAGATGTGAAGCACTAGGGATACAAAAAGAGGCAAAAGACAGTGGCAACCCTCAAGGAAGTGACAATCTAATGGGATAAGGAAAGTAATAAGCATTTATTAAGGTCTTATGTACCGTGTGGCAGGTATCCAGAAGTGCTTTACAAATATTATTTTTTTTGATCCTCACTGGGAAGTAAGTGATATTATTATCTTCATCTTACATTTGGGGAAACTGAGGCAGAAGGAGATTAAGTGTCAAACAATAAGTGTCTAAGGCTAGATTTGAACTCAGGTCATCCCAATTCCAGGTCAGTGCTATATGCACTATGGTACAACCTAGCTGCCACCTTCCCTTTGTCAAATGCTTTATGGTTCTGTAAAAGCACTTTCAGAATCACATTTGGGGTTTACAGTAAACCTATGAAGTAGGTAAGGCATGTATGATTATTTTTATTTTATAGATTAGAAAACCGAGACTCAATCATAGCTTGGCAGCATTAGAACTTGAAACAAGGTCTCCTAATTCCCAATCCTTTTTAAAGGCCTTCACAATCTGGCTCCAACTTACTTTTCAGATTTTTTGTACCTAACTCTCCATCATGAACATTCCAGCCAGATTCGCTACCTTATTGTTCCCTGCACAACAGAGTCCATCTCCCACCTCTGTGCCTTTATCCCCCATGCCTCAAATGTAATCCCTCATCCCCTCCAATTTTTAGCATTTCTTTTTGCTGTTCATTCAATAAGTTGTGTCCAAATCTTCATAACTCCATGAACCACATAGCACGCCAGGCCCTTAGATCTTGCACTGCCTCCCGAAGTCTGTTCAAGCTCATGTGTGTTGTTTCCATGACACTATCTATCCACATCATTCTCTGCCATCCCCTTTTCCTTTTGCCTTCAATCCTTCCTAACATCAGGGTCTTTTTTTAATGAGTCCCAACTTCTTCTTCTGTGACCAAAGTACTTAAGTTTTGGCTTCAGATTGACCTTCCACTAAATAACCTGAATTAATTTAAGTGTTGACTGGTCTGATCTTCCTCTTGTTCAAAGGAATTCTCAAGTCTTGTCCAGTTTCCTTCAAAACTTAGCTCAGACATCCCTTCCAACAGGAAGCCTGTGGATCCTCCCAAGTTGCTAGTGTCCTTTTTATCTACATTGTTTTTATTTATTTTTCTATGTCCATGTTACCCCCTAATAGAATATAAGAACCTTGAGGACAGGATGAATTCCACTTTTGTCTTTGTGTATCTGATCCTACACACAGTAGGCGGAGCTCAATAAATAATTTGTTGAATGAATTGTCACAATACCTTTTAGCAATATTGCTTTCCAAATTAACTAATGCAGTCATTCTTGGAAAAGTACAGTTTTTATCCAAGATAAAAATTAAAGCCAAATAACAAATGCTGGAAAGAAGTTCTTTCCTTGAGATTCTCAGTTGTTGCTTAAGATTGTCTTGTTTTTTCTGTGGCTGTTTTGTTTGGTTTGGTTGGTGGGAGGGGAAGGAGAAACAAAAAACTCTTTACATAAGTAGTTACTTAAGAGCTAAAAATGAATACCCACTTCATCACAGGAATATTGAAGATTTGATGGCTGACTCACAGAGGATTTGATAGCTCTGTTACTTCTGGGCACGGTGAATGTATCTAAAATCGCCAAACATCTGGGGAAGAGTCTTTTGTGCTTTCACAGAGACACATATCCTTCCCCTTTTTGGCTTCTGTCCTGACTCTGCTCGTGTTATTATCACAAGCACTGTCCTTAGATACAATACGCCACCCCATCCCCATTTGTCTTTTTAACGCCCCTAGAACGAGGCTATACAGTTTACAAGCCGTACAGACTGTGAACTGGTTGTCCTAGGACTGGCAAGTTTTGGTCTAACTTACGCTGGACACACGTAAATGTGCAGGACTAGCTCCATTCACTTGGGAGACTTAATGAGAAAGTCAGTATTGTGAATTGCTACTCAGACTTACCAGGGTCATTAGGTCCTAATCCTTACTTTCTGATCCCTTGTTACTAATTTACTTGCTTTAAATCTATGTATACAGTTCAAATATAATATTCATAAGCTTAGAAAATATTACTGGGACCATGTTTCCTAAATCATCTCTTCCTCAGAGCCCATTGATACATACAGTAGTTATTTAATAAATGCTTATTGGATGGATGAATGAATGGCCTATGGCTAAGTGTAAATGTGGATAAGGTAACTGAATGATCAGTGCAGAAGATTGGTGGTGTTTTGTTGTTTTTAAATCAAACCTTGAATAATAAAATTTTCATCCTGCCCAACCCTTCTCCCTCTTTCTGTCTCCAGATTAGTGGAAGTGATGCTGGATGGACTTTGGGTTACATGCTGAACTTAACCAACATGATTCCAGCAGAGCAACCTTTGTATCCGCCTCTCTCCCACTCGACGTATGTCTTCCTCATGGTCCTCTTCTCACTGGTCCTGGCAGCTGTGTTCTTCATCACCTGGCTTATCTTTCGAAAGCCTTCATGCCTTCAGAAAGGAGTTGTATAGCAAGTCAGCCTGAGCTCCACTGGGTGGAGTATGGAAGAAACACTTGTAGGGAGGACTTTTCTCCCTCCAGCTTCATGCTGCACTCCATCCTGGGGGTCAGCCTGTACCAGCACAAAGCTTCCCTAGACTTCTGCTGCACAATTTTTCTCAGGAGGGTATCTTGCTATCCATGTGCCATGCTTCAGGGCAGAGATCCAGCATCTTGTCATTCCTTCTTTTTCACCTTCTTTCTCCTGTGTGTTTTATGCTTTTGTGAGTCATGAGGATTTGCCATTTTTTCAGAACCTTGCTTTATTGGACTGCATTCATTTGGAAGAGAAGAGATGATGAAGCTAAAAATCAGCAACAGTTACTGGTGAAGGCCAGTGGGATACATGAGGAAGCTGAAGTGGCTAGACAATACCTCATCTCAGGAATTGGTTGAGTTCCTTGGGATTTCCTTCTATTCTCCTGCCTCCCATTTATGAAGAATGGATGGTGCCTCTGAATGGAGCAGAGTCCAGTGGGCTCTGTGGGTCTTCAGACTAGGCCAACATTGGTTAAGGCCAAAGGATATCACAAAGTCATCCTCTGTGGTAGTACAATGCTTACCTCAGTACCATACTGTATCATCACTGGGATGTGAGCTACTGGGGGCAGCCCCATCTCTGCCAGGGCAGAGTTTATTCTTCGAGCTGCTAAACACACAGACATACCAGTCCTAGGTCACATATCATGGTGGGTGTATGTGTGTATGTCAAGATTAAAGATATCTTTTCAACTCAGGGTTGGGAGTAGCGTATCTTAATGCTGTATCAGGCCTTAGTATGGGGAGAGTCATACTAGCTTTGGATGAAAGTGGAAAAATCTATGTATCAGTTGTAGAGCAGAGATTCTCAGACTTTTTCGTCTCAGGAACCCTTTACACTCTTAAAAATTATTGAGAACCATGCCCCACCCCCAAAGACTTTTTATTTGTGTGGGTTGAATCTGCTAATGTTTACCATATTAGAAATTAAAATGTCAGTATTATTATAAATATAGTTTTAGATTCCCAGACTCTTTGGGGTCCCCAGACCATACTTTGAGAATTGCTGCTATGGAGCAATAGGTCATTAGGTTGTCATGATAATTTGCAGTAAGGTTAATTAACATGCTTCAAGACACAGTGATACAGCCCTTGCCTTCGAACCTATTTCCTTTTGTGGGAGATGCTTGCACTATCATTAATTCTGGGTGGGGTGGGGGAGGGGGAGGAGGATGAAGAACCCCTGTGCCACCTACCTCCATGAACCATTATAAGTTTTGACTCATAGGCAAGAATAATGGCGTATGATTTTGACCTTGTTTCAAGATGTCTGACTTCTCCTTCAGTGGGCTTATCACTGAGTAGGTGTCCCTTTTTCCCCAAGAACAACAGATCTGCTTTTCAACATGTCCAATGGGTATAAACCTGTGAGGAGGGAACCACTTTTTCTGATATACTTATCCCCAGCTGAACCTCCTTGACCTTGAGCAGGAATCAGATGCCAAATCTGGACATTTCAATCCTCTCTTATGACAAAGCTTATGACAAATCAGTGATGAGAATCCCGCTCATTCCTGTTTGCCTTCTTCCCCAAATCTTCTGAGCAAAAACTGAGTCCTCCAGGATCACTGAGTTCAATTGTGCAAAACACATGAACATTCATTCCAAGCCTGTGAGACAACAGTTCCTTATGTTTATGTCATGCTTTATTATCATAAAGTGGTTCATTATCTTATTTGAGGTCCGAAACAACTTTGTGCAGGTATTATTTATCACATTTTACAGATGAAAAACTGAAAGGTCACACAGCTAGCCTGCGCAAGATTGGGATTCAAATCCAGGTCTTCTGACTCCAGATCTAGGGCTCTTCTGCTCTATCTCATTCATTTTACAGGGGAATATCATGTATCTACCATCTCTAAACAGTATTTGATAATGACAGCGAGAAAAAAAAAATTGAGAGGCTAAATAAACACTTCTTAGCATCTCACTTCTAAGGCCCTTGACCAACTCAGTGCATTCCAAAGTCAATTTCTGATAACAGTGAGCTTCATCATACTTTGTGGTCACCAAGAAACTCAGGAGACAAATTACTAGTCTCCAAAAATCTCAGAAAAATGAAGGAAGGAATTAGGCTGAGACTCTGCTCAGTCCAAGTCCAAGCTAGAATCAATCAGGTTAACATACAAGGGTAGGTCAGGGCAGATAAATCTTTTGATATCATACTTCTATAATCATTGGTTCCAGCTAGTTGCAATTCTTTTTAGAGCCTTAAGTCAAGAGAATGCTGTATATACATATATGGACATAGCCATTTATGTATATACATACATATACATATAAAGTAATCTTTATTCTGAGATGACAAAGAAAATGGATGTTAGTTTTTCAATAATCAAGACAATTACTTAAATTATAAGTAAAAATTAAATTAAACCAATGAACAATTGTTCAATTTACTATATATGAAGCACCTGCTATGTTCAAAGCACTGTGCTAGGTACTGGGGGGAAAGAAGAGGACAAAGTCAAAAAATGAAAAACAGTCTACAAATTCAAAGAATTTCTATTCTACTAGACAAAGAGAGATAGGGGAAGGAAAATGCACTCTCTTCTTAGAGCAAAATACATAAAATAATGAAATTATAGTCTATTAAATGTCATTCTCAACTAGCTTAAAGACACATTTCTTTGCTATACGTAATGAGTTCCAAAAAATGCTACATTAGAAATCAGCCTGGTCAACCTTTGAACCTTAACTGTCATTAGTATTGAATTATGACAGTAACTCAGTATTAGCTGTGAAATTGTTTATGCCAGTTAATGTCCTGTTAATAGACCTAATTTAGAAATATATTCTTTCTAATTAAAGATTTACTTCTCTTGCTTGGGGCCATTTTCTCCCCTGAAGAGTCTCCTCATAGGTCCAGTCAGGGCACTCCTACAGCTTATATGGCCTCATATTTTAAACTGACAGAATTCCTTAAAGACTCATGTACCCATTTTCCTTCTCATTTACGCATGTGGTGCACTGTATATCCCAAAAAACAATGTTTCAGTTTAACAAAGGTACAATAAAATCTAAGAAAGCTGGTTTTGTCATAGGCATAAATGTGTTTTAATAGTGGGAGAAATAGAGGCCAAAAGACACATTTATTATAGGCTGGATCCAAGTACATAGACTACAGGTCCCACACCCTTCCTTGTAAAATCAACACGAACCTCTAAATCAGATGACAACATTGACTTGGCCTCAGATTTCCTCGGAAACAAGGATGAAAAGGTCTAAGTCACTATAGACTTCCATGAGTGGTCTCTGATCAACATCTAATTTACAGAGGTGCTGGTAGAGGAGTACCATATTTAGAAGTTTTGCTGAGGTCCTTTCATTAAATGAACTTGATGGTAGCTAGACTAGATGTGAATACTGGCGTAGGCTTTCAGACTGTGTGTGTGCACATGTGTATGTGTGTCCATGCAGACATGCATGTGCATTGTCTGATAGTATTTAATGGTACAATAATGGCATTACTGACAAAAGCAAACCAGTTGACTCCATGGCTTTTTTTTTGTATTGTAAAGAGATACCCTGCAACAGAGCATCATCTAAAATGTCCTTGAATGCAGCCCTCTGAGAAGCTATGGCACCCCTCTCCCCTCCTATGACTGGGAATGAGGGAGAGGAAAGAAAAGGGAGTGGAATGGAAAACTGTGGGCAAAGAAGGGAAGGAAAGAGAAAGGGGGAGTGGAGAAGGAAGGGAAGGGAAAAATCTGTACTGATAGGCAGGGACAGAGTGTACTGGAAACTATGTGGACTCTCAACTGTTTAGAAAGTCTGTTAGAGGAAAGAACCATGCTAAGAGAACTGAATGTAAGAAAAATTTCTAAAAATCCAGACTCTCCTCTTGGTTATTCGTTTGTTCCAAAAATGCACTGAAACTTTGTGGGCCTTTCAGAAGTGTCATGGCTCCCCTCTTGGCACCACCTCCAAAAAAAGGTCACTAGGTCAATCTTCAAACATTATTTCCCTTTTTCTTTTTTCTATTATCCTTACATATGATGCTATAGTGATTCCTTGTATCCAATGTAAACTCACAGTGGCCTTCAAGGCTCTCAAGAACAGTTACTGGATTCTTTTTCACATCATCCATCGTAGCCCATAAGGTACTTGACACGTAGGAGGAGCTTAATAAATGCCTTTGAATGAATGAATACTCTCTTCAGCAGCTGACATTTGAAAAGTGTTCCTAGTCTTTACTTAGCAGACAGAGTTTAACAGCAAGTATGAACATAGAACATCCAATTATCTATTGATCGATGGAAATGCTGAAGGAGGAGGATAGGGTCCCTGGAGCACATCGTTGTCTGAACTATATGATGACTTCTGTTTGAAAATAATGGGGAAAAACACTCATCCTTCCAATTGGAGAAGATATTTTAAGTCACTTTAATATAAAAATGTAATCATGACATTGTACGTTACTAAAAATAGTAATACTAGGCCTGAGTTGACTGAACTTCTAGGTCCAGCAAATGAACAGTGATACTTAGGCTTAAATTTCACAGATTAGACTGAATTCTGAAGATGAAAGGAACCTTATAAATGATCCAGTCCAATTCCCTTGTTTTATAGGTGAGAAAATTTAGACTGTGAGAGTCAAATGGCTTGGCCCAAGTCAGTCGTTTAATTGGTATGCACAGTTGGGGCTATAATCAATGTCTCCTAACTCCTGAGGCTTTCTTTTAGGTGAGTGAGATAGGATATATGATCCACCTTCAGTGCTTTTCCTAAAAAGATATATAATTCCATATTAAGAAGAAAGAATTTTTTTCTATTTTCCTTTTGGACACTATAATGCATAGTATTCCAGTTGTGTTAAAAATTAATAAAAATATAAATCTCTAAGAACAAATTAGCTATTCCTGCTACTAGTTAACTGTCTTAACAGTTTTGGTTTTTTTCCCCTACCTCTAGGCTTCACCAGTACATTTTGATGCCATTTATTCTAACTAACTAATATATTCTATTCTAATTATTTTCATTTGCTACTCAGGAAGCATTATCTCTTTAACACCCCCTATAGGAACACTAATTTCTCAATTTTTCTTCTGCCAAAATACACTTTGCCTGCTCTTCAGGATATTTTGCCCCTTTATGTTCTGCCTTTACCACATTTCTGGACTGTTCTTAAAAAAGAACATCAACTTCCCTGTATCCCATACTCCCTCTATCCAGGTGAACTGACCTTCCATTTAATAATATAGCTTCTAATAATACCATTAATGCTACTGACTGTTAACAATGATATAAATGGTAACTGACTTTTTTCTCTACCATTATAAAATCTGAAAACAATTTCTACATAAACTTTTCTCCTCTGACTAGTTTAACTAGGAAAACACCATATATAAAATCAGGTTATGCCTATTTTTTCATGGGGATCAAATTTATAGTGAGAAAGCTTTTGCTAATTGTGTTTTCATAAAGAAAAGATGATCAGTAGACTTCATGATAAGAAGTCAAGACTATGCCACTAGCTTCCAGATGGTGGGACATGGACACACTTATGACCAGAAGGGGGCACCCCAGTTGTGTCTTGGAGTGCTGGGTTTTGTCTCTACCCACTACCTTCCTTTCTGTCCCCAATTCAACGCATTAACCCAATCCTATTGTGTCACTTGGTATACTGTTATAACATCTAGAATTGTTTTCATCATCTTTGTGTTTTTCTGCACTTGTTGTATTAAAGCAAAACACAGAAAACTTCATATTTTGGACCAACTACTACTAATAGGTATAAAAGCAAGATCCTAGAATTAATGATCAGTCAGTTAATAAACATTTATTAAGCACCTACTATATGCCAGGTGCTATGTAGTACAAAAAAATGCAAATGTTAGTCCCTGATCTCCAGGAGCTCACAGTCTAATGTGGAAGACAACAAGCAAACAAATTTGAACAAACCAGCTATATCCAGAATAAGTAGAAAGTAAGAAAAAGAAAGCACTAGAATTAAGAGAGGTTGGAAAAGACTTCCTATAGAAGATGTAGTTTAAGATGGAACTTGAAGGAAGCCAAGGGAAACCAGGAGGTGGAAACAAGAAGAGAGATGTTTTAGGGACGGTGATGCAGGCATTGAACATCCCAACAAGCACATGCATTTGATAAATAAATAAAGAGAATTAGCAAAGGGAGCATATTTTTTAAAACCCTCATTTTTAGTAAGATCTTATATACTAAGAAACAGTATTTTCTGTAAGCTAAAATTTTTTTCCAGGCTTTTTTTTTCCCTTTAGGAGAGTGGATGGAACTAACAGTAAGGCCTTTCTTAGGGAAATGAATTAATGGTAATAGTCAAATCCAACTCATTTCCAGATGTGATCATTATCTCTCCACCTCCCCAAAGTGCTTGGCCATCACATGGCCAAGAGTAGTACCTTAAGGGCAGTATCTTTTTTTTTTTTTAATTCAAAATTAAGATATTGATTCTAGACCTGTTTGGGATGATTATATCCATCTTACAGACAAGGAAAGAAATTGAGGGAAGTTACATGACTGGCAAACACACAGTGGTGGGACCAAAATCATAGGTTCATAGGATTTAGGGTTATAAATTTTGAGCTGAAAGGGACCTTAGCAATCAGATCATCATATAGTAACAACTTTGTCATCTTTTGGATGAAGGAAGTGACATCTAAAGACACTGTGTCTAAAGATACTTGCCTAAGTCATAGACTTAGAAGATGCAAAACTTAGGTTCTGTGACAACCAATTCCAGGGCTTTTCCACACCAATCTACTAACTCAACAATGGATACCATCCTGTCTTTCTCTCTGCTTACCTTCCTTATTTCTGGTCCATTTTTTCCACTTCTTCCCATGCTTTGTTTTTCTGGTGGCCACATCCAGGTCTCAAATCTACCATCTTCTAGACTCTCTACGTGGGAATGAATGATATCTTGGCAACCTGGCTAACATGGTGCCATGATTGTCTTAATTATATCTTTATTATCTGGTCGGAGGGAAAATAGCAGTTCTGAGCCTGCGCTCCTCAAAAAAAAAAAAAAAGGGCATTTGGAATAGAGAACTAAACAGATGGACTCTGGAATAAAAGCAATGCCACACAAAGGCCAAAATATTACTGCTTCTAGAACTGCAGAACACCAGACCTGGAAGAGACCTTAGGAATTATAGAGTCCATGCCCCTCAGGAAACAAAGGCAGCTAGGTGATATGATAGAGAACTGAGCCCAGGTGAATCACTTAACTTCTGTCTGCCTCAGTTCCCTCAACTGTAAAAAGAGAATAATAATGCAATGACAAAAATTCAGGTCCCCAAACATCTATTACATTGATCTTTCCAGTATACTATGCTTGGAGCCAATGGGAAACAGAAATAATTCCCTAAAATTCAACTATGCCACTAGTTAACCACATCCTGTTTTGTTTTTCTTTGCTCATTCTCATCTTTTGCTCTTAATAATGGAGACTCGAGCCACAGACTGTGGCTTCAGAAGGCCTCCAATTGAATAGAGTCACCAAAACTACAGAAATCTCAAAGTTGGAAGGGATCATGTAGTTCAATCTATACCTGAACAGGAATCCCCTCTAACATGAGACATCCATCATCCTCTGCTTGCAGAACCTCAGTGATAAGAAACCTCCTAATTTAGCTCTTTCTACTGTTGTTGGGAATAATTGGGGTTGCGGGTCAGGAGAAAGAAAATCTGCATCTTTGTCATTTCCATTTACTGCTTTGAGTTCTGCCTTCTGGACTCAAAAAGAACAAATACAATTCTTTTTTCTCATATTGCATCATGTGTAATTTTTTTTTCTACCAGACAGCTGGTAAATGTCAGCATATTCCTGCTCTGAAGTCCTGAGTTTGGGAAACTTGGTGGATGATAATGCCCTTAGAAAAAGTAGGGAAATTTCAGGGATGGGTAGTTTCTGGGAGAAAGATTATAAATTGAGTTTGAGATGTGTCAAACATAAGACAGTAAGTCTGGGAAATCCAAAGATGACCAAGAGGGAGTTGGTAATACAGGACAGGATATCAGGAGAAATATTTGGGCTGGAGACAAGGAGTTGAAGAGGGCACGAAGAGAGACTACAGAGTGAGCCTAGAGACACTCATGCATAAGGGACAGGAGATGGACGCTGAACCAACAAAGGAGACTAAAGAAGAGTAGTTAGAGGTAGGAGAATCAGGAAAGAGTAGTATCATAGAAGCCAAAGGAGGTGAAAAGTCCTAGGAAAGAGTGGTCAACAATATCAGATGCTACAGAGGGATCCAAAAAGATGAAAATTGAGGGGGGAAAGCCTAATGGATTAAAAAATTATGAGACTGTTGATAACTGGAAAGACTAGCAAAAACCTGATTGGTTTGTTAGTTGCGTCCTTCATTCTCCAATAAGACCAAAATGACATCACTATGATAAAGCCAATCTTCAATACATCTAACTGTGGCTGATCAGACCAATATGGGCTCAGGAATGCTCTACCACAGGTCAGGCACAAATAGTCTGTGTGAACATTTGGGGTGGAATCTCCAAATCTGCACATCCTGTTTCCTTTGAGCTGCTTCAATTCTGCTTTGCTCATAGAGCACTGCACCTTCTCTGATGTGGGCTTGCCATGCTGAGTGGTCCTGTGCCAGTGTCTCTCACGTCACACAATCAATTCCTAAGTTCTTGAGAGAGACCTTGAGAATGTCCTTGTATCACTTCTTCTGACCACCATGTGAATGCTTGCCCTGAGTTCTCCATAAAACAGTCTTTTTGGCAAGCATACGTTTTGCATTCAAACAACATGGCCAGCCCATCAGAGCTGAGCTCTCTGAAGCAGAGTCTGAATGCTTGGCAATTTAGTTCAAGTAAGGACCCCAGTGTCTGGTACCTTATCCTGCAGGTGATCTTCAGAATCTTCCTAAGACAATGCAAATGAAAGCAATTCAGTTTCCTGGCATGGTGCTGGTAGACTGCCCAGGTTTCACAGGCATACAACAATGAGGTCAGCACAAGGGCTCTATAGACCTTCAGTTTGGCAGTCAGTCTAATACCTCTTCTCTCCCACACCTCCCTTTGGAGCCTCCCAAACACTGGCAACGTGTGCAACAACCTCATTATTAATGTGTACATGTCTGGAAAGCACACTACCAAGGTAAGTGAACTTATCCACAGCATTAAAAACTTTTCTATTTGCTGTAACCACTGATTCTAGTATGGATGGTGTGGTGGTAGTTGATGGAGCACCTGTGTTTTCTTGGTGTTAATTGTTAGGCCAAAATTAGCAGAAGCAGACTTTGATACTGTTAGCCATGGGGGTTTATGGAAAATTATGTGAAAATTTGGTTGCCTGGAGAAGTTTATCAGCATTGTACATCAATTTCATGACGGCATGAATACCCGCGTTCTAGATATCGGACAATGTTCTCGTGCCTTCCCAGTCACCAATGGAGTGAAACAAGGCTGTGTGCTTGCTCCCATGCTTTTTAGCATGATGTTTTCCGCCATGTTGTCAAATGCTTTCAATGAGGATGTGCACAGCATGAAGATCAGATACCATACTGATGGCAAATTCTTTAATTTGAAAAGGTGACAAGCCAAGGCCAAAGTGGAGGTAGGGTTGGTGCATGATTTTCTCTTTGAAAATGATTGTGTACTCAATGCAATATAGCCTCTAAAGCTGAGATGCAACAAAGTGTGGATCAATTCTCTGCTGCTTATGCTAAAAACCAGATTATTAAGGGTTGAAAAGTTAGTAGGCAAGGAAATGGAGACAATGAAATAGATAACTCATTTTATGAGTTTGATAGTGAAAGGGAGGAAAGATAAATAATAGCTTGAAATAAAGGGATCAAGTAAAGGGGTTTGTTTTCTTTTTTTTTTTTTAAAGGATTGTGGAGACCTAAAGGCATGTTTTAGGAAGCAGGGGTGGAGGCAGTAGAAAGGGACATTGAAGATGAAAGATAAGAAGGGAAGGATCTCTGACCTGACTCCAAAGTTGACCCATACAAATGAAACACCTTGCTGTTTTATCCTATTGCTGTTCACATTCAACAAATCTTCAACCCTAGGTCACTTTTACCATCTGACATTCTATGTGGGTCAGGACAGCAAAGGGAGAACAGTGAGGTCAGAGCAGGGGTTTGGGATTGGGAAAACAGAGAGGAATAGAAGGAATTAGAACTAATGATAAAGATAAAGAACCGGCTCAGGTTGAATGAGTCAGAGGAGAGATGTAAGCCTAGGAAATTAGAATCAGGAGGGGAAAATCTAGACTTTGAAACCACATAAGTTGTTCCTAACTCCAACTCTAGCCATCTGCCCTTATACTACCAAGCCTCTGGAGGGAAAATGGCCTGGGGGCCCGTATATTCAGCAGCAAGGATTCATCCTGAAAACAAAACCTGCAGAGTGATGGTGACAAAGAGTATGGAAGTGGCAGGAAAGAATGAGAGTGGGCTGCTTCTCTCTAGCCCAATATGTCAGGAAGAATGAGACACATAGAACTTGACCTCAAGAGAGTGACTATTAATCGAGTATCACCTGCAGAAGGTTTCCAAGAGTCTTAGAAGATGGAGAGAATGTGAACTGATATATAGGAGAAAGAAGTTCCAAAAGGCTCGTGGAATGGGAGAGCAGGGGAGGATTGCTAATACTAGCTCTGCAGACACATCCAAGATGGTACATTAAACAGATACCTGGGGACAGATTTCAACACTTTCCACTGTGAATGGGAGTGTTCAGGTCTGATCTCATCTGCCACACTCCCCATTGCTTCCTTCCCTAACTTGTCTGCTACTGCTTCGAGTTGGCTTTTTAGCAAAAGAAGCAGAGGTAGTTCTGGTCTTATGAAACATGCATGGACTCCTAAGATCTGCTGGAATTTTGGGAACACATGGAGACCCACATCTGTAGGCAGTCATCTCAAGGCCACTGCTGAAAAAACTTGGGTATAAAAAGATTAACTGCTCAAGACGTAGACAGTCTCAACAAAGGAGTATCTAAGATCTATCTCAAGCACACCAGGACAAGAACTTCAGATTGCTAGTTGTTTTGTGTACATGTAGACAGATAATTATTTCAACTGATACATTTTTTTTCCTTCCCTTCAACTAACCTATTTCATCAAATAACCCATTTCTTCTCTACTACCTTTTAGTAAATAATTCTGTTTTAACCCAAATCTATGTAGCAAAAGTATAAGTATATACTTAACATTCTGTTGACTTAGAATTCCTAATAGTGACAGATATCTAGGTTACCCAGATTTCAGAAAAGTATGTGCGATTAAAATATAATCTCACTAAATCAAATCAGTTTCCAGAAAGCAAGATTCCTCATGCTGTCTATGCAGACAAGACAGAAAGTAGAAATATGGACTCGATAATAGTAATGAGGGGAGAGTATGTTTTCTAAGCACCTACTACTATGTTCCAGGCACTGTGCTAAATACTTTACAAAGATTACCTCCTTTGATCCTCACAACAACAACCAAAGGTCGGTGCTTTTATCTTTGCCGTTTTATGGCTGAGGAAACAGAGGGAGGGAGACAGTGACTTTGCCCAGGGTCGCACAGCTAGCTGCCATACTACAGTATTATAATACATTCTGTATCTATTTACATGTATATATTTACATGTTTGTTTTTGTGTCTATTTACATGTGTATATTTTGTCTCTCTATAGGATGTAAACTCCTTGAGGGCGGGGACTACAGTTATCCCTTCCATTGCAGTTCTGATATACTGTAGGCCAACAAAAGAAACTCAATGGGAACTTTCGGAGGGTGCTTTGTGGAGGCCAGCAGATGACACAGAAAAAGTTTACAAACTCAGAAATGCATAAAATATACATTTAGTATTGTATAATATCAATGTATTTTATCTTTTAACACCATAAATATACACAATTTCTTTTTTTAAAGTTAAAATAAGTAAAAAGTTAGTTTGCGAAAAGAATGTAAAAGCTAACAGAAGACACACAAAAGGTGAGAAATGTAGATATCTTTAAAAGTTTAGTAACTAATAAGTGCATGAAATATATGTACTGTTATGTATAATAGTATCCATACAGTATATATTTTACTATTTAATAACAAATGAACAGCTACACAATTTTTTCTTAAAATTAAATACATAGTAAAAGAACTGTGGTTCTATGCCCTGGTTTGGGGATGCTGAGCATGTTTACAGCAATCTTTCATAGGACATCTTGCTCAATGATCTTTGCATCTTCAATTTCTTGTATCTCATGTCCTTTAGACTATGACCAAATACTTAACCCAAATTGTACAATAAAATATTATAAACACCCCATGAAAGAAAAAGAAAAAATTCAGACTCCTTCTCTGGTACAAAGGGAGGGCCAAAAATTTTTACGTGGATTTTCTAGGTTGTGGGGGAGAGGGGACCACACCCCTAACTCTTGAGATGTGGAAGGGAAAACTGTATTTCGTTTTTTTTCTTTGTGTTCCCATTGCCTAGCACAGCATCTTGCACAAAGTAGGGACTTAATAAATGCTGGCTTGCTAATTTCAAATACTACAAATTTATTAGCAGGAAATTTAATTTTATTACAAGTTTTACAACCAGAAACACAATTCCATAAAGATATACAACTAAAAACTCAATCTCAACAAATTAAATCAGTTTCCAGTTTAAAAAATAAGTAACTCTTTTGTACTTCATATTTTCAGCTTTTCCCCCATGGGTATTTACAAACACCCATACAAGCCTGAATAATTAAAGTATCACATACACCAGGAGAAGCTACTCTGACAATAACACAAGCTATTTCCATAAAATGCAAAGATTCCTTGTTTTTTCACAAAATTTGATCCATTAACAAGGTAAAGGAGGCATTTTAAATACAAATCAGATGATCATACAGATAATTCAAATGAAAGCAATGAGCCATTCAACTCCAGTTGCAAACATTGGTCTCCTTTTTCCTTTTCTGGTGTAAAAATCTAAAGGTCAGGCTAGGTGGTACAGTGAATAGAGCACCAGCTGTGGAGTCAGGAGGACCTGAATTCAAATGTGACCTCAGACACTTAACACAAAAAGTAGACGTGTGGCCTTGTGCAAGTCACTTAACCCCAATTGCTCCTCCAAAAAAAAGCAAAAAAAAAAAAATCTAAAGGTCAACTATCGTTGTAATTAATCATTAAGACAAGTGATTTCTCATGTTGTTCCACATCTCATGGCTTTTTTGCTTGTACAAAAGTCACCTGAAATATTTTCTTGGGGCGCAGATGAAGAAAATAAATAATAATAACTAGCATTTCTATACAGCATTGAGGTTTGCAAAGCTCTTTCCAAGTATCTCACATCCTCACAACATCCTTGGAGTTAGGTACTATTATTATCCCCATTTTACAGGTCAGGAAATGAAGCAGGCAGAAGTTAAATGGCTTGCCCAGGGTCACACAGTTAAGTGTCTTGGTTTAGATTTGAACTTAAGTCTCCCTGACTCCAAGTCTGGGATTCTATCGACCACACCACCCAGCTGCTTATGACTTCTGCCACTTCAGTGACCAATTCCAAAATTCCTGTGAAGTGAATATGAGGAAAGAAGATAAAATATTTCTATTAAAGGCAAGTGAGGGGGTAAAAGGAACAGTTTCTAAAGAAATACTAATATGGTATATACTAAATGCAGGAAAGATTTAGCAAGGAAGATTATAGATGGAAAAATTCACTTTCTATATTAAAGTAAAGAAATTAAAGGAATGAAATATTCTTCATAGTGCCTGGCACACAGTGAGTGCCTAATAAATGCTTGTTGTCCGACGTTTATTGAACATCAATGCTTCTCCTCATTTCCATTTTAAGTCATTTCCCTTTACCTATCTCTCTTTTCCTCAGGCTTTTTATCTTTCTCTGTTCTCCTTTCCCTGATCTTCTCTCTTCATGCCCCCTTGTCTATATTTCCCTTAAATCATTGTCTCTTTTTTTCCTCTCCATTTTCATCTTTCTCTTCCCCCTTTCTCATATCCTTCCTCTTTATCTTCTCCCTCTTTCCACTCTCTTCTTCCTCTCCCCATAACTGAAGCTCTATGGACAGCTCTATACTGGCTGCTATTGCTAGGGGGGGATTAAGAATCAGATGAGGAGCTTCAGGTAATTTGATGCTAAAATCATTTCTTTAGCATAACCAGTAAGGTATACAAATCTTCTCTAAAATGTGTAGGGTTTGGTAGTGAATACTAAAAGACATCTACATGAATCTCCTTTTTATAAATGAAGGAATAAGTTACTCCAATATATCTGGGGGGACATTTCCAACTCTAAAGGAAGTTTGTAACTGATGGTAACCAGAGAGGAAGTCTTCTTCAAACTAAACAGGAAGAACAGATTTCATTGCTTCTTAGTTTTGTATCAGATTTTTTTTAAGAACAATTTTTAATCATTTTAGAATGGCCTTAAGGTTAAAAATGTCAGAGAGTTTTCTGTTGCCTATGGGGATGAACAAAATGATTAATTTATCTGTTCAAATACCACTCAGCATTTAGATCATCTGGCCGTGTTTGGTCTTGAAAGGATGTCTGTGTTGGTTCAGTTGTTCCACTTACAAATCAAAGTTATCCAATGCTATCTATTCTTGTGAATTATAAAATGGCTGGTCAGAGTAAGGCCTTTCCTCAGTGCTACTGTTGAAATTAACATTTTTTAACTATATTTGTTTTTTTAACTTTTGATGAGACTGAATGTTATCATTCAAAGGTGATGTATTTTTCCCAAGAAGAGTTCTATTAACAAAATCAAAATTTTTCTCCTGGAAACCATTGTTGAACTGGTGATCATATAAAGATGATGCTTCCTTCTCTGATTTTTCATAATTAGAATTGTATATCTTCCCAATGCATTTCACTGTGAGGATAGGACCCATGAGAAGTCTTTGCTTTGGGGCTGTATAGCTACTAAGAAAATCACACCCTTTCAATGATAGTTGGTTCTGAAAGTTACCCAGAGGTGGGTACTCATGGGGGTTGTAGAAAGGTCTCCATTTTTGTCCCTGTTCTCTGTTTAAAAAAAAACAAAACATCTTTCATTGGAAGCTGCTCATAGGTTTGATGGTCATAAAAGATCTTATACTCTGCCAATGAACATTGTTAATCAAATAAAAATCATGACCAGGCAGCCCTTTCTAGGCTCCACATTGCATGACCAGAGACCATGAAAGGACCAGGTCGTTTGCTACAGAAATTCATCACTTCTGGCAAATCACTGTAATACTGGCAATTAGCAAAAAGTATACAACTTGGTCTGTGCCCCTTTTTTGACAAAATTCCAATTTCTCAGTTGATTTTCTCCTTGCGAGTTATCATTACACTGGTGGGTCAAGAAAAAGTCTATTGCTTTGCATAGGTCCATTGCAGATATAGTCAAAATATTTTATCTGTGAATTACTGCAAGAGTGATGATCAAAAGGTCTTATTTTTTTTTCCCCAGACCTACAAGAAAAAGTTAATTTTTTAATAGTACATTTGAATTTTGATAATAAATATGAAACTAAGCTATTCCAACAGACAGAATCTTATTTTCACAACTTAATAGGATATAAAATCATCTTGTGTAGCACGAAGCAATATTTACAGTGCCCATGATCACAATGAAGATCATGACTAACTATCGCATGGTGTTCAATCACAAAATATACCAAACTCTCCATATAGAGGACAGAACTGAAACATTCAGACACTAGAAAACCAAATCCCAAAACCAATAAGCCAATTCCACCATAATACCAAAGATATTTAGAAGCCAAAGAGCCACAGCATCCTTTAGTTTTCCCACAAACCAATATAAGATCAATATCTACTCACAAACCCCTCTCTCTCCTTGCCTGAGTGTCTTCTGTCTCCCACTGTCTCTCTGGCTCTGGCTCCCAGCTTCCTGTGTGCTCTGCTTCCCTTTAGTAAACTCCTCCCACCACAGGCTCCATGTGACTATATTCAGCCTGTCAGGGGGCAGAATTTATCTTCACAGCAGGGAAGCTTCCTGTGGGCTCTGCTTCCCCCTTCAGCAAATTTCCTCCATCACAGGCTCCATGTGATTATGTTCAGCCTATCAGCGGGCAGAGTTTACTTTCAAAGCAGGGAAGTGAATATTCAAATTCTCATTCCCATTATACCTTGTTATACTCTCAATCAATTAAAATGAAAAGCTGTGGCTATAGACACAGACCTGACTCATTTTTCACCTCTCTCCACTTTTTTTTAACCTGATCTCATGAACTTCTACCTGGCAACTGTCAGTACACAAGTTCTGAACCAATACCTTTGTTATAAGGATAATAACGGTTCATTTACATGGTGCTTTAGTTTAGAAAGTGTTTTCCTTAAAACATTGGCGCAATACAAATTTGTCCCTCCTCCTACTCCTATGGGAATGAATTATCAGTGAAGCATGAGCAGGAGCTGATATATAGGCTAAAGGCCTGCACTGGAGATAAGCATGGTAGCATCCCATCCCTATCATCAAGATGCTCCAGTCATTTTAGGATTTAATGGAGAAAGACTCAACATACACCCAGGGAATTTACCTGGTTAAATTCATTGATATAAACCAAAGGCTATAGTTGGATCATATTATAGCTTGTAATGTAGCCATCTGGCTTCCTTTGAGCCTCACTCCAGGACATGTCACAGCACACCTGAGGTCCAACCAGGAGATTATCAGCTCTGCTATGACGGGCAGCTGAGCTGAATGGGACCCCAAACACTGGGGTTTGCATTACTGTATGATCTGCTTCATTTTTTGGTCTAGAGATGTAATTAGATTGGCTGGATCTTGCCAGTGATTTTGCCACTATTTGGAACTCCCAGCGTGAAAACTACCTCTGCCAATGCAGCGACAACTCCCCTACAACTTATCATTGTAGTTACTTGAAGCATTGAGAGCTTAAGTGATTTGCTCTTGACTGTATAGCTAGTTCATGTACCAAAGAGAGGACCCAAGTTTTCTCTATTCCAAGGTGAATTGAATGGAACCTCTGCTCTTGACAAATGCAAATTAAGAGGACACCAGGGGTCCAAAGTGAGTAAGATAGTTGTCATTCTTCAGTCATGTCTGACTCTTTGTGACCCCATTTGGGGTTTTCTTGGCAAAGATACTGGAGTGGTTTGTGATTTTCTTCTCAAGCTCACTTTACAGATGAGGAAACTGATATAAACAAGGTTAAGTGATTTGCCCAGGGTTACACAGCTAGTAAGTGTCTGAGGCCAGATCTGAACCCAGGAAATTAAGTCTTTCTAACTGCAGGCCTAGCACTCTGTCCACTGTACCACCAAGCTGCCCACAGTAAGATAGACTGGTATACAAACTCAGGTTGGTATTCAGCCGCTACACCTATGGATTCTAGTTATCACAAGTTATTTGAACTGGATCATAGAATTTTAAAACAGGAAAGGATCTCAGAGACCATCTACTCTAATGCCTATATTTTACAGAAAAGGAAACTGAGACCAAGGGGGCTGAAATGATTTGCCCAATGTCACAATGATAGTGGGGTCCCATGACTCTAAACCTAATCAGCCAGTCTGGCTCATTTTGCCTGTAGGTCATCCCTTCTTTCCCCTCCCATCTCCATAGCATTTTCTAGCTAAGAGCCCAATTCTATCTAAACTGTCTCACAATTATTCTAGTCATTTACTAATTTTAACACATGAATACTCTAATAATTAGAATGTTTCCTTCCATTTTCTAATGAAATACATTTATTTATCTTTTAAGACCTGAATCTACTTTTTAAAAAAGTACAGAAAAAGAAAAGCATTCGTGTTAATAGTTAAATAGCCATTGATCAAAACCCTGCATGGTGTAATGGGAAAAGCACTAGCCAGGAGGTCAGAAAACCTGAGTTGCAGCTTTCCTGGACAAATCACTTGGAATCTCTAGCCTCAGGTTCCTGGACAAATCACTTGGAATCTCTAGCCTCAGGTTCTTCACCTGTGAAATAGCTATCTCACAGGTTGGAAGGATGTCCTTACGTGGATTATTTTTGGTTTTGCTCAATCTAGACTTGCCCATTTCCCCCTTAGCTTCCACCAATGATGCTCTTAAGCAGAATCTACTTTTCTCCATTGGGGGCAATGATGGATTGCATTTGACTAAGCTTAGGCTGGACATTAGTTGTTTATATCATATTCTCTATCAATCAGAAGCAGTAGGATAGGAGGCCACACCATAGTGGTCTATAAGATGTACATATCTTCTATGGGGTCATTCTCTTAAATGAAAACGTGTCAATAGAATGGATAAGAAGACAGACAAGGAATGGATAGAGGGGGAGAGATATAAATAATGATGAAACTAACATTCTCCCTGTACCTCAAAGCCAAATGAGAACCTGAATTTGTTACCACTATTGAGATCTCCGCCTCCCAGGGTGGGAGCAGGTAACAAAGCAGTAGGACTAGGACTCCTGATGGGGAGACTAGGAAACTAAGACCACTGGAAATGCTCCTGCATAAATCTGGGTTAGAGTGCTCTTGCCTCAGCTGGATAGTGCCCAAGAAATATAGGAAAACTTGACCTAACAATCCAGGAGATGATTGCTCCAGAAGAAGTGATTCCATCTTGGGAGAAGTTGCAATGAGATCACCTATGGGTAATGAGATATCCCATTTGAGTTGGAGGAGGGGAATCACCCCAGATATAAGCCTGGAAGTGAGGAGGCCCTTGCCTGAGATTTCCTAAAATAACCTGCAAGGCTAATGGGTGGAAAGGGGGCATTTGGAAAGCAACCATGAAAATTTTTGTCCTAAATTCATTGATTAGGGCAAGGGTGGGGGTTTTGTATTTTGAGTTGGAGAGATAATCATCAAATAAAAAAGTCTTAAATTGCTATGGAACTTGGAAAAGGGACACAGGCAAATAGGTAGACTATGTTGAAGTTTGGGCTGCCTCATTTGTATAAAGTCAATAGATCTCCCACAAAAAGCCATAAGAGGTCTGGGCCTAGAGAGAGGAAGCAAAGGATGAGCAGCAGCCTTAGTAACAGCCAGAAGGGGCCCATTAGATTGCATAGTTAGCAACACAGCTCCGATAAGAGGCCTGGGACCTACAGTGTCCAATCATGTAGGTTCACTTCTTGTAGTATTTCTATGTACTCTTCAATGACCTAGTTCACTGCAGGCTCCCTACCTGTATCCTCTAGGGTATGGAAGAAGGTTGATATGGGGCATGGTTTGATGGTCACCCTGAATGTTCAAAATCTGGATGCCAGGAATTTCTCTGGACATATCAGGTGGTAAGGGGAAAAAGTTGAAATTTTTCCACAATAGGGAAATAGGCAGTGTGCAGCAACCATACCTGTGTATTATTTATCCATTTATGTTCATCTCCCCAACTGCAAAAATACTGAATGACTGGACACCAAATAGTTATTCTCTGATGAAGTAGCCCTCTGGATATATCCCTTTTCTTTGAAAAACATCACTATATATCTATAAACAACTTAGGATAATTCCTTCTTGCAGTGGTAGAAGAAGAACTGTGTCCAATGAGCCCAGACTGTGATGAATCTAGTGGGCATGTTCTTAACGAGAAGAGTTCTGTTAGGTTCTATGAATACTTCTATGGATACTTTACTCTTTTGTTTTGGCTCTTGCTAAGAGTTCTTATGTTAGTCTGGTTTATGCTTATTAAGGGGGCTGGTAGTTTGTTTAAGAAGAAATATGATGTATCCAAAAGGAACCCCAGTGGCTATGCCCTGCTGAGTGTGCATCTTTATCTAGCTTACTTACTACTGATGTAGTCACAGAGATTCTAGAGACATTTGTAAAAGATGTTGAGAGGTCCCTCAGGTAGGGCTGCAGTCCTAGTAGAGCTGATCAGCTCCTCTTGGATTTCATGGCTCCTGGGGCATGTTTTGGAATCAGAACAAAAAGCACCCAGGAGGCTGTCACTTGTCCTTTTTTTTGGTCATCAAAAATCTATGGATAAGTTCCTTATGAGCATGAATTATCTTTTTTCTTCTTTAAATACAACTGGAAGAAAAGATAGTGTCTTTACGCAAAACCTATGTAAATGTAAAACCTGTTACTTGTGCTATGTAAAATGCTCAATGTAAAACCTAGGTTAAAAAATGCCTATATTTTTCCATAATGTTCCTTAAATTTAAGAAATCTTTCAGTTGATTTAAAAAAAACCCAAATGGACAATATAAGTTCTAGTCTTTATACATTAATGCTAGTTTATAATGCTGCATTTGACAATGAACGTTGAAAACAAAGTAATATTAAAGACATTTGAAGTGGAGGGTTACCCATATATCTAGCAGTGGTTCTCAACCTTCCTAATGCCGCAACCCTTTAATACCCCTATGTAGGCCTATCTGCATGTGGGTGGAACCTCCAGGAGACAGACAGAGAAGCGGCGTCTCAGTTCCTAAGACCATTGGAAATATGTGTTTTCCGATGGTCTTAGGTGACACCATTTGACCCGCAAAGGGGTCACGACCCCCAGGTTGAGAACCACTGATCTAGAGTGAGGAACAATGAATGGAAAGTCCAGTGGATACACTACCATTCATGAACTATTAATAGAACCAAGGAAAGCCGCCAATCTGTTGGGTAGCTTCTTTATGAAGGATTCGCAGAAAGATGCTATACAAGAAATCTCACCTGATAAGGCCTAGAGCAGTGGTTCTCAATCTTCCTGATGCTGTGACCCTTTAATACTGGTATGTGAGTGTGTCTGCATGTGGACAGACCCACCTGGAGATGGATAGAGGAGTTTCCTAAGACCATTGGAAATGTGTGTTTTCCGATGGTCTTAGGCAACCCCTGTGACCCCTTCGAAAGGGTTGTTTGACCCCAAAGGGGTCACGACCCACAGGTTGAGAACTGCTGGCCTAGAGGGTCTGCAATCATCACCAATGTAGGGAGTATCCACACTGATGTGTTCAGCCATCCATCAAAGTATAACTGTTAAGTGGTAACAGAAGTTAGAGATTTCCAGCTGTATCTAGTGTGTTCTGTAAAACTTGTGCTGCTTATTGATCACAAATGCAGTCTACTTCTTGGCCTCCATCCTTTTGTTTTCTTAGTTAAAGAGATCAGCTTTAGTCTTCTTTTTCATTTCTTGAAGCTCAACTTGGAAGCTCACACTATAGATGTATAGGCAACTTCACCAAAAGTCATTTGGCCCATTAAGCCAAAGAACCACTGAGTCTTCATCATATGCTTATCCCTGAAATCCAAGAAAGTTCTTGCAATGTTGATTTTTTTCATTTGATAGATGCTATAGTCAGATTAATATGGACCATTGGCTGTGCCACAAAAATAACCTTTCCATCTCCCGTGTATATGTGAATGAAAACAATGTTGGGTTCTTATATTACAGCCATATTCAGATAAATATCTTTGATATGAAGGATTAGAGAATAAGGATACTATATGGAAATAAGGGGAGAGCAGGCAAGAGTCAGATATGAGGTGCAGAATTGTTCCTTTAGTATAATTTTGTGACTTTTATTGTAGATACTGTATGGTGCTAGTACTTGGCTTCATCTTCTAGGGTCAAGAGGAAAAAATTTCCTGAATAAAGGGTCATATAGAAACATTCCTCTTGAAAATTCATTAAGCCCAGACAGTTCATAAGTCACTAAAATTATTTCAGGTAAGATTTAGACTAGGTGAAAAAGTAGCAAGAAATTGGCTAATTGGCATTTCATAAGCTCTCATAATATAAAGAACAGTTTAATTAAATTTTCTTCTTTAAAAATTAAACAAAAAACCTGATTCTTCCCATCAGCAAATTAGCTATATTAAATGCACATATAAGGTTACAAAGGCCATTATGATAGTAACAAATATGAAAGCAAAAACTTTTTCAATAAAGATGAAGAAAAAAATCCTTTCAAATGACATTTATTTTAATTCCTTGAATTAAAGCTCTTCTCTGAATTGACTGATTTGCAAAAAATTATCTAAATATGTGTGAGTGCGTCTTAATGTCACTTAACACTATCTATATAACACACCTATACTTCAGGATTTGACTTGCCTATGGGGACAAATTGAATTATAACATATGAAGATATTGCTGGGCAACAAAGATTGTATTTCTCTAACTTTATTGAAACAGTCATCTGACTGAAGTAAATTATATTCCTATTTAATAAGACCATAAAAATTTTCACTTGGGGCCCAATTGCTGGATTCCTCCATAGAATCTGAGAGTTCATTTTGCAGCTTTATCAGAACCCCAGGCATCCATTCCAATATTACTATCAGAAAAGAATGTGAGACACAAAATTCATTCAGCAACAGTCTCTTTTAAGAATAAATGAGCTTTTAGTTCAGACCACTGAATACCACCACAATTTTAAGGACAAAAGAAAAAATAAAGCAACAGAAAGTGCATTTGGAACCTGTAAAATTTTACATATAAACATATATAACTACACAAGTATCTGGCAATCTCTATAAATATTTCTAACACTCTTCTCCCTGTGTGGCTTTATCTCTAAAAATCATGGAATGCTATCATCTCTGAAGAAACAAAATTGCTAAAGGGCAATGGAGAAATGGTGGGTAGGCCTAAGTATTAAAATTTGCAAATGACAAAAGAAATAGCACAGAAGACATGAAGAACATGTATGATTAGAGAAGGAGGTACAGCTCAAGTGTGGTACTGCTAGTAAAAGTAAAAGAAATACTAAAAGACCTAGAGCAGGGTCCTTAACCTGGAATGAACTTGTTTTTTAAAATGTTTTTGGTTGTATTTCAATACAAATGGCTTCCTTTGCAACCCTATGCATTTTACATTTAGCTATTTTATTCAGAGAAGGACTCTGAAGACTTTATGAGTCTGCCCAGTGGAGGCCATGACACACTCAAAAAGGATTAGAGCTTCTGGCCTAGAGGAGAGTTGGTAGCATATTGGGCAGATTGACTGTGGAGTGTTTACGGAAGGTTGGGTACAGGAATGGCACAGGTGATAAGGTTTTTCTTCTTCTGTAGAAGCAACAATTTGTGCTGGGGGAGGGAGCTCTCATATTGATGAAAGTAAGGATCCATTGAAATATCCAAGCTCATTTTAAGTAAGGGTTGTTTCATTCACTGTTTTTGTTTTTCCAACACTTAGAACCACACCTAAGGACTTAAAAAATTTTGTTGATTCAGAACATACTTTATTATCTTTAATGAGTTTAAGGCAGCAAGTCCAGGTGATTACATCCTAGTAGAAAAAAAATGGTGGAGGTAGACCACTGTCTATGAATTTTGAAAGACTGTGAGTAATGGGAGAGGAATTTGAGAAGGCAAATCTCTCTTTCTCTTTCTCTCTCTCTCTCTCTCTCTCTCTCTCTCTCTCTCTCTCTCTCTCAAAGGGATGAGAGTAGAGTTTGCAAACAAAATGATAGCGAACTTGATTGTTATTCCTAGCAAAATTCTAAATATGTGTTATTAAAGGGGAGGCCAGTGAACAGATATAAAAGGAAGCAATATTAATAAAGAACTATGATGGCTTAAGTTTATTTAAAGTGGCCTAAATTTATCTCCTTTTTTGGATAGGTTACTAGACTCATAGATATAGGGAAGTGTTCTAGATATAACTTAGCAAAACATGTGAAAAAGTCATTCTTTCTATCTTTGTGGACAAGATGGAGAGATATGGGCTAAACCAACAGAGTTAGCTAAATTTTGAAATGGTTGAAGGATCAAATCCAGAGTAGTCTTCAATGGATCAATGTCATCTTAGAAGAGTATCTCCATCAGAATACTCAGAACACTCCATCAACACTGGCCTTGATCATATGCTGTTTTAAACATCATTGTCAGTGTCTTGAATAAAAACAGAGATAGCACATTTATCAGATTTGCAGATGACACAAAGCTGGGAGGGATAGCTAATATATAAGATGACAAAGCAGGATCTCTAAAGATATTGGTAAGTTAAAACATTGGGCTGAATATAATCATATAAAATTTAATTTAAAAAAGTTAACTTCACAGGAATTGGTTCATAGGATAAATTCAGCTATCTAATATCAAATTGAGATCCCTGTCAAATATAACCTTTAAACATTGTGGAATGAGAAATTCTTAACTTTTCAAAGACTAAGACAGCTTTTGAATGACATTTATTGTTATGTAAAAATAACTTAGATAATTAAGATTCCAAGAATTGACTGCCTATAGACTATTATAAATGTGGGACTATAATGCAGTTGAGAAATCAGGACAAGAGATGAAGGTTTAGGGATTGTTCCTGTAGAGGTGGTGGGTGAAGACATAAAGAGATGAGTCTCTGAGAAAGTGAGTATATAAGGACAGGAGTACACTTGAAAAAAAGAAAAGGAGATGGGAATGGAGACAGGAGACATTAGAAGGATAGAACAAGGATATGAGCCAGACTCTGTAAAGGGGACAAAGATCCTTGGATTCAGCTAGGTGGCCTTGAGGAGACCAGTTTTCACTGGATGGTAGCAATCCCATTGAAAGAGTTTAAGAAGAAAATGGGAAGAGAGTAGGTACAAGTTCCATATTCCGGAAACTTGAAGTCAAAGGAGAGAAATAGGGCAATAGCCAAAAGGAGACACAGTTGTTTGTTTTTTTTCAAAGATGTAACCTGGTGCTTGACTCTGGATCCTGATAGCCTTACCCCTATTGAAAAAACAACAACACAGGGTTAGCATGTGCCAAGCAGGAGAGAGATAATAAGGGCTAAAAAAGGGGGTATTACAGGATCTAATGGCTTCTTCTCAGTGCTCATCCTTCTTGAAGAGGAAAAGGGAACAAACATTTAAGTACCTACCATGCCCCAAAGTGCTGGACAAAGAAGAGGTTTACAAATGAATTTCACCCGATCCTCACCACAACCCTGTGAGGTAGGTGCAATCATACCCATTTTACAATTGAGAAAACAGAGGGAAATGGGTATCTTGCCAAACAGGAGAGTAGGGGGGTTGGAGATGAGAGGTGGGATGATGGAAGGGAGGGCAGGGTCGGGGGGAGG
>CM053589.1:146261431-146286213 GCA_028646515.1 Pseudochirops corinnae
TATAATGAGTAGGTTTCTTTTTTTCAATGCCATGGTTTTCTTATTTTATTCTAATAAAATCAAGAATTTGTTATATTTATAACTACTAAACATTAAACAAACAAAAAGTAACATTAGATATTTATTCATTGAAAAATCCTTTTTAAATTTTAATATTTATAACTTACAAATAATATTTGTATGATGAGTAGGTTTCTTTTTTTCAGTGCCATGTCATTAATGATATTGTTGCTTGTAATTTTTTCAACCATTTCAGCCACAATCAAGATAACTGATAAAGCAAAAAACTACATTTCACACACAAAAAAGTTACAGATGGTAGTAATCTTTGTACCATATCAATAAAACAAATATTCACTGATACGTATCATAACTTTCTCAGGTAAGGCATCTTCACCTTTCTCGTTCAGATGAAATACCAAATACCAAATGCACTTGTCAATGGTAAATGGGTTCCTTATCTAATCTTATTTAGAAAAATACCCAGGTCTCTAAAATGAGAATTGTTTCTGTAGACCAGTTAAGTAACTGATTAGCATATCTTTACTCTCTTCTATTTTGTTTGCAGAGCCAGCATTTTAAAGGTAGGGCTTTTTTTTTGAAAGTTATTTTGTAAATTTATTATCCATACCTTTGACTTTTCATAATTTCAGTCACTTTGTTTTCCTGCATCGAAATATGAATTTGAGGGCTTCGTGCTAGTTTATTTAGAATGCTTAGTATTTTTTTAAAATCTACCAAATAGGCAAAATTTATGAGGGAATTTCTAATATAAAATAAATTGTACTTCTTTATTATCAGCACTAAAAAAAAATAGCAATTTCATCTTGAGTTCGCACATTTTGAAGTGCTTTGGCATGAGAAATCCACTTGATTTCATAATAACATAGAAATAGCCTATATTCTACCTCCATAGTATTACACAATTTTGCAAAAGCCTTCCTTTTAATTGGACTGCATTTTATAAAGGTGACTAGTAACAACTTGAAAAACTGTGTAGCCCCTAAGTTATATTTTGTAATATGTCAGCAAAGCATTTGATGTTTCCAACTTGCATGTTGGGGGTAGGGGATGTCATATTTTAAACTAGAGCTTGCTTAACTGCATTTTGCCCCAACATTGATTAATTTTTGTGACTGTTTTGTTTTTGGTGCTGTCCCACTGATATGAAATTGTGAGAAATTGACATCTGTTGGTTCACTTTCTCCCTATTTTGTTTCATAATGATTTGATGCTTATGGTTGTTAAACGCATGAAATAACATGCGCTTGAAGGCACAAAAAAAGACTTTCAGTTTAAAGATGGGCTGAGGGTCAGCTCTTGTGGTACTGTTGTTAAATATCAGTTTAACAGTTAAAATAAAAATTTCCCTTGCAACAAACCAGATGTTGTAGGTCTCAAGACAGCCAAATTTTCTGATAATGTATTTTAAATGTACAAATATATAGAATTACTCCAAAGTAGTGCTTATGACCAATTTGTCATTAAAACAACATTTAGTATTACCTTTTATTTACTGAACAACCGTAATTCATCTAGTATTAGGGAACAAAAAAGAAAGTAATCGAAATCTAGATTTCTTAATATTACTTCCTTCAAGAATTTCCTCATTTCTGAAAAATGCGTAAGACTTCATTAAGGCTTACTACATAAATGATTATGTGAAAAATGAAAGGAAAAAATGCTAAGGATTTGCAAAGCGCCTGATTAACATTTAGGTTTTCCTTTCAGATATCAATTTTGAGGCTTCTATGAGATCCAAGGAAAGAACTAGGTACAAATATAGCCCAACAGACAACTAGTGTTCCCCCCACTACATGTGAATTAATCTGGGTGAGATTTACAGCACTTTATCCCAAGGAGCAAAAACCAGCTTCTAAGCCAGTGTGGCTCTTAGCTGTACCAAAATAAACCGAATGCTCCTCTCTCAATGATTGACTCACCTCATTAACTCCCAAAAGATTTCTCAAAATAATACATATTGTCCTCAGAACAGAGTAGACCTTAAAGTTTTTTGATTTCTCTTCCCCCAGCCCACTTGGTTTTTTCTCTTTACTCACTGCCCGCTTCGGGCACCCGCCCTCCCTCCCAGGGTTTGAAGGCCCCATACTTCCCTCTTCCTCCTACTTGTTGGCCCTGTGGCTTCATACTTCATTTCCTCAAGACCAGGCTTTTTCTGCTAGTTAGCTAATCTGAAAAACCCCTACAACTGTGCTGATGGGAGAATATCATAAAAAAAACTCGAGTTATCGCCTTCCCAGTTCCTAGCAGGGGTGGGAAACTGTGGCCTCAAGGCCACATGTGACCCTCTAGTCCTCAAGTGTGGCCCTTTCACTGAATTCAAACTTCACAGAATAAATCCCCTTAATAAAAGAATTTGTCCTGTAAAACTTGGACTCAGTCAAAAGGACACATCCAAGGACCTACAAGGCCACACGTGGCCTCGAGGCTGCAGGTTCCCCACCCCTGTACAGAGTATTAGACTAATTAGAGCCTTCTGTGGTCAAGGCATACAATCACTTTATCTTTCTATTGTAGCAATTTGTATGAATTAAACAAGATAATTAAAATACACTTTAGTTTTTTGAAAGATTTGAGAATGATCAACTTGGATTCTGTATGTACTATGAAAACTGAAGCTCCTACATATAATGGAGCAGTGGTTCTCAACCTTCCTAATGCCACGACCCTTTAATGATCGTATGTGGGCGTATCTGCATGTGGGCAGACCCGCCTGGAGACGGATAGAGGAGTGGTGTCTCTCTTTCTAAGATCATCGGAAATGTGTGTTTTCTGACGGTCTTAGGCGGCTCCTGTGACCCCTGTGAAAGGGTTGTTTGACCCCAAAGGGGTTGCGACCCACAGGTTGAGGGCCGCTATAATAGAGAGTTTCCTGTGTTGCTATGGCCCTAAAATTCACCAGCTGGTAGTCAGCCTTGTATTGATTGTCCTCACTGCAGTTAACGAGGATGGTGCCTGGAAAATAGTCCATTGCTGGATCCACATCCAGTGTTTCCAGCATGGAAAGTCCTGCCAGAATAACATAACCTTCAAGAACCTAAGGATACTTCTAGGTCATGATGTATGTCATTCGAGGAGGATTTTAGACTATAATAGGTGACATTGGACTCTGGCATCACTTGAGTCACACACAAAATAATATAGCTCTTTATTAAGTTATTTCAAAACCTATTTCAGACAATCACTTTTCCCTAAAAGGTGTCCAACCCCATTGTATCCTGTCGGAAGAAGTTGAAATGAGACTATAACAATTGGAAGGGGACAGTTTGACTGGAGCTGGGATGGGAGCCAAGATGGTAGTTATGGTAGAAAAGCAAAATACTGACAACCTCTTCTCTATTCTAGCCAGTTGTAAGCAGCTGATAATCTTTGCTTTGGCCCTTGTTTGCCCTGACAAGAATGAAGTATGTTTTGTTTAAAGAAACCTCTTTTGTAAAAAAAAAAAAAGAGGAGGAACACTTTTGCTAGATTTTCTTTTTTAAAGTGTGTGGAAATACAAGTACTTTTATTTTTCATTGATTTCGTTGTCTGTCGCCTTGGGATCATTTATATCCACTTTGATAGCATCCTTCTTGTTAAGAGGAAAGGTAACTAACACATATTAAAGAATTATATGGAATCATAGATTTTTCTGTGCATGTTTCCCTTCTCAAGATTGTTACTCTTCATGAAAATTATTTGAAGCATGAATATTTTTTATTGTGAACATGTGAGATGTCTGGGATGAGTTTGATGTTGAATAATCTACATGTTAACCCTTGTTCTGTATATTAAATGAAACTAAAGGCATGTAGAGTTTCTTTTGAACTTTTGTAATATTTTAAAGAAAATAAAACATTAAATTATGGCAGAATCAAATAAAACCTTTGGTATTAATTTTAGGACAAGAAACAGTTGGAATGTATTAAAATAAAATAAAATTGTGGATTTAAGATTTACTGCCTATGTGCAATTATTTAGCATATTAGCAAATTGAATCTTGTGTTTTATTTCTTTTCAAAACTTTAATTTAGGCACATTTTTTGCATTCAGTTATTTCATATTGATCTGTTATCTTACCTTTTCACATAATGGAGTTCTCATTCAAATCTCCCACAGATTACCACTTTACTATGTGCTTAATACTATATCGTAAGGAATGCAACAATATGAGATTTAGTCCCCATCAGGGGCAGATAGGTTGTACAGTGAATAGAGAGTGGAATGAAGAGAACTAAAGCACTGTTAATAGAGGGCTCAGCCAAAATTTCTTTCTGGAGCTAATTTGATATAAAATCTTCTAAAGCATCTAGAAAAAAGGAGCATATAGTTAAATTTCCAAATTCTTCTAGGAAATGAAATGGACCAGGATAACTTAAGAGTTTCACAATACTGAGTAGATAAAGTAATGAATTTGTTGGAAAGTCACCCCAAATATACTCATCACAGGTTGAGCTATTATTTACTGAGGAAAGAGGAATTATAGGTATAGGTCATTTTATACTTGAAACCACTGAATCAAAAAGACTAAGAAAGTGCAATCATTAGGGAAAATATTACACTTTTAAGTTTGGGACATCAATGATCTGACCATATAATTGACTCAAGAATCCCTTCAACATTTTACCCAAAGGTGATCAGCTTGAAGATTTTAAGAGAAGGGAAATGTATTGTAAGGTAGTTCTAATTGTGGAGCAGCTAGATGGTGCAGTAGATAGAGTGCCAGGCCTGGAGTCAGGAAGACTCTTCTTTGTGAGTGTAAATCCAGTCTCAGACACTTATTAGCTGTGTGACCCTTGACAAGTCATTTAACCTTGTTTGCCTCAGTTTCTCATCTGTAAAATGAGCTGGAGAAGGAAACAGCAAACTGCTCCAGTATCTCTGCCAAGAAAACTCCAAATGGGGTCACAGAGTTATCAGAGACAACTGAAATAACAACAACAAGGTTCAAATTGTAGGAAGGAATTGATCAAATATTGTCCATTTTGTTCTCAAGCTGTTCTCTGGAGCCAAGAAAAACAAATCTAATCTCTCTCCTACGTGACAGTCCTTAATTAAATATTTAAAGACATAATATATATTTTATATATATATAAACTGTTGTTTATGATAACTGTTGTTCCTCCCCTAAGCCAGCTGCAAGCTAAAAACATCCTCAGTCCTTCCAGTGGGTTATTATATGTCATGGTACCGTCACCATCTTGGTTACATTTTCCTGGACACGTTTGCCACCATTCCTACGTGATACTTAGAACTGATCCTGAAACTCTGGATATGGCTTAACCAGGATAAAATACATCAGGACTGTCACCTCCCCTATCTAGTTTTACTACTAATTTAAAAGTCTTGTTTAAAAAGAAAATGGCTATCCTTTTTCTTTAAAAATGTGTTGGTTATTAGTGATCGTTTCTTTTCAGGTTGTACAAAGCACTGAATTAGTTATTCTAGAAATATTCTGGGAATTGACATTAAGTTTACTTACTCATAGTTTGAAGACTATATTTTCTTGCCCTCTCTTGACAATTGAGTCAACATCTACCTATTTCAAATCCTTCAGCCCTCTTTCTTTCACCACAGTTCCTCAAAAATCATTGGCCAGGGTTCAGTAATTATAACTGAAAGTTCTTTCAGTTCATTGGTGGTAGCTCAGTTTTGGTAGATAACTTGAATTCTTTGAGAGTATCTGAGTGACCTATTAATATCTCCTTGTTTATCTTGGATTTCAACCTCCACTAACCTTTTTTGTTCTATCCTTTCCAGTCTGAAGGTCATAATGGGAAATCATATTAAGAAATGATACTCATGGTCTCAAGTGTTTATGCACCAAGGCACCAATAATAAAGGGAAAAGTATGTTGCAATTGAAAGAATTATAGGTCTGCTACCAATTTGTTATATAATCTTAACTGGACCCTCAACTTGGCAAAGCAGTTTTTATACCTCTGACTCACCATTCCACTCACCACAGCAACTTCTCCAAAGTTTTTCATCCCTCCTAAAAGTTCTAATGGATCCCTTTTTCCCCACCTTCTCTTTTAATTAATTTTTTGTTTTCAACATTCAGTTCCATAAGTTTTAAATTTTCTCCATTTCCCTCCCTTTCCCCCTCCCCAAGATAGCATGCAATCTGCTATAGGCTCTACACGTACATTCTTATTAAACATATTTTCCTATTAGTCATGTTATTTAATATAATTAGAACAAATGGAAGAAACCATGAGAAAGAAAAAACAAACAAAAAAAAGAGCAAACAGTATGTTTTGATCTGCATTCAAACTCTGTATTTCTTTCTCTGAATGTGTATAGCATTTTCCATCAAGGGTCTTTGGGAGTTGTTTTAGGTCCTTGTATTGCTAGGAAGAGCCAAGTCTATCAAAGTTGGTGATTGCACAGTGTGGCTGCTACTGTGTACAATGTTCTCCTGGTTCTACTCACTTCACTCAGCATCAGTTCATATAAGTCTTTCCAGGTTTTTATGAAATCTGCCTGCTCATTATTTCTTATAGCACAGTAGTATTCCATTACATTCATATACTATCACTTGTTCAGCCATTCCCCAGTTGATGGGAATCCCCTCAATTTCCAGTTCTTGGACACCACAAAAAGAACTGCTATAAATATGTTTGTACACGTGAGTCCTTTTCCCTTTCTTTTTATATCTTTGGGATATAGCCCAAGAAGTAGTATTGCTGGGTCAAAAGATATGCACATTTTATAGGCCTTTGGACATAGTTCCAAATTGCCCTCCAGAATGGTTGGATCAGTTCACAACTCTGCTTTTCCCACCTTCTCAACTGAGAACCTTGCCTCATATTTTACTGAGAAAATGGAGGCCATTCACTAAGAGCTACCTCTTCTCTCCTTTTCATTTCACATCACCCAAATATGTTCTGCCACTATCCTCCTTTGTTCATCTCCTTACCAAGGCAAACTACATGCAGTAGTGGTTCCATTCCATCCGCATTTCTCCAGCAGGTTGACTCCTTTATCATCCCTACTCTCTCACTTATCTTCAATCTCTCCTTGTCGATTGGCTACTTCCTTACTGCCTGCAAATATGTCCATGTTTCCTAACTTCAAAAACACTCCCACTCAAGTGATCCTTTTATCTCCCATTAACTTTTGATCCATCTCTCTCTCTTTGTGACTAACTCTCTTGAAAACGTCATCTATGATAGATGCCTCTACTTCCTCATCAGGTCCCATGGGTTGAAGTATGGTCTCCATGTAGATGACCCCCAAATCTAATCCAGCATTATTACCAGCCTGCTAGAAATCTCTACCTGTCTCATAGGTATCTTATACTCATCTAATTCATTCTCCAAAAGCCCTTCCCATCTCCAAAATGTCTTTGTCTCTCCAAAATAAGTTTGTTGAAGGTACCACCACACTCCAAGGTTGGTTTTTTTGTTTTTTTTGTTTTTTTACCTCTCTGACATCTCCCATTCAGTCTTATCCTTCAGGTGTAATTGCCGAGTCTTACTGACTCTTCCTCCACAATCTCTCTCAAATTCATTCCCTTCTTCCCATACAGCCCCTACCCTAGTTCAGGCATTTATCATTTTGCTGGTCCTACTTTAGTAGCAGAACAATAGACCAGCAGATATATTTAATAGACCGAGTAGGTCTTCCCACTTCTAGTCTCTCTTCTATCTAATCCATTTCCCACACAACTGTCAAAATAATCTTCCCTATGCAAAAGTCTGACCATGTCACTCCCCTCATTCAAAACCTTCAGTAATTCCCTGTTGACTCTGGGATAAAATAAAAACTCATTAGCCTGGCATTTCAGGCCCTCCACTTTCCAGTCTTATTTCATATGACTACTCTTTATGAATTCTACATTTAACTCTGTGTGGACTACTGGATATTCCTGTGCTCGACACTCCAACCCCTGCCTCAGTGCATTTGTACCCGTCTGTCTCCCAAGACTGGAATTAATTCTTTCCTCATTTCCACCTCTCAAAATTACTATTTTCTTTCAAGGTTTATCTCAGGTGCCACCTGCTCAGAGAAGCCTTCCTATTTCCTACTCAGGAGCTCTGTGCCAGCCCCAAGGACCTATATATCCAAGGAGCTATTCCCTATGTATACACTCCATATCCTGTCTCTTTGAATTCATTCAGGCTGGCCCACATGCCTAGAGTGCATTTCCTCTTCACCTTTTAGAATCCTTTTCTTCCTTCAGAGTTCAGTTCAATTAAATAACTCAGCAAACATAAATCAAGCTCCTAGTGTGTGCAAGCACAGTATTACACACTGACCTACCTTCTTAATAAATGCCCAGCACTTATCACAGTACCTGGCACATAGTAGGTGCTTAATTTATTGAATCAATGGTTATACTATTTGGTTTAGCAAATGCATATATTGGTTTTCCTCTCCAGCTTCATTTTCAACTTCAGAGCTTTTTGAATAGATCCATGAGTATCCACTGAAATTAGGATTTCTCATTCTGTCTCTGGCTAAAACGCCACTCCACCCTTCTAGTATCTTAAGCAATAGTCCGGAAATTCCATTCCCTTTTTTTTGACACCACCTCTTAGCCAACCTATATCCATTGTCTTCCTTTCTTCTTAAGTCCTTACATTAAAAAAAAAAATAGCAACTAATTACCAGCATTTTGTCAATTTGAAGTCTCCTTAGGCTCTCCATCATTCCAGGTGTTCTCTGTGGAAAGATAGCAATTTTCCTCAGTCCTGGAGTTTGAAGAGACCTCCAAGGTCATCCAGAGCAACTCTTACTGAACAGAAATCCCCACTGCACCCCCCCAAGAAGTGGTCATATAGACCCCATTTGAATTTGCTCCAGTGTTCAGTCTATTTCCTGAAGCATTTCATTCTAATTTTTAGATGTAAAAGTTTTTCTTTACACCAGGCTTCCCTGTAACTACTGTCTGTTGTTCACAATTCAGTCCTCTGGGGCCAAGCTGATAAAAATCCAAGCTGTCTTTTTACATGAACAACTCATCAAATGTTCTAAGATGATTATGTTATGCCAAAGTCTTCTCTAGGGTAAACTTCCCCAGCTCTTCAACCAGTTTTTTGATTTATTTCTATTAAATTCCACCTTGTAAAATTCTGTCTGTTCTAATTTTTCAATTAGATGGATCTTGGATCTTGCCTTCTTCATCCAACATTCTAGCTTTTATGTCTTCCTACACTTTGTCCTTGATTTGAAAAGGCTGATCTCCCTCTGGCAGTCTTCATGTCATGCCTCCTACCCAGTTCTTCAGTCCAAACCCTCCCTCACCTGTTGGTCTCTGCATTTCTGATCGGTGAGAGATCTCTATCACTAACCCAATCAGACCCACCATCTTTCAGCCATCCCCAAGTCATGTTCCTGCCTGCATGCCATTACTCTCTCCCCTTGGATGTGGAAATTGACATTTTACCCTAAGAAATCCTACTGGTGCCTGGGAGAAAGAAGGGAGCTTAAATTATTGAGTTAAAAGGAATCCTGGGGAAGGGGGAAGGGGGCAAATCCCTTCCTCTTCTTTCCCTTTTTATAGTCTACAGCAGCTTTTCTTTCTTTTCAGAGATTCAATTCATTCATAGGTTATCTCAGTCCATAGCCAAGGGCCTTTGAATGCAAGTCAACCGTGTTGACCTTTAGTTGAAATAATGGAAAAAAGAGTAGTGTGGTGAATTGAATTTTTAATTTTAATTCTTGCTCTGCCCTTAGGTTCTTTTCGCTAATCTGATCCTATTTTCTTTATGGGAAACTATGGGATTTGAAATAGTAGAGATTGGTTCTAGTCTGAGCTCTGCCACTAGTTAGTTATTTGATTTAGGACAAATTACCCTCTGGACTTCAATTTACTCGTGCAAAAATATAAGGAAATTGGACTAAATTAATTTTAAAGATTTCTGAGCTATAAATCTGTATGACTCTTATAGCCACTGAAAGCAAAGCCGCCTCCAGGATATGGATAGACTCCCCTTTCTCCCTGGTCTTAAAGAGGGCCACCCCAGGGCCACTGCCCAGTAACAGTGCCATTGCACTGATCATCCCCAATTTTTTGTTCTCCCTTTTCACCTTCCACCCCTTCTCCCCACCCCCACTCCCCCACCGGGGCAGAATCCCTTAATTCAAGACTCATCTTAAGTACTACCTTCTTACATGAAGCCTTTCCTTATCCCTCTACCTTCTACTGCCCTCTTATTCCCCAAACTACCTTATACTAATTTCACATTTATTCCATATATAATTATGTGTATATATAATTATATGTATATAGATATAATTATATAATATATATGTACATGTTGTCTCCCCAGTACAATCTGAGCTTCTTGAAATCACAGCCTTTTTTTTTTTTTATCCTAGTGCCTAGCACATAGAAGGTGCTAAATTAATGTTTATTGATTTATTCCAGGTAGCATATTTCCTTAGTATTTTTGTCATCTCATTAAAAGATCATTTAGTAAGCCTTTGATCGATGTTTATTGAGTTCATGGAGTTGTCTTCATGGGTAGACTCAGGATGTATTCCTTAGGAGTTCTTTTGGTCTGACTGAGAATCATTTGTCACATCAACTAAAAGATATCAAGGAAGCATTAAGTTTGTAAGAAGCACACCAAGAGAAACTATGGCCACCAAGAATTCATAGATTTCAAAGGAAAAGTGGTTACAACCAGGTTTTTTTAATTCCATAAAAACAGAATTGGAGAAAGGAGATATTCAAAACATTGTAAAGAGTATAACAGTGTAGTCACTATTAACTTAGTATACCACCATGTTGTTATTGTTCAGAAAAATATACAGAAGTACAGAAGATATGATCCGAAAAGTGAACCTGATTGTAAATTAGGAGATCTCAGTTGTACTATTATGTCTACAACAAACTCTCTTTGTGACCTTAGAACCAAGCATATAACCTTTACCTGGGCCTCAGTTTCCCTCCATTAAATGAAGATAATAATATTCAATCTACATATCTTCAAAAGTTGTTTCAAGGATTAAATGAAATAATATTTTTAAGAAGTTAAAAGCTTTCTACAAATGTACAGTGGATTTATTAACTCCTTCTGGATTTTAACCAAAACATGATCTTCAATTCAGAATAAAATTCTGACAGCAAAAAATCCCCCAAACCTGTAAATAATTTCAAAGAAGAAGAAATGGGAGGCAATAAAAGAGACTGATGGATGCATAACAAACTTATTCAACTCAGATGTAAAAAAGATTTCTGACTGAAGATGAATCCATAACATTGGCATTGCCCTGTAAGGACAATGGGAGCCCTAAAGCCTAGAATCAGCTAACACTGGTAATAAGTGCTAAGAACAACAAGAAACACTCGCTTGTATCTATATTGGGCCAAAATGAAAAGCAAGTAAGAAATAGAACTGCAGCTAGAAATAGGTGCAGCAGTAATGGGCTACATACAATCATTTAATGTGCCAGGCACTGTGCTAAGCATTGGTGATACAAAAAGAAGCAAAAGACAATCCCTGCCCTCAAGGAGCTCACAATCTGATGATAATACAGAAAGAAAGCAAAGTGACTCAACTCTCATTTTGCTTTTGTTTCTCCGCAAAGGAGAATAATTTTAGGACTAGGAAGGATAGATGTTGAGTTCCTCAATGGGATTGAAACCCAAGTCCCTGGCTTACCTCAACAACAGGTCTATACAAACAGACTCCTAGTTAATGAAGGAAATTGCAGGTATGATGGCTAAATCACTGTCAGTGATCTGGGAAAAACCATGGACAAAAGGAGAGATACTATAGGACCAAAGGCAGACAAATAACCCACCCTGTTTCCAAAAAGAGGTGAAATGTTGTCATCCCACTATATGTCAATAGACTTTATCAATTCCTGGCAAAACTCAAGAATGTAGTATTGGTGTGTGAAAAAGGGAAGAGATGAACACTGAGTCAACATTGTTTTCTCAACAGGTCATGTCAGACTAACCTCATTTCCTTTCTTGACAACATTAATAGATTGGTAGAATAGAGGAGTTCTATAGATTATTTTTGTTTTCAGCAAGATATTTAGAAAAGTTTTTCATGTTCTACTTGAGGAAAAGGGGGTGAGACCTGTGTACACCCCAAAACTGTGTGCAACAGAGATCCTTACCCAAATTCAGAGGCTGCTCAAGGTAGGAAGCAGAAAAGAATGGTTTATTACCATCTCGAGAAAGGGCCACCCTCCTGACAAATGGTCAGGAAGGAGAAATAATTTACAAAAGGAAATGGCGAAGTTAAAAAGCCCTAATGTGGAAATTTCGCCCAACCCCTCTTCTGCCCCTTTTCTTCCATTGGCTAGGAGTCAGGTGCACAATCTCAGTGCGGCAATCTAGCTCAAGTACCAGAACAATGAAACAGTAGACTCCCCAATGTACATTTGAGAAAGCACTTCTGTCCTTATTTGACATATCTTATGCTGAGGTGTCACTGAGGAGAGGCGTGACTCCCTATTACTCTGAGTTCTGAGTCTTTGTAAATCATGTGATTTCCGGGTGAACTTGGGCCTGTTTCCCATGAAAAGCCTTACTGGATTTTAGAGTATAGTCTGAGAAGTTTTCACTTCTTTCACTCAGATGCAAGATAAAGAACAGTAGTAGTCAGTAAATTAGTTAATGTTTACTAAGCACCTATGATATGCCAGAAACTGTGCTAAAATCATGCTTAGTTTAGGATTTGGAACTGGTTGAATGACCAAGGAATAGTCATTAATGACTCAATGTCAGCTTGTTCCTATATTTCTTAACGTTTTTATAATAGATAAATGATGGCATATATGGCATGTTTATCAAATTAGCCGATGATATAAACCTGGGAGTGGATGAATATAGGGGATGAAAATGTTAGGATTTTATAAGATCTTAACAGATAAGGCCAATTCTACCAAGATATTTAATAGCCATGAATATAAAGTCCTGTGCATGGGTTTCAGACGGTATTTCTAACTACCAAAATAGGGGAGATGTGACTAGTTTTATGAAAAAGATGTGGGAATTTTAGTAGGTACAATTTGAGTCCACATGGTAACAGAACGAGGGCAGTATTAGTTTCCAGTGTGTCTTGGCCTGGTAAAAACCAGTAATGGACCCAGAGAACAGATAATTAAGAAGATTAAGCTGATTATGTATAATTTTTATTGATCCTATTTACAATTCATTGATTTTGTCTTGTAACTGCCTAAGTCATGGTTCTTTGTCTCTGAACTTAGGGCAGAAATTCATCTGGTCTGTAATGAGTTAAATTTAGAAATCCAGTATTCTCACTTATCACTGTTCTATTCTTGCCTCAAGAAATCGTGCTGTTCTTGGGGGATGAAGGTGGACACTAGGGAGTCTGGTCTAGTATGTTTATCCCACCAAGTTATCCTTCAGATATGTCTGGTTTGCTATACAAAGAAGTCTCGTTCACTCTCTTTTAATCTTGCAGATGGACTCAAATGAATGAACACTTCTTAGTCACAGGAGACAAGAAGGAGGTTGTTGCTAGCCCCTCTTTCCCAACTTCTAACTAACCAATCATATTGTTCTCCCAAGCCTCAGCTGTGTAACTAATCATGTCCTCACTGCCGTGATGTCACCTACCCTGTTCAGTTCTTTGTCCTACCCTCAGGGAAGGAGAGGAGAAGATAAGAGAAGAGAGGGGATGGGATGGGAGGAGAGATTGAGCTGAGCTGGCCCAACTGGAACTGGCCAGGTCCCCATTCAGGCAGCTCAGACTATTCACAGGTTGTGGTTTGTCCTTGCAGAGGACAGGGTGTTCTGCCCAAAAGAAGATAAATTTGGATGTTTGGGGTTTACTTGCTTGGGGTTTACTGGCTAGATTTTTTTCTCAAAGACCAAGCGTCAAACCCAATTCACTCTGGACCTCATGGATTGGACAACAATAGGTCCCTGCCCAAGCACCAGTTAATGGTTATTTTGGGGGCCCTGCTGGCTCAAAGTGAATGTAAATAGTAACTGTTTCTCTTTTGGTAAGCAGCCCTGAAGGTATTCCACTCTCAGTTTGATTTTTTTTTATTATTATTATTAAAGGGGCCATCCCTTGATTCACTTCTTAAAGAGTCCTGGGTCTTGCCTCACTCAAAGTGAGAACTTGAAAAGACCTTAGCTTAAAAGGCCTGGTCCCCCACTGGATCCTGGGCCATCTCCAGTTGTCCTGATGAAGATTTGGCCACTGGACCCAGACGGCTCTGGAGGAGAAAGTGAGGCTGGTGACTTTGCACGGTCCTCCCTCACTCAAATCAAAGTCAATTGCAAGTCAAGTCATCATCTCCCTGATGTCACAGTCCTCTTTGAGAACGAAAGACAAACTACAATCTTTGTTCTAGCCCAGTGGTTCTCAACCTGTGGGTTACGACCCCTTTGGGGGTCGAACGACCCTTTCATAGGGATCACAGGGGTCGCTTAAGATCATGGGAAAAGACATATTTCCGATGATCTTAGGAACCGAAACACCGCTCCTCTATCCTTCTCCAGGCAGGTCCACGTACATGCAAATACGCCCACATTAGAGTATTAAAGGGTCGCAGCACTGGACGGTTGAGAACCATTGTTCTAGCCTAATAAAAATGAATTAAGTCTTTATCTTGGGGTCTTTAGCATAAATTGAGGCAATCCATTGACACATTAATGGGCTCTCACCTTGTTAATAAACTTTTCTTTCTTGGAGAGAATGTACTCAGTCTACCTTTTTTACTCAGATATAATGAAGCATACTTCCATCCACTCACCAGAACACGTGTGGAGCTAGGAGAGCAGAATGTCACATACATTTCCAAACACAATGTGTCAGTTATTTTTGTTTAACTTTTTTTCATTATCACTAGAAACTATTTGATTTGGAATAGGTAAAGAGGGAACATACATACAGAAATGACTTCCATGTACAGAAAAGAGCCATCCTTAAAACTTTTTTTTTAAGTAGGTCATATCAAACTAACCTAATTTGTTTTAGACAGAATTAGACTGATAGATCAGGGGAGTACTATAGATAGAACATTCTGTTATTTCAGCAAGGCATTTGGCAGAGTTATTTCATTTTATCCTTGAGGTTAAGAGGAAAAAAAGATATGGACCCTTTCATACTATAGTCATACAGATTTGAAATCGCTTGGGTTACCAGACCAAAGAGTAGTTATTACTATTGAGGGCTGGGGGTGAGGGGCAGAGAAGGAGAAAGAGGAAGAGAAGTAGACAAAAGAAGAGGAAAAGGAGGAGACTAGGTGGTGCAGTGAATAGAACGCTGGCCCCGGAGTCAGGAAGACTTGAGTTCTAATTCAGTCTCAAATACTTAACTGGCTGTGTGACCCAAGGCAAATCATTTAACCTTCCCCTGCCTCGGTTTTTTTCTTTGTAAAATAGGAATAATATTTACACCTACCTCCCAGGATTATTATCAGAGTAAAATGAGAAAATATATGTAAAGTGCCTTGCATTCTTTAAAGCACTATATAAATGCTAGCTATTACTATTATTAATTGCTTAATGTAAGGTCCAAAAAAAAAAATTAAGGACCAAGTCCTGAAACATTCTGTTCTCTACCCACCCTAAACACCTTGTGTTTAACTCTCCTGTATTTCTTTTATCTATGTTTGTATACATACATGTTGTCTTCCTCATTAGACTGGGAGCTCTTTGAGGGCAGGGACCGGCTTTTGCCTCTTTCTGTCTCCCCAGAGCTTAGTGTAGTGCCTGGCACTATATCTAATAAATGTTTATTGATTGATAGAACATAAGTTCCTTGAGGGTAGGGATTAGTATTTTCTGTTTTTATATCTGTATACCAGGCCCCTTGAGCCCAATACTTGGCACATAGTAGGCACTCATTAAATTCTCGAGGATTGATTAATGACTGATTAGATTGTTTCTAACTGAAAATCTCTAATTCTGAGAGGATTCTGAGTTGGAAGTTGGAATAGAGTTGGAATAAAAATCATTTCTCATAGAAAAGGAAACTGAAAGTTGATCAACTTACCCACGGTCACATAGATAGTCAGTTGCACAGCTAGAATTTTAACTCAGGTCCTCTGACTCCAGGTCCCACATTCTTTCACCCCACTGTGTTGGCTCCCAGATATAGCAGTGAACAAAGCATTTATAGAGTCTTTTTGTATTTTTTTTACTCAGAACGTGTCTTGGCAAGAATAATTCATGTCCTAAGAAAGTGACATTGCAACACTAGCTGTTTGTTTTTTTTTTTTCCTTTTAGTGAATTAAGAAATCATGAGATTAAAGAAACCAGAAGTTATGACTGAAATTATGTGTATTCTAAATTTTGAGTTATAAGATGGAACTGAAAATTAGTTTTTTCTTTAGTTCAAAGAGGCTGAAAATATTTAAATACAATAAATCTTATGGAATTTGGAAATGAAAAGGCTGTATTCTAAACATTCATTTTTCGATTATTTGAATGTTGTAATTGTAAATAGATTTCTATAAAAACTACCCAGTATGAAACATAGCTGCATTAAAAACGTTTTGAAAGCACCATTTGTTGAAGTAATAGCAATTAAAGCAGAAAAAATATTTTAAAGTTTATTTATATTAAGTACCAGTGTTTAAAAAGAGAGTTAGAGGAGATCATAAAAGTACTTGGAAGTATTCTGAAGGTAACTTCTTGGAACTTTGTAAGGTTTCAGGAGTTAATGTCAATATTTACATTGAGACAACTGCAGTGTGCTGACTTCCCTTAGAAGAATTCAGGACCAGCCATGTCCAGCAAACAGAAGATAGACACTGGCCTTTGGTGGTCATTCATGGACGTGCATGTATATCTTTGTGGGCATTAAACCAACTTGAGTATTTAACGATAACATCTCAATAACTCCTAGCTTCACGTAAGCCTGAGTGATTTTTACATGCAGTGATATGTGTATTTTCCTTATTAAATCAACTAAACATTTAACTTGACTAACAAATTATTTTATAAAGTAGAATCATCTCTAGTTGAAGTTAAAGTATATTCTATTTTAAAGAAATTTTCATGTGTGAAAATCTTAATTTATCAAAAGTATAAGGGAGTAATTTTTTTTCCCAAAAAAGGATTCTTTTAAATACATAGTTCACTTATAGACATTTAGCTTGTTCATAAATTATTAGCTACTTCACAGAAAGTCAGAGTACATAAGAAAGTTGTCACAAGTCATGACAAAATATTCCTGAAATCATAATATAACTCTGGTAAAATGTGATTCAGTGTTATCAAGTCAGCTGTTGAAATGCTAAAAGGCCCAAGTTTCTATTAATGTTTTTGAAAGTATAAATTATGTATTTTAATACCCAAACAAAGTTCTTACTCTAACAGAGCCTTCAGTTCTTTTTTTTACCCTAATAAAGACAAAAAAATCTATTTTTATTTTATATTAAAGATTATGAGCTAGAGCAACAAAGAACTTCCTTATTTTCCACAAATACATAGACCAGGTCTTGAGTTTTTCAGAGAAAAGGAATACTAACCAGTAAATTTAAAACTCACATGCTTAATGGACAAGAGAACACCCAGTAAATTAATTATCTTCTGTTGAGGGATATTTCTTACCTTATCTTATACTTACTCCAACTCCTGGCCTATAAGCCGCTCCGCTCTGAGAGCCGCTTCTTCGAATAAATATTTGGCAGTGAATGCGCAGGCTGCAATCACAGAATGTCCCCCACAAACACACGCTGCACAGTGGTATAAGTTTTAATAGTTTCTTTTTATTCTACCACTATTATTATATGCTGAGAGTGTTAGCGTGCAAGACCCAAAAGACAAAAATGGCCAAGAGAGCGATACTCACGCGGTTCCCCTTTTTATACCCTAGCTTTTAATCCCCGCCTCCAAGTGCCGTCATCGCCCGGTGAGCCACTCGCATACCGTCCCGAAGACAAGGAGACATCTCGCGTAATCGTGCCATCTTTATTGCCAATGTGGCATCCTAGTTCCAACCCTAAGGCTGAACTGAGTGCTCATGATCAAGGCTAACAGACATGCACGGGCCTCTACTCCATCCCCAGACTGTCGCGGTGCACTCCCAGCGGCTAATGACGTCAAACACTCTTAAAATCTTCCCCATAAAAGTGTTCTTGCAGTCCTGTGATTTGCATCATTGCATTATTTTTTCATAATTGCAGCTTTTTGTGTTCACAGTAAATGAAGGACTGTGACACTCATTGATCAGGAACCCATTTTATTGCCTTCGAAGTGCCTTTAAAAGGGGTATGGACATTTTTATCCAGTTCATAAGAAGAAGAATCTATGATAATGGGATTTGTATTTATTTTCTCTTAAAAATTAGTTTTTCATCTCTAGTGGACTTTTCTAGTATATCTTCCTTCCCCCTCTAGAAAGCCACACAACTTTAATAGCTTTAGACTAAATATAGAAATAATCTTCAATTATCCAAAATAGAATAGAGAAGAATGAATTCATCTTACATCATATATACTTGATTTTGAATATTGCCCAGTCTTTCAGATACAATTAATGCCATTGTCCATTGGTTTAACACAACTTTTTCTTTAATTAGGGAATTCATTATATTACTGCAAATTTACCATCTTAATTATGCTTTGCATGGGCTAAAGTTACATATTTGCTGTGATAATCTTTTAAAATTGTTAGTCTGAGCAGAATTCAGGAAGCTATAAATAAGAAACACTGTGGACAGAGGCAGTAATCAGTCAGTGCAGCTGCAGATAGGTAATTGGCTTGCTTAAATGAACCTGCACTTAGGATAAGTAGCACCATCAGGAATATTTATTTATGAAGAATGATGAGAAAACAAAATTCCATTTAAATCTTACTCATATAAACATCTTGGTAGCGTTCGTTACCCAAGACCTTCCACTTATTTCCTTTTAACTCCTTGATTTCCCTGCCCCCCCCCTTAATTTTGTTTTATCTAAGATGTTTGTAGTTTCATTTATAGATCCTAGTCTTTTCCATTTTCATTCTAGACCCTCAATCAGAGACTTAATCCAACACAGAAATTTACCCCAAAAGACTTGATTAATAAAATAGTGCAATACAACCACTAAATGTTGAGCGTGGATTAATTATGGACTTAACACATACCACAAGATATTATGAAGTTAAGGTAAAATTTCACCTGTATTTCATTTCCATTGATAAGGCTGGTAATATTCAAGATTTTTAAACTGTGGTAGCAAAGTCATGCAAAATATTCCTTTACTTTAACACAAACGTTTGCAATTTCATGACAAAGTTCTTTAAATTTGCTATCAGATATAATATTAAGTATAAAGTACTCTTTCTGTGTACTTTCTGAGATTAGTTCTTTTTCCCACAAAAAAAGGCGCTATTTGAAAATTTTTAACTACTTCCCATGATAATGATAGAAACTTTATTGGACAGAGGAGAAACCTCATGGATGGAGAGTGTGTTTTAACTCATCTCTCATCTTATTTTACTATGAAGTCTAGAGCAGAGGTTCCCAAATGTATTTGGCCTACTGCACACTTGAAAAAAAAATTACTTAATACTCCCTGGAAATCTACTTTCTTTAACCCTTTAATGACTTTAAAAAAAAATTTGCATCATTTCAAAAATACATAAATTTTTTTTTAATGACAGATCTTAAATTTAGTGTAAATTTGTGTTTTTTGATGATGTAATATTACAACATATAACCATATAACATTGTATTGTAAACAAGTCATTACATGCACATATTCCTGCCGGTGTATGCTGGATTTCCCAACAATGCTCAACAGGCTCACCTGCCAACACTTGCTTGTTAAGACCTGTAGGCAGACTTGACCATTGATCAATTATAACTTGCATTTTGTGTGTTTATTTGGAAAATAATGTAATCGCTACAACTTTAACTCTGTTACACAACAGATGAAACAGTTACAAATGTTCTTTCAAATTTTTCTTCTCTCCTTATGCTTTTACTACCACCTTATTTTTATTCACTACCCCCAATTGAACCTGAGGCTACTACTATCTCTCTGTATCATCCCAGGATCCCCCAGGGAGCAGTATTGCCTACTTTGGGAACTTCTGGCTCTAGAGCAAGAAAAATAGGTCACAATAGCTTTTTCAAGTACCTCTTTGCCATCCCAATTTTTAGTTATGGCAAAATCCATGTTTCTGTCACTAATCCTAAGGCCTCCAAGCTATTAAAATCATCTGTGTCAGATGGAAGCAGATGCATTATACCTAGTAATTACCATAATGTAAACAAAAAGAACACTAAAAATTGACTGTCTTGTGATTGCAGTGATGTATCTTGCCCCCTTCCCCCTCTGAAAAGATAAAGAAATATATTTCTTTGCTTTCCTTGGAGAAGTGGAAACTGTGGGTCCCAAGAACTTTCTGGCTACAGAATGTTGCCCACTATGTCAGATGCAGTTGCATCTGTGTCCACTGGTTTGACATCAGACATATATGTATGTATGTATATATATATGTATGTATGTATGTATGTATTTTTATTAAAGGGCAGCTGTGTGATCCAGTAGATACAGTGCCTGACCCAGAGTCAGGAAGACTCATCTTTATGAGTTCAAATCTGGCTTCAGATACTTAGTTGTTATGTGACCCTGGGCAAATGACTTAATTTTTGCCTCAGTTTCCTCATCTGTAAAATGAGATGAAGAAGGAAGTATCCAATATCTTTGCCAAGAAAATCTCAAATGGAATCAGGAAGAATTGGATACAACTAAACAATGACAATCCTGTTAAAAGATCCTCATAGTTTCTTTCAGTTATCCATGTGATACTTTTCTTATGCATTGACATACCTGATTATATGTATACATTCTCTATACTCAGAAGGGATCCACCCTACTTCCTAAAATGAATCACTCCCCCATGTCCTTCTTGACTCTCAAATAGCTTTATTTCCATATTTGTCCATTCTCCCTCTACCCTGGATCCCTTTTCTTCAAATATGCACAGAAGTCTCTATCTTGGTAAAAAAAAAAAAATTAATCTTTACTCTATTTCCCCTTCTAGTGATTACCCTCTTGTACCTACCATCTTATTTTTTTTTCCTCCTCTTTCCCCACCCCATCCCTAGATGGCTAATCCCAGCATTCTCTGCTAGATTTAATCATATCAGGTTCTCTTTGACCTCTTTGTCACAGGTTTCTGATCAACTCCTCCTTGAAATCTCTTCTGTTTGATTTTTATTACACTGTTGTTCTCCTGCTTTTCCAGTCATTATTTCTCTTTTCCTTTAATGGTTCCATCTATGGATATTCCTTCAACTCTTTATTCTTTGGCTTTCTCCTCTTCTTCCTCCTCCTCTTCTTCCTTCTTCTTCTCTTCTTCTTCCTCCTCCTCCTTTTCCTTTTTAAAGGAATCACCGTTTTCTTAACCACTCAGGCAAAAGTTCTTAGATTCATCTTTGACTCATCCCTTGCCTTCCTTCTCCACACCTACTTTCTTTATATTGTTCTGATGTTAGCCTAGTACAGTTCCTCATTAAGTCATTCCTGGATTGTTTCAATCACCTTTCCTAGTTGGCCCCTCTTACTAATTCTCCACTTCAAACCTTCCTGCATACTTGTAGACTCATCTTCCATGAATATCACCTTGATTATGTGATTTCTCATTTGAAAACCTTCAGTGGACTGAAGTCCAAAGACTTTAAAAAATCTTTTGTTCTGCTTCCAGCTTCCAAGCCATTCTGAGAGTACCAGAGAATTGCCCCTAAGTGAGGTTTTAATGTTCACTCAACTTATTTAGGAGTCCTATGAACTTAAAAAAAAATAAGTTGATAACTATTTTTCAAGATAAGTGGTTTCCTTTGTAATCCTATGTATTTTTAAAAATTTACTCAAAGACATTATTCTTGAGAAAGAATTTATCCAGACTGCTATAAGGGGTCCATCATACACAAACACACACACACACACACACACACACACACACACACACACACAGAAAGAAAGAGAGAGTAAGAATTTCCTATTTACATTTGTATTAGTGCTTTCTCATAGGTGGCACTAATAAATACTTCCTGGTCTTTGTATCAACAGAACCTAGCATGGAGCCTGGAAATAGTAAACAATAAATGCTCGCTGATTCATTCCAGTGAACCCATCATTCTCTGCCTTCCAAATCATAGCTTCTATCATTTCCGATCTGCTCAATATAAAAAAAAAACAACTATCATTTCTCAAAGGCTTTTTAAAAACATTGCTTACTTCATACTTTTTGCCTTCTCTACCTATAGAAATTGGAATTTAGGAGAAAAGTTTGTTTTCCCCCTTAATTTTTTGTAATTCTGCTTCATTTTTCCTGTCAATCTGAAATGCTATATTTTCTGTCTGTTTACTCAGTCTGTGGATACGCCCACTGGTTTTTTAAGAGCTGGGCTTAGTTCCTCCCAAGCTCCTAAAAGAATTTATTTATTTCATTGAAAGAAATCAATCCATATTTGGGTAGGTAACAATCAAAATAAACTGATAATTAAAAAAAAAAAACATAGAGAAGTTTGCCTAAATCTGAGCAGAGTGTTGAATTCCAGAAGTCTGTGAATATGATCAGAATTAAACATCAGAAGAAGTAGCAACTGTAGATTGGGGTAATCTGAAAGATAGTTTTGGGGCAGAATTGTATGGGACAGAGACTTTGAATTTTGTTGGGTTCAGGGAGATTCCCTCAGCTGCTACTTAGCCATGATATAGGAGAGATTCCACTGTACCAAGAGCCTGGAATGCTGGATTCTCCTGCCAGCTCTACCCAACTGTGATAATGGACAAGTCCCTTAGATTCCTTTGTCCTGAATTTGCTTATCTTGAAAATGAATGGGTTGGATTAGCTGATCTCTAAGGTATTTTCCTCTCCAGATCTTATGATCCTCAGACTTCGTGATTGATCCTTCCTTTCTTCTCAAATTTTAGGATCTTTTACGATTTATGACTTTGTTTTTATACCCTAGTGGTTTGCAATTGGCAGCTATTTAATAAATGTTTGTCAACTTGGGACCTTTTTGAACCATGGAGGAAATGAACACCAAATACAAAAATTTATTTCACTTCAGTGTTGATCTCTTTGGCTCTCATATTGTTGCTTCTCATAAACGGGTCTTAAACTATGGGATGGCTGAAGTTTCTTAAAATTTAGGAACTTAAACATTCAAAAGATACAAAGTGAATTCATAATTATTAAATAAAATATATTTATAAATTGGATAAACCAAACATGGTAATTTTATGAACCAGCCAAGTTATACTCAATATATTTTTATGTTACAAAGCTAACAAAATAACTTTAGCATCAGTTGTAGAATCTTCTTCCTGCTTCCTTCACTCACAGCAAGCTTGGAGCTGATGTAGGAACAGAGGTTTCACATTTATATCATGGAGTTCTAGGGTGACTGACAATAGGGCTGGCAAAAACATGGAAATCAGGAAATCTCAGATTGAAAGGGCTTGTAGACTGAGAAAACTAAGACCAAGCAAAAAAAAAAAAAAAGGAAGGAAAGAAAAATGGGAGGGAGGGAGGGAGGAAGGAAAGAAGAAAAGAAGGGAGGAAAGAGAAAGGAGATATGAGAGCTGGTAAATCTAGGACTGGGGATAAACATAGACCCAGGGTTTATGACTCAGATGAACTGTCCAGAGGAAGTATATGCCACTATGCCAAAGAACCAGACCAAAGGCAAGTGCAAAGCTGTAAGTCAGAATCAAGTTCTACATATATAGCATATTTTAAATTTTATTTTCTTTTTAATTTATTAAATAAAACAAGCATTTTCATAACATAGCATAATAAAAAAAAGATGATTGTACATGGAATTCCTTTTAAATATGTTATAAAATTATCATGTAAATTTAAAAAAAGATTTAAAGCCATCTCATATAACAAATAATATTTTTTAAAACAAAAAGAAGAAGATGAAAACCAATTAGAAAAAATCAATCAGTACCCATCATCTTTTCCGGAAGGGAGAGGGATTAATAAAAATTTACCATAGAAAATTTTTTAAAAGGAAGATATTGCAATAGTCCAGGACAGAAGTGCTAAAGGCCAAATAAAGGCATGGGTTATGTGAGTAGGGAGAAGAGGCTATACATAAGAGGTGCCATGAAAGTAAAAATGGCTAGGTTTGACATCAGATTGGATATGTAGGGTAAATCAGAATAAGGAATCAAGGATGATACTGAGGTTGTGAGCCTTTGTGACTGGGAGGATAGTTGTACCCTCTATAGAAATAGGAAAATTATAAAGAGGGGAGAGTTTGGAGGAGGAGGAGAAATAATGAGTTCTGTCTTTGGATATGGTGAGTTTGAGATGCTTACAGTACATCCAATCGGGGATGTCCAGAAGAGGGTTGGTAATGCTGCAGGACTGGGGCTCAGGAGGAAGATTAGGGCTGGATCTGGAGACCTGGGAAGTGTCTGGTAGAGATGATAATTCAAGGAATGGGAATTGATGGGATTACCAAAGAAGACTGAGCATTCAGTACAGAGTTGTTGGGGACACCCACAACTAATGGGTGTGACCTAAAGATCCAACAAAGGAGAAAGAGAAGAAAAGGTCAGGTAGATAAGAGAATCAGGGGGAAACAGGGTTAAGAAAACCTAGAGTGAAGAGAGTAACCAACAGTGTCCGAGGCTCTGTGGCAGTTGCCATCAGTAGATAGAGAATTGGGCCTTGAGTCAGGAAAACCTGAGTTCAAATCCAACCTCAGACACTGACCCCAGGACTTTTATTTATTTTAGTTTACATCATTCATTTCCACGAGATTTTGAGTAACAAATTTTCTCCTCAACTTTCCCCTACCCACCACCCCAAACCAGCCATCCCCTTGTATAACCCCTCCCCCAATCTATTCTCTCCTATGTCCTCCCCCATC
>CM053589.1:146286713-146315254 GCA_028646515.1 Pseudochirops corinnae
GGTATTTAAATAGTGATTTTTAATTTGTTGTATTTCTGTGTTTTTTTTTCAGTTGCATACCCAATTTGTTGATCTGTTCTTTTTTCTCTTTTATTGATGTAAGAATTTAGAGATACAAATTTTTCCCCTAAGTACTTTATCCCACAAATTTTAATATGTTGTTTCATTGTTGTCATTATCTTTAATGTAGTTATTGGATGTTTTTTATCATTTGTTTTTTGACCTTTTATTCTTTAGGATTAGATTATTTGATTTTCAAGTAATAGATTTTAAAAGTTATGCTTCAAAGACCCTTTTTAAATTTAATTTTTATTGCATGATGGTCTGAATAGGGGTACATTTGATTTTTCTGCTTTTTTGCATTTGTTTGTGTTGTCTTAAAGCCCTAACACAGGGTCATTTTTTTGTGAAAGTATTTTGCAAGATGAGAAATAGGTATACTCCTTTCTATTACCATTCAATATTCTCTAGATGTCTGTTCTGTCTAACTTCTAAAATTCTATTCATCTCCTTAACTTCTTTCTTGTTTATTTTACAGTTATGTACCTCTTTTACCATTTGGCCAATTTTGATTGTTAAGGAGTTAGTTTCTTAAGTATTTTTATACCACTTTTACCAAATTGTTAATTCTCTTCATAATTTCTTATATCATTCTCATTTCTCTTCCCAATTTTTCCTCTACCATTTAAATTTGATTTTTAAAATAAATTTTTTCTGTTTTTTTTTTCATCTGTCTTTTTTAGCTCTTCTAGCTTTTGGACATGTGTCCAATCTACATTTTTTTCCTTTGGCATTTTGCTTATAGATATTTTCAAATCATTGCCTTCTCATAGATTTGTGTCTTGACTTTCCATATCACCATAGTAGCTTTTTTACAGTCAGGTTCTTTTTATGTTTTTTGCTCATTTTTTCCAGCCTATTTCTTGACTTCGGACTTTATGTTAGATTTGGGCTCCACTCACCTCTGGGGGTAGGAGATTTTCTGTCCTGACCTTCCGTCTTTTATATCCTTCTGCTGCTTTCACAGTTCATTGGGGGGCCTGTAAATTTTCATTGTTTTCAATGTGGTGTGATTTAGGGAGAGGTCTATTCACTGCCCTCCAGGTGTGCGTTCTTATCCTTATCCAGTTAGGACCCCTACTATCTTGTGACTGTGACCGCTCCTCCCTGCCCTGGGACTCTGACCTGGAGCTGGTTAATGGGCTGCAGATCTGCCAAATGGTACCCAATCCTTTATCCAGTTCTAGTATAGGAGTCCCCTGGGATCTCTTTCTCCATAAATGTGCAGTCTACTTACTGTCCCTAGGCTTCAGACTGTTCCCAGGTATGCCTCAACCACAGCCCACAGCAAGTGCCTTCTTCTGCCAAATTATGCACTCAGTCAGCCCTAGTCCAGTATCCACATACCTATCTTTCTGTGTTCCTAAGCTGCCCTGTGGTGGAAAAATCACGCACTGGAAATTTTTGTTGGCTTTTCCACTCAGAATTCAGTTTGACTTATTTTTAAAGTTGTTGTAGAGGGGGTGTATTAGAAGAGCTCAGCTGAAATGCTGGCTCTATTTTGGCATCTTGGTTCCACTTCTATCTTTTAGTCGTATTTTTAGCCTTCTCTTTTCAAGATTTTGTGCTCAGGCCAGTTCTTTCTGATAATCTTAGATAGAACAGATAAGACTTGGTTCATTCCCTATTATAATATGGATAACACTGCCTCTTTTTTGCCACTACTCATTTGGAGAGGGTGGATGATATTACACTCTGTCCTCTGTCCTAATTCCTGGCTTCTGTCTCAGTTCCCTGGTGGTCCTCTGAAGGTTCAGGACTTGGATAGTCTCTATCTCCTTTTTTTTGCACAGTAATCAAGTAGGGGCTGGTTCTTTCCTCTAATGCAGCCTTAACTAACCCTAGTGAGAGACTGGATATCACATTGCTCCCAGTCTGCCTACATAGCTCTCTGAACACTGATACCCAAGTGTTGAGTTATGCTGTTTTCTCTGAAGACTGCACTTATGGACTTTCTTTGCCTATATTGTATATGACCTTTTTGGGGATAGTTTTGTCTCTTGCTGTTATGAGAGGCAAGATCTGAGATCTGGCTTTAAGCATCTGATTATTAGAACTGGGACAAGTTTGTCATGACCCTGTTTGGATTGTTGTCTGTTTTCAGGGCCACATGGAAGTTTGAGCCATCTCCCCTCTTTTCCTGGATCAGAAGCTGGAGGAGGCAGCTTTTGGAGTTCCTGCCGGTTTCCTCAGTATAACCCTTTCCCTGCCTTTTCTCCTTTTAGTTTTATCTTACTTGACTCTGCCTTCCTTAGGTCAGTCCTTCTACCCACTTCTACCAGTCTGGTTAACCTTTGCTGTGGATCTAGATTAGATGGAGGAGCTTACTTATGTTTCCTTTTGGTTTTCTATATCATTGGTCTTTTTGGGTCCATTTTTAGCATTTTCTAGATTTTGCATGGGAGAACTTGACTTCTCTATACTTCTCTATAATGCTATCTTAAAGAGAACTTAAATTCTGTCTTAACTTAGATATCTTTCAGCAACTTACCAAGCAGCTTGGTAATTGTCTTATGAATTTCAGTCTAATACCATTCATAAAAGTATCTTCAACACAATCTACCTATATACTTGCCCAGTAAAAATATACCTATGAGTTCTTACCTAACCTAAAAATATTAATTTGAAATTTTAAAATCTAAGTATCATTGTGGACTGAAGGCTTCATGGAGGTCATGAAATTTGAGCTAGGCAATGAACACATTTGAATATTGATTTTAAATGTCCACAATACAGGGAGAAGGGCTATATAGCTATCCTTGTGCTCAGCATTACATGCAATTAGATATTTAATAATGATTTTCCACTGCTGATTGATTATATTAATTTTGTGGTAGAGTTGGCAACAGGAGGAAACCAAAATATAATCGAAACCCTGCGAGGCAAAGTAAGAGAAAAGCTAAAAAATGCAAAGGTAATTTATTTTTATATTTTAACTTCTTAAATAAGACGCAGAACAGTCAGGTTTGGGGTTTTTTTTGCCTACATTCTCTTGAGGTAAGAAATATACTATGTAGATGAATAAGTAACTACAAAGACAGTTTGAGGTTGTAGAGAGTAACAACAACTGGAGAAATAAGAGAAAGTGTCATTGAGGACAGGACAATAGAGATAAGCATTGAACTAATGTAGGAATTTTTAGGTAGACATGAAGAAAGAATTAATTCTAGAGATGGGAGAGGGTTTTTGTGAATATAAAAAGGAATATTGCATTCAGGAATTACTAGAAGCAATGAGGATCCCCTCAATGTTTTTAAGCAGGACAGAGACATAGTCAGATAGTGCCTCAGGAAGGATATTTTAGCAGCTATGTGGAGGATGGATTAGAGGAGGAAGAGACTGGAAACCAGGAGACCAGCTAGCAGGCAATTTGAGTAGTGTGGGCTAGAAGTGATAAAGACATAAACTAGGATGGTGTCCACATGGAGATAGAGAGATGGATGTAAAAAGTGTTGTGGAGGTAGTCAACAACACGTGGAAATTGATTGGGTGGGCAAAGGCTATAGAGGAGAGGGCAGAGTCAGGATGACTCCAAGGTTACAAATCTGAGTTATCAGACAGATAATGGTACACTCAACAGAAAAAGGTAAGTTTAGGGTAGAGAAATAATGAATTCTATTTTGAACATTCTGAGTTTGAGATGCTAAGGAGACCACTAAGTGGAAATATCCAACAATAATAGCTAATATTTCAATAGTGCTGATAGTTCAAGTACAAGCATTATGCTAAACACTTTACAGCTATTATCTCATTTGATCTTCACAATAACTTTGTGAGGTAGATACTACTATTATTCCCATTTTATGGTGGAGGAAACTGAGGCAGAGAGAGAGTAAGTGACTTGCCCAGGGTCACCCAGCTAATAAGTGTCTGGCAGAATTTGAATTTAATTTTTCCTGACTCCAGACTCAGTGCTCTGTCCATTGCCACAATACTTCAAGGACCAAATAATACCATGGAGATATGTAGATATACATATACATATAGATATAGACACATACACACATATGTATATATACACGTAGGCATATCTCACTTTAATTCCAAAGAAATCAAAGTGCTTTCACATGTACTATGTGATTTCCTTTCCTTTCATAATGGACATATGATAGGAAAACAGTAAAACCCAGTGAATTTAAGTGACTTGCACATAGACACAAGTCTTAGGGGGAAAATATTAAGCTGTGTTAAAATGCTACAGAGAATCTTTCAATTTACATTTTTGGTAGCAAAGGTTAATGAACATAATTAAGTCTATTATTTGGAGACGAATGTCTTAATATAATTTATGTTATGTTTCAGATTGTTCAAGTTGAAAAGTCTTCAACAAAGGAACCTGTTGATAATAAGATACAGCAAGTGACTAAGGTGAATTTTTTTTTATAAATGTAAACAACTAAGCTGTTATCATAAAATACACTATATTGGATATATGAAATATCTGTCATTCTTTGATCCTTGGTAAACAAGATTTTTGCTTGAAATTAAATAATTGATGTGTTTCTAAAATCTTACTAAATGGTAATATGCTCATTTTGATGTTTTTATGTGAAAAGTGACAAATGATTTTTAAATACTTAAGTTACACTTAAGAAATTCATGATCGCATTGATATTGGAACTACTGCCAAGTTTACATATTGCAGCCTATCTATGCTCTCCCATCATGTGTGATTCTCGTCCATGTTCTCCCTTAAATCTTCTATGAGACGGTCATCCATTGATCTAAGGACCTGGAGGATAGGGTGCCTGATGAGGTCTCCTCACTTTTGATACATATTTGATGTACTTCCTTTTCTATATCCTTTCTGCCATTTGTCCTATAGGGTTCTTAGCTACTGTACTATAATATATTCATATTCTTTAGATGATCCTTAGCTTCTCCAAAGACCTACCTCAAATTCTTTAAGGAATGAATCCCTCATTGATTTGGTCTCTGACCTTCCTCTATCACAAAGGTAAACACAGGCTTTCTTATTTGATGCCTCATTTGACATTAATCAGAGGATCATGGAACAGAACTATTACTACTGTTAAATCTTTCAGAGAATCTCATATGATTGTGATATATTCATGTGAGCTAGCTTCCTTGTTAGAGGGGAACTTTTAAGGTAATGTTTTGTTCTACTGAATCAAATGAGTTTTTATAGTCTAACAAACAATATACCTGGGGCAACTTGCTTTCATTATGCCTTTTAGTCAGCTTTGTGACTGTAAAAATGAGGTGTATAAAAACTTTTCTGTTCTCATCAATCTTCATTGAAGATGCCCTTGACATATGTGTCAGTTACTCTCATAAAAATTTTGTAGACATGGGAAAGTAGACATATGGATCTATTGTTATTGATATACTCTCAGTCTCCTCTTTGTGGGGGGTAATTATGAGGTCCATATTTTTTGAGGCTTTAGTTCCTTTACCTTTTCCTGATATCTTGAAAATCAGTCCTACAGAGCCTTCAGAATTTTGTCTTTTCCATCAGTGTGTAAGTGTTTGAGGCTGGATTTAAACTCAGGTCTTCCTCTCTCCAGGCCCAGTAACTCTATCCACTGGGTCACTTAGTTGCAAGCTTGGGTAGTTGGAGGAATGGTAGTATCATCAACAATAATATATAGAAAGTTGGGGAAAGGAAAGGGTTTGGGGGAAAAGATGAGTTCTGTTTTGAACATTATGTGTTTGAGATGTCTATGGAATATCCAGATGAGAAGAAGAGGTCAGTAATGTGAGACTAGAACTAGGAAGATTACAGCTGGATTATAGATTTAGGAATCAGCTTTATAGAGGTGATAATTGAACTCATGGGAACTAATTAAGATCACCAGGTGATAGATTACAATAGAATATAGAGAAAAAAGAGAAGAGGGCACAGGACAGAACCTTGGAGGACACCCTGGTTGGTGAGTGTAACCTAAATGAAGATCCAGGAAAGGAGAGAGGTCTTTTGAAGTCAAGACAGGTAGAAGGAGAACCTGGAGAGAGTATCACGAAAACCTAAATAGCAGAGAACATCTAGCAAGGTTTATAGGTTTATAGCCCTGATGTCATCCTCAACTCTTTACTCTCATTCATCCCACATATTCAAGCAAAATGATTTTAGCATTTTGGCAAAATTCATGCCAATTCTTATCATTTTTATCAACAGTTCTTAGATATGCCCTCTTCTTTCCAGAGCTATCAGATGGGTAGCACAGTAGATAGAGCACCAGACCTGGAGTCAGGAAGAGATGAGTTCAAACCTAGTCTTTAGACACTTTCTAGCTGTGTCAAGTCACTTAACCTCTGTTTGCCTCAGTTTCTGTAAAATGGAGATAATTTTCAACCTTCAAGGGTTATTGCAAGGATCAGATCAAATAATAGTAAAGCTCTTAGCACGGTACCTGGCACATGGTAAGCATTATAGAAATGTTAACTCTTATCACTATCATTATTATTATTATCACCAATCTAGTTCATGCATCATCACCTTTCCTCTAGACTAGTACAGCTTCCTAATAGGCCTTCTAGCTTTGTCTCTTCCCCACTCCAATCCATCTTCTCAGCTCCCAGAATGATTTTTCTAAAGCAAAAGGCTGTCCATGGCACTAGTGGTTCCCTGTTACATCTAATGTGAAATATAAATTCCTCTGTCATTTTAAGCTCTTCACAACTGGCCCTGTCCTCCCTTTCCATCCTTTTTACACATTCTTCCCCCTCCATACACACTACATTTAAACCATACCAGTCCTTTTGCTGTTTTATACACACAGTTCTCCTTTTCCTATCTCCATGCTGTTGTAATGTTTTCCCACCTCATCTCTACCTCTTGGAATTCCTGGTTTTATTCAAGACTCAACTCAAGTTCCTTTTTCTGTATAAGGCCTTCCTTTACTGGTTTCCACCAGTTGATGGCACCTCCCCCTTCAAGGTTATCTCATATCTACTTTGTATGGGCTTTGTATGGACTGATATGTGTGTTTTGTATATGCTTCAACCTCTCATGATATAGATGCCCTCCTTGAGGAAAGGGACTGTTAACACTTTTATCTTTGTGTCCTCGATGCCTACTACAATTCACAAATAAATATCTGCTTTCTTGGCCTCCATGCTCTTTTTTAGCCTTCACGCCTTTTTTTTCAGTGCTCAGAAAACTCACCTCTGGGGACGGCTAGCTGGCACAGTGCATAGAGCACTGGCCCTGGAGTCAGGAGGACCTGAGTTCAAATCCAGCCTCGGGCACTTAACACAAAACTAGCCATGTGACCTTGGCAAGTCACTTAACCACAATTGCCCTACCTTCCCCCCCTCCAAAAAAACAAAAAAAAAACAAAAAAAAAAAAAAGAAAGAAAACTCACCTCTTCTCATGGTCCTCAGGCCCGTTCAAAATCCTACCCATCCTTTAAAATTCAGTTTAAACAGCACCTTCTCTACAAAATCTTCCCATTTCTTCCTCCTCTGCCATCTTGGATTTTTGTCCTTCTCTTTCACACTTAAACATTGTTTTCTGCTAAAGCTATTTGCATATGTGTCTGATCACCTGACTATACTGTAAGCTTCATGATGATAGAGACTACATCTTATCTCATCTTTATATCTTTCCCAGCCCAGTCACATACGAGGTACTTAAAGATTTAGTGAGTAAATGTTGGTGAATGAATTTGCTTTAATAGTGCATTCAGGTTATTTTACTTCAATCCACAGCAAGAAGTTGTCCTACCTGATGAAGGTCTTACATTTTTTATTATGAGTGGTGAAGAATGCTCAGATTTCCAAGCTTTGAACCAAACTATACACCAGGTGAAGTATTTTATTTTTCCAAGAAAATTTACTTTCATATTTCAGGAAAAATTTAGAAATATGATGGAAGAGAGCCAATTTTTGTTATTAAGTTTTGTTATTTGCCTCTGGGAAGCTGTTAGTAAAGACCTTCTGGGGAGTAGAGCAAAGAAAAATATTTTTTGCCTTTTGCCTGTTATCCAGTTTTTGCCAGTTGGTTTATGCACTGATAAATGACTAGACAAATCTTCCTATTGTTGTCCTTATTGCATCATAACAGCTGTCTTATACACCCTATACCTAGTCTAAGAAAAAAGCACTCTCCTCTTAATTTATGTTAAAGAAGTTGAAACACAGATTTTCGAGGGAAACTTTTCCATAAAAGGTCACAGAAAATAGCTTTTATAAAGGTACCAAAGTGAACTATAGTGCCATATTTATTTGGAATATATTCCTAGTGGAGTTTAGAAATAACTTTAACAAAGATTGCTTAAAATGTGCAGACAGGAAACTAAATAAATTTAAATTACTAATGATAGATGAAGATTATATGTTTATAAAAAAATTCTTGGAAAATATATTTGTCATACAGGCTCATCAGTGGTTAGTGGAAAATTGGCTAGATTTAGAGTCAAAGGACCTGGGTTCAAATTTTGTCCCTGCCATTTATTACTTGTGTGAAATTTCCTTCTCTAGTTGTCAGTTTCCTTATCTATAAAATGAGAAAGTTGAACCATATGACTTCCATAGTCCTTTTCCCGTTCTAAATCTATCATTCTTTGATTCCTTTGGTGATTCAGATGCCATAAAACTTAGATTTGAGTCTAGAACTCTGTTCCTTAAGGTCCACCTTCATAGAATATTGGATTTGGAAGAGGTCATTTCTCTACAACTTATCTGATATAGTAGACTAAAACAACTTTCTTCAGGCAAGATTTGCTCAAAACAAAGCAAAACCAAAAGAGAACTGGCCAAGCTCATATGTGTACTCATAGACATAAACATATACATATGTGTATATGATAGATAGATAGATAGATAGATAGATAGATAGATAGATAGCTGTGTATAACAAAAAAAACATTGGGAGAGGATATAACTGTTAGATCCAGGTTTTCCCACAGTTATCTGAATTGAGATATCCTATCATAAAACACAATTCCTGAGACACTAGCATGAATTTAAGGTTTCCTTAAGAGTCACTTAGATTAGACTGACTTTGCCATCTGGACCACATTTTCCTATTTATGGGAGTATTTAATTTTTAGAAAAAAAAGGAGAGAATGAGAGTATAGAGTCACATGCTACTTTGCTTCAAGTAAAGGGACAAGAACAATTTTAAAATGGAAGTAGTTAAGCTGGCATCTACACCAGAAAATGGTCATCTGGCCTTTGCTCAGAGATCTCAAGTGAAGGAGAGCCCATTACCTCGTGATTTGTCCATTTCTACTTCTGGATAGTTCAAGTCATTAGAAAGATTTTTGCTCATGTTAACCCTGAAATTTTCCATTTTCAATATTCATTCATTGATCCCTGTTCTCATTTACATTGAGCTTTAATAGGTATATTGGAATTCAGTAGGTAAAAGGTGAAAAGACATTTTGTGCTTAGGGAATGAGATGAACAAAGGCATAGAAATAGAAGAGCACCAGATACATTTGAAAGATAATCAGAGAATAGATCACTGTAGCTGGATTACAGAGTTTGTGACATAGAATAATGTGAAATAAATAGATTGACAACACATTGTGGAAGGTCTCAAATGCCGGGTAAAGGATTTTGAGCTTGCTAAGTAACAGAAAAACTATTTTTCTTAACCATGCTTTGTCAAAAGCATATAGAACTGATTTTCTTCTTGCCATTGAACAGAGATTAAAAAATGATTGTTATGAAAAACATGCTGCATTAAGTAACTTGGAAAATTTTATGGATATGGATGATGAAAAAATCATGGAAGAAGTAATTTTTCCAGATTTACTTGAAATAACATCTCCTGAATATGAAGATGATCAAATACGGATTGAAAAAGAGCAGGAATACATTTTTGTGCCAACCAGTTCTCCAGGTATTTTGTTTTTCAAATAAAATATTAATGTAATTAATAAATCAAGATTGCTTTGTATGTTGTATTGAAGTCCCATGGTTAAAAAACCATAGTAGAAATTTGTGAACATTTTTAAATGTAAACATTTTAAAAGGAATTACATTTCTATTTTATGAATATGATTTTATATTTGTATATGATATTTTTGGACCATGTGTTATTTTCTGAAGAGGGTCTACCTTTCTACTATTGCATCAGAGCCAACCTTGTTCTTCCTATTAATGAGGAAATAGCTTTGTTTTAAATATATACTGTGATGTCCCCTGCACCACTGCACAGGAATAAGAGGATAATTCAGTCAGTCAAGTAGGTTTTTTTTTTAAAGCACCTACTATGTGCCAGGCACTGTACTAAGTCCTGGAGATATAAAGAAAGACCAAAAAAAAAAAAAAAAAACAAAACCCAACCCCAAAACTAAACCAGTCCCTTCTCTTAAGAAGCTCAGTTCCTTGGAGGAGATAGCATGCTAATGACTATATACACATAGGATATATACAAATAAATTGGGGATAATCTTAGAGAGAAGGCACTAAAATTAAGGAGGATTGGGAAAAGATTCTTGCAAAAGGTAAGACTTTAGCTAAGATGTTGAAGGAAACCAGGAGAGCGAGGAGGCAGAGATGAGGAGGAAGAGCATTCAAGGCATGATGGATGGCCATCCAGTGAAAATGTTCGGAGTTGGGAGCTGGAGTGTCTTGTGGGAAGAACAACAAGGAAACTGGTGTCACTTGATCACAGAGTACATGAAGGGGAGTACCGTGTAAGAAAACAGGAAAGGTAGGAAGGAGACAGGCTCATATGAAGCACTTTAAAGGCCACAAAGAAAATGTTATATTTCATCCTGGAGGTAATAGGGAGCTACTAGAGTTTATTGAATTGGAGGTAGGGAAGATATGTGTGTGTATGTGTATGTGAGAGTGACATATTGTCAGATCTGCATTATAGGAAGATCAATTTGTCAGCTGAGTGAAGGAGATTAGGGAGAAGCTTGAGGCAGGGAGACAAATCAGCAGGCTATTGCAGTAATTCAAGGATGAGGTGAAGAAGGCTGTGCAAGAGATGTACAAAGGTAAAATTGTCAGGATTTAGCAACATGTTAACTATAAGGGTCAGGGTGAGAGAGAGTGAAAAGTTGAGGATGACACTGAGTTTGCAAGCCTGAGTAACATAGAGAAGTTAGAAAGAGAAGAGTTTGCCAGGGAAAGATATTGAGTTCATTTTTGGACATATGGAGTTTAGGATGTATGTGGGACATCATCTAGTTCAAGATATCAAAAAGGTAGCAGGAGATATAAGCCTAAAGGTTGGAGGAGAGGTTAGAGCTGGACAAGTAGATCTGAGAGTCGTCTACATTGTGCCTTGAAATTATGGAAGCTGAGGAGATCAGCAAATGAAACAGAATAGAGGAAAAAGAGAACAAGACCCAGTACTGAGCTCTGAGGGACTTGCCCTGTTAGCATGATATTGATGTAGTTCCAGTAAAGAAGACAGAGAAGGAGTGGTCAGACAGATAGGAAAAGAGCCAGGAGAAAGCAGCATCACAAATAACAAGAAAGAAGAGAGCATCAAGTTGAGTGATCCACAATATCAAAGGCTACAGAGAGATCAAGAAGGATGAAGACTGAGAAAAGGTCATTTAGATTTGTCAATTAAGAGTCATTAGTAACTTTAGATAGAGCAGTTTTAGTTGAATTTTGAGGTTGTAAGCCAGACTATAGAGAATTAACAAAAAGAATGAGAGGAAGAGAAATGGGGGCACCTACTGGAGATGGCCTTCTCAAGGAGTTTAGTTACAAAAGGGAGGAAAGAAACAGAATAAAAGCTAGTGAGGTTATTGAGTAATAAGGCAGACTATAAATCGTATCAATTCTCAAAAAGCATGGCTAACATGAATGTATAATTGGCTCTCATGATCCATTTAGTAGAAAAAATAACAATCCCAAAGGATAATTAAATTGTATTTAACTGTGAAATGTATGTTTGTATACATAATTGATATAGATGAGTTTGCTGTCTTAGAAAATCACTGAATCCAGACTATTGGTTATGTACATATATAGAAGCAAGCAAATATCTTGAAAGTGACAATGGAATTAATAATTCAGTGTTCATGAAGACAGGCAGTCTTGTTTCAGTTTCTGAATATACTTGTTTTTCATTATTGTTAAGAATGCCTCATTCATTTTCATTTTTCTCATATCTATATGCCAGACTTGCTATCTTGTTGACTCCTAACTAAAGCTGATTACTGTTTGTCTGGTTTGGGTTTTGAACCAGGCCTGTGGCTTCCTTAAAAGACAGCAGTTTTCAGAGTATGGTCTGGGGACCTCTAGGGGTCCCTAAAACCTTTTCAGGGGATCCATGAAGTCAAAAATATTTTCATAATAATATAAAGATAATTGAATTTAATAATATAGTGAATATCAGTAGATACCACTCAAGTAAACATAAAAGTTCTTGGAGGAGCCCTTAATCATTTTTAAGAATGAAACCAAAAAATATGAGATTTGGTATAAAGAATTCTCCATAAGGAAACCTTCTCTATCAGTGAAGATTAGTACCTGCTCTCCAGTTTGTTGTCTTAAGAGAGTTGCCAGGGTGCTGAGAGGTGAAGGGACTTGTCTAGGGTCTCATGGGTATATTTGAAAGGTGGGATTTGAATCCAAGTCTTCTTGACTCAGACTTCTTATGTGTCTGTGCCATACTGCCTCTCAATGATTTATAGTTAATATGACAAGATTTAAAATTCAATGCAATTCCTCCAACCCACACTATAATTATTATAAAATAATGGTTGTAAAAATATAATTTATGTACTAATTGCTTATGCTTAATAAGTATCATGGCCAAACAAATTAATCAGAGCCTAGGATGATAGGACCACTAAATAAAGTGTTTTCATCACATATAAAGATCCTCCCTAAAAATTTTTTTTTATTTATCCTTGCATTTATATTTTGCTTGTTTTAAAATTTTTGACCAAAATGTTTGAGCTGGCAGCCAATGCAATCAAAATCCTTGATTTAGGAAGAGCTGTAAAGTTGTCAGCTTCCCCCATGCCATTTAGAATTCTTCTCACACACATCTTGAACAGGTGTACATTTTCTTTCTTTATTCTTCACACTTCCTGAATTGTCTGGGTTTAAAAGACTTCTTGCTAGACTTCAGTAGTAGGGTAGCTGGTGGTTCATTTTCACCCCCTATATTTTATTAGTACAGATTTACTATTTTAGGCTACCAGAAATATGTTTAACATATCATGCATAGTAATATGTAATATATTGTTTTAAGTGATCAACCAAGATAAGCTGCCAAAAAACATGACACCACGTATCTTAGAAGATGAAGGATTTTATATTAAAAAAAAACCAGAAACATATAAAAGGACTTGTAACAAAATGGAAAATCGTCTACTTATAATGGAAGAGGTAAACATACCAATTATTTAAAATAATTAAAACAGTTGATATTTATATAGTGCTTAAACATCAAGTTAAAACTTTTTAAAAAGTACAATTATGTAAAGTTACTTTAATACAATTTTTTCTTTTTTCTGAAATATTTTTAATAGGGAAAATGCTGGTTTGAAGAAAGTGGAGAAATAATTTCATTACCTTCTCCAATTAAGCAGTCATGGAATTTCAGAAAGCTCATTACTGTTGAAACCTTAAATCCAGGATTAAAAACAATTTATAAGAAGGTAAGCAACTGAAATGTTTTTGTAGTACTAGAGTTTTTTCTAGTATCTAGTCTTATTGGCATTTCCCTGGGGTAAATTGTGAGCTTTTTAAAAATCATCATTGAGGATAATAATATAGGGGGCCAATTTGGGGCAGGAGTGACATGGGCAAAAGTAGGTGGCAAAATACTTGTATATTTCGAAGATCTTTAATTTCATCAGTGGGAATATTCTTTCTACTGATGCTAGAGCTTCTTTTAACTTTAGCTAGTCTGATCCTTGGTCAACATGCATACATGCTGTCAGTGAGTCCATATTTGAAGCTTAATTGGCTTTGTTTTCTGCCAGAGCTTGCACTCATTTGGCATAGCTGTCAAGAAAACCAATCATCTCCACACCATGCATTGGTGTAGGACTTTAGTGGAGAAGTGAAGACATAGGCTTGAAGTTTTATAAAAATTATCACAATATACAAGAAGTTATTCATGAGATTATTTTCCTTATCCTACTGCTAATGCCAGAAAGGGGAAAAAAGCAGGAAACTCTAGTTATTTACCAATAGGATAGTTTCTCCAGAAGTGCATCATCCCTTGCTGCCTCATGAAGTCTTGAACCAGTTCATATATACTGTATCAGTTGGCAGGAATAACCTTTCCGTTTTAAAAGGAATAGTACTTTTCTAATACAAATAAGAGTTAGGATCCTAGGCCATTCCACAAAAACTTTACCATCTCAAAATGTAAGATGAACTAGGCAGTACTGGCATCAATATTAGAGAATTAGGCCAATTTCTTACAGTGTTTCTTTTGGAAAATGTGTTTCAAGTCCCAATGTGTGTATCCCCACATCTGTGCTGTGGTAACAGGATTGTGAGAGAGTTAGTAGTGATTAAGAAGATGCCAGTTATTGAAAAAAAGGGAAACAGTGGTGCTTAAAAGTCTGTTAGAATCTCCCTCTAACCAACTGAGCTAATAAGACTTTTTACATAGTTCAACCTTATAAAATTAGTGAAAATCACTTTTAGAAAATTCATTTGATTATGAATGCATGGCAAATATTTTTCTTTCAAAAGGCAATAAAATCAGATATAGAAAGCTGTTTCAGAAACAAAATAGAAGGCCAGAGGGAAATGTGTCAACTAGATCTCAACATCTCAGTACTACAGTTCAGCCATCATCGTCTCTTCAATCAAGAACAAGTACTGTGCTCTAGGCTGCTCCAACTTTATGAATGTTTTCAAAACAGACAACGGCAAAATATACCTCACTTGCTGTATGAAAAAGTAAGAACATACTTTTTTGTTCATATGACAAAATGATCAATATTGAAATAGTAAGATAAACTGATTGATTAGTCAACTTCTCTTAGGACATGTTCATTTAACTTTATATTTAGTCATTTAAATCAGAACAGTAATTGACCTTGGCCTGTGATGGGGAAATGAAATCAAAGTATAATTGAGACACACTTAGTAATAGTGTATGTGGGGGGTGGGGCATGGGGGAGGAAGTTAGAGTAGAGTGAACTTAGGGATTATTCACAGAAAACATGAATAAATTAAGTAATTTTCATTACTTGGCTCTGTTTATTAGTTTGATATGGTAGAATTCAGTCTTTAATGCAGATACTTTTTCATAGCATTGTGGAATAGGACCAAACACACCTTAAGTTTCTGACACTAGAGGAAGGTGACTTGGAAATAAATGTGAAGGGGCAGAATGAAGATGACAAATCTTGATGAGAAGAAGTATTAGAGTCTAGCTCCTCCCCCTCACCTCCTTAACAAAGATCTGGAGAATGCATCAGACTAAATTCTGATTGGGAAGGCCAGAGAAGTTACAGTAAGTCATTTTTCCAGACCAGGAAGGATTAGAGAGAGAAACAGAGAGGTCTGTAGACACTGGGGAGGGTTTCTGGCGAGGTGCTTGCATGGCTATGGCAGCAGTAGTGTGGATCACTGAAGCACCTAGGAGAGGGTTGAGATAGGCACCAGAGGGAGACCCCAAGGGACCCCTGAGCAAGTCCCAGATACAGGAACAAATGCCTTCTGGCAGCACTGTCACTCACTACTCAGTGCTGGATCACAGATCCAGGGTAGAGAAGAACGATTATAAGCATTAGCCCCAGATGTATACTGAACACACAACAAGTTTCTGAAAACGCATGTTAACTGGATGGATTGTCTTTGATGCCAGAAGCAGAGTGCAAAATCCCAGATCAAAGAGGAGCCAGTAGGGCAGTTGCTCTGAAACTGGAAAGCCTCCCAGTGGGCAAATAGTAGCTAAGTCCAAACTTACAACTAGAAACAAACCAATAGACCCAAATTTAAGTCAGGAACTTGCAGAGCTCAGACCAGATGGGCAGTGAATAGTTCCTGCCTTGATCACACCAGTTTGGGAGAAATGAAAACTTGAAGTTCCTCAGCCAGAGCTGTGGAAATCACAGGATGTAAGAAGACAGAAACTCAGGACAAATATTCTCCTCCTTCCCTGCAGAAGTGCACAGAATTCAGCACTAACACAAAGTCCAAAGTTAAGAATAACAAACACACAAAAGAACCCAATTATGAAGAGCTATTACAATGACAGGGAGGCTCAGGACACAAACACAGAAGAAAAGAGTAACTCAAAAATATCTAAAAGTCAAGCCTTAAAGTAAATGCAGCTTGGACACAAGTCCAACAAGAATCCTAGAAGAGTTAATGCAAGAGTTAAAGAAAGAGCTAAAAAATTTTTAAAAACCAAAAGAGAGCAACAGAAGACAGAATTGGAAAAGAGGGAAGAGCTGGGGGAAAAGATATGAAAAGACAATTAACAGCTTGGGGGAAAAAAAAGATACAAGCCTTATTGAAGAACATAACTGTTTGAAAATTAGAATTGTCCAAATGGAAGCTAATGAATCAAAAGCCTGAAAAAATAGAAGAAAAGATTAAATATCTCAGAAAAAACAACATATCCAGAAAATAGAGCAAAGAAAGATATAAGAATCTCTGGGCTACCTTAAAGCCATGACTAAAAAAGAGCTATCAAATTTTAAGAGATCATAAAACAAAACTGTTCAGATATGTTAGAGAAAGAGGACAAAGTAGAAATTTGAAAAAAAAAATCCATTAGTTGCCTCCTAAAAGAAACCCCAAAATGAAAATTTCTGGGAATATTATAACCAAAATGCAGAGCCTCAAGGTCAAGAAAAAAATACAACAGGCAGCCAGAAAGAAAAAATTCAAGTACCAAGAAGCCAGAGTCAGGATCACATAAGACTTAGCGGGTACCATTTTGAAAGAGCAGAGAGCTTAGAATATGATAATACAGAAGGCAAAGGATCTGAGGTTTATGACAAAGAATAATCAACCCACCAAAACTGAGCATAATGCTACAGGAGAAAAAAATAAATCTTTAATAAGAGAGAGTATTTCCAAGCATTCGTGATGAAAAATACCATAGCTGTGAGTAGAAAATCTGGCATACAAATATAGCACTCAAGTGAAACATAAAAATATAAACATGAATGAGAAATCGTAAAGAACTAAACAAAGTTAAACTGTTTCCATTCTTATGTGAAGAGATGATACGTGTAACTTCTCATTCAGGGATCATGGGAGTGGTATAATTAGACAGAAGGCCCAGATTTGATTCTGTTTGTGATTAGATGATCTCAAAAGAAGAATGGAATGGGTGGGGAAGGTAACTACTTTAGGAGATTGTGGAAAGAAGAAGAATGGGGAAAATTCTGTCATATAAATGGGGTCTACCAAAAAGGAATTTATACAACAAGGAAGGAATAGTGGCAGGAGGAACAGATGGCACTTGAACCTCTTTCTCATTTGAGCTGGTTAAATGAGGGAAGAATACACATATACACACAGATGGGTAGTATATTTCATCAGGCAAATAGGAAGAAGTGTTAAGGGAAAATGGGGAAACAAGAGGGAAAGTAGGTTAAGGGAATCATTAATCAGAAGCAAAGAAACTCAAAGAGGGGGCGGGGCAAAAAGAGAAGGCTAAATATAAGAGAATAGGATAGAGAGAAATACACAGTTTGCAGTCATAACTATGAATGTGAATGGGATGAACTCACCAATAAAACAAAAGAGAATAGTAGAAAGGATAAGAAATTAGAATATAAGAAACCATTTGAAATAGAAATTTTGAGTTAAAATAAGGAGCCTTTAAAGAATTGATTAAAAATTAATTGGAAACTCATTAACTTAATCCTAAGGAATGAGTATGCAATCAATAATTTTGTTAAAAATAATAACAACTATGAGACAACATATAAAAATGTGTGAGATGCAGCCAAAGCAGTACTTAAGGGAACATTTATATCTCAAAACTATTTTATCAGTAAAAGAGAGTGAGCAAGCTGATCATCAAACTGGACATGTGGCTAAAAATCCCCCAGAAAACCAACAAATTTAAAACCCTCAATCAAACATTAAAATAGAAATCCTGAAAATCAAAGGACAGATTAACAAAATTGAAATTAATAATAATTATTAAAAATAATGAAAATTGAATTAATAATATAACTAGGAAGTGTTTGTATATTAAAAACAGTAAAATAGACAAAATGTTCGTTAATTTGGTTGAGACAGCTAGGTGGTGCAGTGGTTAGAACTCCAGACCTGGAATCAGGAAGACCTGAGTTCAAATGTGACCTCAGACACTTATTAGCTGTGTGACCCTGGGCAACTCACTTAACCCTGTTTGCCTCAGTTCCCTCATCTGTAAAATGAGCTGGAGAAGGAAATGGCAAACCACTTCAGTATTTTTGCAAAGCATACCCCAAATTGGGTAACAGAGAGTTGGACATGATTGAAATGACTGAACGGTAACAAAAATTCGATTAAGAATAAAAAGAAAACCAAACTACAAATATCAAAAATGAAAAAGGTAAATTCACAACCAGCAAAGAAGAAATAAAAACAATTGTTAGGAGCTATTTTGTCTAATTACATGCCCATAAAACTGACACCTAAACAAAATGGATGAATAGTTACAAAAATATAAATTGCCCAGATAAATGAAACAGAAAATAGAATAATTAATTATCTATATCTTAGAAAGATAAATTTAACAAGCAAGAAATGAACTCCTTTAAAGAAAAACAAACAGCATGGCAGAAATTTAGCATACACCAATATTTTACACCATTTGCCAAGATAAAGTCAAAATGGATACATGACCTAGATGTAAAGAGAAATATTGCAAGAAAATTAGAAAACCATACAACATATTACTTATCAGATTTAAGGATAAGTGAAAAATTTATGAATAAACAGGAGATAAGAACAAAGTTAGATGTAAAATGGATAATTTCAATTACATTAAATTAAAAAGGTTTTGTGCGAATAAAACAAATGTCACCAAGATCAGAAGGAAAGCAGAAAATTGGGGGGTAAATTTTTTTATAGTTTCTCAGATGAAGGTCTCATATCTCAAATATATAAAGAACTTTGTCAAATCTATAATAATATGAGTCATTTCCCAATTGATAAGTAGTTAAAGGATATGAACAGGCAATTTTCCAATGAAGATATCAAAACAATTCCTATTCATATGAAAAAATACTCCAAATCACCAGGAAAACATTGTACAGAGTAAGAGTAACACTACAATGATCATCAGTGATGATCTTCTCCACAATACAGTGATAGAGAATAATTCCAAAAGACTCAGAAAATGCTATCCACATCCAGAGAAAGAACTGATGGAGTCTGAATACAGATCATAGCATACTATTTTTACTTTCTTTCCCCCATGATTTTTTAAACTTTTTGTTCTGTTTCTTCTTTCACAACATGACTAATGTGGAAATAATTTTTTTTTAATGCTCTAAATCATTATTGATTAGACAGATGCAAAGTAAAACAATTTTGAGGTATCATTTTACACCTACCAGATTGACTAAAACAATTCAAGGGTAAAGTGACAAATATTGGAGAGAATATGGAAAAATTGAGACTAATTCATTGTTGGTGGAATTGTGAACTGATCCAGTCATTTTGGAGAACAAGCTGGAATTATGCCCAAAGAATTATTAAACTGCCTATATCCTTTGACCCAACGATACAACCAATAGGTCTATTTCCAAAGATGATTAAGGGAAAAGGAAAAGAACCTACGTGTTCTAAAATGTTTCTAGCAACTCTCTTTGTGGTGGCAAAGAACTGGAAATTTCAGGGATGCCCATCAATTGGGGAATGGTTGAACAAGTTGTGGAATATGATTGTGATAGAATACTACTGTGCTAAAAGAAATGATGAACTCAGTGATCTTAGAAAAACATAGAAAGACTTGCACAAAATAATGAAGAGTGAAATGAGCAGAACAAAGAGAATATTGTATACAATAACAGTAATATTGTTTTAAGAATGACATTAAGTGAGTAAGCCATTTTATCTATTGTAAATATCCAAATTAACTATAAAGCACATATGAAGAAAGATACTATCTGCACCCAAGAAAAGAACTGATTAATAGAAGTTTGTATGGAATAATTTTTCATACACACATATACATACATACATGCATACATATACATACATACATACATATATATTTGTATGCATGAGTGTGTATATGGGTGGTATATTTGTGTCTAATAGAGATGGGAAAAAAGAAATTTACATGATAACTTTGTTATATATTTAAAAGGAATAACAAATTGTATATAATAGATTTGCAGTTTCATTTGTAATCATATTTTTATAATATATTATGGAAATGCTTGTTTTATTCCATAAATTAAAAATAAATGAATGTGAAAATGCTCAAATTCACTAATAATTAGAGAAATGCTAATTAAAACAAGTCATGAGGTACCATTTTATACCCATCAGATTGATCAAGAAGATAAAAAAGTAAAATGACAAATTCTGGAAGAGTTGTGGGAAAATAAGCTCATTAATACACTGTTGGAGGCACTATGAAGGTGGTCCAGCTATCCTGGAAAGCAGTTTGGAACTATGCCTCCAAAGCTGTTAAATTATGAATTCCTTTGGCCCAACAATACCACCACTAGGTCTATATCCTAAAGAGATCAAAGAAGGAGTAAAAGAATCCATATATGTAAAAATATAACAGCTCTTTTTTTAGGTAGCAAAGAATTGGCTATAAGAAATGGTTTCAGAAAAATAGGGAAGACTTATATAAATTGATGCAAAGTCAAATGAGAAGAACAAGAACAAAAATTTATATACCAATATTATAAGGAAAATCAACTTTGAAAGACTTAGTAATCTTAACACATTGACCAAGCACCTTTCCAAAGGACTCTTGATGAAACATAACTGCCTCCAGATAGAGCTGTTGGAGTCGGCAAATTGAAGTGTATTTTCTTCCCTTTCTTACTTTTTTCTCTCTTCTCTACTTCCTCCCTTTCTCCCTTCTTCCTTTCCTTCCTCTTTCTCCCTCTCTTCTTTTCTTTCTTTCTGACATGACTAATTCTGGAATTTGTTTTGCATGTCCATACATATTTATAATGGGTTTTGTTTTTCTTGTCTTCTCAATGAGTGGGTGTAATGTTAATGGGATTTAAGATCTTTTCCCATCCATTAATAGCCCTCATGTGGAGCCCACTTAGGGAAGCTTGCTTAGGAGAGGTTTTCTTGTAGGAATTTGCTAATTTCTGATTAGGCACTGAGTTAAGAGGGTTGTGATGCCTTCTGGCTCTGAGAAGTATATATACTTTTGAGTTGATATTTTGCTTTGGGGGCTTGCTTATGAGAAGGATCTTGTGATTCCCTGGTCAAGATTCTGAATGACTGTATGTTCAGAGTTCCCTGAGTGCTCAAATGTAAAGGCTTTCTTAATCCCAGGGATGTATGTAAAGTGTGTAGTTGATTCAGGCATTCGGAGCCCTGTCTGTTGATCTTTATTTCTCTACTTGTATTTTCTCTGAAGTTCTGGGTTTTGATTTTTTCCCTGAACTAGTGAATGTAATTTAAAAAGATTATTGACCCCTTAAACAATTATCTTTCCTAGTAAAGCAGATCTAAGAACCTGTGCTAGCAGCCTTCCTGGGTATGCCAATGTGGTTGCTGTTACAGTGGGGAAGGAGGAGTGGAACTAAGAATTGAAAATAAAATTGAATTAAAAATATATATATATATGAGAAAATTAAAACCCAGTAATAAATGGAATGTGGTTTTTCAGATGAGGAATAGCTTTGTAACAGATAACTATTTTGGTTGTATCAGTTCTAATATAAAAATAATTGATTATACATTTAAGTTGTATATTTCAACAAACTTAAAATGTGTTAGCTAGAGTGACATTAACTTTGATTTTTCCTCTATGACTAGACATGACAAAGATCCTTAGAAATTCAGTGTTCATAAAGGTCCTAGACTCTTTGGTAATGTATTATTATACCCAGAGGAATATCTTCTGAATTCTTCTAGAACTGTTACTAGAAAAAAGTAGTTTCATCCAGTCCTTCAACAGCTGGGCTCCTGGCAAAGACTAAGGGAGGGTTTTCTGCTGACCATAAACAAAGTTCTTTAAATCACCAAAAAGAAATAAAGGTGTGGAATTCTGTTGTTTTTTTTTTTTAAGTTACAAGTTACAGATGAGTTTCTAATCTAATAAAATATAAGTATCTTTGGGAACAGGGACTGCTTAATTTTTATCTTTCCATCCCTCATACCTTACTCATAGTAGCCACTTAATAAATGCTTGTTGATTAGTTGATTACTTTGAATAACTGTGAATAACCTACATAGCTGAAATTTCAGTAATTTTGAATTTTTAAAAATTTGGTCCAAATGAAAAGAAAATTTTATAGTAGAAAGGGCCAGGAATTGATGAGAAAGTTTTAACTTCTATAGATTTAGGATGTTGGGAAGGAAATGCTTCTAAAGAGAAACCAAGATATCAGGGGCTACATTCTGAAAATTATAACAGAGTGAAAGACTTAAAGAAATGTAGAGCAAGCATATAAGCTATAAGCTGACTTTATCAGCCTACACTTTAGCTAGCAGGCAGGATCCTCAGAGCTTGTCTGCTTCTTCCCTCAGGGTTCTAAAGTTGAGGAGAGTAGGCTGCTGGTGACAGCTATCATCACTACTACTACCTATCATCACATACTAGCTATCATCACATACTACCATCTGGAGGCTTATAGCATTTCTTCTTCCTCTTCAGTTGAAAATTATGAAGGGTGAGATAGATTTTGTTTGTTTGAGCCTTTTATATGCCCATAGGTTTTGTTTGTTTGAGCCTTCTTTAATGTCCACAGATACTTGGATATGCTCTAATATTTGGAGGGAGAGGTCATCATGCATTTCTGGAAGCAGGTTTATCAAGTTTTCACGTAGGTCTTTATTGACCAGTTTTCTTCCCACCTCCTCCATGTAGAAAGATTTTAGATAAGAAGTGCCAGATTCATCAATCATTTTTTAAAAATCTTATCTTTATTTTGATATCTTATTTTTACCTCCCTTTCATTTCTAAACATATCCTTCTTCCTCTGCCCCCAGTCTTTCCACCCAGCAAGCCATCCCATGTAACCAAGTTTTTATTTTTAAGGAAAGATTTTAAAAAGTAGTTCAGCAAAACTAATCAAACTATTGTGTCTGAGAATATCTGACCCATAAGCATAGTCTTCTAACTCTGTCATTAGAAGAAGGAGGTACTTTTTGTTCATTCTTCTCCAGGACTATCTGGTCATTGTAATTACACAGTATTAAGTTTAGTGGGGTTTTTTTCCAATTATAACCATCTAAGTGATTATGATATGTAATGAAATGTGCTAGGCATTAATCACATGGTCTCTTCTAGCATCATGACTTCTAACTTTAAATCTGTCAGATTCTCATGGAAGATGTAGATAATTGGAGAAAATAAAAAGATGGAGGTATACCCCCAAAGAAAGAAGTACCACTATGCTATAGGAACAAAGGAAAATTTTCCAGATTTCTCTAGCTTAAAGAGAAATCTTCTTATCTTAATGATGATGATGATGATAATGATGATAATAATAATATTCATATAGTACTTACTGTGTGCCAGACCATTTATAGTTATTTTTTTGCTTGATCCTCGCAGAACCTCCTGGGAGATAGTTTCTATTCTTATATCCCCTATTTGACATTGGGGCTACTGAGGCAAGCAGAAGTTAAGTGACTTGCCCAGGCTCACACAATTAGTTAAGTGTCTGTAGCTGGACTTGAACTTGCATCTTCCAGACTCCAAGACTAACATTCTATCCACTGTCCCATCTTTGTGGCTAAATAAGTAAATTTAAGTTTCTGTGTCCTAAGCTTGAAATTACTTCAACTGCCAAAAGCCTTCCCATAATATTCAAGAAACTAAGAAAGTGGCTATTATATAAGAAAATAATAAATAACATTTATGTAGCACTTTAAGGTTTTCAAAGGCACATTACATATGTTATCTCATTTGCGTGAAAGTGATAAGATAATCACATAAAGGTATAATTAGCACTTTTTCTGATTATGAAGTGGCAATTAGGATAGAAATTAATTTTGTAAAAGAAAAGAAATTGGGATGAGAAAGACATGTGGGCTAATAAATATCCAGGGATAATTATAGAGAAATGTAGGAGAAGAATTGTAGGAGACTACTCCCTTTTATGCTTCCTACCAGCATCATTGGATGGCTGACCATCACCATAAGGTCAGTTTTAACTGACTAGCTTCATGCTGATTGACAAATAGGGGGAGCCATAGGACACAGGAATATATGAAGATGATGAATGCTGATTGAACACGAGGAGAAGCTTCCAGGGAGCAGTCTGAGGCTGCAGTGGTTCAGTGTTGCTATGGAAATATCACAATAGCAGTGGACCCTAACTCTGTCTTCAGAGAGCTACTTAGTATTATCCTTACCACTTCTATAATTCCTTGGGTTGGAGGAATGTGTATTAGAGTGGAAAGATATTAAAAATTATTAATAAGGGTGGTGAGTAGATTGGAGACTTTTTAGTATGCCAGAAAAAGGGCATGCTTAAAAATATTTAAAATTAAAAGACTAAAACTAATTGTTAAGAATTAAGTAATGTAGGGAACACAGCAAAGCGTTTTAAAGAACAGACCAAATATGGACAAATGAGAAAGTGACGAATGTAAAATATTGATAGAATATATAGATGACAAAGAAATAATGATAAAAATAGACAATGGATTACTATAGTCATTGACTACTATATCTTATATACCTAACCTATTCCACTGATCTACCATTCTATTTTTTAACCAGTACCAAGTAGTTTTGATAATTGCTGCTTTATAATACAATTTAAATCTGGTGTGACTGGATTACCTTCCTTTGTATTTCTTTTCATTAATTCCCTTAATATTCTGAACTTTTTATTCTTCCAGATGAATTTTGTTATTATTGTTTTCTAGCTCTATAAATTTTTTTGGTAGTTTAATTGATATGGCACTGAATAAGTAAGTTAATTTAGGTAGAATTACAATTTTTATTATATTAGCTCAGCCTACCCGTGAGCAACTGTTATTTTTCCAATTATTAGGTCTGACTTTATTTTTGTGAAAAGTGATATGTAATTGTGTTCATATAATTCCTGGGTTTTTTTTGACAGATAGACTCCCAAATATTTCATATTGTTTATAGTAACTTTAAAAGGAATTTCTCTTTCTGTCTCTTGCTATTGGACTTTGCTAGTAATATGTAGAAATGTTGATGATTTATGTGGGTTTATTTTATATCCTGCAACTTTGCTGAAGTTGTTAATTATATGAAGCAGTTTTTTAGTTGATTCTCTAGGATTCTCTATCATATTATCTGCAAAGAATGATAACTTTGTTTCTTCTTTGTCTATTCTAATTCCTTCTTTTTTTTCTCTTATTGCTAAAGCTAATTTTTTTGTAGAGTATTGAATAACAGTGGTGATAATGGACATCCTTGTTTCACCCTCGATCTTATTGGAAATGATTCTAGCTTATCCTCATTATATATAATTTTTGCTGGTGGCTTTAGATAGATGCTACTTATCATTTTAAGGAACACTCCATTTATTCCTATGCTCTCTAGTGTTTTTAATAGGAATGGGTGTTGTATTTTGTCAAAAGCTTTCTCTGTGTCTATTGAGATAATCATTTTATTTCTTTTCGTTTTGTTATTGGTGTGGTCAATTATGCTGATAATTTTCCTAATATTGAACCAACCCTGCATTCCTCGTATAAATCCTACCTGCTTATAGTGTATTATTCTCATGATAAGTTGCTATAATCTCTTTGCTAAAATTTTATTTAAAATTTTTGCATCTATATTCATAAGGGAAATTGGCCTGTAATTTTTTTTTCCTCTGTTTTGGCTCGTCCTGGTTTAGGTATCAGCCCCATATTTGTATCATAAAAAGAATTTGGTAGAACTCTTTCTTCACCTAATTTCTCATATAGTTCATAATATTGAAATTAATTGTTCTTTAAATGTTTGGTAGAATTCACTTGTAAATCCATCTAACTCTAGAACTTTTTTCTTAGGGAGTTCACTGATGGCTTATTCAATTCTTTTTTCTGAAATGGGGTTATTTAAGAATTTTATTTCCTCTTCTGTTAATCTGGGCAATTTATATTTTTATAAATAGTTATTCATTTTAACTAAGATCATCAAATTTATTGGCATGTAGTTGGCCAAAATAGCTCCTAATTATTGTTTTAATTTCCTCATCATTGGTGATGAATTTATCCTTTTCATTTTTTTATACTGGCAATTTGATTTTCTTTCTTTTTTTAAATCAAATTAACCAAAGGTTTATTCTTTTTTATTGTTTTTTTCATAAAACCAGATTTTAGTTTTATTAGTTCAATAGTTTTCTTAATTTTAATTTTATTAATCTTTCTTGGTTTTTAGAATTTCTAATTTGGTATTGAATTGAGGATTTTAATTTGTTCTTTTTCTAACCTTTTTAGTTGCATGCCCAATTCAGTGATCTCTTCTTTATTTTATTCATGTAAGCATTGAGAGATATAAGATTTCCTCTAAGAACTGCTTTGGCTACATCCCACAAGTTTTAGTATGTTGCCTCATTATTGTCATTCTTTTGGATGAAGTTGCTGATTGTTTCTATAATTTTTTGGTTGGCCCACCCATTCTTTAGGATTAGATTATTTAGTTTCCAATTAATTTTTAGTCTATCTTTCCATGGCCTTTTATTACAATTTTTACTACATCATTGTCTGAAAAGGATACATTTAATATTTCTGCCTTTCTGCACTGGATTGTGAGGTTTTATGTCCTGGTACATGTCATGGTACAGTTTTTGTGTGTGTACCATGTACCACTGAGAAAAAGGTATATTCCTTTCTATTCCCATTCAGTTTTCTCCAGAGGCCTACTATATCCAACTTTTCTAAGATTCTATTCACCTTAATTCCTTTCTTGTTTATTTTGTGGTTACATTTATCTAGTTCTGAGAGGGAAGGTTGAGGTCCCCCACTAGTATAGTTTTGTTCTCTATTTCTTCCTGTAATTCGCTTAACTTTTCCTCTAAGAATTTGGATACTATACTACTTGGTGCATGTATATTTAGTGAAGCTATTACTTCATTGTCTATGGTACCTTTTAGCAGGATGTACTTTCCTTTCTTATCCCTTTTCATCTGATCGATTTTTGCTTTTGATTTGTCTGAGATCAATATTGCTATACCTGCTTTTTTTTTACTTCAGCTGAAGCATAATATATTCTACTCCAACCTTTTACCTTTACCCTGTGTCTGTCTCTCTGCTTCAAATGTGTTTTTTGTAAACAACATATTGCAGGATTATAGTTTTTAATCCACTCTGCTATCCACTTCCAGTCACAGTTATAATTACTGTGTCATTCTTTCCATCCTATTTTTCCCCTGTTTATGGTTTTTTCTCTCCTTTTTCTATTTTCTTCCTCACCTGTGTTTTGCTTCTGGCCATCACCTCCCTGAATCTGCCCTCCCTTCTATCAATCCTTTCCCTTTCTCCTCCTACTTCATATATGGTAAGAGATTTCTGTAACCAATTGAGTGTATGTGATATTCCCTCTTAGAGCCAAACATGATTAAGGTTCAAACAATACTCATCTCCCTCGCTCTTTCCCTGTACTGCAGTAGTTCTTCATGCTATTTCATGTGATGTAATTTACCCTTTTCTGCCTCATCCTTTCTTCTTCTCCAGGTACAGTATTTTTTTACCCCTTAATTTTTTTTTATCATCACATCAAAGTCAGCTTATATCCACATCCTCTGTCCCCTTCTAAATGTCACAATAAAGATACAGTTCTCTACAGTTACAATTATCATCTTCCCATGTAGGGATGTAAATAGTTTAACCTTATTGAATAACATGGTTTGTTTGTTTTTTATTGTTTGCCTTTTTATACTTCTCTTGAGTCTTGTATTTAAAGATTAAATTTTCTGTTCAACTGTAGGTTTTCCATCAGGAAAATGTGGAAGTTTTCTATTTCACTGAATGACCATCTCCTTCCCTGAAAGATTACACTCAATTTTGCTGGGTAGTTTATCCTTGGTTGTAATACAAGCTCCTTTGCCTTATGGAAAATCCTATCAATCTTTTAATGTAGAACCTGCAAGGTCCTGCATAATCCTGATTGTGGTTCCACAATAATTAAATTGTTTCTTTCTGATTGCTTGCAGTATTTTCTCCTTGACTTGAAAATTCTGGAATTTGGCCACAATGTTCCTTGGCATTTTAATTTTGGGATATCTGTTAGGAGGTGATTGGTGGGTTCTTTCAATGATTATTTTATCCTCTAGTCCTTGGATCTCAGGGCAGTTTTCCTTGATAATTTCTTCAAAGATGCTGTCTAGGCTTTTTTTTTATCATGACTTTCAGATAGAACAATAGTTCTTAAATTATCTCTCCTGGATCTATTTTCCAGGTCACTTGTTTTTCCAGTGAGATGTTTTACATTTTCTTTTCTTTTTTTCATTTGTTTGATTTTATTTGATTCATTCTTGCTGTCTCA
>CM053589.1:146315754-146343472 GCA_028646515.1 Pseudochirops corinnae
GAATCTTGCAAATTAAAAGTAAATAAACAAGTCATTTAAAAGAAAAAAGAAAAAGAAAAACAGGGCAAGTATCTGTCAGTAAATATCTGGTGATTTGGTCCCCAGGCCTGGGCTGGAGTTAGCACTTTATCCCAGAGTAGTAGGAAATGAGGCATAGTGGGTTATCAGACGATAACCTACATGTGGAAGTTGGACTTGGTTTTGGGTCAACTAGGAGATACTGAGTTATTTTAAATCCTTTTGGTGTTTCTTGGTCTTAGAATCCTATATCCTCTAATTATATTGAGTCCTAGTAGTTTTGGATTCTAGCAATGGTGATGGTATTCTTCATAATGGGTATGGTTCTAGAGCAGCGGTTCTCAACCTGTGGGTCGCGACCCCTTTGGAGGTTGAATGACCCTTTCACAGGAGTCGCCTAAGACCTAAGACCATCAGAAAACACATATTTCTGATGACAGAGACACCGCTCCTCTCTCCGTCTCCAGGCGGGTCTGCCCACATGCAGATACGCCCACATACGAGTATTAAAGGGTTGTGGCATTAGGAAGGTTGAGAACCACTGTTCTAGACTCTCATGAATCTAAGACATCCACTACTGAATCATGAATTTATATTTTATGTTCTTTTTTCCCGAGATTTTGGGAGTCAAGCATATAGGAAGCTTCTCCTCCCTCATCCACCTCTTCTTTTAGTCTCTAAGCTCCATGAGGGCATGTTCAAACTTTGCATCACCCTCAGTGTCACCACAGTGTTACCCACTGTAAGCCTTTAACTGAGAGTTTTAGGAGACTTCAAGATCAATATCAGTCAGCAATGTGATATGATAGCAAAAAAATCTAGTGCGAACTTGGGCTGTATTGAGATGTGTAATTTTTAGAACCAGGAAGGTGAGAGTCCAGCTGTATGCTACACTATTCAGACCACATTTGTAGTATTGTCTGTACACATTTGGTGTGTTGGTCTGATGGTGAATGAAGGGTCTTCAGTTCATACAACATGAGGATCAAGTAAAGAAACTGGAAATGTTTAGTCTGGAGGAGAGAAGACTTAGGAAAAACTATCTTCAAGTATTTAAAAGTGGTCATGTGGAAGAAGGATTCAACTTTTTCTACTTTTTCTCATAGGACAAAATGAGGAGAAATATAGAGAGGCAGAGTTATACTTGATGTAAGTCACACAGTTATAGCAGGAGTGGATATAATGGCAAGGGAGGGAATAGGAGATACTAGGGTGGTGTGCAAGAGACTAATTACTCATTCTCCTGGGTGCATTGCTACTCTCCCCTTTGGCCTCCCTTTGGATATGACCATTTTCCCAGTGACTCTGGGTTCTGTTCCTTGGTGAAGGAATTTCCTTTCAAATTCTCTATACTAGAAGATAACGAGAAGCCAGCCCAGACCCTCCTAAACTGCCAAATTTGTTTTCTCAAGTTCTAGTATGGATCCACCTTCTGTTTCTTTGCTTTTGGAAAGCTATAACAATATGTATCAATAAAGACTCTTCTGCATTGCTCAGAGCATCCATTGTGCCTGGAAAGGTTTCAGTAGTTAGGATTTTTTTCCTCTCTTGTGGATATTTTACTTTTCCTTCTGCCGTATTGAACAAGGGCACATACACAAATCAACAATATAGTAGTTACCCACTTCCCAGAAAAACTTCTCAGTTATGCCAGAGTGGAATTGGCTGCCTCGGGAGGTGGTAGAAAGACTACATGAGAGTACTTATCAGGAACGTTATAGAATAGAGTTTTGTTCAAGAAGAGGGAAAGGCCTGAGGAGGTCTGAATAAGGTGTGGGAAGGGTGGGAGGTTAGATGATCAAAGCTTGGTATAAGGACACTAGAAAGGTTCTATTTATTCATTTGCATCAAACAAATCCAACTAAGAATTAGCTCAAGGAGTTTTAGAGAAATTTCACAAATGGTAGTTTATAGAAATTTGGTGGTCATGTGAAATGCTAATAAGTCATGGATGGTATTGTACATGCTCTTTACTCAAAGTGGACATTTTGGCCACTGATCCACATCTCAGATCCCAGAGTATCTTAGGTATTCCTGCTACTGTCCCAAGTGTTTAGGAATGATTCTGGGGGGCCTTCACCTATGGGATAAATCAGCCATTCTGAAAATTTTACTGGAATGGATCACTATAAGTTCCCTAGATCTAATCCACTTCCCCTGCCCCAGGTCCTTTACATTAATAGGAAGATTTGGATGGATAGTACTCTTGAGGGTAATCATGGGCTTTTCAGATTTGACACAGTCTATCTTTTTCCCCTTGGTTTGAGGAAATGATTGGGTAACAAAGTGTAACAAAAAAGTACAAGAAAAAAATTAGAGCAGGATTTTGGCATTTCCTGGATCACACTTGGTCACTTTTCTCTCTGAGTTTGTAAGCACCAACTGGTCATTACGTACATGCAGGGGAAGGTCTTCTGAAAAAAGCATGAAGGCTAAAGTGTGTACTTTCCCACTTCTTCTGTCAGTATTCCACCTTACCTTCTGGCACGTTTCCCTTCTAGAAGTCTCCTATAGGGTTAGTAAATAAGACTAATTTTTGTTATTATTATTAATGTTATTATCACTATAGGAATACAAAGCAGCTCTATGACTTGGAACAGAAAAAAGATATCTCTTTATTGAATAATATGCTGGAGACATGGAAACAAATTAAGGTTCTCCGCCAGCGGCAAGGATTTATAAGCACACCTATAAAGTTGCAGGTTCAAAGGTGAGTGACTATCACATCTGCTTTTGTAGTTCCTCTAACTATACAGAAGTGACTGGGGATCCACCCAGGTTAGATCCACTCATGGTTTCAATGAAGGCAATGGAGAGAAAAACCCTTGGTATACTGATATGTTCTTTGTTGTGATAGCGATGAAGGGATAGTTGGATCTTTTATCACTTTCCCATCTTTCTCTCATTTAAGAACTTTAAGGGAAAAATTCTAGAAAAAGGGGAGAGTTGGAAGTAATAGTCACCTGAGGTCTTTAGGGGAATGGCATTTCCTTCAGTATCTGTCTCTGGCGTCAGTGGCATTGAACTAGTGCTAGGTTATTTAGTCAAGGTAAAAGTGAGTCAACTAGCATTTGTTAAACATCTGTTATATGCCAGTCACTGTACTAAGCACTGAGAATGCAAATACAGGCAAAAAGCAGTCCTGCCCTCAAGGAGCTCACAGTCTGTGGCAGAGACAACATGCAAACAACTATGTTCAAGCAAGATGTATACAGGATAAATAAGAGATGATTTGAGAGGGAAGACAATAACATTAAGGATTATGTTCATTGTCCTTAACAACCTAATGACTGATGGCTTAAAGCTTAAAGCATTAAAGCTTAAATAGCTTAAAGCTTAAAGCTTAAAGCTTAAAGCTACCTATTAATCTGTTAAATCCTAATGTGGTATAGATAGAGTTGTTAAGTGCTCTTTGGCCTCTTAACCACTCCAAGCAACCATCTGAGTACTAAGTCAACACCAGGCCAAGGGTACTGTGGGGGGAAGATTCTAGATACACTTTCTCCACAAATCCCAATTAGTTTTAAAGGATTTTGGAACTAATCAGCCATCTTTTTGAGGGATCTCTTTGGGACCTGATTGGTCCTGAAGTGAAACACCTGGGAACAATATAGGCCAAAGTATGCTTCTCAGGATTTTGTTCTTGGAAATCATCTTGGGGTCTCTGAAGATTCCCCACAATTTAGTAGCTTTATTATGGTTTCTAAATATTCTAATAGCCTGTAGCTATGCTCTTATTGAACTGACTGCCTCAGAGGTTTAGTTTAATCCATCTAGTGAATTACCAGACTGGTAAGGAGGCATTTCTCTATACCATTAAGTGAAATGTTTCCTAAATAATCTTTTTTCCTAAAACTTTTATTATGCCTAGTTTCCTTGTAATTCCATAATTATTATGCATGTGATTAATTATATGCTAACACTAAAAACTTCATGTGTTATTTAGTTGTTATAGTTTTTTTTTTTCCTCATGTAATTGCCTGCTCAAAATTTAAAAATTTTAGGAAGGAACATTGCTTATATTTACCTATGAGCTGTTAATGTTCTGTGGATTAGTAGAGTGTGGATTAGTAAGCATTCCTTATATTAGAACTGTTGTTAACAATAATACTAACTTATGTAGCAATTTAATATTAGCAAAATGCTTCATGTACATTAAATATACATTTGTATTTGATTCTCACAATAAACCTGTGAGGTTAGTATTATAAATATTATTATGCCCATTTTAAGGATGAAGAAACTGAATTTCAGGAAGACTAAGTGATTTACCCATAAATGTTAGAAACAGGCCCCAAGTCTCATTTGATTCTTAATCTAATACTCTTCTCACTACACTGGCTTTTTTTAATACTGATGTTAAAATGTCTAAATAGAAAGAGCCACCTTACACAGACTCTGTCCAATAAGTATATCATTTTCATTGTGGCACAGTAGAAAAAGGGCTGGTGCAAGAGACTTGGATATGAATCCTAACTCTTGAAATTTACTAGCCTTAGGACAATAGCACAGTCATGTAATTTCACCAAATCTAAGCTTTTTTGTCTACTAGGATACCTGAAGTATCTCCTCATGGTTTTTGTGAAACACTAGTAAGATAATATATGAAGAACTTTGCAAACCTTAAAGTAATAGATAGATGCTGTGATTATTTACATGAGATGTACAACTATTTTATATAAAATATTTGTTTTGTAAGTCTCTAAAAACTTAAGTACTTTTTCTAGTTAGAATATTTTAAATATTTTTATTTATGCTCCAACTAGGTTAAAAATGAATATAATTGATGAACAAGAAAAACTAACAAAAGTGTCTGAAACAGAGACAAAGTCCAAAGGAGAAGACTCTAAGATTGGGGAAAAGCAGGAGGTATTCATGTTTTAAAAGAAGTTAAACTTTCAGTTTCACCAGCCAAAATGGTTTGTTGTTGGCTAGTAGAGGAAAATAATGATTCTAAAATAAATATCGTAGATCATGAGAAATGTAATTTTAAATACTTCATTCTTGAATCCAGGAAATTAAAATAGAAAATTCATCATAATAGAAAAACTATGATCATATATTATGAATTATGAAAACTTTGTTTACTGATTTTCAGGGTCTTTCATATTTAACAACAAAGTTTGAACAAACAGAATTCGAAAGGATAAAACAACCCTCTTTAATACCACATCTTTCTTTGACTGCAGAAGTAACAAACTTGTACAAGTGTTCTGTGTAAGCTAATTTTTATGATTAAGTTTATTTTATAATATGTATTTTATTATTAGAACTATTTAGGTTATTTTTCCATATCCTATTCCACACTTTTAGTATGCTGTTGTTGTTGGGGTTTTTTACTATGTTCAGACTCTTGAGGAATAAAAGTACAGGAAAAAATGACACTAAGCTATCTTTACTGGTTAAAAACTTCCTAGCTCCTCTAGAAAAGATCTCTCATAGAGGTTTTCTACTGGGAGAAGTTTTGTCAGTCTATGACTTCTCCCCTGTACCATAACTTTCCCTTCCTAAGTCTTCAATAGTATATTCATTTAAGTTTTATCTATTTAACACACTAATCCTTTTAGATTTACAAAGGACAAAGCAAATTGAAGTAGTTGCCCAGGACCCTTGTAGTTTGCAGTCATCTGAGTGTAGTTATGAAGTGTAATTATGTTTCCTTTAATTGCCCTCCATTCCTTTTTGACTTCTGGTCTTCTTCCTTTCCTCCATTCACTTCTCCTTCACAGTTTAGTTAATGGCAAAGAGGCAGCAGAGAAAGGGTTAAACCTCAGCATGAGGGGACTCTAGAACTGGACCCTCTTTCTTATTCACACCATGATCTCCAGAGTGCAAGAAGTAGGCTAAGAAAAGATTGAGGTAGGTCATCCTGAACGTTGTTCAGAATTTAAGGCAAATCACATTCTGTGGTTTCCCTTCTACCCATCTGCAACCTTCCATTCCCCCTATTTTTATATGGCACAAGGGACAGAATGGGGAAGCCCAATATTTCCTAGTGTTCTGTTCAGCAAGCACAGACTTACCCAATTAGAAAATACATTTACCTTGAGGCCTCAGGTCCCCCAAAACAGGCCTGATTATAGGTAGGCCAAGACTTTTAATTCCCATGTAGTGCTGTCTCAAGTAGTACAGGAGGTATTGTCCAAGAAATGGAAACTTCAGACTGGAAGAAAGAAGGTACTACTTGGAGAAGTGATCATGGTGGTACCTGGACTGACAGAAAATGTATTAGCAGTTCAGTTAACTTGCTGGCTGCCAAGAACCACTTGAGAGGAATTGTGAGAGAAGTAAAACTTCTAGCTAAGACTGATAAAGTGAAGAGTAATAGATGCTGAGAGAAGAGATTCAGATGCTACATAAGTGAATCTTCCCCTACTCTTTAATCCGACCTCTTTCCAGCACCATGGAGACCACAGCTCTAGGCTACAGAAGCTATGACAGCCAGTACCACAGGAAACAACCCCATAGCACCAGCTCTGGTGCAGGACAGAAAACCTGTAATGCTGGTACAGCAGCAATTTGAATTGCCAGAGAACTAAGGAACAAAGGAAACAGGACAGGAAACTAGGAAAGGACATTGTGTGTATATGTGTGTATGTTTGGGGTGGGGGTCGGTATCTATGTAGCCCTCCACTAAACCTAAGGGAAAGAACTCAGCATCCAAGTAGGGCCATTTCTGTCTACCCAAAAGTCACTTGGGAGAAAGACCTCAACTGTTGAATCGTGATTTGCCCAGGGTGAGAGGAAGCTGAGTTGCTGAGATCCAACACTCAAAGAAGCCACCATTAGAAGGGAGACAGTTAGAAAGTGAATAAACAGGGGAGAATCAAGGAGTGGGGGAGGGGACAGTATAAATTTAAATTACCAACGATCTCAGGAACGTGCAACTCAAAGACCTTGAACATCAGCAGATAAATCAGCAGAGAAAACATTAACAACACAATGAAATATGACCTCCAGATCTAGTAAATGAGTTCAGGCCTCTGTGAATAAATACTTCAAAGGAAAATGATACAACATTTGGTGAGAGAGAGGGACCTGTAGAATGTGAGAAGAATATGGAACCACAACAGACTGTTTCTGACTGCTTCAAAAAAAGAAATGAGAATTATGAGAACATAATTTATGGCCTGCATGGCAAAAATAAGATAGAAAAACTAGAATCTGCCATGGTAAGTCTCACCCAAGAAACCAAACAGAGAACAATAGATTTGGAATGCAAATATGCAGAAGTAAAGGAGAATCTAGAAGAAAAATAAGCAATGACATTAAAGGATATGTGCTCATTCTGTAAGCAAAACACACTCATCTTGAAGACAGGCTGTATAGAGACAACCTAAAAATCATTTGTCTCCCAGAAAAACATGATCAGACAAAAAAAAACCCTTAAAACTATAGTGAATGAAATAATAGAAGAGAACTATTCAGAACTTCAGAACATGGAAAATAAAATATCAATTGAAAGAATTCACATGCTGCTTTCAGAAAAAAAAAACACAACTAGAACTGAGGCTGCTGAATTCCAAGTCACATAATGGTTGAACTTAACAATTTGATTAAAAAACAAGTTTTACAAGAAATCAAGAGAAACACCTCACATACAAAGGAGGGGAAATTTGAAAACAGAACTATTCTTCACCCACTGAAAAATGTAGGAAGGAATGGAATAATGTATTCTAAATAGCAATGGAGCTCAAGATGTAGCTCAGGGTGAACCACCTTGCAAATCTGAACTGAACTATAAACGAAAATAAGATGTATGCTCAGTGATAAAGAGGTGTTTGAAACGTTTTTAGAAAGAAAACCAGAAGTGAAGAAATGAATTGTTTCTTGAACACTAAGCAACAGAAATGTAGGAAGACTGAATAAATACAGCAGCCATGGATGGCAGCAACAACAGAGCAACAGCAGAGAGACCAGCAAGAGACTTCTTTCTAAATGTACACAAGAAGACAGGGATGAAGGCAGAAGTCCACTGGTATAAGTGACGCGTTGAGTCTGGGGCAATAAAGACAGAACCTGGCAGTACCCTACTTATAGATGAATCAGCACTTTGGGGTTTTGGGGTTTTTTTGTGTTTGGGTCTACCTTACAACATGAAAGGGTATGTGAAAGAGGGGAGAGGAAGAGGGGGATAGAGATGTGCCCAGGTAAAATTGAATGGTAGCAATGAGGGGAAGGTGAACCCTGTGGTCTCAGCAAAAGAAGAGTCTGAAGGGGAATGGTGAGGAGGAAGAGGGAGGTATTGAAAAAGGGGGAATGGAAGGAGGCCTTTCTTTGGTGGTAGAAGGGATTTCCATTGATGAATGCTCCTATGGATGAACAAAGATGGTCTGTGAAGGGGAGATAGGGATCTTGTGCTGGGTGTGGCCTAGGAGATTTGCTGCTTGGAAAGTCTACTCATCTTACCTCAGGAAGGGCAGATTTGGAACTTCCAAGGGCAAGGGGTACCTGGAGAAATAGGAGGGCATAGATCCAGGGAGGAGATTTTGAGGTAAATGGGGAAAAAAGTAAACTCTTTGGGAGGGAAAAGAGTAATGGTGGTCTGTATAATCTGTGTTGTGATAGGGGAGGGAACCTACCATGGGATAGTGTCCTCTCTGACATCTGCAATAATTGGCATTGTTTTGAGAGTGAGGTATAAAGCCACACACAAGCAGCTTTCCAGAGGATGGCTGCTGTGAACAGCTTTCAAGGTTCTGATTACATAGTATAGCAAATTCTCTGTTTATTTAATAACAAATCAGAGCAAAACATTCACAGAAAATCAAGGTACAGCATTCACAGTATTACAACTTATCACATAAAATCAAAATACAGCATTCATAATGACATAATAACAAATTACCACTAAAATGGCCACATAGTTTTCACCAAAGTGGTCACATGGTTTTGAACAAAGTACATTCATTTAGTCAGTCAATCACTTAGTAACTCAGTCATTCAATCATAAAGTATAAAAGGTCAAAGTCCTCCACCCATGGGGCACACTAAGTTACAAATCAGTCACTATTTAGTCATCAGTCAGTATTCAATCATCAGTCACTACTCAGTCATCAGTCACTACTCAGTACCCTCTTAAGGGGTAGTGGAAAATACACAGGCCATCCACCCCTCAGTTACAAGTAAATCACAATTTAATCACTACTCAGTACCCACAGAGAGGTCTTTTCATCTTGACTCAGGGCAGGCTTTTGGCTTCCATGGCTCCTCTTCCATGGTCCCAGCTCCCGCCCAAATCTAACCAATTGCAACCTGAGTTCAAAGGCAAATGGTTCCCAGCTCACAGTGTCCAGTCCATCTCAAATCCTTCACAGTCTCTGTCCCTAGGAAGACAAGGCTTACCAAAGCCATAAGAACATTCATACCCATTAACAAAGCCACAACAACATTTGTACAAAATACCGGCGCCACAGTCATGCCTCCTCAATCTTCTGCAGCTCCAGCTGGCCCTCGGAAATCCTCAGCAGCTCCATCTGGCACTCAGAAATCCTCAGCAGCTCCAGCTGGCCCTCAGAAGTTTTCAGCACCTCCATTCTCAAAATCAAAATCACTTTCTCCCATTCTCAAAATCAAAATCACTTTCTCCATGGAAGTTCCAGTCCAGTAGCAGCAGCTTAGCCTTCAGATGCTCATCCCAAGAAGTTCTGATTTTCCCAGCTTGTGCTTTTCCTTAAATATGGTATAGCTCCTCCCTGTTCAGCCCCTTCCTGTCACATCGGCAACAGGGGTTCATACCTCCTGTTTCTTTACAGAGTCTTAATTTGAAACTAGGTGCTAAGTACCTCGCAGTTTTCCAATACAAAGGGATCTTCAAATTTCATTACCATTACATGAGGCACAGTGAAAAGGGACTCCATGAGGTAAGTTCTATCTCCCAAATTGGGTCACAGAGTTGAACACAACTGAACGACAACAAAAAAGTAACAATGAGGTCTGGATTATCCTTATGAGAAATAGAGTATCCCTGGCTTTTATGCATTTAACAAAGCATACAGTGAGATAGTTCCTCTTTCATTGTCCAAAATCTTTCCCCTAACAGACTTTCCACTAGACTCTTTCCATCTTCAATCCCAATTTAGTCTTAAGGTCATTGGTAAAGTTGAAATAAGAAACACGTTATACCCTGAGTAAATGAGAACCACTCTGCTCTTTTCCCTAGCTTCTCATTCTCAAGGAGACTCCCACCAGGTTTTTTGGGTTTTTTTTCTTTTTTGGAGAGGGGAAGGCAGGGCAATTGGGGTTAAGTCATTTGCCCAAGGTCACACAGCTAGTAAGTGTTACGTGTCTGAGAATGGATTTTAATTCAGGTCTTCCTAACTCCAGGGCCAGTGTTCTATTCACTGTGCCACCTAGCTGCCCCCACCACCATTTTTTTTATAACTGCCTTCACTGTATATTTATAAGAGAAAAAATACTTTACACATTCAGTCAGTAATAATAGTTCTCCTCCAACAATAAGAGGCAGTAAGTGGCACAGTGGTTAGAGTGCTGGGCTTGGAGTAAGGAAGACTCATCTTCCTGAGTTCATATCCAGCCTCAGATATTTTCTGACTGTATGACTGTGGCCAAGTCACTTAACCCTGTTTGCCTCAGTTTCCTCATCTATAAAATGAGCTGAAGAAGGAAATAGCAAACCACTCCATTTTCTTTGCCAAGAAAACCCTAATGAAGGGTTTAATGAAGTCAGGACTGAAAAATGAGTAAACAAGTATGCCAGGTACTATGTCATGGTACTACACATCTTGTCAGAGTGTTACTGTCAATTCTTGCCAAATAAATTCATAGGTGTGTGTGTGTGTGTGTGTGTGTATGTTTATGTATATGTGTATGTTTTTAACCAGGTAAGAAAATCTTTTGAATTCCAACTTGATGGCTCATCCTATTCCTTTCTCTCCACATTGATCTTTTAGGCATTTGTTAGGCAAATACTGTAACAGCCTCTGGAAGATATGACTTGAATGAATTAATATTCTTGGAAGCAATAAAACCCAATTTACTTTTTTTTTTACACTAGTTTAGGTTGACCTCCTCTCAATTTGATTGAAATGAAGAGGTTTATATACCAGGATAGAAAGGCTTCAAGTATGTGTTGGGTGGCAGAGTGTGTGTCAGTCTGCCTAAATCTGGAAAGGCTCTTCACTAGACCATTGTCCTGGAAGTAATGATTTCAGAAGTTATTGGTGGCAGTGGTTGTCAGGCCTGGGGTAAACCTACTCTGAAGGCATCATAGATCCTTGAAGTTCTAAAGTAGATAGCAGAAATTCTAACCTATATTCAAGTAAATGTTTGGTTTTTAAAATACATAACTTGCACCATATAATGATAGGACAGTCATATGTTGTTTTGTCAGGGTAAATATTGAAAGGAACTTTTTTGCATTCATTTTACTTTCCTGGGGTGAATTAAATGTTTATTTACTTTTAAATTTTTAGGCATGAACAAAGGAGGAGAGCCAGAGTTCAAAAGCTTAAATATTTCATTAAAATATTTTACAATGATAAACAGGTTTCTTGCACTTCAGCATTTCCCCTGCAGCTAGATTTTAAAGTTCTGTTTCAGCAGATTTTCAATATTCAGCTAATAAACTGGCCTGAAACTATTCGCTTAGAGGTATGTCATTGCAATTTCTTCAACACTGCTTTTTACAAATGTACTTAAAAAATTACTCTCTATAACTGTTCTTGACATTTTTATATATAATCTCTATCTTTTATAACACAAATTTATTCTCATCTGTGAGTATAACTGTGGTATAAAGATTTATTAAAATAGCCTTTTATGAAATGAGATAATATATGTAAAACAACATATAAATGTTAATTATTATTTACCATTATATATGGAAAAACTAATTTGATATGCAGTGTATGGCAGTTCCTCATGCTATTTGTAAACTGCTTCATTTGTTCTATGATTCAATTAGTATTCAGCCACAGTGGAGGAGGAAGGCCATTGTTTTATGTGTGAATGCAAATACTGTAACAGTAAGGGTAGTAAAAGTCTGCCCCCACCATGACCATAAACTTCAGGGTTTTTTTGCCAAAGGAAGAAAATAAGAGAGGAATGGGAAAGAATGGAGATTGAGTGGGAAGGACTGATGATTGAAGAGGGATTAGACCTTACATTAGGGGAGAAGGAGAAAGAAGAATAAAAGACACAGGAACTTGCCATAAACAGAAATAAAAATACTTCTTTGACTCCCTCTACTTTTGTTTTTAAAGTTTCAATTGCTTTGCTGAATCATATAATGGGCTTATTTTCCTTATTCCAACTACCATTCTCTTATCATCCCAGAAAATCCCTCTAATCATTGATAATCCAGGGTATTGATAATCCACTACTTTTCTGTAGAGGCATAATATATGCATAAAATCCACCATTTGCTATTTAAAAACTTCAGCTTCTTCCTTTTATATGTAGATGTTTAATAAATATTTATTAAATTAAATTTAGTTTTTTAAGAACCTAATTTGTGTCTTGTAGGAACTCATGAAGGATGATTATTCATTTTTCAATCAGCATTTACTAAGCATCTATTGACTTGCCATGGAATGTAAGATCCTTGAGGGCAAGGATTGGGGTTGGGGATAGAAGAAAGGGTTGACTGTGTATTTCTTAGATCTGGCACACAGCCTGAGCAGACTCTTAGTAAATCTTTGTTGATTGAATGAATGAATGATTGAATGGCAAGCTTTTTTTCTCTTTACTTAAGCGGGGAGGGAAGCTGGAAGCAGTATCTAGATGAAGATATATGGCTAGTATAGGTTTTTTAAAAACCCTGGTATTTTAATACTGGAAAGTTCCATTTAGTATAGGTGTAAGGTCAATATATCCCTACAATATTAATGGTTGTTGTTGAACATTAATAATTATTTAATAACATTAACTAACATTAATAATCCATAATTTAATTTTTTGTTGTTTAAAGTCAGGAATAACAATGTAACTTATATAGCACCTTATGTATTTGTTCATTTTATTCTCTCAACAACACTGTGTGGTTCATATTTCAAATATTATCTCCATTTTAAAGAAGAAGAAACTGAGGCATAGAAAGGTTAAGTGATTTTCCCCAAGGCATGAAGCTATTAAGCAGCAAAGTCAGAAATCAAACCTATGTTTTCAGATGCTCAAGTCCAATTTTTTTTTCCAGTGTATCATGCAGAAATTATTTAAGCTTCAGGTAAATTAATGTAATTGTGTGCTTCTTTCATGAACATGTATCTGGAATGTTCTAAAGCAGTGTGGCGTTATAGAAAGAGAACTTGACTAGGAACTAGGACAGCAGAGTGCTAGTTCTGGCACAGTGAGCAACTAGCTGTGTGACCTTGACCAAGTCACTTTAACTTTTGGGGTCTCAGTTTCCTTACTTAAAAAAAGGTTTGGTCTTGACAAGTGGTTCTCAAGAGTGGAGCATGGGGCCTTTTACAGGACATCCGTGTGGTCAAAATTGTTATCACAATAGTACAAAGATGTTTTAATTTTAAATACGGTAAATAGCAATAGCTATAATCCACAAAAACAAAAACTCTGTGGGGTTGTCAGTAATTTTTAACAGTGTAAAGATTCCCAAGACCAAAAAGTCTGAGAACCTTTGGTCTAGATGAGCTAAAGTTTTGTCCAGCTCTGCGTTAAGATTCCAGCTATAAAGTACTTGTTTCCAGTGTGATTTCATTTGTCTTATATTTAGATTTATGAAATAAGTAAAACGACAAGCATATTGGCCAAAATATATCTGCCTATACCCAGCAACAGTGCACCGAAAAGCAAAGCTGTTTTGGAACAGGCCGAGTTTAGCTGTGATAAGATAGCTGTACCTGCATATGGAGAAGTAGGAAGCAGTGAGTTCATTTCAAATTGCATTTTCTCTTTGTATTTTCAAACTGCTGTGGCCACAACTTTTTAAGACCCTCTGCTAAATTCTTGAGATGTTGTGATATGTGTTCATAGAGGAAGTAATGGTGCCAGAGAAATCACACAGCAATTTTTTCTAGCTTGCATAGCAAAGTGTTTTCCTGTCCTCTGTGCTCCCAGTTTGAGATTCTGTATCTCAGTGTTTCACAATAGCAACTAAAGGGAAACTTGTAGCTCTTGACTCAAGAGAAGCATGTCCTTAGTAAAGCTCCTTAATTCTAGATGTGTGAAGTTTTCACTCCCAAATGTAACCTCTAAACTGCCTTTTATTTGTTTTTTTTAATTTTAAACTATAGAAACTTTTTTTTAATTGAAAAATAATTTTTTCCCACTTTGTTTTCTTCTTTTTGACATACAGATGTGCCTTTTCTTCTTGATGTGACTAGAGAAGAAGAACTTTGCCTATTGACATCCGGAAAACTAAGCTATTCTTTATCATGGGCATTAGATGAAAATGGCATCCCTTTAACACCTATATCCCAGTCACTAAGTTCTGTCTGCCACAGGTTATAAGATTTTATGTTAGAGAAGTAACATCACTTTTCAACAGTGTATTATGTAAAGCTCATGTATGTAATAGGGCAGCACTCCATCTCGGGTGGGATCTGATGGTTGGTTTCCTAATCTTCAGTAAGGAATCTCTCCCAGCTTCTTTAGAACAACTCAAAAAGCATGAATTCATTCTCCAGTGGTAGCTATGAAATTTACAGAGGCATCTATCACTCCTTGCCTTGCCTTATTCTGACTATTGCCTCAGACCTGGATTCTTCTTTACTTCTTCCCCAATCTGAACTTCAAACAGTATTGAGTGAAACATGTACTTAGGAGTAAGAAGAAATGGGTATTCTAAGTGAAGATGATGGATCTTTTCATATCATTATATGTAGATATTAGGGCAATGATTTCTGCAAACTGTCACATAAAAGAAGTGTTTTGGGTATGCACAAAGATGCATTCATTGTGTTAGAAGTTATTATTTGGGAAAGGCTAAATTGTCAGAGGAAAGCCCATGGCAATTTGAGCTGTGGAAAAGATTGCAGGATTTGGAGTGAGAAGACCTGGGTTTGAATCCATGGGCAAGTCATATAATCTCACTGAACCTCAATTTTCTCACTGGGGGAAACAATACCTACCCGTTACTGTCAAGGGCGCCACTATCCTTCCTGTTACCCAGGCTCATATAGTTTAACCTTTAATTCCTATCATCAGAGCTTAAAAATATGACAGGAGAGATAGTACACCCCCTCATCAAGTAGTGAACAATACTTTGATTATGCCTTTGTTGCAAAAACAAAACTGGTTTTACTATGCTTTGGGAACAATATCCATGAGATGGGGATGTTCCTTTGTTAAATTAGACCCTTTTTGTTCTTACCTGTTCATTTGATGCCAAAGGGCATGGAGGAGGAAGATCTTTAGCTAGCATAATGCTGTGCTTTGTCCTTGGTCTTATTTGTCTTAATATTTTTATTAATGACCCTGATGAAAACAGATAGCATATTTATCAAGTCTATTTTAGTGCACCTTAGTTATGCTTAAGTAAATATTTTGAGGAAGTCTCAGTATTAAGAAGTAGCATCCTATTGTGGAAGATACTTGCACTTGGAACCAGGTGGCCTAGGTTTCTAGCCCAACTTTGATAGACACTAAGTGACCCTGGACAAGTTTTTTAACCTCTTTGAATATGTAAAATGGGTATCATTCCTATAGTGCCTACTTCACTAGTTTGTTGGGAGGAAAGCAGTTTGTAAATATGCTCTAGAAATGTGAACTAGGTGAGTTTTCCCCTACCTAGCCCAAGATCTCACATAGAGTACTCAGTATATGTTTTGAGTCTCTGTGGTAGAGTGGAAAGAACATCCTATCTTTGATGATGATTATTAACTTTGTGGTCATGGGTGAGACACTTTCTGAGACTCAGTTCCCTCATCTGTAAAACAGGTATAATAATGCCTGTAGCACCTACTTCAAAAGGTTGTTGTGAGAATAAAATGTGGTAATATATGTGTGTATAATTTTGTAAACTTTAAAGTACTATATAAATGTAAGCTATTGTTATAAAAATAAAATACTGTAATTAATTATATTGTTAGCAGTACATATATGTGGCAAAAATACAGGAAGCAAACATGATGTGCATTATGTTTCTCCCATATGGTAGTGTGTTAAAGAATGTGGATGCAAGAGGTGTTCCTGGAATTCCATGGCTCATTAATACTCAGAAGTTCTTTGAATGGGCAAATGAAGTCAGAATTGATCCAAATGACCCAGACTACTCAGATTTGATGGAATTCATAATGGTAAATCTTAGCAAATATAAAGATTAGAAATATATAGAAATGTTCTAATGCCTGTCCTGGAACAGTACATCTGTTCACCAAAGTCAAATAACACATAATGGAAAGTGCACTGAACTGGAAACCAGAAACTTGGATTCTAGTTCCTGCTGTACTATTTAATAGCCATCTGACTTTAGTCAAGGTGCTAATTACCTCAGTGAGTCTAAGCTTCCTTATTGATGAAATGAGGCAGTCAAACTAGAATGACCTCTAAGGTCCTCAGCTCTAAAAGTCAGTGAATTTTGTGAATCCCATGGTTGAATGAATGAATTGTGCATTTATTAAGCTCCTACCATGTACTAGGCTTGGGGTCACAAAGACAAAAATAAGATAGCCTCTCCCCTCAAAAGAGAGAACATATGCAGAGGCAGAGTAACTAAGGAAAGGAGATTTTGTCTGGGGAGCCACAAGACTGGTAAGTGGAGTCAAAGGACTGTAAATTATCATGCCCGTGCCATTTCCAGAAACAGTGATAAATACTGGATTTGATTATTGTTCCTAGATCAAGAGGGGGAGGAGGGAAGTGTATACTTGCATAATGACAGGACAAGTGACAGATGTTCCAAGATGTCTCTTGTGGATTGATGTAAAGAACCAATTCCAAAAATGTATTCCTAGGACTATCGTCCTAGGCCTAGGATAAAGGCTTTTAATGAGCATGAAGAGGTATTATTAGCTAGATCATTTCAATAACAGGGAGGATGGTTACCAGTGATTATTTGTGGAAGGTCAGATATATAAACCTGCATAATGAGTTCCGGGGAGCATATCTGATATGGTTGTACACTTACGAATATGTTGAGAACTGAAGTTGTTATTAAGCATTTATTAAGTTCCTGCTCTGTACCAGATGCTGGTAATACAAGGAAAGGCAAAAACACCCCCAACTCTCAAGGAGCTCAAATGCTAATCTTGGGAAATAACATGCAAACCACCATGCACAAAACAAGATCTATACAAGATCACTTGGTGGTGATCTCAGGGAGAAGGCATGAACATTAAGGAGGACTGGGAATGGCTTCTTGGAAAAGGTCATATTCCAACTGAGACTTTAAGGAAGTCAGGGAAGCCAGGAGATAGAGGTGAAGCAGGAGAGAATGCCAGTCTGGAGAATAGCCAGTGAAAATGTGTAAGGTTTTATGTGAGGACTAGCAAGCAGACTAGAGTCAATAGATCATAGAGCATTTGGAGGGGAGTAGAGGATAAAAAACCTGGAAAGATAGCATGGGGACATGGAAAGCTTTAAAAGAAAAACAGGAAAAAAATATTTTTTCCTGGAGGCAATAGGGAGCCACTGGAGTTCATTGAATAGAAGAAGTGACATGGTCAGACCTGTACTCACTTTGGGAAGATCATTTTGGTGCCCGAGTAGAAGATGGAACAGACTGGGGAGAGACACGAGGTGTAATAGACAGACATACATGGAGTGATTTCAGAGGAAGGACCCACTTCACCAGAATACCTCCCTTATCCCACTTCCTGATATCTGGGACCAAAAGAGCAAAGGTGGCAGAAGCCCAGATAGCTTTCATTCACATAAAGATGAGGAAAGTGACACTTCACTGTCTTTGGATCATGACACTGTGACAGAGGGATGATTGTTGGAGCTGCAGGTGACTTAGAGCTGAACTTCAATTGAAAATGCTGTGGAGAGACAGATTAACCTCCCCACAGTACTTGGAGCAGAACTGTTCATCAAGGCATATAGTAACAGCTGTCAGTTATTTTGATGAGGCAAATATAATTTTTCTAATAGTTGCTCCCCCTAACATTTGGCCTGTTAGAGAACTTTGCAGAGATACGAGGGTAAGGTGAAGAAAAATTCAAGAAATTTCACTTCCATTAGAGCAGCATCTGTGGTGGCATTAGCTCTGGCTCCTAAGGAATAGGAAAACACAGTTACCAGCTTCTGGTAGATGTTTAAGATGGGCTGTAACCATGGTGACTGAGTGGTTTTTAGGACCTGAGGCTCAGGGAAATCCAGGTAAACCTCTTGGTGTCAGAAAAGTCACAGCTGCATTATCTTTGTGTTTTGAGAAGTTTCCCTGATGTGGTTGCATCTCTCCATGTTTTTGCCAGGGCACTGACAGGCAAAGAAACAGGTGACATTATGTATGTCTACAATCCTTGCCTAGGTGTCTTATGTTCTACAATCACATGGTTCCCACCACCATTCTCCCACAATGGTGGAGTAGGAGGAAGACAGGAAAGGTCATTTTCCAATAAGGGATGAATCTGAGGTGAAAAAGCCTTTCAAATATAGCCCACAGGGCATGTCTGATATGGTTATATTTCAGAGATTATGGCCCATTTACCTTATGGGCACATTTGAGAGCCCCAGATATAATATCATCCTCATTTTTTCTTCTCTGTCTTTCCTATAAAGAAATATTACCTTTTGATTATTAATATCAAGTGAGGCATAAGATAAAGGGATATATGCTTGCCACAGGTGTTCGTCCCTGTCAGGTTGTTTGTCACCGTCGTAGCAGATGTCCAGTGAAGAGTAGAGATGGAAAGGGATTCTGTACATGTTGATGATGTCCTCCAGACCTCGTGTGTTTATGACATTGTACTTTTTTAAAAATTTTATTTTAGTTTGCATCATTCATTTCCACAAGATTTTGAGTTACATATTTTCTCCCCCTCTTTCCCCCACCCACCACCCCAAAACAGCCATCCCAGTGTGTTCCCTCTCCCCCAGTCTATTCTCTCCTATGTTATGACATTGTACTTGTTTATGATATTGTACCAATTGTGTTAATCACTAGAACTTTTCCAGGCTTCCTAAATGAGATCTCTAATTACTCAAGAGTTTGGCTTCATTAAACCAAATTCTGGGCCAGAATCTTAGAAAAATAACCACTACCATGGCATGGTAGAGGGCTAGACTTGGAGTTAGGAAGACACAGGTTCAAACCTCACCTCAAATATTTAATAGCTGGCTCTATGTGACCCTAAACAAAGCATTAAACTTCTCTATGACTCAGTTTCCTCACTTGTAAAAGGAAGGGGTTGGACTAGATGACCTTCCAGGTTTCTGTCAATCCTAAATCCCTTCACTGGTGAACAATGTACTCATATTGATGAAATGACAGATATAAAGTATCTAAGAAATCTTGCCCTTGAACTATGGTTGGAATAATCACTGTCCCACCAGTATAATCTGTTTAGCTTAGTTTTACAAAATGGTGCTATTCACTTACTCCTTCCTTTGTTATTAAAACTAATTTCTACCTATATTTTTGAAAACATCATATGACTTCACACAACTTTATTAGCAATACTCATTAAAATTTACTATATGAGGATAACGTGAATCACCTACTTAACAGTAATCAGAGTAATCTGGGTCTGGAATATAAATTTAATTTTTTACACAATTCAGGTGGTAGAGGCCAGCTAAATAGACTAATTGGGGCCACTTGAAAGCTAAATAAATCTGACACCAAGTAACTCAGTTCTGGAAAGGAAATGATCATAAAATATGAGCCATAGTGTGGAAAAAATCAAAATGATCTAAAAAGGAAAAATATCAAAAAGATCTGAAAAAAAAACTATAATGAAAACCTTTAATAACCCCCAATTTTAAAATACCTTAATAGAAGCATTTTCCATATTTTATTTCTCTCAAAGTGGGTGGAGCTGCAGTCTTAGAACTGAACTCTAAAAATAAGTTTAAATTTTAAATAAATCATATAAATAAGTAAAAGACAACAGCAAGTAACGCCTTTTATTATATCACCAAAATATCACCCAGTGTCTTTCACTTTCCCCTTCCCAGACAGCCATCCCATATAAAAAATAATATTTTTAAAGATAAAAAAAAGAAAAAAATAGGCAAAAATACCATGAAAAAATCTGGAAATAGCTCCAATGTACCACATTCATGGACTTCCACATCGGCAGAGGATCATATCTCTTCTTGAACCTTGCTTGTTCTTTGTCATTTTGCAACATTCACTTTTGACTTTTTTAGTGTTTTTTTTTCTTTATATTGTTGTAGTCATTGTGCATATTGTTTTATTGGCACTGATTACTTAACTTTGTATCAGTTCATGTAGCTCTTTCAATGTTTGTCTGTATTCATCACATAACATCATTTCTTACAACACAATAATATTCTATTACATCTACATACCACAGTTTATTAAGCCATTTCCCAATCAGTGGACATTCAGTTCTTTGCTATCACAAAAAGTACTGCTATGGAAACTTTCTTCTTATCAACTAGGCATAAATCTAGCAGTGGAATTTCTGGGTAATGTCACATTACCTATTTTTCTGTCCTTCAGTATCAGTCAGTCAACATTTATTAAATGCCTACTATATGCCAGATACTGTGCCAAGCAATAAGAATACAAAAAAAAAAAATGGAAAAGGAAAGTCCCTGTCCTCAAGGAGCTTACAATGTAATGGTGGGGGGAAACAACATGCAAATAGATTTTTCGTGTGTGTATACACACACAGCTGTATACAAGATAAATAGGAAATAATAGGGGGAAGGCACTGGAATTAAGAGGGGTTAAGGAAAGCTTCCAGTAAAATAAAGGATTTTAGTTGGGACTTAAAGGAAGCCACAAAAGTCATTAGTTGTAGTGAAGTGGAGATAGTGTTCCAGGGATAAGGAACAGCTGGAGAGAATGCCCAGAGCCGAGAGATAGAGTATCTTGTTTGTGGAGGCCAAGAGGCCAGGAAGCCAGTGTCCCTAGACCAAAGAATATGTGCTGTAAAGTAAAGTGTAAGAAGACTGGAGAGGTAGGAGGGGACTAGATTATATAGAGCTTTGAATGCCAAACGGAGCATTTTTTTATTAGATCCTGAGAGCAATAGGACATCACTGAAGTTGATTGAATAGAAGGTTGATATAATTGAACCTGTACCTTAGGAAAATCACTTTAGTGACAATGTTGGATGGATTGGAGCAGGGCGAGACTTATGGCAGGCAGACCTATTCTGATGCTATATCACTATATGTAATGATTTAAAATAATGGAAATGTGAATTTGAAATCTTTTTTGCCTTTTACAGTATACAAGACATAAAGGGCAAGCAATTCCAAAATATTTTCGTCTTGAACAGATGCAAGAAGAATTTAATTTTGTTTCTGAAGAGGAAATTAAAAAAAGTAAACGTTTCCAACTACTGCAGCTTAGAAATGCAGGCCAATTAGATGTCTTTGTTCTTCAGCAAATGCCTCTCTATGACAGTGAGATACCAGATTTAGTCTTCCAGGTACTTGATTTTCTATGTACTGTAACATATGGTTTATTTGATGGTGAATTGAATTAATTTTTTTCTTTTACTCTACAATAAAATATATATTTTCATGGCTTTCATAAATACCTCAACTTGAGCTATATTAATTAAGCAGATTCTTCAGTGGAGGACCTATTTTGTTGGCTACATGTAAGCTACATGGCTTACATGTAATGATACTAGGTTTTGTAAAGCCTGACCAATGAAGTGCAAAGCTAGAAAAGCTTTGAGTAACAACTTTGGGAGAGATTTTATGCATTTTGGCTAAGTGTGGAAAGGATTATCACCAAGTTAGCCACATACTACTAATTTTTTCTTACAGTATTTCTTAAAGATCATTGAATAAATCATAAGAGATTGTGACACCAGAGCAAAATCACTAGAGAGTGTGTATATGTCCAGGAAATCTAGATTCTTGAAGTGTTAGGCTGACATTTCACTTTGGAGTTTCAAAAGTTATTTGTTTGTCCTGCTTTGAGTTATTTCATTAATAAATATGAAAAATTACTGAAATGCTGCCCTATATATTTTATTATGTCCAGCTTTGGGGTTATAGGGCTCAGGTTTTTTAAAATCATTTGGATTAACACCTGTTACTCATTTATAGCACAAGTATTTTTAGTTTTTGTTTTCCTAAAACTATGGAAAGAACTAAAATAATTGAATCTTGTTAACTAGAGAGAATTCTAATGTAGGTATAAGCAGAACTAGATGGCCTCTAAGCTTCCTTCTAACTGAGAATCTGAATTGATTCTACCAATCTTGGCCCTGGTTTGCTGAGAATGAGTTCAAGAGAAAAGGAATACTTCTTCTAAGCCTATTTGTCTTAAGAATTCTCTGACATATCCAAAAGACATATCCAAAAGACATCAACTTTATTTTTTTGTATAAGCATTACTTGGTAAAGAGACTTATCACTCACTGCAAGACATGAAATACCAAGCTAATAGTGAATAACAGATCCTGATCAAGGATATTATGGGTTTTTATACATTATTAGTCAGTAAAGGTAAATTCTTCCAAATGATTTTTGTACTGGGGATATTGGAGTTAAGAATTTTTACTATTTTACTCTTTCATAAGTTCCTATGATTATGCATCACACTCTTCATGCAATATATAACAGAGAAACTATAAATAAGGTATTAGGGAAAGAAAACTCCCAGAAAGGAATGCTTCCCCTTTTTCATGCTAATGCTCCTCCCTAAATATTAAGGGAGAAGATGAGCTGAATAATTAATATTTTATTAATGCATGTCATATTTAAAGTTGATATCGTGTTCAAGAAGTAAAACTAATAATTCTGTGTTTAGGAATATGAAAGCCAGATAGAGGACATACAAATTTCAGATACAAATTCTATTACTTCACAAAGGATTCATTCTATCAACTTTATGAAAAAGGTATTAGCAATATATTCTTAAATTTTTTTATTTGTTTTTCCAATTACATGTAAAAACAATTTTTAACATTTTAAAAAAAATTTTGGTCTCCAAATTCTCTCCCTCCCTCCTTTCCCTCTTCCTTTCTTGAGAAAGCAAGTAATTTGATGTAGGTTATACATGTGCAGCCATGAAAAACATATTTCCATATTAGTCGTGTTGTAAAAGAAAACACAGACCAGAAAAACCCTATAAAAATAAAGAAAGTTTAAAAAGTATGCTTCAATCTGCACTCTAGATTCCATTAGTTCTTTCTCTGGAGGTGGATAGCATTTTTCATCACAGTCCTTCAGAATTGTCTTGGATCATTGTATTGCAGAGAATACCTAAGTCATTCACAGATGACCATAATACAATAAGTATTGTATTCTTAAAACATATTTACACTTTTACATCTAACCAAAGGAAATTGGCCTTTTATAAGATTATATACATAATTCACCTCACTACACACAGAAAATTCCCAAGTGTAACCTAGGATTATTCTGGATCCAATTTACATGGGGGAACATGAGGAGGAGATATAAGATTGCTTTGGGGCCTGCAGAAATCTGAAGTTGGACACTACAAAAAGGTAGTCATGGGTTCCCTCTAACCACACCCTAATAGAACAACCAGGAATTATTTATGTAATCATGTTGAGTTAAGGTAGGTATAGACCTTCATCCTGTCTCCTTGCCCTTCAGAAGAAAGCCAGAAGGAGCTGAGCATAGTCTATCATATTAAACAAATTTGCTTCTATCTTAGTCTTTAAAAGGCTAAGAACAGTTGACTGAAGAAGGCATTCTCTAAAGAGCTCAGTTACTTGTTAGTTTAGGCCTTTACCCTCATCACTTCCTGCTTGAACTTCTTATAACAGATTTCTAATTAGTCATCCTACGTTTTTCTCTCTTCTCTGCCATCCTTACTCTGTCTACACAGTTGCCTGAGTAATTTTCTTTAAAAGTAGGTCTAACCATGGCACTCTTGTTTCTCATTCAAGTCTTTTCACAATCTGGCTCCAATCTGCCTGCTTATTATTATACAGTACTCCTCATCACTCACTACAATCCAGGTTAGTTTGGCTATTCTTGATGTTCCCTTATACATTACATTCCATCTTCCACATGGATACCTATAGATCAGCAGTTCTCAATCTGTGGGTCGCGACCCCTTTGGGGGTCAAATGGGTCGCCTAAGACCATCGAAAAACACGTATTTCTGATGGTCTTAAGAACTGAGACACTGCTTCTCTATCTGTCTCCAGGTGGGTCTGCCCACATACAGATATGCTCACTATGAGTATTAAAGAGTTGCATTAGGAAGGTTGAGAACCACTGCTATAGACAGACTGTTCTCTCCTCCCCATGCTTAGAACATGCTCCCTTCTCACAGATGCTTCTTAGAATCCAAAACTCACATAAAAGTTCAACTCAAATCTTATCTCTTACAAAAGACTCTCCATGGCACTGCACTCCTAGAGCTTTTTCCCATCCATAAGTTACCTTATCTATTTTGTCTATATTTTGTATATAAGAATCAATTTGGCATAGTAGACAGAGAACAAATCATTTAACCTTCCAGTCCCCTCCACATACCTACAACCAACTCTCTAAAGCTGTAAATTGCAGAGAAGGTACCAATCTGCAGTAGCAGAAAGAATATCTTCATTAGGAATTCCCTACATCAGTGAAATCCCAGGTTAAAGCCCCATTCCTAAATTTTCCATATATTTTTATTGTCCATTTTATTATACATAGTATCTCCTCCTAACAGAATGTAAGTTCTTTGAAAGCCAGGACTATTTAATTTTTTTCTTTATATTACTTGGATCATTGCACTGATCAGAATAGCTGTCTCTCATAGTTGATCACCATTATTGCTCTTGTGTATAACAATCTTCTGGTCCTGCTCACTTCACTGTATATCATTTCATATAGGTCTTCCCATGTTTTTCTGAAACTATCCCACTTGTTATTTCTTCTAGCACAATATTATTTCATCATAATCTTCTGCCACAATGTGTTCAGCCATTCCCCCATTGATGGCTATCCCCTCAATTTCTAATTCTTTGCCACCACAAAAAGAGCCACTACAAATTAGGTCTGTTTCCTTTTTCCTTGATCTCTTTGGGGTATGGACCTAGTAGTAGTATTGCTGGGTCAAAGGATATGCACAGTTCTATAGCCCTTTAGACATACTTCCAAATTGCTCTCTAGAATGATTGTACTAGTTCACAATTCTACCAACAGTTAATTAGTATTCCTATTTCCCTACATTTCCTTTAGCATTTGTCATTTCTGATAGGTGTGAGGGTAGTACCTCCGAGTTGTTTTAATTTGCATTTCTCTAAATCAATAGTGATTTTTGAGCATTTTTTCATATGATCATAGAGAGCTTTGATTTCTTCTTTTCAAAACTGCCCACATTCTTTGACCATTTATCAATTGGGGAATGGCTCTTATTTTTATAAATTTGATTCAGTTCCCTATGAATTTGAGAAATGAAGCCTTTATCCAAGAAATTTACTGTAAATTTTTTTTTATATTGCTTTGTCTGTGGTACCCATTTATCAAAATGTAGTTTCCCTGCTTGTCTCTTTTGTCTTTTAATTAGGTCTGCTTTTGCTTTTTTATTTGTCTGAGGTCATGATTGCCACCTGTGACTTTTTTGCTTCAGCTGCAGCGTAACAGATTCTGCTTTTGCTTTTTATTTGTCTGAGATAATGATTGCCACCTGTGAGTTTTTTGCATCAGCTGCAGCATAACAGATTCTACTCCAGTCTCTTATTTTAACTCTGTGTATATATCTTTCTGTTTCAAGTATGTCTCTTATAAATGACATATTTTTGGATTCTAGTTTCTACTTCATTCTACTGTCTGCTTCCATTTTATGGGTGAGTTTATTCCATTCATATTCAGTTATGATAACTAACTGTAAATTTCCCTCACCTTATTTTCTCCTATTTATCCTTCTCCCTCTCATTTTATCCTGTTCCTCAAAATTATGTTTTGCTTCTGATCACTGTCTTCTTTATTCTACCCTCCCTTTTTTTGTCTCCCCACCCCCTTCTTTTATCCTCTTCCCCTCCTTTCTTCCTGTTGGGTAAGATAGATTTATATACTCAAATGAGTGTGTATATATGTTCTTTCCTTTGAACCAGTTCCAGTAAGAGTGAGGTTCAAGCATTGCCTGCCACTTTCCCCCCTCCATTTTCCCTTCCCTGTAAAAGTTCTTTCTTGTACACCTCTTTTATGTGAGATAATTTCCCCCATTCTACTTTTCCCTTCCCCCTTTTCCAAGTGCATCCCTCTTTCTCACCCCCTCATTTTTTTTTTAGATCATCCTAGCATAATTGACTTACATCCAGGCCCTCTTTCTCTAGACTGCTTCTAACAGCCCTAATAATGATAAAGTTCTTAGGAGTTATATGTATTATCTTCCTATATAGGAATGTAAAGTTTAACTTTATTGAGTCCCTTATGATTTCTCTTTTATGTTTACCTTTTTATGCTTCTCTTGAGTCTTGTGTTTGAATGTCAGATTTTCTATTCAGCTTGGGTCTTTTCATCAGGAATACTTGAAAGTCCTCCATTTCATTAAAGATTTATTTTTTCCTCTTAAAGATTATATTCAATTTTGCTGGGTAAGTTATTTCTGGTTGCAATCCTAGCTCCTTTGCCCTCTGAAATATATACCAAGCCCCACAATCTTTTATCATAAAAGCTGCTAAATCTTGTGTGATCCTAACTATGGCTCCACAATATTTTAATTACTTCTTTCTGGTTGCACTGTTTTCTTCTTGCCCTGGGAGTTCTGGAATTTATTTGAACTACTCCTGAGAGTTTCATTTTGGGATCTCTTTCAGGAGGTAATCAGTGAATTCTTTCAATTTCTATTTGACCCTATGGAGCTAAGATATAGAGGCAGTTTTCCTTTATAATTTCTTGAAATACGATGTCTAGGTTCTTTTTTTTATCATGGTTTTCAGGTAGTCCAATAATTCTTAAATTACCTCTCCTTGATCTGTTTTTCAATTCAGTTTTTTTTCCAATGAGCTCTTTAACATTTTCTTCTATTTTTCATTCTTTTGATTTTGTTTTATTGTTTCTTAATGTCTCATGGAGGCATTAGCTTTCACTTACCCACTGATTTTTAAGGAATTATTTTCTTCAGTGAGCTTTTTTTATCCCTTTTTCCATTTGACCAATTCTGCTTTTTAAGGACTTCTTTTCTTCAGTGAAATGTTTTGCCTTTCCCCCCCCCCCCATTTTTTAACTATTTTGCTTTTTTAAGGAGTTCTTAAGGCCTGTTTTTGGTGCTGCTGCCACCATGTATGTTTCCAAGCTGTCCCTAAACCCAGTGTCAGACCTTTCCTGCTGACCTCTTAAATTGTCTTAGGCTGGAAAAGTGTATCACCCTGACTATTTGTTGACTTTGCCACTTTAAAATTCAATTTGAGGTGTTATTTTTAAGTTGTTTGGAGGGGAATGTTAGGAAGATTCACTTAGGTTGTTGCCTCTTCTCTGTCATCTTGTCTCCTACCAACTCCATGTCTTTTCACAGGTAATCTCCCATGCCTGGAATGCTCTTACTTATACCTCAATCTCCTTGTTTTCCTGGTTTTCTTCAAGATAGCTAAAATCCTACTTTTTGCAGGGGGGTCTTACATGGACTTGTTCCCATTCCCCACCTTTTATTGCTTTCCCTTTGAGGTTCCTTCCATCTTCTCTCCCTCTCTCTCTCTCTCTCTCTCTCTCTCTC
>CM053589.1:146343972-146376530 GCA_028646515.1 Pseudochirops corinnae
TCTGCTCTTCTCACTTAGCATCAAATTGTATAAGCCTCTCCAGGTAATTATGAAGTCCATCTCCTTCCCATTTCTTATAGCACAATAGTATTCCATTACATTCATATACCATAGCTTGTTCAGCCATTCCCCAATTGATGGGCATCCCCTATATTTCCAGTTTTTTGCAACCACAAAGAGAGCTGCAATAAATATTTTTGTACATATGGGTCCTAGTACCTTACATCAGTCCCTTAAGAAGAGAATTTTTTCAGGTGATAAAAGATGAATTGAAGAGGTTGAGACTCGAGGCAGGAAGAGTAATTAGGATGCCATTAGTAGAATCCTAGAAAGAGGTGATGAGGACCTGACATGTTGCACTAGAATGAGTAGGTGGAAGAGGTCAGATGCAAAAGGTATTATGGAGATACAATAAAACATTTGGCAACTAATTGGAAATGAATGGGAGGAAATACTCAAGTCTAAGTCTAAGATAATGAACTTAGGTACCAAAGAACCACGATGACTCAGCAGTTTGGACAAGAGTTGGATTAAAGGGGAAGATCAGAGCTTTCATTTTTTTTTGACTGAATTTGAGATACTTACAAGACATCAATGTCGAGATATTCAGCAGACATTCAGTGATGCTGAAGTGGAGTTCAAGAAAAATATTGGAACTGGATAAATAGTTTTAATAGTCATCTGTGTAAAAATTCTTTTTCAAAGGAATAGAAGAGTTCAGTGAATGAAAGTGTGTTGAAAGATGTGGACCTAGGAAAGAGCTCAGAAATAGTTTAACATAAGAGGATAGGTTTTGGATGATAATCTATCAAGGAAGAGAGAAGGATGAGTCAGATAGAAAGGCAACTTTTTAAAAAAGGGACATGGAAATCTGGGGAGGGAGATATGATTGACAGTATCAAAAAGTACAAGGAGGTCAAATAAATGAGGACTGAGAAAGTAATAACAGATTTATAAGTTAAGAAATCTTGGGAAATCTTTGAGAGAGTAGCTTTAATAAAACAATAACATTAGACACCAGATTACAAGAGGTTGAAAAGTGGGTGGTGAAGTACAGGCAATGAGGGCAGTCCTAGCAAAACACATCATCAAGTTGCCAGCAGTAACCAAGTGACTACTTTTCTTGCCTTATTGCTTTTGCAGTTATATAACCCAAAATAACTTCCTTAAAAATCTTACAAAATCTAGTCAATGTTTGTTATGTATTTTAGGATGCTGTACGTCCTTTTGTAGAAGTTTCTTTTCAGCACACTGTTTATCAAACTGATACTGCCAATGGATCTCATCCATGCTGGAATGAAGAAATTGTAGTAGATTTTAGGTAAGTTAGAATCTATCTTTCCTAATACCAGGTCCATTACCTGCACCCTCACACCTCATTCAAAACAAAATCAATACTATATACTTTTTGTTGAAAATGGAAAATATTTCATTAAGCTATGTTTAATTTTTTTTTTTGCAAATTGGCATACTTCTGGTTTTAATTTATTTGAACTTTCTCAAGTAACTTTGTTTATGACTTTTACTATTTTTTAGTATAAAGACATAACAGAAAAAGTACTGTTAATTAAAAAATGCAGTTAATAGATTGAGCTTTACAAACAAACATATATCCTGTTAACCTGAAAAGTTTGGTTAAAGGAGACAAACAGTCTAGGTGATAGACATTTTTGTATTTATTATTCCCTTGAAGCTAGATGAAAGTTGTGTACTTCTGCATACAAGGAGCCAGAAGCTAAGTTCTGAGTGCCTAAACAAAAGAATGAGAAAGTTTAAATACATTTTAGAACCATCCCAGTTCAGGGTGACTATGTCACACAAATTTATGATCTCCATGAATGTTTGTATGAGAAAGGAATTTTCTTAATTGAATAGATGGCAAATACAATAAAATAAGAGAGATGACAAATTGTCAATTGAAATTATGACTCAGGATATTTGTGTTTTCTTTACCATTAACATTCTACAACATAGTATATGTCCAAAAAATATTAAGATAAAAAAAAGTCCCATTACTCAATTTAGTGCTTTATCCTTAAGGGCCATAAAGTAAGCCCCATCTGGCTTTGTTGACATAGGAAGAGTTATTCTGAGTTTACTAAGAGAACAAAGAAGCTGGTAGATCCAGGCTCTTCTTCTGGTTGATTAGTTCAGGCCCTGGCCCTTATTGAGGTTTATTACTTGATATTAAATTATTATCAAGCCCTAAGTACTTACCCATGTCCTAGATATTATTTGTAAAATACTTAATAAATGTGTATTCCTTCCCCTCTCTTTCCTACCTAAGGGACAAAAATTATAAAACAATACAATAAATCCAGCACATTATGACAAACATTTGTTAATTGCCTTAAGTGCAAGGACCACTGAGACAGACTGTGCCTTAAAGAAGCTTACATTCTACTAAGGACTTAACATATTTGGGAGTGTAGGAGGGGGAAAAAGAGATCTTAATGTGATTTTGTTGGAATTGGGAGCTCTAAGTGAGAAAATTCCTTTTACCAAAGATGGTCTGCAACATCTTACCCAGTCTATTGTTTTAAGGCATTGCCTAAGGCACTAGGAGATTAAGTGGATGGAATTCAAACCCAAAACTTTCTGATGCTATCTATGGCTCTCTACACACTCTCAAAATAAGTATATGCAAAGAAATTTGTGGAGAGAATGAGCTTGAACTTCTGGGGAAATGAGAGATCCATTATGAAAGTAGTACCCAAGTTAAACTTTGAAGAAAAACAATAATTTTAAGGAGCCAGGCCCAGGAAGTGAGAGAGTTGGCACGGGGGTGTGCGATCGCGTGGAAAGGAGAGATGGAATACTGAATTTAGGAAACATATAGTAGCATGAGTGCCTGAAAAGGAGTAATACAAAATAGGGCTGTAAAAGTAGGTGGGAATCAGACTGGAAAGCTTTAAATGTCTGGCAGTATTTTATCCTAGAAGCAGTAAGAAGCCACTGAAGGTTTGGGTAGGAAGTAGGCTTCCTTCAGGTCATAGTTTTGTCTGCTACATGGAAAATGGATTTGAGAGGGGAGAGACTAGAACCAGGGAGACTAATTACAGGGCTAGTAGAATAAAAATGGCAAGAGTCAAGAAGGACTTGTGGTATGACTGTGTGAGTGACGAGTAGGGGACAACAGGAAGAGATGTGGTAGAGGTAAAATTGATAGGATAATGAAAAAAAAGTACTGGGAATGGACATGGAGCTAAGGTGTTTCATTTTTAAATGATCCTAAAACATGTCTAATAAAATCTTGGCAGTATATGCACATGGCCAAAGCTCTTCTGCTTAGCATTTTTAAATCCAGGTGAACACCAAAGGTGGATAAGCAGCCCTGAAAAGGGCTCAGGAAGCTCTCAATCTAGAGGTACTAGGCCTCCTAAACACCCCATACATCCCCCACCTAAGATGATAACAGTGCGAATAAAGAGTAGGGAACAGATATGAGAGATACAATGGAATGAATCAGACTGACATTTCCAGTTCTGATGGTCTCAGTTTCGATGCCCAATTGCAACTGCAATTCCTGAGTAAGTCTCCTGACTGCACCTGATTCACTTGTCATGGTGGGAGAGTTAAAATACTTTTTGCCCCCTACTGGCACTTCCAGGCTTTTCATCTACCACCATCACTCATTAACCTCTCCTTCTTTGAGGGTTCATTCAATCCATATGTATCACTGATCAAAATTATGGTAACTGATATCTGCCAACTTCTGTGACACTGTCCTTCCTTCCTCAATGAGTTCAGTGCCTGATTCACAGTCTTCCTCTCTTCCCCAACAACTGCCCTGATAATAGATGACTTTAACATGTATATTGAAACTTCTCCAAAAACCCTACTCCCAGTTCCTCAAATGATCTCTTATTTGTAAAATGTAATGGCCTTTTGTCAGTTCTTATCCTTCTTGACTTAATACTGTTGATCACCCTTTTCTCCTTGATACTCTTTTGTATGTGGGTTTCCATAACAGTACCCTATCCTGGTTCTCCTTCTGCCTGTCTGACCACTTTTCAGACTTCTTTGCAAGATCTTAATATAGATCTATCTAACCAAGGGTGTCTTCCAAGGCTCTGTCCTAAATCCTCTATCTACTCTTCTTTCTCTATACTGTTTCATTTGGTGAAGTCATCAACTCCCAGAGATTCAGTTATCTTCTCTATGCAAATGATTCTCACATCTGCTTACTTAGCCATAACCTCTCTGTTGACCTCCAGTCTTACATCTTCAACATTTTATTGAACAAAGACATCTTAAACTCAACATATCCAAAACTGAACTCATTATCTTTCCCCCAAAATGCTCCCACTTCAATCCAGTTTCACAACCTAGGTATCACCTTGACTCCTCACTCTTACTTCTTCCCTTCCCCCATATCCAATATCTCATCCAAGGAAAATTGATAAATGCTTCCCACATGAGGAACCTCCTAGAAACTTGATCCCATCTGCCCTCTTAGCTCTTCTTTCCAGGGTTTCTAAGGGACAGTCCCACAGCACTGCATGGGTCATTGAAAAGATCAAAAGAAGAAGCTTCATATCTGAGACATCATTTCAAGATTGAGACTGTACATACAATAAAACAAAAGAGAGTTGCTTGTGTCTAGACTCCTATAGACAAAGATAGTAAAAACAAGGGAGGAGTGGTATGAGAAACTGTTCCCTCCTCACTAATTGATGGGTATTTCAAAAGCTGCCAGATCTTTGGCACTAACCCAGTCTCATTTCTCTGCAGGTTGATCCCCAATCATTTTGGCTCTTCACACAACTGTCTCACATCCCTTTCTCCAGTCCCAAATAGGAAATTGGAAGTTTTTCTTGAGAACAAAAAAAAAAAAGGAAAGAGAACTTGAGGCCAGTGCACCTGAATGAAAATTGTGTCCACCCCTGTCCTCTCCTGAGACTTCTCCTTCACTATTAGCATTCACTCTCCCAGTCTCCCCAAGGGTGAAAAAAATGGTAATCATCAGAAGCCAAATTATCAGAGGGGCAGGGAAGGGAGTGGGGGTGGGGTGATAAGTTATCATCACAGACAGTTGTTTGCTTTCTCTCTCTTTTTCCAAATCAGCATCACACCTCTAGTACCTGAGGAAAATAAAAACAATTTAAATAGTTAAAAGGTCAATATGTGGACACTAGGATTTTGTCAGATGAGTAAAATATGCCATGAGATTAGATGAGGTAGAGATCATTTCTAGCAGGGGAATCTGAGAAGACTGATGGAGGAGTTGCCATTTGAACTTGAAGGATGGAAAGAATGTCAACAGGTAGAGATTGAGGAAAAGAGGATACCATTCTAGGACTAGGGTACAGAGGTAGCAAAATGCAGCCATGATCAAGGGAGAACAGGCAGTGTATCACACATACTCTAGTCAGTTTGGTGGCAGTGTGTACCTGGCCACAGCTCTTCTGCTTAGCATTTTTTAATCCAGTCACTGTTTTCATACAAAGAATGTTGCTTGACATAAAGGAAGATGCCAAAGACTAAAAATGATACAGCTTCTCTCTAGTTTTAAGCTTAAAGCACTGAGTAGTTCACTCCACTACCACATTCCCTATAATGAAGGAATATGAATACCTGCATAGGTATGGTTTTCTTAAGAAAAAAAGGCATGTCTAAGAGGAAAAAATAGTTAAAATATTCCATTCTTTCTTTTAGTTCACCAGGACGTGATTACAGCTTCTCAAACTTATCTAAAATAAAAGATAATATATATGTCAACATCTTTGATGAAACTGTGATTGAAAAACATGAGGTAAGGTATAATACTAATGCTATGAATACATTTTAAAATAATTTCCAAGGAAAGCAATCTGAAAACTAATTAGCAGGAGATTAGTTTTTTGTGTATCTTTGGCCATGTCTTCCCTAAAGCATCCCTTTAACCTGTTATTTCCTCTCTGTGACTCCCTTCCTGGTGTCTCCTCACCACAACAATTTCTCTTCCTGTCATCTTTGGTGTTTACTTCCTCCTCTTTACTTACTGCTTTCTGGCGAAAGGCCTAGAGTTAGTTCACCTGAAAGCAGGCTCCCAAGCAGACTAAAGCTGAGTGTATCTGGAGGTAATGAAGCAAGCCCACCTCCACTTTTGGGTTCAACATTCACCTAGCAAAGATATAGGAGCTCAAGGCACCACCAAGAAAGCAAGGAGATGTAGCCTTATATACTTTAATCGTTCTAGATTGAATATTAAAAGTAATACTGTTAATACACTTTAATGCTTCTCTTCTAACTGTGCAAAATCTTTGTGGGAGTTATCCCTACACAAATTGAACACATCCTCAATAAGAATAATAGTAGGGAATAAGCAAGCTTTCACAAATATTCATCAATGGATCATATACTAAACAATCTACTGAAAGATATATACAATAACTAAATGTAATGTATTTTTAAAAAAAATATGGAATGATCAAATTGTTTGCAATTATTGTCTGGGCTAGTGAAATTATATACTTAAATATATCAGTGAATGTACAATAAATCATAATTGTTTTTCCTATTAGGATCATTGTCTCAAGGGCTGCAGTGGTCACTCATATATAAGAAAAAATTGGCTTGGATCAGTTATTTTTCCTTTCTCTGCTCTTTTGCAACAACCAAAGGTATTAACAAAAGATTATTAGACTACAAATGCCAAATTTAACTTAAGATTAATGCATCTTCCTTTTTTTTTTCATTTTTTTTCACTTCAGTTCTCTAATCAATAGATTTGAGGGAGGCTGAGGTGGCAGGAGCTTACTTGGAAATGCATTCTTTAGATGGACACAGTTTGAACTATTTGACTTTTTTTACAGATAAGAACCATCAATGAAGAATTTTCTCCTCTATGGGCCTTTGGAGGATATATTTCAGGGTTATGTTAAGAAATTTAACACTAATGGAGTTGCAGAAGTAATTCTGATCTATACTTTCTCTCTATCTTCCTACAAGTGTTATTTGCTAAGATATCAGTCAGTGTCATACCAGTCATCAGTTACTTTAATTGATTAGTACATCCTCTCTGGCTGGCCTGATTCTTATTTGACAACTCCTTTAGTACCAGTGAATGCAGAGTTACTGTCCATCTAACTGTACACTTCTGCTAATTGAATGAATGCAAGGAGAAAGGCCTACCTACACTGTAGTCTGAGGACTTAGAATGTTTACAACTACTCCAAAAAACATTGACACAACAAACATTTCCAAATTCCCAGACTACTACTTAGTGTTTCCCTTGCACTGTCTTGAGGAACCATCCAGTCAGTCCCTGGAAGCCTCACTCCCAAAAGGTGACCATCTGATCCATTCCTTTCCAAAATTCCATACATAAGAATTTGCTCTATAAGCATTCTCTCTGAAACCGGACTCTCTTCAGCTCCACTGTTGCATTCCTAGCTCCCAAATCATCATTATGTACAACTATCCTGAGAATGTACTTTCTGATGCTCCCAGGGACAGGGGAGAAATTTTAAATGATAGAGGGGAAATCTTCAATAGAGCACACCTGTGTCTCTTTTCCTCTAGGCCTCATAGTCTCTCACATTTGAGACTGAATCCTGGCTTTGCCACTTCCTACTGCTGTGTTCTTAAGCAAACTCCTTACCTCCTCTGACCCTCAGTTTTCTCCATTGTAAAATGAATGAGTAAGAAAAGATGAGCTCTAAGAGAGCTTCCAACTCCAACTTTCCATCATCCTCTGTGAACTACAGGGAGGAAGACCTGGAACTTCAAGACTTTGAGAGCTTCCCATCACAAACTGTAGATGGCAGCTTTGTTTTTCATCCTTCCCTGGAGCTCATGCCTCAGTGCCCAGCACCAAAGGCTAGGACCTGAGGAACAGTGTTTGTTACTTGCTTCCCCTTTGTAATGGAAACATTTTTCTGGATTTTGTAATTTGGGCAGCCTCAGTTTTGAAGTAGCTGGGGAAAGCCCCACTGATGTTCAGTCATGTTAAATTATGTCTCACTCTTTGGGTTTTCTTGGGAAGGGTACTAGTGTGGTTTGCCATTTCCTTTGCCAGTTCATTTTACAGATGAGGAAACTGAGGCAAACAGGGTTAAGTGACTTGCCCAGGGTCATACAGCTAGTAAAGATCTGAGACTGGATTTGAACTCAGGAAGATAAGTCTTCCTAACTTCTGATCCAATGCTCTATCTACTGTGCCACCTAGTTACCTCTTATTGTTGGAGGGGAACTATTATTAATTACTGAATGTGTAAAGTATTTTTTCTATTATAAATATATAATGAAGGTGGTTATAAAAAACTGGTGGTGATCTTCTTGAGAAGCTAGAGAAATGAGTAGAGCAGTTACCACCTAGCAAAGTCATCTCTTAGTGAGCTAATTATTAAGTCCATGAGTGTTATGGTGGACTGTAACAACAGTTAACAGATTTTGCATATGTATTGTACTTTGACATTTGCATACCTCCATATGCTTTCTTTTGTTTGGTTCTCATAACAACCCTTTAACAAAGGCAAGACAGATGCTGTGATTCTTATTTTATATATAAGGAAATGAAGCTCAGAGAACTTAGGTGATTTAATATAATCAAGTCTCAGAGTTCATAAAAGACATACCCAGGACTCATATCCAGATCTAGTACTCTTTCCACTACACAAGCTTCCCATCTCTTCCTTTTTTTTTTAACTTTTGCTTTACTCTAGGTCATTATGAGGCCAGCAGCCAAGAGAGCATATGGGATGAGCAGCTCTAAGAAGTTGTTCTTCCTGTGAGGATAAAAGCAGGTCTCCAAGTATGGAGTAAGCACAAACTGTTAGGGCTGCCATGTAAATATGTAAGCCTGCTCCTCCTCATGCAAAGAATAGAATTGGGGTTAGTAGTTGATCACATCATGCATTAGAAGATATGTTTGGCATTCTTTCAGATCAGTGGAACTTTTCAAGTAAATATTCCACCACTTTTGCTTGGATACACTTGGAGTAAGACATATGTCTCACCTAAAGAAGATTACAACGGGCAAAATGTAAAAGAATATACCTTTTTAAACATTTTTGCTACTATCGAACCTCAAATATCATCTGTCATCAGTAATACAGAATCTGATAAGGTTGGTTTTTCAAATAGTTATTTTATGAGTATCTTCAAGGAGGATGGAAGAGATATGTAAGTTATTTGTTTATAAATAATTAAAATCATATATAATTATACATATAGCAATTAACCCTATATCTTATAAATAAGTAAAACTTTAGCTTAACCTTTTGCCTTTTAACATTTTCTTCTGGGAATAATCTTGGAAGTGATGAATATCTAAGATACAGAATGAGAAATTTAAATTATACTTATATTATAAATATGATTATAGTTTACAGATGAACCAGATATAACACTTTTGCAGAGAGCACAGATTTTCAGAAAAAATTGTGAGGCGATGTTTCCACATAGAAGAATTATTACAACTGTTTTCAATGATGAAGGGACCAATATCTTAGTAACAAGATATATCAGGTCACTAAATCCACCTAAGCAACTTCTGGATTTGTTTCTCAATGATTCTAATGCAACACTTGTAAGTGTTATATTTTTAAAATACATAAACTTGCATAGTTTTAGTTTCTACTACAGTTACAACTTTGCTGCTATAATAGCTGTATCCTCAAGGAGATATGAATTTTTTATTGCAATCAAGCAAGCAATTAAAAAATTATTAAGTGTTCACTATGCGTCAGGCATTATGCTTTGTATTGTGACAAATGATGAAAAGGTATCTTTCCTCAAGGAGCACACATTCTGTCAACAAAGACAATATGGACACATATATGCAAATTATATACAAAATAAACAACAGGGGAAGAGGCCCTGGAAGCAAGGAGAATAAGGAAGGCTTCATTTAGGAAGTGGTGCTTGAACTGAGCTTTGAAGGAAGCTAGAGAATCGAAGAGATATCAGTGAGGAGGGAATGTTTTTGAGGAAAAGACGGGGATAGAAGATGGAATGACATTTTAGAAGCAGCAAGAAAGCCAATTTTGACCAGATTATGTAAAGTCCTAGAAAAGGTAGGTTAGAAGCAGGTTATAAAGGACCTTAAATGACAAAAGAAGAGTTTGTATCTGATCATAGAAGCAACAAAGAGCCACTCAAGTTTACTGTGTTGGAAAATGTCACAACCAGATCTGTGCTTCAGGAATACTGCCTTGGCAACAATGTGAGAGATGGATTAGAGAGGAGAGAAACTTGAGCAGGAGCCCCAATAGAGGGCTGTTGCATAAAGTAGTTGAGGGAAGATAAGGGCCTAATGAGTTAGGTGGCTAAATGAGTAAAAAGAGGTGGATGAATAGGATAGATGTTCTGGAAGTATAATCAACAAGAACTGGCAACTGATGAGGTCACCATGAAAGAGTTGAGAGAAAGAAGAAGACAGTCCAGGACACAGCTGTGGGGTACACCCACAGCCAGAGGAAAGGATATGGATATGATTCAGCAGAGAAGACTGAGAAGTTCACTTAGGTAAGAGGAGAACCAAGAACAGTGTCACACAGAGAAGAATGTCAAGGAGAAGAGAGAGATCAAAAGTGTCAAAGGCTTCAGAAAAGTCAAGAAGGTTGAAGACTGAGAAATGTTTATTGAACCTGAAATTTGAGAAGTGATTAGTAACTTTGGAAGGAGCAGTTTCAATTGAATGAGAAGGTTGGAAGCTATATCGTATAACGTTAAGAAATGAATAAAAAAAGAAGAAGGAGAGGGAATGACTAAAGATGATATTTTTTATGTTTAGAATCTCTCCTCTCTTTCAGAATCTACAGTGAATACAATGCATCTGTTTTCCAGGAAAATGAGGAGCAGAAAAGATTTCTTCCATTGGATTTTTATTTATTACTAATTAGAACTAAGAATTGTCTTCTTGCAGTGGCAATCTGGAAGGCCACAGATTCTAACATGTTTCCACACCACTTTAAAGATGGCATAGAAAATTTCCCTCTTAGTACTTGTAAAGCTAAGAACGAGCAGCTTTCCATAAGAATGCTGCTGTAGACAGCTTTCAAGTCTCTGATTACACAGTATAGTGAACACTCATTTATTCAATAACAAATCAAAGCAAAACATTCACAGAAAATCAAAATATAGCATTCACAACAACTTATCACTAAAATGGCCACATAGTTTTCACCATAGTGGTCACATAGTTTTGAACAAAGTACAATCATTTAGTCAATCAATCAGTCATTTAGTCAATCAATCATTTAGTAATTCAATCAACTCAATCATTCAGTCATCCTTCTCCTTAAGGGTCACAAAATACAGTAGTCAAAGTATTCCACTCATGGGGCATACATAGTAAGTTACAAATCAGTCACTATTCAATCATCAGAAGATAACACAAGCCATCTACCCCTTGGTCACAGTAAATCATAATCTTCTCAGTCAATACACAGTATCCAAGTAAAGTATTATTTCATCTTGACTCAGGGTAGGCTCTCAGATTCCCTGGATCCACTTCCATGGTCCCAGGTCCTACCTGGATTCACCAAACTGTCACCTGAGTTCAAAGGCAGACAGCTCCAGTTCCTTGTCCAGCTTTCCGTGCAGTTCCTAATCTATGCTAAAGCTCACAGTGTCCAGTCCACATTAAATCCTCCACAGTCTCTGTTCCTGGGAAGTTAAGGCTCAACAAAGCCACAAACAGACAAAATACTGCCATCACAGTCACGCTTCTGCAGCTCTGGCTAGTCCTTGGAAATCCTCAGCAGCTTGGCTGGTCCTTGAACTCAGCAGCTCTGGCTGGCTCTCAGATTCAGCAGCTCCTCAGCAGCTTCAACTGGCCCTCGGACTCAGCAGCTACTCAGCTGGTTCCCGGAATCAAAATCACTTCATTCAGGTTCTCAAAATAAAAATAATTCTCTCCAGCCTGGGCCCCTCTTCCTCAGCCTCCAGAACCTGGCTCCAAGAAGATCTGAAATTCCAGCTAGGACTTCTCCTTATATACCTATTAGCTCCTTCCTGTTCTGCCCCTTCCTGTTACATCAGCAGCTTCCTGGTACATCAGCAACAGGGGTTCATACCTTTTGTTTCTTAACAGAGGCTTGATCTAATTAATTTCAAACTAGGTGCTAAGTACCTGTTAGCCTTGCCAATACAAAGGGATCGAAATTACATTACTATTACAGTACTAAACTAAGGGCCAGTACCTAAAGCCAATATATTGGCAGATAAATTTTTAAATGGCATTGTGCATGTAGGAAATATAAGAGTGAAACAGTTTCATATAGCATTACTCTTTATTTGCATAATGGAGGAGATATATACTACCCTCTTCCATTTCTCATTCAAATACCCAGAGGGCATCCCTTTGTGGATATAAAACTTTATGCCAATAGTCACATTTTCTAACACATGACATAGAAAAACCGACTTAATAAACATCTTATATTAATTATAATAATATATTATATTACAATAATATAATATATAATTATATAATATATTAAATGAAAACTTAAAAGCTTTGCATTTTTATAACAGAAATATTTAAGATTGTATAAGATGTTATAACAGACATATTTAAAATGTATATAATTGCAGTTACATATATTTATATAATAATATTTATAATATATTTATAGGACATCATTGCTCGATTTGTATCTTTAATTCCTTGTTTACCGGATACATGGAATGAAAATGATGGTTTTGATATTTGGATGTCACCAGAGGTAATAAGCAGTACATTTCATAATTAAAATTTTTATAAACATACATATGATTTTTATATATTTTATATGAATGTATGTGAATAATTGGTGATTTTTGTTAACATAGGGGACTCCCTCCACCAAAGCAAATCACAACTCCTCTATGATATAATAGATAAATTCTAGGCTATCGCCTAAGGCAGTGAGAGGTTAAGTGACTTGTGTAGGGTTATACAGCTAGTAAGTGTTAGAGGTAGGATTTCGACCCAGGGCTTCCTAACTCCTAACTCTACGCTCAGCATTCTGTTCACTATCCTGCTTCTGTCTCTGCCTCTCTCTACCTTCCTCCTTTCTTTTCTCTCTCCCCTACCCTGCTCATCACACACACATACACATACACACACACACATTTTTCTCTATTATATACTATTATATATACTATATATACTATTTGTCATTCTTTTTAAAGGAGCTGTTTTTATTGTACTTCATTTTGTGTACTATGAAAATATGAAATTATTCTATGGATATAAATTTCTAGTTTCATAACATCCTATAAAAATCATTGATTAGGAAGAATTAAAAGCTGCTTGACAAACTGGCAATAGTAGCTCATTAATTTTTAGGTAAGGTAAATATTTTCAATGTTCCAGAGATTAGTATAACTACATAGAATTTTTTTACTGTGGCAATAAACACCAGGCTCTGTGTTAATCTCTGAAGACTGATACAAATGCTAATGAAGATATGTGGCCACACTCCCCATCTAAACCAGAATTTAGGATCTTAGAGCTTTTACACATTTTATTGGGAGAATAAGTTTGTCTTGAGATAGGTTATCAAGGTCACAGATAACCTAGAACAGTGGTTCTCAACCTTCCTAATGCTGCGACCCTTTAATACTCATCTGTGGGTATATCTGCATGTGGGTGCACCAGCCTGGGGACTGATAGAGAAGCAGTGTCTGCGTTCCTAAGACCAATATGTGTTTTCCAATGGTCTTAGGCAACCCCTGTGACCTCTGGGAAAGGGTTGTTTGACCCCCAAAGGGGTTGCGACCCACAGGTTGAGAAACGCTGACCTAGAAGGTTTCCCTTGGACCTGAGCCAATTTCTAGTGGAGGTAAACTACAAGCATGTGGTGTGATTCCAGGCTCTGGGAGTTCAGATCCAATATGTCCCAAATAGATCTGGTTCAGGGTAATCTTTCCTAAGCCCTTTCAAGGTAGATAGAAGAGAAATAATATGATACATTAGAATTTAGCAGCTAAGCTAGAAAAGAAAGAAATTTTTTAAAAAATTTAAATGTCAAAATTTTGAAAATCAAGTAAGACATCAATGAAATTGAAAGTGAAGTAACCATTGAATTAATGAATAAAACTAGAAGCTGTTTTTCAAAAAAGCCACAAAATAGATAAATCATGATTTAATTTTACTTTTTAAAAAGTAAAGGAAGAGGAAAACCAAATTACCAGTATAAAAATGAAAAAGGAGAATTCACAACAAATGAAGAAGAATGGAAATTATTAGAAACTACTTCTTCCATTTATGTGATAAAATGGATGAATATCCACAAAAATTATAAAATATTCAAATGAAATATGAACCAAGAAATAGAGAATTTAAACAACCCAATCTCAGAAAAAGAAATTGAACAAGCCATAACTTAATTCCCAAAGGGGAAAAAAATAGTATTTACAAATAAATAATATAAAATATTCAAAGGATAATTACAATATTATATAAGCTGAAAAATAGGAAAAGAAGACGTCATACCACATTTCCTCTATAATGTAAATATGGCCATGATATCTAAACCAGGGAGAACCAAAACTGAGAAAGAAAGAAAACTACAGACCAATTTCTCTAATGAACATTGATACAAAAATCTTTAAATATAATATTAACAAAGAGAATGTAGCAACATATCAAAAAGATTATTCAGTATGACTAAGCTGGAGTTGTAAAAGGAGTATAGGATTGATTAAAAGGAATACCATCATCAAAACAGGCTATATTAATAAAAGAACAATAAAAGACAAATGATTATACCAGCAGAGACAGAAAAAGCTCTTTATAGGATACTACATCCATTCCTATTTTTAAAAAAAACTCATAGAGAACATGGGAATAAATTGATTTTTCCTTAATATGATAAGTAGTATGTATCTAAAATTAAGAAGCAGCATTATGTATAATGGAGATAAATTAGAGGCCTTTCCAATTTGATCAAGGTAAAGCAAAGATATCTATTATAACTTAATATTTGATATGGCGTTTGAAACACTATAACAACAAGACAAGAAAAATAAATTAAGGAAATAAACATAAGCAAAATAGAAACAAAATTACAGATTTTTGCAGATGATATAATTGTTTATTTAGGAAATTCTAGAAAGTCAAATAAAAATTCGCTGAAATAATTTCAGCAAAATTGTAAGACATAAAACAAATTGTCAGCATTTTTTATATTACTAACGAAATCCATATTAGTGATTTTATACAAGAAGACTCAATAAAAGGAAAAAAGTGAAAGTGAAAAATAGCTTGCTTCAGTCTTTAATCAATCAATATTAGTTCTTTCTCTGCAGGTGGGTAGTATGCTTCATAATTAGTCCTTTGGTATTCTCTTGGATCACTGCATTGCTGAGAATAGCCAAGTCATTCACAGTTCTTCATCGGACAATATTGCTGTTACTGTGTACAATGTTCTTCTATTTCTGCTCACTTCACTTTGCATCAGTTCATGTAAGTCTATGTTTTTCTGAAATCATCTTGCTTGTCATTTCTTATAGCACAATAATATTCTGTTACAATCATATGCCACAGCTTGTTTAACCATTCCCCAGTTGCTGGGTATCCCTTTGATTTCTAATTCTTAGCCACCACAAAAAGAGCCACTATAAATATTTTTCTACAAATAGGTTCTTTTCCTCTCTTTTGGATGCCCTTGAGATACAGACTTAGCAGTGGTATTGCTGGTTCAAAGGTTATGCCCTTTGGGCATAGCTCCAAATTGCTCTCCAGAATGGTTGGATCAGTTCACAATTCCACCAACAGTGCATTAACGTCCCAGTTTTCCTGCATCTCCCCTCCAACATCCAATATTTTCCTCTTTTTTTGTCATATTAGCCACTCTGATAGATGTGGGGTGGTACCTCAGAGATTTAATATCAGATTTTTAAAAGGTTTATTCATTCCTTTAAAAAAAAAAAGCTGAAATTTGGGTATATGAGGGGACATTAGTGCCTTTACCCCTTACTTCTAGTAACAAACCTTGAAAGGCATAGACTCATAGATTAGGGCTGCAAGGTACCTTACAATCTCTGTTCATGACAAAGATGAGTTGTGCTGTTGTGCTATTGAATGTATTTCAGCATGAAAGGTGTTTTCTTCAAAACTGTGCTCAAAAGAGACATTCTTCATGAAGTTTTTGCTGAACCCTCCCCCCTCCAAATCTTTCAGACATACTATCATTTCAAATGAACATTTGTCAGACACTTACTATGTACAAATTAAGCCCATCGGAATCACTGCCTTTTCATGGTGTAGGGGCTTACACAGCACTATGAAAATACAAGCTATACTGTACAGGATTACCCAAGATGGACAGGTAATAGTAGAGAGTTCTAACAAAAGGTGATCCACTGGAGAAGGAAATGCCAAACCACTTTAGTATCTTTGCCAAGAAAACTCCATGGAGTTTAGATAGATGACATCAGAAGATGTACCCCCTAGGTCAGAAGGTATCCAATTCACTACTGGAGTGGAGGACAATTACAGGGAGGTCTAGTACTAATGAGGTGACTGAGCCAAAGCTGAGCTCAGCTATAGTTGCATCTGGTGATGAAAGTCTGATGCTGTAAAGATCAATATTGCATAGGAACTTAGAATGCAAGTTATATGAACCAAGTAAACTGGATGTGGTGAAATAGGAGATGGAAAGATTAAACATCAACTTCTTGGTGTCAGTGAACTTAAATGAACAGGAATGGGTAAATTTTAATTCAGGTGATCACCACATATTACTACTGTGGGCAAGACTTCCTTAGAAGAAATGGAGTAGATTGTAGAGTCAGCAAAAAAGGTGAGAAAAGCAGCACTGTAGTATAATGTCAAAAATGAAAGAATGACAACTGTTCAAATTGAAGGAAACCAATGTCACAGTAATATAAGTCTATGCTCCAACCAGTGATAAACAAAGAAGCCAGAGCTGATCAGTTCTAAGAAGACTTACAACATCTTCTACAAATAACATTTAAAAAAAGATGTCATATTCATTGAAGGTCATTGGAAATCTAAAGTAGGAAATCAGAAGATAATTGGAATAACAGGCAAATTTGACTTGGAGTACAAAATTAAGTAGGGCAGAGATTTAATAGAGTTTTGTCAAGATAACTCACTGGTCATAGGAAACACTCTTTTTTCAATAACCCAAAAGGTGACTCTACACATGGGCATCACCAAATGGTCACTATTGAAATCAGATTGATTATATACTTTGCAGCCAAATGTAGAGAAGCTCTATAAAGTCAGTTTAAACAAAACCTAGAGCTGACTGAAAGTAGGGGAAAATATCAGATCATATAGGTATAACCTAACATCTCTTCTGAATATGAAGTAGTGGTAATGAATAGATTTAAAGGATTATATCTTACAAATATAGTACCAGAAGAACTATGGACAGAAGTTCACATATTGTACAGGAGGCAGCAATAAAAATCATTCCAAAGGAAAAGAAGAGCAAGAAAGCAAAATGGCTGTCTGATAAGACTTTATGAATAACTAAGAAAGAATAAAAGCAAAAGGAAAAGGAGAAAGGGAAAGATATACCCAACTGAATGCAAGCTTCCAGAGAAGAGCAAGGAGAAATAAGGTTTTTTTTAAATGAGCAATGCAAAGAAATAGAAGAAAACAATAGAATGGGAAAGACGAGATCTCTTTGAGACAAAGGTATAATGGGAACATTTCATGCAAAAATGGGCATGATAAAAGACAAAAATGGTAGGGACTACAGAAGTAGAAGAGATGGTAAGGATACACTAAAGAACTATTCAAGAAAAATCTTAACATCACTCACAATGGTGTGGTTATTGATCTAGAGCCAGACATCTTGGAGAATGTAGTCAAGTAAGTCTCAGGAAGTATTTCAAGCAATAAGGCTAGTGGAGGTGATGGAATTCCAGCTGAGCTATTTAAAATCCTAAAAGATGAAGCTATTAAAGTGCTGTGCTCAATATGCCAACAAATTTGGAAAACTCAGCAGTGGCCATTGGATTGGAAAAGATCAGCTTACATTCTAATCCTAAAGAAGGGCAATGTCAAGGAATGTTCAAACTATCAAACAATTGTACCCATTTCACACACCAGTGAGATTATACTTAAGATTCTACAAGCTAGGGGTGGCTAGGTGGTGCAATGAATAGAGCATCAGTCCTGGAGTCAGGAGGAACTGAATTCAAATCTGGCCTCAGACACTTAACACTTATTAGCTGTGTGACCTTGGGCAAGTCACTTAACCCCAATTGTCCTACCTTCCCCTCACCAAAAAAATTAAAAATAAAAGATTCTACAGGCTAGGCTTCAACAAAATGTGAACTGAGAATTCCCAGAAGAGCAGACTGGTTTTCAAGGAGGCAGAGGATCTAGAGACCAAATTGCCAACATTTTCTGGATTATGGAGAAAACAAGGGGGAGTTCCAGAAAAATCATCTAATTCATTGACTACACCAAAGCCTTTGATTGTGTGTACCACAACAAAATGTGACAAATCCTTAAAGAGATGGGAGTACCAAATCATCTTACTTGTCTCCTGAAGGAACCTTTCTGTAGGCCAAGAACCAACAATTAGAACTGAACATGGAAAAACTGATTAGTTTAAGGTTGGAAAAGGAGTACAACAAGGCTATAATCACCTTATTTATTTAATTTCTATGCAGAATACATCGTGCAAAATGCCAAGCTGTATGTGAATCAAAAGCTGGAATTCGGGTTGCCGGGAGAATTATCAACAATCTCAGACAGCAGATGATAAACTCTGGTGGCAAAAAGTGAAGAGGAAGTAAGAAGACTTTCAGTGAGGGTGAAAGGGAAGAGTGTAAAAGCTGGTTTGAAGCTTACACCAGAAAAATAAGATCTTGGCAATGGTTCCATCACTTCCTGGCAAATAGAGGGAGAAGTGGAAGCAGTATCAGATTTTATATTCTTGGGCTCAAAGATCATTGATATGGCAACTGCAGCCATGAAATTAAAAGATACTTGCTCCTTAAAAGGAAAACTATGGCAAATCTGGACAGTGCATTGTAGAGATATCACTTTGATAACAAAGTTCCATGTGATGAAAGCTATGGTTTTCCCAGTAGCAATGTATGGCTTTCAAAGCTGGACCACAAAGAAAGCTGAGTGCCACAGAATCAACATTTTTGAATTGCATGCAGTGCTGGAGAAGACTTTTGAGGGTCCTTTGAACAGCAAATAGATCAGATAATACTTAAAGAAATTAATTCAGGCTATTCACTGGAAGGTCAAACACTGAAGTTTAAATACCTTGGCCACATAATAAGAAGACACAGCTCATGGGAAAAGCCCCTGATGTTGGGAAAGATTGAAGACAGAAAGGAATTTGAGATGGTTAGATAGTGCCATGGAAACAATGAACATGAATGTGGACAGACTTTGAGAGATAGTGGAAGATAGAAGGACCTGATATGCTATGGTCCATGGGGTCATGAAGAGTCAGACACGACTGACAACAATGTACAAGGCACTGTGCTAGGAGCTGTGGATGTGAAGCTATAACAAAAACATTCCATGCTCTCTAGGAAAATGTCTTCTACTGAGGAGATACAACATGTAAACGGATACGTTTATATACGATAATTTGAGGAGGAAGTGAGCATTAATAACTTGGGGGAGGAGAAAAGTTCCAAACTGTGAGGGGTGTGGCACCCTCTGGAGGAGCATATCAATGGCCAAAACTGGTGGATATTTTAAAGGATAATGCCTACATAAATACATCTACCTTTTCAGTGAAAGCAATGTCAACATCAAAGTTAACAAAAGTGAGGTTAGTATCGTGAACCTGCTCTAGCTAACAAGGATGAAGGATGTGGACAGAGAAAAACCATACAATTTAGCAATTTAAGAGATCATAATTACTTTTGAAAGAGCAGTTTCAGTTTAGTGATGAAACCATAAGTTAGATTGCAGAGGAAATCAAGGATATATTATTGGGAAACATCTTGGGGGTTTTTTTGTCCCAAAATAATTCCAAAAGATTTGAGCTCAGAGGGGGAAAAAAGCCTGTTTTTCTTAGTGATAATATTAAAGCTGAAACATTCATTTTAGAACAAAAATTCTTCTTGAAATCTGCTTATTTGGTGGATATTGGCGGGGGTGGAAACTACATAAAGCAAAGTAAGGTCCTCAAATTCATACTCTGTCCCAGAAATATAAAAATTATTCATGAAAATACTGAGCAATGGGAAGGCTAGGTGGCGTGGTGAATAGAGCACCAGCCCTGGAGTCAGGAGGACCTGAGTTCAAGTTTGACCCCAGACACTTAACACTTACTAGCCATCTGACCTTAGGCAAGTCACTTAACCCCAACTGCCCAGCCTTCCCCCCTCTAAAAAGCAAAAGAAAAAAAAAATACTGAGCAAAATTGAGATGGTATTTGTTTATTCAAATATTCCTCCTTTTAACAACCACAAAACTTTGTTGAGTAGTATTTTCTTTATATACCTCAACCAAATCATGTCAAAGTCAACTTAATGTAGAAGCAAATACAAAAATCCAGCTGTCTTCTATTGAACGTAACATTAAAGAAATTTTTAAAATATGTAAAACAATGCCAGTCTTCTCACAAAAATTTTTGTTTTAGTTATTTTTCATTAAAATGTTATTTACATGTGATGGATTTATTATTGTTATTTAAAAATGAATAAATATTTTTAAATGTTATCAATTTTAATTTCTAATTCAGTAAATATGAATAGATGTAATTCTCATAAAGAAAAGCTCTTTGGTGTCCTCTAACAGTATAAAGGGATCCTGAGACCAAAAAATTTGAGAACCACTAAAAGAAAAGGAAATAAATACCTACTTAAAGTACCTACTAGAGATATCTAAAGAAGCAATTCACATTTTATTTTAAATACCTGGATATTTCCTCAATTGACACATGGCCAGAGGATCTGAACAGGCAGTTTTCAGACAAAGAAACCAAAGCTACCTATAGTCATATGTGAAAATGCTCTAAATCACTATTGATTAGAAAAATGAAAATTAAAACAACTCTGAGGTACCACCTCATACCTATCTGATTGACTAATATGACAAAAAAATGAAAATTATAAATGTTGGAGATGTGGGAAAGTTGGAACACTAATGCATTGTTGGTAGAATTGTGAACTGATCCAACTATTCTGGAGAACAATTTGGAACTATGCCTAAAGAGTTATAAAACTGTGATCCAGCAATACCAGTACAAGGTCTGTATCTCAAAGAGATTATAAAAATGAAAAAGAATCCACACGTACAAAAATATTTATAGCAGCTCTTTTCTTGGTGTCAAAGAATTGGAATTTGAGGGGATGCCCATCAGTTGAGGAATGACTGAATAAGTTGTGTTATATGAATGGAATGTAATACTATCATGTTATAAGAAATTATGAGTAGGTAGACTTCAGAAAAACCTAGAAAGATTTACATGAACTGATGCAGAGTAAAGTGAGCAGAACCAGGAGAACATCATACACAGTAACCACAACATTGTGCAATGATCAACTTTGATAGACTTGGCTCTTCTCAGGAATTCAATGATCAAAAACAGTTCCAAAAGAATCATGATGGAAAACAAGGAAGAACATCCAGAGAAAGAACTATGGAATCTGAATGCAGATTGAAGCATACTATTTTGTCTTTCTTTGTTTTTTTCTTTCTCATAGTTTTTCCTTGTTACTCTGATTCTTCTTTCACAACACGATTAATATGGAAATATATTTAATATGATTGTACATATAGCCTGTATCAAATTGCATGCTGTCTTGGAGAGGGAGAAAGGGAGGGAGAGAAAAATTTGCAACTCGAAATCTTATAAAAGTGTTGAAAACTGTCTTTACACTTAATTGGAAAAAATTAAATACTATTAAGTGGTAGGGGAGCACTATATGTGTGCTTTTTTAAAAAATCTTTTTAAAAAAAGACCTAAGTATTTCTAAATATGAATGGATATCAACTGATAAGGAATTCATTTTCCATGGACAAGTATGATATATTTGGCCTTACTCCATCTGAACAAGAGGGGCTAATAGATTTATCTTTTAACAGCATGCTGAAAATATGGAATTAAACCTGAAAGATCTTATGTTTTGGCTATGAATATGGTTTACCAAACAAAATGCTACAAACTTTACTATTACCATTCAAAACATTTTATTTGTGTGAAACACGGTCTTCTTTTAAAAGCTGCTATAAAATAATATCCATTTTGATTAATGATTAAAATAGAAATATAAGTATCAATATCATCATTGGTACTACTCTGAGCCAAAAAAGCCCAGCTGTAACATGATAAAATTTTTATTATTTTGGTTATTTGTAGAAATTATAAATATTAAAAAGTATTAATTATTTTATCAGTAAATATTTATATTAAATTATTATACTGAATTTTTCAGATCTGTGTGTTTAAAATTTTTATAAATTCTTAATTTTATTTCAATAAAATACAAGCCTAAAAAGTTACTTGTGTAGAGGACTTAGTGGAAAAGCACATGGGAGTGACAGTTATTTTTGGTTAAAAAGAAATTTGGGGGCAGGATGTTATCCATTAAAGTCAAGAAACCACTGCACATGATCTGAGCTTTTAATGAAGGGAATGAGTCTAAAGGTGGACATAAGGAGGGAATGTGGTAAAAATAAGTGGAAGTTGGAAAAAATTTCATATTTAACACTTGGAAAATTAATAACCTTAGTAATAAATATTATGAGTGAGGCTTGGGGGGCAGTTTTAGTACATCCATGGCTACATGCTTGTCTTCCTCTTCATTTTAACGTGCCTTAGCGTTGCATCAACTTAACTATTGGAAACAAAGAAGAACACGCAATACTTTTGTGTAACTACTTCCTATATTTTGGAAAGAAAGCCTGGGTGCTGTTGGGAACATCTACATTAGAAGTAAGTGTTAACTATTCATTTTTAAGTAGTATAGAGTCTGTACTAGAGATGACGCAAAAACATTATCAAGTCCATTTTCAGCTCTTGGTGTAGAGATATTTCTCCCTTCTCCCCCATTTCATTTTTCTCTGAATAACTGCATGAGCAAACAGTTCTTGCTTATTTTTTTTTCCCGAATCTATGATTTCACTATATAGGGAACTCCTGATAGAGAAAATCCCTCTATCAATGAAGACTGGCTGCTGTTCTGTGATTTAGAGTCTTAAAGAATTACCTCTGACTCTGGGGAGTTAGGGCCCTGGGAATTTGCCCAAGGTTACACAGCTAGTGGGTGTCAGAGTTCCAAGGCCAGCTCTGTATCTGCTATACTGCACTGCCTCTATGGTGGATTGGTGCGCTATTTTTGACTCAATAGCACCTCTTCAATTTAATATGTTATTATTTACTTGTATGTCTGCTACTTCTTTCAACTTTTGCCAAGCACAACCTCGTTCTGGCATTTTAAAACTTGAGGATGATATCTATGTCTAGCTATATCTGTCATAATTTCAATAATATGCAGCCTTCATCATTCTAAGACCAAAGCTAATTTTAGTTGTCCTTCTCCAAGGTAACATAATATAGTAGAAAAAGTACTGAATTCATAACCTGGGTTCAAATCTTGGCTTTCTGCTTACTACCTCTATGATCTTAAACAAAGCAATTAATTTCCCTGAGCCTCATTTTCTTCCTCAGAAGTTATTGTATTAGGCATTATCCAAAGTCCCTTTCAATTCTAAATCTCATAAAACTTCTGTAGCTCAATCATATCTGTCTTTAGGTGTGGCAACTGTGTCGTCCATCACTCTCTTACCCTTTTTAAAAATTCTATTATAATCGTTAACTCTTACTGCCTTCATCCTCCATACTTTAATGTATCTGTGATCCTATCGACACAAGTATTCCCTCCAGTGGGCTAGATCAAAACATGTCCACATGGTTTCATTTTGTATCAGTCTTGTCCATGATCCCTTGTCAATCTTTGACCTCTTATAACTTTGATATGCTGGAAATCTCTTCTCATTGGATCAGTAACAGCTGTGCTATCCATGCATTGTCCCTTACTCATACATAATTGAATCATTCTCTTTTCTGACCATTTCTCTTTGATAATGTCCTTTATGAGGCTTCTCTCAATGATGCTGTTTGTCTTGCTCATCATGTACCCTTGGGTGACCCCCAAGTTTAATTCTGTGGACTGTGGTATTCCATGACTAGTAACCATGTAACATCACCAGAAGAATACTGATATTCAGGCTGATGGGGTTCATTAAAAGCACGGCACTAAATACCAAATGCAGTCCAGGTCATTTTCCTTCTACTTAGTTCTGGGCCTAATTTGTTGTTCATCCACAGTGTCTGTTCAGGATACATATGAACAAGTTCTATAGGTTGGCCATCTAATTGGATGTCATGCTTCAGACTATAGGTATGCTTCATCCACTTCTGTTTTCCTCTGTGGACAGTTATGCTGAACTCAAGTGATTATGGATTTCATTTAGACAGTTTTGGTACTTAATGAAATCAATACAATGTCATCAGAACACAGCATCATTTGAAGGACATGATTATCTATTATCTTTCTCTACGTCTAATTATTTCATGGTGTCACTGTTTGTCAGCTGATGGCCCCAATACTAACACTGAGTTAGCAATTAGCTGAGAAGACTAATTTTCTGGTTTTCTTTTCCTCTCTATATTTTTAGCTGCCACCAGATGGCAGCAGATATAAGAAAGCAGATAAGTTTTGAGGAAAAAATGGCACCATGTTCCCAAACCTTCTCTTAACCATAAGTTCTATAGAACTTGATTATCAAATAAAATATTAATTAAAGAGTCACTATTATAAAATGTGCTGCGGAGTAAAAAATAAAATTTTATTCTACAGAAAATTTTTTCCTGACTACTTTATGTCCCTAGCATCTGGCACAATGCTTAGGATGTAGTAAGAATGCAACAAATATTTTGCTGATTGATTGATTACTCATAGAATGAGAGTGTTTTGGAGCAGCTAGATGGTGCAGTGGATAGAGCACTGGCCCTGGAGTCAGGAGGACCTGAGTTCAAATCCAGCCTCAGATACTTAATACTTATTAACTATGTGACCCTGGGCAAGTCATTTTACCCTAATTGCCTTGCAAAAAAACAAACAAAAAAAGAATTACAGTATTTTAGCATTGGAAGGGACATTAAAGACCATCTAATCTAACCTATACCTGGAAAAGAATCCCCACTATACTATTCCTGATAAGTAAACATCCATTCCTCCTCTTGAAGGCCTTTAGTAAGAGAAGAAGCCCATCATACTTTTTAATAGCTCTAATTATAAACAAGTTTTTTTTTCTGACATAAAGCTAAAATAGCCTCTTTATAATTTCTGCTCTTGGTTCTTCCTTCTGAGGCCAAACAGAATAAGTCTAATCCTTCCAGGTGACAGGCTTCAAATATTTGAAGACCACTACCACATTTACCCTTAGTCCTCTGTTCTTTCAACCAACCCTCATCTGACATGTATATATTCATGGCTTTTTACTATCCTGGTTGCCCTTCTCTGGACACTCACAGTTCTCCTTAGATCATGGTATTTGTAGTAGAATACAACACTCCAGATGTAGTTTGATCAAGGCAGAACACCAAGGGACCGTCATTTCTTTTCTTTAGAAGTGATAGCATGACTCCCCTACAACTCCCACCCCATCCCTGCTTTGTAATGTATACCAAACTTGGCTTTCTCTGAGTCTCACAGCAACTTCTGCAAACCTGTTTTAGCCAAAGGTTCTCTAATCCGACTGCTCCTCTACCTCTTTGAGAAAGAAACACATCCTTTAGTATTTAACACCAAAAAAAAAGTATCAAATGCTGTTTATAAATTTTACATCTAAAATAAACTCAAGCAATCACTAATAAAGTATATTGTTGGGGGTGGGATTTTCCTTTTTTTTTAATCACATAGGGGCAAGTGGCTTATGTATTAACTCAAGAAACTGATGAATATTTACTTTGGAATCCATTGACTGGGCAATCTCATAAGCAATTTGATCCATTTTGTCCCCTGCAAAGTGCTGACTCCTTGTTTGATAATGAAAATGTAAGTCTTTTTAAAATGTTCAAATTTAAGTAATATCCTCAGGACCAACTGATGATTTGGCCTAACAATCTCTAAACCTTAGATGGTTTTGTAGGGCTTTGACACATTCCTGAGGATTCTTGTCTACTACTTCCTCCATCATTGCCAAAGCCTGACTCCTCCTATGGGATCTACTCTGACTTTTATGTTAATATTTTAATAGGTCTGGTTTAACATTCAAAATAACAGTACACCAATGTCTGTACATTTTGACAATTCAAGAGAAGGTTCCTGGAAACAACTGCTTCCCAAAAATATTCAAATTCAGGGGATGAAATCAGAAACTGCACAGGTAAAGCACATTTTTCAAAATATACCTACGTGAGAATTGCCACCAATCCTAATATTTGTTATTGTGAATAACTTGTAATTATCTGCATTTGTGCATGATAACTTATGTTCAAAAGCTGCTTTCCTCTGACAGTAAGCACACTGTTGCACTACCTTCCATTACTTCCCTCTACCTCAAAAGGGGAGAGATATCAGGAGGGAACATATCAACACAACTAAATGTGTGTCTTCAGCCTAATATTAACTTAAATAAAACATAATTAATACAGTAAATCTATTTACAATCTACCCCACAGAATTATTTTGGCAAAAATACTTTGTAAAACTTAATATATGATCATAAGTTGTTGTTATTCTTATCTATTGGTATAAAAAATCATTTAATGAATTCAAACATAACTTATAATTTGAATTATTTTTAATATATTTCTGTTAGTTCAGAAAGTTGAGAACTAACTAGAAGCATTTTTCACTTGCCTCAAAAAATTTGTTAGGGATTTAATTTGTATTTCTGTAAAAAAAAATTGTATATGGCTAGTTACTTCTGTTTTTAAGAAATTATAATCAAAGACTATCACATTGACATGGACTCACATAAATAGAACATAAAGAAATAGAATAGAAACACTGAACATATAAAAATGCATAATAAAGTATTTTTGTCATAAATAGGTGAAAGATAAGTGTATTCTAGGTCTAGAGATGGAAAGCCTTCATGAAAGTTCCAAAGTCAGACTAAATAAGGTGAGGAAAACAATTAAGCTTCAGAAAATTGATCTGAGAAGGCTTCATGGGAGAGAAGGAATAGGTGACTTTTAGGATTTTTTTTCCTAATTGTGAAAAAAAATATTTTGTGAATAAAAAATATTTGGGATCCAGGGCTCCTTTGGACAAGGCTAAAAGTTGAGAATAAAATGAGATGAAAAAGATATTTGAATAGTCATGCTTATGATTTGAATAGGAAAAAAAAGGTTGAAGAGATTAGGCTATGATGGGAAATGAAGTGGAGTATGGAACTTGGATTGAACCTATAAGGAAATTATTTTAGGGCTTTAATAACAAACTCCATTTTACAGATGTTACAGAAGTTGGAATGCTTTACAGATAATTCATTCCCCTAAGGAAATTTGACTCCCCTAATAATAACTTGTAACACATTATAACATGAAATTTTAGGTATTTTATTGTTTGATCCAAAGGCCATTACAAATCTTCCAGAATAAAGTATACACAGTGTCACATTTTTTAAAAGATTTCAAATAGAATTATTAGAATGAATTTGAATGAATTGATATGTCTCACCAATTACCACCCCCTTAAAAAAGGTCTTGATCCTTCTGATCTATCCATTCTTCATCCCATCACTCTCATCTTTACTGATAAACTTCTTGAAGAAGTTGTCTACTCCTAATTACTCCATTTTCCCACTAACCACTTTCTCTACAACCCTTTGTGATATAATTAGTCCCTATCACAGTCTTGAAATGACTGTTAGTAAAGTCACTTAAGACTCCAAGTTACAGAAAAACTAATTCAGTCATTCTCCTTGACTCTTCTGCAGCATTTAACACTCTTGACCAACCCCTCCTGTGGGGTATACTTCCCTTTCTTAGAGTCAGAGATTTTACACACTCCTTTTTCCCTTACTTGTCTAATAGTTTCCTTTTTTCTTTATGTGTTGGGTTGTCATTCTCTTCCAAACCTCTTAATGTCAGTATTCCCTAAAGATCTATCTTTAACCATCTTTTTTTCACCCTTTACACTCCGTATTTCCTTTGCCAATTTCATTCACTCACATGGTTTTAGCACCATCTCTATGCAGATGACTCCCAGATCTGTAATACTAGTCCTAATCTCTTGTCTGAGTTCCCGACATGTATCCTTAACTGCCTTTAGGACATCACCAACTGATTGTCTTATTGTCCTCAAAGTCGACATATCTATATCAAACTTATTATCTTGCCCTTAAACCTCTACATCCTTCTTAATTCAATATTTCTAACTTTGGCATTACCATTCACTAGGTGTCCCATATTTATAGCCTTGGCATTGCCTTTCACTCTCCCTTCTCCTTCTGCTCCCACATAATAAATGACCAGAATCATGTTATCAAGGAATATCAGAGTTGGAAGGGACTCTAGAGGCCATCTAGACCAACCCCTACATGACAAGAATCTGTTCTACAAAATGCCTAACAAGAGGTTATACACAGCCTTTGCTTAAAGACTTATAGTGAAGGAGAACACATTGCCCAGCAAACAAATTTTTCTCATTCCATCTTTAGATAAAGAGATTTTCCTTACATGGAGCTGAAATTTACATCTTTACAACTTCTACTCATAACTCCTGGTTCTGACCTCTGGGGTCAAGCAGAATGAGTCAAATTTCTCCTCTCCATGATAGCCCTTCATGTACCTAAAGAACATGCTCATGTCCCTGAGTCAAAACATCCCCATTTCCTTCATATGGCATGAAATTCTTCACCAAATTAATTACTCTCTTCTGGACATTGTTTACCTTGCTAATTTCTTTCCTAAGATGTAGTTCTCAGAACTGAACTTAGTAGTCTAGATGTGATTTTCCCAGACAGGGTGTAGAGGAAATATTTTCTCTCTCATTCTAGACATTGTGTTGTAATTGAAAGTAATATTAGATATTTTGAAGAGTCATATCACTCCAAGGACTCATATTGAGTTTGTAATCCACTAAAACTACCAGATATTTTCCTCAAGAATTGCTGTCTAGCAACATTTCCCCCATATTGGATTTATGGCATTAATTTTTGGGCTAACTTTATTTATTTGACATTTATGCCTATTTAGTCTCATCTTTTGTTGTTGTTGTTATTTTTGCTTTTTGGAGCAGGGACGATAGGGCAGTTGGGGTTAAGTGACTTGCCCAAGGTCACACAGCTAGTTTTGTGTTAAGTGTCTGAGGCCGGATTTGAACTCAGGTACTCCTGACTCCAGGGCCGGTGCTCTATTCACTGTGCCACCAAGCCACCCCTATGCCACCAAGCTGCCCCTGTGCCACCAAGCTGCCCCCTCTTTTTTTTAATTCTGTGTAACAGTCTAGTCTGTCAGGGTCTGTTCTCTATCCCAATTCCATCATCCAGAATGATAGCTATTGATCTTACCTCTGTGTCTTCCATAATTTTTATAGTCACATTATCCATACTTTTATTCAAGTCATTGATAAAAATAATCACCTGCATAGGACTAAGGGCAGATTCCCTGCAGCACTGCCATTGAAACTTCCATGTTGTCATTAAGACATTAATGAATACTGTTTGGGTTCACGGAATCCATGAGTTCTGCCCCCATCTAACAAAAATATCATGGGAAACTTAGGTAATACAATGGATAAAACACTGGGCTTGGAATCAGAAGACTTATCTTTATGAGTTCAAATCCAGCCTCAGACATTTATTACTTGGATGACTTTGGACAAGTCACTTAACCTTGTTTGCTTCAGTTTTCTCCTCTGTTTCCATCCATCCATCCATTAATCATTCCTCCATCTGAATTGGAGAAGGAAATGGCAAACCATGCCAATATCTTTGCCAAGAAAACCCCAAATGGGGTCACGGAGAGTCAGACATGACTGAACAACAACAAAATGCTGAAATCTAGGTAAACTATGTAAATAGCATTTTCTCATTTATCAGTCTAACAACTCTATAAAAAAGGGACATGATATTTGTCTGGAATGACCTGATTTTCATAAAGCCATGTTGGCAATTTGTGATCAGTGCTTTCTTTTTTTTTTTTTTTTCAGATATTCACTTACCATTTCTTTTATAATAAATTCTAGATTTTTGCCAGGAATTGAAGTCATGCTCACTGACCTTTATTTTCATGGCTATCAAGTTTCTTTTTCTTTTTTGAAAATCCAAATATTTGCCTTTCCTTAGTCTTGTAGTACCTCTCTTGTTCTCCATGATCTTTCAAATATTATTGTTAAACATCAGCTCACTCCAAATCTAGGATGCATGTCAGACTATATCAAGTTTTCCTCTCTTCTGTTATAAATTCTAAGATGAAATAATTACTTCCAAGGTTTCAATGATTTCTACTTTAGCAACTAGTTCTTACTTGTTGAGAAGAAGCAAGTCTCCAACTGCTGTTCCCTTCTTCTTTTGGAAAGATAAATTATTTTTGACAGAGCAAGAACTTATTGATGTCCAGATTATCAAAACCTTCTATTAGTATTATATCATGTTTCCCTGCCAGGCTCATGATAGGTTTACTGAATTCCTGGTTCCTCCTCCTATCTGGGTTGTCTGTAGTCCAGAACAATATGATTTACTAACTATAGACTATAAATGTACATATAACACAACCTAAAACTCCAGATCAGTTTTGAGTCCTGTGGTTTTAATTATTTTTGTCAAAGTCCAAGGTGGAATCTATGGAGTATTTCTGGTCAAGTGGATAAACAATACAGAAGTTAAATAAAAGTTAAAGTTAAAATAAATATATAATCTTTTCATCTAAATTCTGTGTATGGTAGGCTATTTTGACCTTTTATATATATATTGCCATATATAGAATCACTTTGTTTCTGGGGTAAAATACACTTATAATGCTTGTGATACAAAAGTTATCCTCTAGTCTATTTCCTAATCCTTTAAGTTTTCTCTGTTCCAGCCTAAGGAGATACTGTATTTTGATACTAACAAAAGTATGGTGGAAGATTTAAAAAACAGGTATGACCCTTTGGGAATGTTATAAACTTTTCTTAAAGTTGTTTATAAGACTTCTTTATCACACACATCTAAGGAAGAACATTTTGACAAGCCTGTGGTGATTTATGTTCTGTCCAACCATGTATTTCTTAATGTACACAGCAATGATTTAAATTAAAATCATCAAACATTTCTTAAGTGCCTATGTGTAAGGCACTTATTGCTTACAATTCCAGGCATAGGGAATGACCTACATAAACATTTTGAAGCAGAAAAGGACTGGAGTAGATCAATCATCATTATAAAGTAGTTTGGCTGGAATATGGAGAATATGAATGAAAAGAGTATGAAATAAAGTTATACAACCAGGTCGTGATTTATTTTGTATGTAATAAATATGTATAGGAAAAGTTGCTCCCTCAAAACAGGAGAGGTTGCTAGGGGGTGGTAGTATAGAAATGATCTATAAGTGCCAATGTAGAACAAGAATTGGAGGAGGGGAGGAGAAGAGGAGGAGATGAAACCACGTATGTTTATACTGGAGAGCATGACTGGGGAAGCAGTGTATTCCAGGGGAAGCAGGATTTCCATGGTTAAAACAAGATGTATGAAAGAAAGAGAAGAAGTATGAAAATGAGAGTTATGAAAGGAAGAAATCTAATATGAAAAGCTTTTTATTAACTATGTTATGAAAGATACAGTGGTAGAGTGGGGAAGAATTGCGATCAGGACATAGGTTGTGTTAGTTTGTGTGAGGGAGAGTCCCAGATCTATTCAGGATTAAACTATAGCTGTATCTGCATATGATATGACAGGAATATGGCTAGGCAGATAGCAGAGACTATAACTGTCACTTCACTGGTCTCTGCTTTCCCAGACCATCATTTCTGCTTTGGCTTCACTTTCTACCTTTCAGAGTCTGTTGTCAATAATCATTTCAGTTTTACACTCTCTTCTACCCATGAACCCTTGGCCCCACTGTCCTAATCCCTTTCCAGACTCCAACCCTGAATTATTCCTGTTTTCTCCACTCTTGCTGCTGTGCTGTTAAGCAGTGCTACAGGAAATTCTACAACAATTTTGATTCGTTCCACTACCTATGGATTCTCTCTCTAACCATGTTTTCTAGCATATGCTGTTTGGGGTCCTATTTCAGACTTCTGCCTCCTGCTAGAGACCAAATATAGAACGTTTTCTTCCTTTCCACAATAGTAAGAGATAATAGAGGAAGATCAAATTGGAAAAATCAGCCTTTCCAGGCTTATTACACATCCTTCTCCTTTGCTCATTGGCTGCCACCAGCCAAACTGACCTGCCTGCTCTTCCTTATATATGACCTCTATCACCCACCTCCATATACTTGTTATAGCCTCTTCTCTAGGACTGGAATGTGGTCCCTTCTCACCTCCACCTTGGTGGCCACTAAGCTTCTTTTCTCAACAGAGCCCATTCTGGGATTTTATATATACATATACATATTGTGCATGTACATATGTACACATATACATATATATACATATATATATATATATATATAGCTTAGTACAAAGTGTAAAATATAATTATATAAAAATACATACATATGCATACATATATAGAT
>CM053589.1:146377030-146413931 GCA_028646515.1 Pseudochirops corinnae
AAAAAAAGTGTTATTCATGCATTTTATTTTTTACCAATTTAGAATATTGCGTACGGACAATGAGCCTGATTCTCCCCGCTATGGCTACTGTGAAAAAGTGGGGTGTGTGTGACTCAGAAAATAAGGAAGATACCCATACCCTCCTGAGATCTAATGCTAGAAACCATGTTTGTTATTTCATGATAAAAATCATTACGTGTATCAATTATAGTTTTGTAGGAGTGAGTCATAAACTCTAGAGGAAAGATTTTCTGTCCAACTGCCTAATTTTTGTGAGAAAAATGAAGCCCAGAAGGTGGCTTGCCCAAGATCACATCTTTGTTAAGGTGACCCAGAATTCAAACAGGTCCTCTACATCCAAGTTTGGTTCCCCTTCCAAAGGCAGAGTTCTCATCATAACTAGTCTTTCTACTTTTGACTCAGGATCGAAAGAACCTTAAAATGTAAATTGATGGAATGGAGACCCAAGCAGCCTACGCGTTGGAATCGACAATGTACCGCTATTTTGAGGCAAATTCTTCCTAAGTTAGAACTTGGAACTGGGAGCCTTGTTTCACCTGAAGAAGAAAGTGAATTTGAAAGACTACTACAATTTTATTGGGTAAATATATGCTTAAACACATTTGTAAAATTAATTTTTTACTTTGTTAGTTACTAAATGGAATTTTTTTTTCTTTTTGGAGGGGGGAAGGCAAAATATCACAAAAAGACATATTTAATTTTTGTCAAATGCAAAATAAACAGATCTCTGAACCCCTCCCCCCCATTAAAATTTAGGAACTCCTTGGCTAGCATTTACAGCTATGGGAAAAGAAAAAGGAGGCAGCAGGGAAATCGTGTCTTCTTTGCCTTGGCTCTACCCCATTTTTAATAGTTCTTTTTTTCCTATTCAAAACATTTCCTACATTTCATTAGTAATTTTCAATGTGTATTAGTTCTATTTTCATTATTTATTTATTTGCCTGTTTGTTTTTAACCAAGTCTGCCATTTTATCAATGTAAGAAAATTCTTTCACCCCCAAGGAACTTACCTATTTGATGTTTATGGGTGTTATTGTTTGGTCATTTCAGTCATGTCTGACTCTTTGTTACCCCATGTGGGATTTTCTTGGCAAAGATAATCAAATCGTTTGCCGTTTCCTTCTCCAGATCATTTTACAGATGAGGCAAATGAGGCAAATGTGGTTAAGTGACTTGCCCAGGGTCACACAGCTCTAAGTGTCTGAGGCCAGATTTGAACTCAGAAAGATGAGACTTCCTCACTGCAGGTCCAGCCTTCTATCCACTGCGGCACCTAGTTTCCCCTATGGGGTACTTTGTGGGTATGTCCTCTGCAATTTATAGTCTGAGAGAGTTGCCTGGACCCTCAGTAGTTAAGTGACTGGTATCAGCTTCCAGAGACAGTGTATGTCAGCCATGGGACCTTTGGCCTAGACCTTTCTCACTGTGAAGCCAGCTCTATTCACTATACCACATGTTATAGTGGAAACGGTGCTGGATTTGTAGTCAGCAGAATTCTGGATTCATATCCTGAGTTTTACACTTCCTTAGCCATATGAACATACACAAGTCATATAACTTCTGGTCGTAGTTTCCTCATCTGTAAAATGTAATAATGCCTCTATCACCTAATCCACAGTTACATATATAAAATTCTTTGTACAACATAAAGCACTATGTAAATATCATCTGTTATACTATTCCCATGCTCACTTCCCAGCTGTCAACTCAACATGGCCTCTTTTCTCATCATTTTCACCCCACCAGAAATTTAGACTCAACTCCCTGGATTTCTTGGCTCTGATAAGGGAGCTTTCACTTTATCTTACCTAGCCCAAGACCTCCACAATATTCCCTTGCCTTCTTTTTACAATACCCCAAAAGGGGAAATTACTCCTTATATTCCTGTCCCTCCATTTTCCAGAACCCATTAGAATATTTTCCTTATCTATTAGAATATAAGCTCCTTGTGGGCAAGAATTGCCTTGCTTATATTTGTAAACTGGGAACTTAACACAGTGTCTGGGCAGCAAGCATTTAATAAATGCTCTATCTATCTATCTATCTATCTGTCTGTCTGTCTTTCTGTTTGTCCATCTATCTATCTATATATCATCTCGGCTAATCTCTTTAGTTCCAATGAGTGCCTCAAAACCTAGACTTTGGATGGCTTGCTTAGAAAATATCTATGACTCAAGCTTATAGAGAATATAACTATATTTAGTGTCTGTCAGATGAAACTCCAATAGGTCAATTATAATTACTATATCTGAAGTAGCATATGGAATTACATATAGTGCTGGCAAATCAATCACTTCTTCAAGTTGCTTCATCCTAAACTCCTCCCAAAGCACCAAGTAGTTCAGGTGTGCATAATTTTATTTCTTTGAGTCAATAACAAAAATGATCAGGGAATTGATTAGATAGAAGATTATTGGGGGTGGTTAGTGAATATCTAGAAACTGAAACAGTGATCAGAAGGAGCCAGTATGTCCTCGTGAAGAACAGGTCATGTCAGAATAACTTCATTTCCTTTTTTTCACAGGGTTACTGGAATAGTAGATCACTGGTAGATGTTGCAGAAGGAGTTTACTTATATTTTAGCAAACATTTGGCAAAGTTTCTCATGCTTTTTTTCTAAGAAAGATGGAGAGATTTAAGCTAAACAATAGTATAGTGACATATGTTTGGAATTGATGAAATAGCTAGACCTAATGAGTAGTTATCATTGATTCTATCTCACCTTGGAAGTCTCCAGTGGAATTCCCCAAGCATCTGGGCTTGGCCCTGTGTTGTTCAACGTTGTATTTATCAGTGACTTATAAAAAAGCATAGATAGCATACCTAATCAAATTTTCAAATGGCATAAAGCTGGGAAGGATATCTAATACAATGGATGACACAGTGAGGATCCAAGAATGAGAGGGTTGCCGCGTTAGACAGCCTGTGAGGTCCCTTCCGACTCTAGGTCTGTGATCCCATGATCTTGACAGTTCAAAGCTAGGGTTCTTAATTTTTCTGTGTTGTGGATCCCTTCAGTAGTCTGTGGACCCATTTCTTAGAATGATGTATGTAAACATACAAAATAAAATATATTAGATTACAAAGGAAATAGATTATGCTGAAATACAGTTATCCAAAAACAATTTATTTTTAAATTCACTACCCACAGGGCTAGAGCACTGGGCTGAATCTAATAAAGCGCCATTTAATAGAATTGATTCTAAAGTCTTCCATTTGGGTTCAAAAAACCAACTTCACAAGGACAAATGGAGAAGGATGGGGCTAGGCAGCAATTTGTCTAGAAAAGATCTGGCAGTTTTAGAGGTCTGGTCAGACCACATCTGGAATGTTATGTGCAGTTCTGGGAGCTGCATTTTAGGAAGGTTAGGTTGCATCCTGAGGAGTGTAGCTAGAATGGTGAAGGGTCTCAGGATCATGCCAGGTAAGGATCAGTTGAAAAATACTTAACCTGAAAAAGAGAGGACATAGATGTGGTCAAGTGTTTGAAAGCCTGTCACGTAGAAGAGAGAAAATTGTTCAATTTGGTGCCCAAAGAAAGGAATAGGGGCAATTAGTAGAAGTGGTGAAGAGGGAACTCAAAGAAAACTTTATAACAATTAGAACTATCTAAATGTGAAATGGGCTGTTATGGGGCATAACAGGTTCCCCCTCACTCCAAGAAAAGGTTGGATAATAACCCATCAAGATACAACGTTGGGGTATGGGTTAGATTGAATGTCATTTCAACTCAACTCAGAGGTTCTATAATTCTGTGAAATACAGCACCTGATCTTTTATATAATATTTCCAAATTGTCTTCATGGTTATTATTTTTTCCAGGTTTCAGGATTTCCTATCCAGCTGCCATACACTGATTTACAGTCAATAACCAATGCTGTGTATCAAACTGGTATTCATTCTTCTGAATTTCCCCAGACAGAATTTGCCCTAGCTGTTTACATTCATGCATATCCAAATAACATATTATCTATTTGGATCTATTTGGCTTCCTTGGTTCGTCATCAATGAAAAGCAGCAAATGAAACAAGTGTCTAAAATGTTAAATTCTTGCCTGGTGTCTAAAAGGCAAATTCCTGCATTCCCCATAGGAGTAAAAAGAAACTTCCCTGTTCTGAGCTTTGATGCTCTAGGAGTGGGACTAGTCTTCAAATCAGGGAACGTATTTACAGCCCAGTCAGTGACTCCACAAAGAAGTCTTACGGTCTGGTAATTCACACTGTGTTCTTTGAGGAAGATTATAGGGACACCCTGGAGTACCCTTTGGAGTTACTGAAAAATCCCTAGGGTGCAGGGAGAGGGAAGCAGTCCCCAAGGCACTAAGAACTCTGCTTGAAGGTAACTTTGAACTACTCTGGTATAGGAAAGCCTTCACATTGCTGATGTGAAGTTGGTGTTAAGGCCACTGGCTTACTGCCCTACCAGCCGGAAGATGCTCTGATGGGATGAGGGCCCACGGGGACAAGGATAATTTCCTAGAAATACAGAAATACAGCAGGATTAAATACTCACAATTTATCTTTCCAATACAAATGTATGAATACCTATTCAGACTATGGCAAGAGTCTCCCTTTGGGGGTTTTTAAAGAGCAGGAAGTGTGTAATACCCAGGAAGAAGTCCCATGAATTCTTACCTGTTCTCAAGGCTCAGTGGAGATGATGGAGATGTAAGTCTTTAAATCTCAAGCCTACCTTCTTCAGTGGGAGGGTTCCTTCGTGTTTACCCCTATCAAAATTCCACCCTTTTCACCTCCATTTACTACACTGGGGAGGCCTGTCTGGTGGACAGAGGAGTATGAAAGGAGTGTAGCCAGAGGTTTACAAAGTCATCATATATATCCCTTTGAATTTCACATGCTACGCAAGAAAACAACATCATTTGCTGATATGTTACTTAGTGACTTATTAGAATAAGTGTTTTGTTGTTGTTGTTAAGGGCCCAGTGGAATGGACCCTTAGACATAAATCCAAAGCAGGAAGCTCTGATCAATTTTACACAACAGGGAAAAGGAGAAATATCTTGCTCATTGGGTCTCAGCAGGCCACAAACACAATAAGCAGAGAGTGGCACACTCCAAATGTTCCCCTGTAATCTTCTGGAGGGATCGAATTGTGAATATGTGCCTCTTAGAAGTGCTAAAGACAACAATACACATAGGGTCCTATCTAAAGATTCTGAGAATTAAGTCTTGGGCCTGGCTTTAGCCCACTCTAGGTGTGGAGAGGTGGGGAAAAGTGTTTTATTCCCACTATGAAATTGGAAAATCTGTTTTCTGGAACACAGAGAACTGGTTAGAATTTTTTATATATGTCTAGAACCACTGTGTTTATATTAACATCCCCATATCATTTCTTAATTAATTAAGTAATTTTTCCTCTTTGACAAAGGTAACAAAAAATGATGCCTATAGAAAGATTAGATTGATGAAGACAGTTGGAGACTCCATTAATGCAGTTTATTGCTGCTGATGTATGAGCATGTTTGCAACTAAGTTGAATTATTAAAATCTCTTAAGAATTAAAAGACAACTAAAAGTATATTGGTAACATTACACTAGAAGTATTTACAAGATTCTTGGTTTAGTTTTTACATTTTCTATTTAAAGTAAATTGCAATTTTCAGTGGCAAAATTTGTTTTTATTTACTTAATTTTTGAATGCTAAAAGTATATGACTTCACAAAAGACAACATATGCATAATTTAAGATGTGAACAATAGAAAAATATTTGAGAAAGATCAAAATGAATAAATCAGAACCATCGGGTTTTCATTAAAAAACATTTAAACGTGTGTCGAATCAGTACTTCTTTACTAGCATATGGTCTCTTTTCCTTTGAAAGTCTTGGTGAGAGTGAAGAATCACAGAACATTAAAGCTAGAAAGGTTCTTAGAGATCATCTAATCTAATCCCTTCATCTTACATAGGAAGAAACAAAATAAGAGAATGGCAACCAGGGTGCAGCACAGCAAGGAGCCTGTGTGCCCCAAGACCAATCAACTAGCTATGAAGGCCTGATGGGAACCCTGAAATGGGAACCAAGTGAGCTTTGAAAGTTCTACTATTTGGGTTGAGTGTGATGAAATTGTTGTTATAAATCTAAGAAATATGGGGTGGCATAGAATTGTAGGCTCATCCTCCTAAAAACCAATGTGATGATCAGTTTAACAAGGAGGGCAAGAGGGAGCAAAAAGAGTGTCTCTCCTTTCTGTCCTGGTACCAGAAGAAGCCAAACCAGATTAAAAGAAATAAATAATGCTAATACCACACCTGCTAGAAATGTTTCGGCACAGACCACTAAGGTAGGCAAACTGAAAATTCATAAAATGGACTCAGGACATGAATACTTCCTTTATATAGCAGTATGTCCTAACAAAATGGAAAACAAATCTCACCAGTTATAGGCATTATTTTTTAATGGTCTCTGAAGATCCAAGTAGTAGTCATTAAACACACACACACACACACACACACACACAGAGTTTATTTCTACACCTAGATTAGGCAAAAAATAATGAAAATGAATAAAAAATGAAATCAAGGAGCTACTAAAAATACGAATAGGAAAGAGTTGAAGATCCTCAGGTAACTGAAAAATCTTCAGATTTTCAAACTCTAGAAATTATACTTAATAAAGAAATGAATGAACATCACTAATGTCTCAAAGGATTTTGAAGATGTGCATACTTAACTTGAAATTTAGCAGCATGAATCCAAGCAGTAGACCAGTGATACCAAATCAGAATAAGAATAAAATTGGCTATAAATTTCATGAATGAACGCATTCCCCAATAGTATTTGACAGAAAGTATAACAGCATTTCAGGACCTTTACAGAGCAGTATATGAAGCAGCTGTTGCCAGGATAGGTACTATTGTAGGAATAATGATATTATCAATACCCTTAAGGACAAGTGTTAAAACACCATCATGGCAGAAGCTGCTTGAAACAGGTATTGAAGATTTGTGGGAAGGCATTGGAATATTATATCAGGATTTGACTGGTGCATGCAATAGAAAACTGAAGGAGTTTAATTATTATACTATTATACTACTATAAGTAAAAGGTATTGTGGACCTAAACTAATGTAGTATACGAAAAGAAAGGAACAGAAGTGAGTAACATTAAGAAAGAATCAAGATGTTAAGGAGGTGAGAGAGAGGAAAAAGTCAAGGATGACTCAGAGGTTGTAAACTGGAGTAACTTGAAGGATACTGCTGACCTCCATGGAAACAGAGAGCTTTCACAACTATGGATAGGGGGAACATTCTTAACCAAAGATAGGATGAAGAAAACAAATAATTTTGTTACACAAAATTGAAATACTTTTTCCACTAATAAAGTCAATACAATTCAGATTTTAAAAAACTATATTGGAAATAAACTTCTGTGTCAGACATCTATGAAAAGGGTTGGATATCCAAGATAAAGAGGCAACTAACAGACCAAGAGCAATTTGCCAATAGAAAATTGGTCAAGCTAGTTTTTGAGCTTCATTTTTCTCAACACCAAAAGGTGTGAATAAACAGCTGGGTAAACAGTTCTCAAAAGAACTGCAAAGTATTGACAACCATATGAAAGAGTACTCCAAATTATTAAAATGCAGATCAAACCAATTCTGAGGCCATGGTTTCTGGTTTTAGTGACAAGGCTTCTGGAGAGAAGATGACCAAAGAAGTTGCAAAATTATGATGACCAAAAGAATACCTCATGCTCAAGAAATTGTTAAAAGCAACAAAGATGGGAACAAAGATAGGAATAGTCAAAGTCGGAGAGTTTGTGAGAAAACAGACATACTAATATGGGAGCTCTGAATTGGTCCAGTCATTCTGGAAAGAGATTTAGAATTACACAGTTTGTGAAAAGACTAAAATGTTCATGCCTGCTGACCAGAGATGGTATTAGGAGGTATATTCACCAAGACAGTCAGTGATAAAAAGGTCATATATATACACCAAAATATTTATAGCAACACTTAACATACAAGCCAAAAACTGGAAACAAAATAGATGCCAAACCACTGGGGAATGGCAAAAGAAATTGTGGCACCTGAATAATAATATTGCACTGTGAGAAATGACAAATTTGTTCAATAAAGAGAAACATTTGATATTTATGGGGAGATTTACATGAACTTAATGCAAAGTTAAGTAAGACAAACTAGGGAGAAAATATACACAAAGACTATAATAATGTGAATGGACAGAACAATAAGAAAATAAAAAATGAATAAAGGACTGAATGAAAAAAAAATCATTAAGTACTATGTGGCAAGCAATGTGCTGTTCTGGGGACATAAAAATGAAGGTGAAAACATTTGCTTTCAGGCAGTTTATATGTTAATAGGGAGAGATAACATATATAGGAGAGTAGTGATGGTGGTGGGGAGAGGGGGATTTTGGTTTGTACAGTTAACCAGATTGATGAGTGGAGCAATGGGAGAATAGACTGATAGACTCTAATAACCTCATTATTGATTTATGGTTACAAACTGGAAATATGGGTGGGAGGAGGGCAAGGAAGTCAACTAGCTCTTGAAAAGATATCTGGGAAGGATAGTAAAGTATGTCTGGAACACATCTGAAATTTTAGGCTCTGAGAGACACACATCAATCAGATAAATTTGAGAGCTCCATGTGTGTAGCTTTCATTCTGATGATACTTGGAGTATATAAGATCACCACTGGAACGAATATAAAGAGAAGAGGGTCCAAGAAGAAGCCTAAGGGAAGGAGAAATGGAGACTAATAGAGTAAAGGAGACAGACCAGGAAAAAAACCCAGTGGAAGCCGTAGGATGCAAAGCATGCCCAAGAGAAGGAGGCAGTTAACAGTGCCCAAAACTGCAGAGGGGGAGGAGGAGAACTCAGAATAAAACTAAGTTTAGCAGTTGAGAGACCATTAGTAACCTTGAAGAAAATTGTTTTAGGTGAGAGGCAGGGTCAGGATCTAGATTGAAGGGGGCTGGAGTCATCTCATACTAGCTCTTCCAGGAAACCAACTGTTAAATTTTTAGCATGAGCATTTATACCTTGGAAACTGACAAATGCTAAAAAGTATGGCTTATTTTTTGTTGATTTCTAGACAAATTTATAGAGCCTATGTCAGTAATGCAGATTAAACTTAAAAGTGTGTACTTTTTCTTCTGAGAACCATACAGCAGCAAACACCTGGTGGGAGGTATGACATTGGTAGCAATAACTATAGAGACTTTTTTTTTTTTTGAGGAGGTGAAGGCAGGACAATTGGGGTTAAGTGACTTGCCCAAGGTCACATGGCTAGTTAAGTGTTAAGTGTCTGAGGCTGCATTTGAACTCAGGGCCTCCTGACTCCAGGACCAGTGCTCTATTCACTGAATCACCTAGCCTCCCCTATAGTGAGGGGATTTTTAAAAAATAGGATTTTTGCCCCACAAAAGGAGAAGATACATATATACATACGTACACACATGCACAGACACACATATAAAGGATGGTCCTTAATGAGATAGCAAGGTTAAGTCAAGGTGTTTTTTTAGTTTATTGTAACAAGTGTAACCAAGAACAATTTGGATCCTGTTTTGTTATTAAAGACATTCTTTTATGCATTCATTCATTCATTCAACAAGCATTAAGTACCTACTATGTGTAATGTACCTGTATTATATTCTAGGGATGCCAAGGCAAAGGCAAAATGCCTCCCTTGAGGAACTTATATTCTGGGGGGTAGAGGGGGCCAGGAGAGATGGAGGCAGAGAGCAGAATTCAAACATAAATCAATACGTTTATGAAGTACAAACTAAAGGGGTGGGGGGGAAGACTAACAATTAGGGGGTTAGAATTGCTAGCTATAGCTCTGGTGTACTTTCACCCTTGATGATACTTATTTGTCTCTTTTAAAATCATATTCTGCTCAAAGCCCTGGAGGCCCTTCTCTGGTACTTTTACTATGTAACAGATAATAATGTTAACACCAAGGATGCCCACTTGCCATTGTTAGAAAAAATACGGTAATTTTAGCACCTCTATTCTTTCCCATAATATCTGAAGAGTTGTTGGGGTGAGGATGGGTAAGAAAATGGGAACTGGAATGTAGAGCAAGCCTTTCTATGCTCTCGCAGCTTATTCATTCACTATTGGAAGACATATATATGCCCTCAAGAATGTAAAAACTACTCAGTTGTCTACTGCACACACCTCCCCGCAAAAAACACCCCTGCACAAACTATAAGGTTCAGCTCAGGAGCCAACTCCTTTGCAAAGCCTTTCCTGATCCCAGCAATGGTTAGTATCCTCTCCCTCTGACAACTGTCTTGTATTTATTTTATTCATTATCTTGTAGCCCTTGGTAGAATGTAATTTACTTTCCAGTGAAGATTTTTGCTTTTATCATTGTATTCTCAGTAGCACAATACTTTGCCCTTAAGTAGGGACTAAAGTGTTTGTTGATTGAAATTTCTTCATTCTGAATGGTTATTATATTTTGAGTAAATTGCTGCAAAATTCTCAAACTTCAGATATTGGGGGGGGAGGTAGGGGGATCTATGAGTACAGACACCTCATAATTTACCATTAATGTAAAAAAGAATTGTCCTAGTTGTGTTTAGTGTTTTGCCAGGGGTTAAACAAAGGGAAATGCATAGACTTGTTTCCCAGTGACCAAGTCCTAACCTCTTTTGTCTAGGAGTTAGGTTAAAATTCACTAGGAGAGACATCCATGCAGAATATACAGATAGCATAGTAGAAATTTACCCACAAGTACATGTATGTTGAAATATTTGCATCATGTAAAGGTGTAATGAGTAACTTTTCTTAGGCTTTGTCTCTCTCTCATAAAATGCATATATCCAAATGATTGTTAGCCTTCAAAGTAGTTTCCATGGGAGACTAAACACTTATTCCAATGTTACCACTAGTAAAAATATTTCCAGAATTCATTCTGGGGAAATGTTTTTATAGAGTTTACAAGTGATATGGGATGACTTGCCAACTTAAAGTCACACCTTATCTGTGACCAAAAATGCTATTACTCAACCTGATCACTCAGTTTACTTATCACAGTTGGCCCCAGATAACTCTGGTTATTTTCAGAACTTGGAACTATCATCAAAGGATGATGCTTTGCCATCACAGAGATCCACAAGAGTACAGTGTGGTGAAGTGGAAAGTGCCCTGTGTTTAGCCTTATAGGACCTGGATTCAGTCCCCAGCTTTTCTGTTTACCACTTCTGTGACCTTGAGAAAATCATTTCTCCTTTGTGTGTTCAGTTGTAAAAGGAGGCAGTTGTACCCATAAGCGTTAATGCCTTGTCCTAAATCCTCTACTTGAAGCAACGGAAGAATCACTAGAAATAAGAGGACTTCTGTCATCCTCCTCAACACTGTCTCACGATGCCTCAGCTCTGCTGATGGCACTACCATCTTCCCAAACATCCACGTTTCAAACACAGAACAGTGTTATCTTTGACTCCAACCCCGCATCACATCAGATACCGAGTCCTGTCAATCCTACCTCCACGTCTTGTCTCCCCAGTCTCACTGCGGCTCAGGCTCTCATTGCTACCCGCCTGGTACATTACAGCCTCACTTGTAACTGATGTTTTTGCTTTCAGTCTCTTCCCAAAAAATTTCCTAGGGCTAGCCATGTCTCTCCCCTACTCAAAATATGTCCCAGATGAAATACAAACTCTCAGGCTGGCATTTATAAGGCCTGCTCTGATCAGGCCCCAAACTGCCTTCCCCGATTTCTTTCTCATTACTCCCCTTCAGGCTCCTTAATGTGTTGGTCAAATAACTCAGAGGCTCTCTCCAGCCTCCTTTCATTCATTCAGGTTGTCTTCTCTCTTGGCGAGGATGCACCCTTTTATTTAAGGTCAGTGGCCTCCGAGTTAGGAGACATCCGTTTGAATCTCTGACACCAGTAGTAGCATGGCCACCGTGGACACGTCACTTAATTTTAATTGACGCATCTGTAAAAGGGTATATATGGTCTGTAGTACATACCTGGAAAAGTTGCCTGGAGAATTAAACGTAAGGCCCTTTGGAAACCTTAAAACCATGTTCAGATTGACTTCATACGCCTGATATCAAACTGCTTGCCCCCTTAATGGGTGGGGGAAGGGCCGTAGGAAGGCAGAGAATTTGGAACTCAAAATGTTTTAAAAAAAATTTTTTTTAAGGAAACCATAAAACACCGTATAAACGTCGAGTTTTTAGTGCAATCCTCCTTCCGGGCTCAGCTCGGCAGCTCCCTCAGTTAGCTTTCCCTGACCGCGTTCCCATTGCCCTTATCCGTGCGTCTCCAGCGGTGTCCTTCCGGGCCCCAGCCCGGTACCTCGCTCACAACCGAGGTTTCATTTTTACTTTATACATTTTTATCTACAACATCCGATGCCCAATAAGTGTGTCCAACTGAGTAAGTAATGGGACTCCTTAGGAGGGAGCCCCATTTATCTGGATTTCTCCCACGTGTTTAACATCACTCACTATATTTTTATTCATATAAATCTATAAATGTAAAATATACACATGGAAACGCAGACACGCACAAAAGAGCGAGAAGCAGAGGAAGCAGAAAGTCCCCTCGGGGGTCACTGGTGGAGCCGAACCGCTCTTACAGGCTGCGCGCAGCCTGGAAAGTGCGAGCCTTCTGCACCTTCCTCACGTTCTGCTCCGCGCCGTCCCGTCCCGCCCCACTCCGCCCTCCTGGACCAAGTCAAAGTCAGTCCGGACGGCGGCTGCGGAATCGGTGGCAGAGCCCTCCGCCCCGATCCAGCTAGGGTGGCCCAACTGAGCATGCCTAGTCCTTAAAGTGCTCTCAGAGTTATCAAGTAGACGCTGGAAGCGGAGTACCTGGCTCTCCAGGCTGTGGCTCTTGATTGGATGGGCCGGGGCGACCCCGCTGTAAGGCGACACGGGATTGGCGGAGGCGGGTCCGGCATGTGCCCCAGTGCTGGCTTTGTACACACGGCCGCTTCCCCGGCCCTTTAACAATGAGAGGCGAGAGCGGCTTGTCCTGGGGCTAAAGCCGAGCCTGGGGCCGGGGGGCGCCCGCGCAGGATGAGCCGGGCCCTGGCCCTAGCATTGAGCGCTGGGATTCTGGGTGAGTGACCGGACGAATGGGGCGGGCAAGGTGCCGGAGCAGTCGGCGTGAGGGCGGAGGCCCCGGCGGGCGGGCGGGCTCTTTGTCCGGCTCCTGGAGCCGCGCCCAGCCGCTGTCCGCCCACCGGGTACGTCCTTCTGGCTCTCTCGGAGAGCAGCGTGGGGGTGTGAGGGAGCGCGCTGGTGCACATCGCACTTAGACGGGTTCCCCGACAGAATGGAAGCCCAGTGAGGGCAGGGGCGGTTTCATTCAGGACTTTGGTTCCCCGGTGCCCCGTTCGTGTCCGGCCCGTAGCGGAGCACTAATAATCCGCGTGCGCCGACAGTGCTTGCCCCGATAGAATGGAAGACCCACGAGGGCAGGAAAGCCTCGTCCTGGCCTTCGGCTTCCTGGTACCCGGCCCCGGGTCCGGCGCCTAGGAGGTGTGTACCTAGGTGTGAGTGTGCGTTTGTGTTGACTTTGATGGGCAGGTGTCTTCCCCATGGAACGGAAGCCCAGTGAAGGGAAAGGCAGCCCCCAGTAGCACCTGCTATTTCGTAGATACCCAGATAGATCAATATCTATTGATTGGCTGGACGGGAGGCAGGGCCCCGGTATGGGCTGGAGGAGCGGCAGCTGCCCTTGGTGCCGGCTGGTCTGCCCTCATCCTCGGGCTGGCGATTCTAAGAGTCCTGGGCTCACACCCTAATCCGCTCCAGCGCCTGGTTCTGGTTGTGCTTGCCGAGTCCAGCTCAGCACCGCATCCACCAAAGTGGCGTTCCTCGCCTCCAGGTCCTTGGCTGCTGAAGGCTTAGCCTCCTACTCTCCTTTAGGAAACCTTTCCTGATCCCTGAGTTGGTGCACATTCCTTGGACCACCTCCCACCTTCACCTCCACGAACTGTAAATTTCTTAAGGCCAGGGACGGATCTGTCTTTGAATCCTCAGAACCCAACCAACCCCAGTACCTTGCCTGTGCTTCATAAACGTTGGGTTGGTCGGGTCTCTACGGTCTTAAAGCTTTGGGGGAACAGACGATCTTGATTGTTGAGCACATTTGCAGGGTGGGAGATTAACAGCATCCCAACGTTCCTCTCTGTAAAAAGTGCGTGTGTGTATATGTGCATATAGACTGAAGCTGTTGGATCTGGCTAAGCTTCCCATCCCATCCCATGGAGCTGGAGGGGCAGTGGTGGAAAGGACAGCTGGCTGCTGATATCCATCAAGCGCTAAGATACAAGGTAAAACTGAATGCTTCTCCATCTCAGGTGTCCTAAATTAGAGCATCTGCCAATCACAAGGCATCTATCTGCCCATGCCTGAGAACCAGGATTCCCGGATCTCAGCTCATTGTAGTAGTAGAACAGGAAAGGGGAAATGGCCGAGTTTGCCTAGTTCTCTGGTCAGCAGCTCCTTAATCCATTTCCTGGGCTGTATCTCAAAAATGCAAAAAACGTGTCCCGAAGAAAAAACTTTGACCGCAAAAGCGCACGACTTCTTGCCCTGTTAATTTCTAGAATGGGTTAAGCAGTCAACTATAAGAAGAATAATTAAATTAATTTTTGAGGATGTGAATAGGGAAGAGATCTTAATTTCTCTTTGAGTATTAGCAAGTTAGTTCCCTTTCACGGTTTTTTAGGTATGTACGGTTTTGGAGGCTTTAGTACATAAAAGAATTCGTTAACAACTTACATTGTTCTTACTTTGCTCCTTGGAGACTAAGTACCATTATAAAGGCCACCTTAAAGGGTGGAAGGGGCAGACACTTCATTCAGGTCCTGAGAATTCTGCTAACAATTGAATTCTGAATCCATAGATGTATTGCAGGAAGTGTAAAAGTAGATCTGGTAGAGTTATTGTTATCTTTTCAACAATATGTATTTACTGGTGTGGTCAGAGGTAGATTTTTTTTTGGTTGTTTTTAAGTGTAAAATCCTTATGCCTACCAATGAGCCATCTCTTTCTCCCATTTTCTCTATAACTATTAAAGGTTTCTGATCTAAATGCTTTTAAATCCCATTTGGTTTTAGGTCTGGGTCATTACTTAAATGAAAGAACAAGGGAAAACACTACTGTTGAATCCTCTGTAGAAAGGATCTTGAATTTAGGAAAAGGTAATTTCTCAGAAGAATGAGCTGACTAAACTGTGAAATTTAATTTTGATTTAGAATGGAGGATCAGCTTTCCTTGGTTTGAAAGTATCAGGTTGCTATATTTATTCATTTATCTCAGCTGAGTAGCTTATTAGCAGATTTAAGATTTCTGAAGGACTTCTTGTTAATTGAAAGTATCAGTCAAGGAATAGAGGTCTGCCTAGTAGACAGTTTGGCTCTGTCAGACATGTAAGAACTTTGTTGTAATAATACCTATTCTATGCCTCAGGAAAGTTGTGAATAGAGCTGCTAACTTTTCACTTTGAAAACTGACAAGAATTTTATGGAATACTTTTTTATGCAAGTTTCATTTTCAATCTGAACTTTTTCTTCCCTTCAGAATGACATTGCACTATGTGCAAAAAAAGATGATGAGTGCTAGTGGATGCATTTCCTTTTTTCATATAAACTTTGATAGATTTTTCTTGAAGTACAACTCAATCAAGATATTTTTCCCCACTTAATAGTATTTTTTTTTCCAGTTACATGTAAAGATAGTTTTCAACATTCACTTTTCTAAGATTTTGATCTCCAAATTTTTCTCTCTTCCTCCCCACCTCCCTTCCCAAAACAGCAAGCAATCCGATATAGATCATACCTGTATAATCATATTAAATATTATAAAGATATTTTTGCAGTTTTCCAGTTTTAATTATATAGGTTTGCATTGTATTGATTCTGTTTTTATTTTTATATCCTGAGCATCTTGTATATAGCAAGTGCGTAAATATTTTTTACACTGAAGTGAAGTTAAATTTTTCTGAGAGTTCCAAGAAATTGGCTTACTTTATCAAATATACTTTTTCAGTGAGTGTGCTGTGTAGATGTAAATGTCTTAAGATTAAAATTCTGTGACAGTTGGGTAGTTTTCTGCCCTTCCCTCTTCTTTTGTCAACCCTCTTCCTAGGGTCCTAGAAGGATAGTGAAGACTTTTTAGGAACTTCTAAATAAATAGTAATTCTTAGAGAAACTGAAAAGGGAATATTCTAGCGTTTTGGTGATAAGTTTAAGAAAATTCTTAGTTTGCAAGATTTCACCAGCTGTTCCCTTGCTTAAGGATATCACCTGCTTGTACTTTAATCTTGTTCAAATAATTAAAGCACTTGAGAAAAATGGAGTTTGGGATTATCTGATAGGGAATTGATAATTGGGATGGAGGGTGCTGACATGATCAAGTTTTACCTGAAACTTGATTCTGTGGGGAATTGAGAAAGAAGTTTATCGATGAAAAATAGGAAAGGAGAAGCTTGAGGAAACACAGTTTGTTGTATTCTCTTATTTTGAATTGATCTGGATTGTCTGACATAGCTGGTGCATTTCCTTTTTTTTTAAGTACACAATCTTAATATGTTTCTGATAAAGTGTTAAAAATCTTTGGTATTATTGTTTTTCCAGCCATAATACTTAAGTGTTGGGTGATTAACACAAGTCTTCCTTAAGTAAATGTAACTTCTAGATTTTAGAGAATTAGTAAAAGGAGAAACTTGTTCACTTTGCAGAACCTGAAGGCACATCCTTAGCATGTTTTAGTCTTAGCTGGTGGATGGTGATAGGAATTTGAACCATATCATCTTACGCTATAGTCACATCACATGTTATAAATGCTCAAACAGAAGGAGCGAGGCTTAGGAGCTGCAAATGCACAGGCAAGTGACCTCACTTCTTGGGACAGTTGTTCCTGCTGCTCCCTACTCAGTTTTCAAATAGCCAGATGTTACCAATATGAGTTAAGAAAACTTATGTTTATGCATCTAGTCATCTAATAACAAAGAGATAAAAAGTGGAAAAAGACTATTACTGTGCTCTAGACTTCTAGAACACAAACAGTTATTAGTATATTAGAGTGGCTAACATGATGAAACTTACTGCCACCAACAGCATGTACTCAACCAAATGTTGCACTGTCGTTTTGTATAATGGTTTTAATATTTTGTAATCTTAATGTAACATCTTTTGACTGGATGTATGTTTATAATAGGGTCCCTATGGAACTGATTTCCCCTTAAACATTGTTTTACCCAAACTTGTGTTTTTATAGAACAGTAACTTCAAATGAATATGCCTGTGATTCCTTCCTATCTCAAAGTATTTAGTCTCTTCTAAGATTTTTTTTTTCATATGGAGATATCATTGATTTTATGATGAGAATCAAGAAGAAAATAAGAATCATCATCATTTTAAAACATCCTCCTATTGGCATGCAGCCTTTTCATAAAGCATGAGAGGTCTTTATTTGGATAAGATGCTATGAGAAAATTTTGTAGAGCATCCTTCTCATCACTTTGAATTGCCTGTACCACCAAGGTACTTATTAGGTCACAGCAGAGGTAGCAAGGGGACACTAAAGAATTAGAAAAGAATAATTTTTAAAATTAAATCTTATTTTAAGCCATTTATTAAATGTGTTCCCAGTTTCCTTCGATTTTACACTAAGTGTTTCAGTCATTAGAAATAGTAAGTAGTCTATCATTTAATCTTTGAAAAGCAAATTGGTATAAAATATTTGCGTTCACTGACATGGTTCATTATCTGGGTTTATTTAATGCTAGATGTTCTTGCTTTTCTTGTAGGAGCTGAAGTTGCCCACCTATAAAGGCCAGTCTCCTCAGCTAAATCTCAGGCGCTATTTTGCAGATCTGATTGCTATTGTGAGCAATCGGTTCACTCTTTGCCCCGCAGCACGACATCTCGCTGTCTATTTGCTTGACCTCTTTATGGATCGATATGACATCTCTATCCAGCAGCTGCATTTAGTTGCACTTTCCTGTTTGCTTCTAGCAAGTAAGTTTGTACTCTGACAAAATTGGAAACAGTTTACTATTGATGCAAAGACCAACTTTGATGTGTTGTCAGTTTAAACAGAGAGGACCTAGAAAATGTCTCTTCAGATTTGTTTTGTAAGAAGATTAATTTCTTTGAGTATTACAGAATCTTGTTTTGGACCACTATGATCAAGAACCTCATCTGGTCCCCTTTTAGAGAGGGACCCATGTGTCTGCAGTTGTATCTCTGTAGAAAATTAAACATGCAGATGCTCAAATCTTCCTTTAGCTTCAACATTTCCTAGTTATGTGGTAGGTGGATGACAAGGTGGCCTCATCAGTTTTATGTTACCCGTAGATAATGCATACTATTGGATGTGTGGCTACATCTCTGTCTTAATGCCTATCCCTCAGTTATTTCAGTGCTTGTCAGCACTTACGCCAAAAGACACGTCAGGACAAGGAAAATTTTAGTTAATTAGTTAATAGTTATTTAGACAGATAGTTGCTTTTGTCTTAGATGCTTGGGTTGGAAGCATAAAATTGAGACTGAATTAAACAGCCTGGATTCCTACTTCCATATTCTTATTGTCATCACGGCAGAGTGTAGTTGTATTGCCTTTTATTATCACCAGCACGTGAGGGAGGACTTACCTTCTTTGGTGACCTGAGATTTTGGAGTCATCATACTCTGCCCATCTTGTTCTCCTCTTAGCAGGTGTGATGACAACAACATAATCTCAGGCCAACATTTTTAGTGCTACCAAAACTACTTAAATATAGGTGGTGAGAATAGGTAGGGGTATGAGCCTTATAGCAACACTGTCATTACTTTTCTGCATAAAGTCCATGTTGTCTGGTTTAGGACTTGGGCCTTACTTTCCAGTTCCTGTGACTGAATTTCTACTTCTAATAGAGTCTCTGCTGCCTTGTTGTTACCTCCTAAATTATGTGATGAAATCTGCCCTGAAACCAGCGTAGGCACTTCTGTCTGGCCACCTATATCCTGTTTAGCCTATTTAGACTCTGGTCTTTCTTATTTCATGTTTATATTCCTGTCCTTTTATTGAATTCCTCTACAATAGTCACCTAAGAGGTCCATTTGTGTCTCTTCTGGAACCCAATCTTCTCTGCTATTTCAGGCTGGGATGTTCATGAAAGCAATAGGTTTCTTCTGGGGTCTAGGTTCTGTTGAATTAAACTCTTCCCCCCTTTTCTCATCCCACACACAAAACTGCCTTCTGACACTCACCCAGACACCTTTAATCTGTTGTTCCCAGAGCCTTTATGTCTCCCGAGCCAAAGAGAAAGCTCTTGTTTATCTACTAACAATTAATCTTCAAATAAGTTATAATTACTTGACTTGACATCTGTATGTAAAAAAGATCATCTCAGGTATGCCCGCACGCACGCGCGCACACACACACACATACATGCATTTGTGGGAACGGAAGGCAATTTTTCACAAACCCTGGGACTGGCCCTAGGTTTTCTGGCAACCTAGGCAGAATTAAAATGATTATTTTACAGAGATAGACCGTTCTTTAAGGTAAACTTTTTTTGATGTCTAGAGCTACAGCCTGCTTTTCTAGGGACTTCAGCTAGCCTGGTAGCTTTATTGGTTAATATTTTACAAATTATTTAAGTTGCACTTATAAGATCATACACATTAAATATTTGCTGAATAGGATAGTTTTTGTTGTTGTTAGCCTTGTAGAACATCAGCATTTCACTTAGTCAAAAGATCAGTTTTCCAAACTGGAAAGTGCTAAGGAAATGTGAATTTTTAGTACCAAATTGAAACAGGATTGGTGCCGTTCATGTGCCAAGGTCCCTTTCCCTCCCCCAAATAATCCTGGCACCCTTCTCTTGGCTGGGGATGGGGCAGGAAAAAGGGAGATGACAGACCTTGAAATGATGACCTCGGGAGGCCACTGTTTGTCCATGCCTGGCATCTCAGTCCCTTGTGGGTGTCTTACAGTAATACATGACAGAGGCACCAACCATTCTGCATCTAAAATCCTAAATTTTGGCCTGTTAGTTAATAAAGAGCTACACTCCCCACCCCTCAGCCCCCTCTTGTACTGTTAGAAAGTATGTGTTAGGTAGAAGCTTCCAGTCTTGGGATGTAGCCTAGGATAGAGATTGACATTTTGTATCACAGATTCTTGCGGCAGTCTGAAGCCCTGGGCCCGTAATCATTTTTTAAACACTTCTTTTGATAGAAAGTTATCAAAATATTTTTACCATCCAAGTTCAGGGATCTCCTGAAGTCTCTCCATGGATCTTGGGTGTCCATGGACCACATGTTAGAACTGTTGCCCTAAAAAATGATGTTGAGACTTGGTGCTCCATCTTTGGCTCTCCCCAAGTCTGCAAAAGGCAATCCAGGACGTAACACGGTGGGTTGCTGAAGTACAGTATCAGCTGGAGGAGTGATCCGGCTACGTATAGTTGGTAGGAAGACCCTGGAACCTGTAGGCATAGACTGTGCCAGCTGGGAGATGGGCACCATGAGCCTTTCCTAATCCTCTCATTGTTAGTGTACGCTCCCTTCTTAGGTCATTATATATTTATCTGCTTATGTAATCTGTTAGGTTCTTGAGAGAAGTTTTTGTCTCATCTTTGTGTCCTCTGTACCACGGAGATGCTTAGTAAATGCTCATTATATTTGATTTCTGTCTTTCTGGTTGGGCAGCCATCTAGCATTTAATCCTTCTCGTCCATTCTAGGATAGTTCTAGGTAATTCTAGATTCAGTGTTGTCCTTTTTGACTTGTAGTAAAACATAACCAAATCCTTGTTTAGTCTTAACACGGACCTGGTCTCTGGGTTCACAAGTAGGCCCTAGTGTAGATTTATCATATATGACTTTCTCTATCATGGCAGGCATTTGAGTTGTGTAGAAAAGTGAAATAGTTTTGGTTTTTGGCCAAAACATTTAATGATTTAGTTCTTTTCTTTTTCTCTCATTTGCCCCCCAGAATTACTTCAGTTCATATTAATATACCATTTTAGTGTTCCCTCAGAGTCTAGATGAAGCCAAAAGTCAAGAAAGGCCTTTTGAAGGATATTAGTGTGTAGGTGCCCCTTATTTGCATGACTCTGTTCTGTTAGGTTTTATGATCAGAGAAGTAAATCTCTTTCAAAACCCATTAGCTTGCAAAGTGTTACCTTCCTTTTTATACTTAACATTGTTATTCAGTGACATTGTGCCCAATGTGGAACCTCAAGGAAACAATGCTAATTCTTGGCCCAGAGTTTTGATTTTTTTGCACATATACTTTTTTTTTTTAACAAGTTGTAGTCCTGAAATGCTTAGGTAGCTGTGATATATCACCAGCTCTAAATGAAAAAACAATTCTCCAAAATTTTCATCAGAAGCAAAGCAAAGATCCTGAATGTGGTTACTTAAAGATATACTGCCTTTTTAAAGTCAACAAAATGTGAAATGTTCACTAATTTAATAACTACTTGGTAAAAACAAAGTTCCTATAAATGCTTATTAACACAGGTTTCATAACAAGTCCCTGCCTACTCAGGTAATAGTCTTGCACACAAAGTAGAGTTGCTACACTTTGATCTACAAGTCCAGATGTGGGATTGGAAAGATGAGCTCTCCAGCTTCTGTTCTCAGTGATACCCAGCTTTTGTGACCTTGGGAGAAGTGCCTGCCTTCTCTACTTCATTTGTAAAATTAGTAACCTTGTCATTTGTTTAGGTTGAAATTTCTATGAGGTAACATAAAACATTCTTGCTCTTTGAATTAAGCAGTAGAATACCAGAATTTCAGTTGACACTCTGGTAATAATGAATATCTTTCTTCTAAGCAACTTCAAACACAAACCTCTCATTAATTAGTGTGTACAACTGTCCTTTGAAGTACATGGCAAGTATTATTGCCACTGTGTAATTGGCAAGGCAAAGTTTTGGTTTGCATTTCTAATTCATTACTCATCCTGAGGAATTTCGTTTTGTTAGTGTTAGACCAATAAACTAATCTCCTGTATCTTCACGTTATAATGATGTGGAATAATTATCTTACAGGTGAAGGCTATTTTAGAGCAGGTCCCTGAACAGAAATAGATATTGATAGTTTGAAGCTTAGAAAATTTAAGTGTGCTAATTTGACTAATTATTTATAAACTATGTTTGAAAATTCTGGATTATAGACAAATTTCCTACCAGCAGTAATACATACAAAATTTATCTAAAATGAGGCTATGACTTGTTGATAGAGTCAGGTTTCATCAGCTGACTTCTTAGCATGGGAATGAGCTGATGGAGGGGAAAGTTAGTGAATGTGCTATTGTGACAGCTGTGGAAGGGCTGCTGAAACTAGTAGTATTGTTACTGTTATTTTTCACATGGACAAAAAGTCATATTTTGTGGTAGGGAAGGCACATCAAGAGATGGAAGACCTGATTCAGTGAAGCAGGAGAATGACTTCCTTTTCTACCTCCTACAGAGTGATCTTGAGCAAGTTAGGCTCAGTCACCTCATCCCTAAAGGATCTTACTGGACTGTTGTTAGCACATTGGAGCAGATGAGTGCTTGAAGTTGTGCCCCAAATTTTATGGCATATAAAGAATGCCTGAATGATTGAAAACTGAAGTAAAAGGTGTAACTGTGCTGTAGAGAAGAGAGATTGCTGAATGATGACTTAGGAGAAAGAATCAACTTAATAATATTAATCTTTGCATGTGGATCTAGACCATTTTTTCTCAAGAGGAAGTTAGGACCCCTGAGACTTTGTTGGTTCTATGAAATTGTCATTTTTGTCTTTTGTCTTATTTTAATTTATCTACTAAAGGAGCAAGAGGGTGATTGTTGGTGTAGTAGAAAGAGTATGGGACCTAGAGGTCAGAAAACCTGGATCTGAGTCTTGATTCCACTTTTAATGAGATATAGATAACTTTAGCCATATACCTTTAGCCAAGGGTTCTTAATCTAGGAATATTTGTGGATAGGTTTGTGGATAGGTTTTTTGTGGATAGGTTTCAGAGGATCTCTTTGACTTTTTTTAAAATTTTATCAGTATGATGGGTTTTTCTTACCCTGTATGTTTTATTTATGCACTTAAACATAACTCTTGATAAGAGATTCATAGGCTTCACTGGTTTACCAAAGAGTTCCATGATCCCCCAAAAAGTTAAGAACCCTCGTTTTAGGAAAAATCATTTGACATCTCTGGGTCTGTTTTTTAATCTCTGAAAGGAGAGGATTGGACAGAATAGTACCTGAATTCCCTTCCACTTCAAACATTCTCTATCTCTGTCTTTTCAGAGTGGGGAGAGGGAGCAGAATCCAGTTTCTTCAGATGTATTTCAATAGTTGTGATGTACAAGATTTTCAGTCTATTTCCAATGAAGAAGTGTTTACTTTTTTAAAAATTGAAGTTCTTTCAGAATTTATATAGAAGCACAGAATGACATCCTACATCAAGAGGAAAGAAGTAGAAAAGGGCTTTTTTTTGTTTTAAAAAGGTTCATTAACCTGTTATTTTGGACCTTAAACTGAAATTTAGCTGGTAAGATAATTTGTTTTTCTTTGACATGATTAGCTTCATTTTCATCATGCATTAGAATATACATCCAAGTGTTTACTACATTCCATAGTTTTGAATTCCCAGAGGAAGATGATTAATTATATAAGTTAATCTGTAGAACCAGTAAGGGGGGAAAAAAAGAATCATTCTGTGTTTTATATGCTTTAGGAGGAAGGGATATTTTCATTGGATCAGCTGTGTCACATTTTGATGGCAGATGAATAATATTTCATTGATTGGCTAAAATTTCTTACTGCTTAATCATATCTTTTTGTGTTTTTGTTCTCCAAGGTAAATTTGAAGAAAAGGAAGATAGTGTGCCCAAACTAGAGCAGTTGAACAGCCTTGGCTGTATGACTAACATGAATCTAGTATTAACGAAACAAAATTTACTACACATGGAGCTTTTGCTGTTAGAAACGTTTCAGTGGAACCTCTGCCTTCCAACAGCTGCCCATTTTATTGAGTATTATCTTTCTGAAGCAGTTCATGAAACAGATCTTCATGATGGCTGGCCAATGGTTTGTCTGGAAAAAACCAAGTTGTATATGGCAAAGTATGCCGATTATTTTTTGGAAGTGTCACTGCAAGGTATGCTTCTTTTTCTAGTAAAGAAAGGTTTGTTAGTTGGTCAGTATGTGTTTTCTGTTTAACTTAAATTCATTCTTGATGTCTTCACAGATTATGCCTTTCTAAATTATGCACCTTCTCTGGTAGCTGCTGCTTGTGTGGCTTCATCAAGAATCATTCTTCGTCTTTCCCCAACATGGCCTTCTAGACTACATCGCCTGACTGCCTACTCTTGGGATTTCCTGGTGCAGTGCATTGAACGATTATTGATGCAAGTCTCTCATTTGTTTTACAGTTATATTTGTAATTCCTTGATTTAGATAGTATTTGAAATCACAGCAATTTCTAATATTTTTCCTAATTTACAGGTTGCTTTAGAAGCAACCAATTCAAGTTATGTTTTACAAGTGAATTTTCAGGAAGGGCTTTGGACAAACCTTGCCCCTGGCACTGACAGCCAACTAGGTTCCATGAGCATATTAAGGACATAAAATTGCAAGAGGGATCCAGACCTAATTTCAGCCAGAGACTCAAATAATAGTCTTGTTAGCATGATCTGAATGATAGGTGAGTGACAAAACAGGAAGCAGACTTTGCCTTCTTGTTTTCCTCCATATCTCTGACCTGCATTGGGGAGATTTTGTTTCTCTCCTGTTCCCCAAGATCTTTTTTGGGGCTGCCATACCACAAACACAATGGCAGTAGCACCTTAGGATTCCTGGAGACTTTTCTGGAAAATTTTACAGTAGCTTCCTGTAGTTATATGCCTGTGTGTGATAGCAGTATGACATTCTCCAGGGTTAAGACATAGGGGAGACAGCTTATGAAAGGCAATAATCCTTTTTGGATAAAAGCTGGGGCATCAGGTCAGTTATGAAACTGCTCTAAACCTTATCAGTTATATAATAGTACAGTGACTTCAATATAAACAGTAATTAGACATGTAAGATTCTGGAGTTAGAAGTGACCTTAGAGGTCACCTTAGGGGTGGGGAGCCTGTAGCCTTGAGGCCACATAGGTTCCCCAGCCCTGATTAGTCCAACATCTTGTTCAATTGGGTAAATCCCTTTTATAGCATCCCCTATAAATGGACATGTATTTGAACATGTATGGTGACAAAATTTAGTCCATTCCATTATGGACTAATGTAATAGTAAGGACATTTTTGCTTTAATACACTATTTGGTTCCCTGTAATTTTTTTTAACTTTTGTCATAGTTCTGTCCTCAGGAAACAAGCTGTGTCCTAATCCTTCTATTTTATGACATCTCTGCAAAAATTATAAGACTTCAGGTCTCCCCTGAGTCCTCTTCAGCCTAAATGTACTCAGGTTTTTAAACTGGTCCTCATATGGTCCTCATATATTTGAGTCTTCACTCCATTCTGTTGCCTTTATGGACACTTTCTGATTTGTCAGGTTTTTGTTTTTGTTTTTGTTTTTGTTTTTGTTTTTTTTTTAGAAGGTGGCAGCCAGGATTAAACATTGTGTTCCAGATGTGGTCTGAATAGGGAAGAGCATGACTATCTTGTTAGGGGTATTATATTTTTGTCTAGAGTTTTTGACTGTCAAGTCACTGTCAGCTCATTGAGTTTGCAGTTCATGAACATTCCCATGTCTTTAAACATGAACTGTTACTTAACTATATCCATTGTACTTGTGTGGTTAATTTACTCTTTAACCCAAATAAATTGACTGTTTCTTTATAGACAGACCTCTGACTTGTTAAAACAAAGATAAAAAATAATAAAAAGCTAGGTGAAGAAAATGAAAATGAGAAACATATGCTGTACAATTTAAACAACCCAATTGGGACCTATTTGAACAAGTTCTTGATGATGAAAAATGGGATAGAGATGGACAAAGACATAGACACAGACTCCAAACACTCATACAGAAATCTAACCAAAATATTTCATTAATTTGCCAGGCTGAAAGATTACAGCTGAGCAAAACACTAGTTTAGAATGTAAACTTGTTAGTAAACTCTTACAGAGAAGGATGATGGAACTTAGATTTAAACATCATAGTTTCTAATGTACTTCTAGAAGAAGTAGAAAATGGTTTTAAAGAGAGTAAAAGTTGGAAAACCAGTCAGATTAGGTTGACCATATTCAAGGGAGATGATAAAATTGTGAAGCCATTGAATGTTTCATTAGTGAGACTTTCATAGGTGGGGAAGATGAAAGCTTGACCTTACTACCAAGAAAAGGCAATTAAGAGCACCAGCTGCTCCTGAACGGTATACTTTGCCATCTATGTAAAATGCATCTAGACCGTATATCCATTTGGAGATTATTTTGGTATGTGGTATGAGATGTTGGTTTAAATTTAATTTTTGTCAAGTAGCTTTCGAGAATTCCCTAGCAGTTTTCATTGGATAATAAGTTGTTACTTTAATAGTTGGGGTTCTCTGGTTTATCAAACACTATTGCCCTCTAGATCCTATTTTGTGAACCACTTCAAAATAGTTGTGATGACTGCTACTTTGCAGTAGTTTCAGATAGAGTAATGCTAGATTCCCTCTCTTCCCGTCTCCCTCCTCCCCTCCCTACTATTAACTCTTGTTCCTGGAAGATGAATTTTGTTGGTTTTTTTCTAACTTTGATATCAAATAATCTTTGGTAGATTCCTTAGTATGGAACTAAATACTAAATATAAAATATAAATTAATATAGGTAGAATTGTCATTTTTATTACATTACAACTCATCCATGAGCAATGAATATTTCTCCAATTATTTAGGTCTCTATTTCTAGAAAGAGTATTTTTTGGTTGTGTTTGATCTTACTTGGTAGACTTCTAAATTTTTTGTATATTCTGCAGTTCTTTTTAATAGAGTTTCTTTATTTCTCCCTGTTGGGCTTTGTTGGTAATATACAGGAAAGATGATTTTTGTGATTTTTTTTTTTATTATATTCTTCTACTTTACTGAAGTTGTTTCAATTAATTTTTAGTTGAATCACTGGGATTCTCTACATAAACCATCATATCATCTGTAAAAAGTGATAGTTGTGTTTCATCTTTGCCTATTCCTTTTCCTTCAGTTTCTTTTTCTTATTGCTTCACTTAGCATTTCTAGAACAATGCCAAATAACAGTGACAGTAGTCATCCTTAATTGACCGCTGATCTTAATTGAAAGAGTACCAGAATTTTTCCATTATATATGTTAGGTCTTGGTTTTAGAGGAACCAAGATAATATTCATTTATTCCTATTCTTTCGAGTGTTTGGTGTTTTTTTTTTAATATATAAAAGGATGTTTTCTATTCTCAAAGGTTGTTTTTTTAAAATATCTATTGCTTATAATTCTGTGATTTTTAAAAAATTTCTTTTGTCATCAATATGGTCTTATTATGGTTATAGTTTGCTTACATAATTGAAGGAGCTCTGCATTCCTAGTATAAATCCAACCTGGTCATAGTGTAGAATCTTTTGAATATATTGCTTTAACTCTTGGCTAATATTTCATTTAATATTTTTGTGTCAGTATTCATTAGGGATATTGGTTTCTAGTTTTCTTTCTCCTCTTTGTCTCTCCCTGGTTTAGGTATCAAGACCATATTTGTATCAAAAGGAATTTGGTAGGATCCCTTCTTTTCCTGTTTTTTTCCAATAACATATTAAATTGTAGTTAATTGTTCTTATGGTATTTGATAGAATTCACTTTTAAATTCATCTAGCTCTGTCTCTCTCCCCTCTCGGTACTAAACTTATATTCCATTTGTGTTTTGGAGGGAACTTATTTTGTTCAAATCCTCTATTTCTCCTCTTAATCTGAGTATTTTATATTTTCATAAACATTCATTTCATCTAAATTGTCAGTTTTGTTGCCATATTGGGCAAAATAGTTTCTGATAGTTTCTTTTGTTCCCTCTTTTGTTGTGAATTATTTCCATTTTTGAAACTAATCTTTAAAAAAAAAAGCTACTAGTTTTATTTTTATGGAGTCAGTGTTTATTTTTTTCTTTCCAGTAGGTTCATCTCTGTTCTATTTAGTTGGAGGTTTTTGGATTTGTTGAGGTTTTTTTAACTTATAATACCAACTCCTCTGTTCTTTATCTCTTTTGTTGATAAAAGTATTTAGATATAAATGTTCCTCTCCATTTTACTTCTCAGAGTTTTGACATGTTTCTCATTATTGTAATTTTCTTTGATATTCTGCTTCTATGATTTGTTCTTTGATCCACCAGTTCTTAAACATTAAACTGTTTACTCTCCCATTTAAAATTGAAACTTTTCTTTAAAAGTTCTTTATTATAATTTTTCCTACATTGTAGTCAATAAAGGATGTTTTCTATTTTTGCTTTTTTACATTTGTTAAGTGAAGTTTTTATTCCCTAGAATATAGTCACTTTTTCATAAAGGTGCCATGTAACTGAGTTGTAACTGAGGCGTGTGTGTGTGTGTAGATCTCTCTCTTTCTACATGCATGTGTATATGTGTGTGTGTGTTCCTTGATGTTGTTCCATTCAGTAATCATCAGATATTCAAGTCTTTAACTTCTTTCTTGTTCATCTTTTTGTTAGATTTGTCTAGGTCTAATAGGGGTAATGTTGAGGTACCCAGTTATTATAACTTTATTGTTTCTTCTTCAAATGAATTTAATTTCTCTTTTAAGTATTTTGATGCTGTGCCATTTAGTGACTCTATGTTAACTATTGATATAATTTCATTGTCTGTAGTGCCTTTAAGGATAATATAGTTTTCATTTTTATCTCATTTAACCATGTCTTTTTTTTATTGTCGCCTTGTCTAAGATCATGATTGCTACCCTTGCTTTCTTGAGTTCATCCCAAGCATAATACTCTTCTCACCCTTCATTCTATATGAATCTTTCTTGAAAGTGATAGATTGTTGAATTCTTCCTTCTGGTCTAATTCTATCTTTTCTTATGAGTCAGTTCATCCCACTCATGTTCACAGTTGTGATTGCTAATTGCCTATTTTCTTCATTATATTCTCTTATACTTTTCCTCCTTGACCCCAATCCCATCTTCTTTACAAAGAAGATAAGAGAATGATTAACACTAGTGATATATAATAGAATCAGTCTGCTTCCATTCTATTGCCCCTTTTTTCTTCCCCCTAGACCAAACTCTGATCATTGATTTTTAACTCTCCCTTAAAATACTCCCTTTAAAGTTGAAATTTGGGTTGTTTATGACTTCTTCCCTGATTCCTCTCTGATTGCTTGTTGAGTTTATTGTATCACTCACTTCACCATACTCTGTGTATTCAGTGCTCCTCTGTTCAATTCAGGTAAGAATATAATTCATATGTTTCCTGTTAGTCCTATTTCTTAGATCATGATTACATTTTCTTTTTATGTATCCCAGTTATGAGAAATCATAAATTCCATTCGCCTTCTCCTTTCTTTCTCAGCACATTCCTTTTTCCTCCTCTTGTTTCTTAAAGCTATTAGAACAGAATAAGTGGGAGCAGATGTTTTCTCATATTTCTTGCTTGGGGCCAAGTTTGGTCAATACGTTTATATGATATTCAGTTACATTTTCATGGTTTTTTTCCATTTAACATTGTTCTTATTGTTTGTCATTTTCTTAGTTCTCCTTCACTTTACATCAGTTCTTAGATGTCTTTCCATGCTTCTCTGAAGTTATTGTAATCTTTGTTTCTTACAGCATGGTAGTATTTCTTTTCCTCCATGCCCTACAACTTGTTTGGCCTTTCTCCAGTTGATGGTTATGTACTTGGTTTCTTATTCTTGGTTCTACAGAAAGTGCAGTCATAAATATTTTGGTGTGTCTAGGGGGCCTTTCTTTTTGTCACTGACCTGTTTGGGTTATAAAGTATACCTAACAGTGGAATCTCTGGGTCAAAGGGAATGATATTTAACCACTTTCTTTGCATGCTATGATTCCAAATTTCTTTCCAGAATTACTGGACCATTTCACAGCTTCTTAGTGTAATAGTATACCTGTCTTTCCACAACCCCAGATTGGAGGTCTCAATAGACTTGAAGCCCAAATAAGTTGAGTATGATATGACAAATAAAACTAGATCTGAATCTGTAATCAGTATTTTTTCCCCTGTGCCTCTCTATTGAACTGTACTATGACCCGATCTGCATTTCTTCACCTTGGCCACAAGGATATTAGGAGAGACTTTGTCTAATCTTTGCTGAAATTCATGTTGTCCATGGAATTCCCCTGCTCTCCAAGTCTGATGACCTTAGGCCAGGTCTTTCTGAGCACTGCTTCTTTTTCTAGATGGCCAGAAGAAAATCTGTTACAGACCTTTACTAGAGGGGATATCAAAGTCTGTATTCTTCAGAATCGAACTTCATAGCCTTTTAAAAAATGGAGAACTCATAGATCTTCAGCATAGCACCTTCATAGTTAAGTCAGCATCTCAGGCAGCCGTTTAGCAGTCACATCTGCACGTTCTTTGAGGGCAGTAGGTTGTGCTCTACTACAATCAGGTCAGGTCATTTGAACAGGTTAATGGCTAGCAGGTAGTCTCTTACTATCAGCTCATTTATCTTTACCATTGCTGTTCTATCCTTTTCAATCTGAAGATTGTTCCCCTTGATAGAGAAGGTAGAAGGAGAGTAGTTTAGTAATTCTGCTGCTTTTCTGTTGCTCTTCAAGCTCCCAGCTACATGAAGACTCTTAACCCAATGTAATTTTTTCTTCCTTAAGCCCTTTGGAAGGTATGCAAATTCTTATATTGGATATAGTCTTTGGATCTTCTGGTCTTTAGCCTTTCTGACTTAAAAATCGTAATGTGCTAACTTACATTTAGCCACTTTCCTCACAACAGATCTGTGAGATGAATAATGTTAGCATCATCCTGATTGTACAGAAGAGAAAGTCATCGTAGCAGAGCAAATAGAGAGCTTGCCTCACAATCAGGAACCCCTGAGTTCAAGTCCCACTTCTGACACAATACTGTTTCTGTGGTGCCAGACAAATCACTTAACCTGTAAGGGTCCCAGGCAACTCTCTAATACGATGCTAAAACTTAGGAGAAGGTAGGTGGTACAATGGTCTCGCAGTCAGGAAGACCAGAGTTCAGATCTAGCCTCAGACACTTACTAGCTGTGTTGCCCTGGTCAGGTCACTTTAATTTCCTCAGCTGTCTATCTCAGTTTCCTCAGCTGTAAAACCTACCTCCCAGGGTGGTTGTGCTGATCAAATGAAATAGTAATTCTAAAGCATTTAATATAGTGTCACATAAGTAAACCCCATATAAATCTTAGGTATTATTACCATGTGTTGCAAAAAAAAAAAAAAAAAAAAAGATGCAGACCTGCATTCTTAGAAGCATTTTTCTTATTTGCGAGTTCCCTATAGCAGTGAAATCATAGGGTCCAGTCCTTAGATTCTCCCTCTTTATAGACAAGGAAACCAAATTATAAATTACTTCAATATGGCCGTGTAGTGTGTGGGATTTGGACCCAAATTTTCTGGTTGTTTCCATTGTACCACACTGGCTTCCTATTATTCTTTCTTTTAAAAAAAATAACAGACACCTTAGATTTTTATTGATATATTTTGTTACAATTTTGCAATATTTTATTTCGATTGTTTTGTGGTGGTTCTTTCCATTTGCATTATTGTGCATACTGTTTCCCTGACTCCTAGGTCTACTTTACATAAGTTCATAGAAGTCTTTCCACGCTTCTGTTTTCATGCATTTTTGGTGAAGCTACAAAGTAATACCCATTCTGGAAAGCAATTTGGAATTTTGCCAATAACATGACTGAAATGTCTGTGCCCTTCATCAACAGAAATGCCCCACGTATGCCAAAATGTTTACATCAGCACTTTTTGTTGTAACAAAGACCTTAAAATGGATGCTTCCTGATTATAGGATAGCTAAACAAATGTTACATGAATGTAATGGAATACCACTGTTTTGCTATTGTGTTTATAGTTCTTAGACACATTTCTTTTTGTCTTTAGTAATTTGTTTACTTTTAGTTTACAAGATTCAGTTCCACAGTCCCTTGAGTTTCAAATTTTCTCCTCCCTCCCTCTCTCCCTCTTTCCCTCCCTCCCCCATGGCAGCATGCAATCAAGTATAGGATCTGCAGATACTTTCACATTAGACTTTAATCAGGTTGTAAAGGAGGGTTATAACCGATGGAATGAACAATGGGAAAGAGGAACCAAACAAGGAAAAAGAGAGCAGGTAGTTTGCTTCAATCTGCATCCAAACTCTAGTTCTTTCTCTGAATGTAGACATCTCTTTCCATCATGAGTCTTTTGGAGCTGTTTTATAACCTTGCATTGCTGAGAAGAGCCCAGTCTATCAAAGTTGGTCGTTATACGTACGTTGTGTCTGTAATTGTGTACAGATTTCTCCTGGTTCTGCTCTTTTCACTCAACATCAGTTTGTATAATAAGACTCTCCAGGCAATCATAAAGTTCACCTCATTTCTTATAGCACAGTAGTATTCCATTACATTCATATACCACAACTTGTTTAGCCATTCCCTAATTGATGAGTATCCCCTTAATTTCCAATTCTTTGCCACTACAAAAAGAGCTGCTATAAATACTCTTGTACATACGGGTCTTCCTCCTACTTCTATGATCTCTTTGGGATACCTAGAAGCAATATTGCTGGGTCAAAGGGTATGCATTTATTTATAGCCCTTTGGACATAGTTCCAGATTGCTCTCCAGAATGGTTGAATCAGTTCACAACTCCACCAACAATGCATTAGTGTTCCAATTCTTCCACATCCTCTCCAGCATTTGTTATTTTCCTGTTTTGTCATCTTAGCTAATCTGGCCAGTGAGATGTGGTACCTTAGATTTGTTTTGATTTGCATTTCTCTAATCAATAGTGATTTAGAGCATTTTTTCATATGCTTATAGATATCTTTAATTTCTTCCCCCAAAAACTACTTAGGCACATTGCTTGTATTCGTGATTGGTTCTGTACCTGTTTTTTGTACATTTATAAAAATATGAGTTCATAGAAGAGCTCTTGTAGTATGACTGTGCTGTTCTCTGTACGTGTCTCTTCCCCTTCTCAATGGACTAACCCATTTCTCAGCATCTTTAGTTCCTCTTGAACTGGCGTCATTTTATAGTGTCAAGCTGTAAGATCATGGAGATCTTTTTCCTCTGAATTTTTAAAAATTTGTTTTCCTAAGTCTAAGAAAAATCTAAGTCTAATATTAAAGCTAAATCTAATTTTAGACTGCATGCTACATTCTTTTCTCTTGGCTGGTACAAACTCTTAAGATAACATAATCATTTTCTGGAGAGAACACTGGTGGTATCAATTCTTTGAGGTCAGCTATTGCTGTAGTAAGCCTTGTGCCAAATTTATCTTTTTTTTTAAGTTTTTGAGGATTACAGTAAGCTTATACCAAAAAATGAATATTTAATTATGTAAAATAATGAATTTACTGTCTCTTTGTATTTTAGTGCCCACGATAATGATGTAAAAGAAGCAAACAAGCAGAAAGGACAATCTGGCCCCCAGCAAGGTCAGCTGAGTGTGTTTCATCCTGCATCCCAAACTACACGACCAGTCCACATTCAGCAGCCTCAGTATCTCCATCAAGCACATCAGACCTCTCTACAGTATCGTCATGCAGTGTCAGAGCAACAAAACTGTCCACAGATAGTATCTACCAGCACTCACACCTCAACCTACACATTACAGACTTGTCCTACTGGCTTACAAACCAACGTTCAGGGCCTTGGGCACATGCAGACTGGTGTTGGTATGTCCCTGGCAATACCAGTAGAGGTTAAGCCATGTCTCAGTGTTTCTTACAACAGGAGTTATCAAATAAATGAACATTATCCTTGCATCACTCCATGCTTTGAGAGGTGATGATTTGTCAAAGTAAGCATCAGTCCAGACTTTGCTCTCACATAACTTCTAAGAGTATAGATTAAAGAGAAAGAGCTCTATTCAGAAGGAAAGCAGAGCTTAAATGCTAACAAGATTTCATACACTGAACCCACTAAAATTGGATTTAAAATATCCTTTTCATTGCATCATGTACACATGGGAAAACTGAACTAATAATTATGTATGTGTCAAATCTGTTGCATATTATTTCCACAAGAATCTCTGTATAGCAAAAATTTGCAAACCCCAGGTGAAGGTCCAATTATTTCAAGCATTATTCATTACCAAAAAGAAAGAAAAATAATTTGGACGGTTCCTACTTCATTGTAATGGGGTTTGTCTTACGATAAACTTTATGCTGACGTTTATCTCAAGGAAAACCACTTTTCTGTGGACTTGCCAAACAGTTTTTGTATGAAGGAGATTTGCAGTATTACTTTTTGAAGAGGTCATTTTTGTATATTCTGATGGTTTTGAATAATATACTTGATTTATAGATTACCTTTGACTACATTCAAATTCATTGAGTGCTATGCTGCAGTATCAGTCTGTGCTGCAGAATAATACTAAATTTATTAGTAGAAATCCTATGTAACTTCCTCTTACAAATAGTATGTGTATTTGGATATACAGATTAAGGGCAAAATTTCTCAGTTTACAAAATCATGGTTTTTATCATACATACATATTTGCCTGAAATTTAGATGAAAACACATACAAACTCAGGGAACTTGCACTACTTGGAAACACTTAACTGTAATGCAGCCTGCTTTTGAGACATTGCAAGTATTGACAGCCAGAGGAATTTATAAATATTTATAAATTGTAATTAGGCCAAAATACTTATGTGTGCTTTCAAATGAGAATATAGGATCCTAGCACAGGCCCGATAAAGTGGTTGTACCTGTGGTTCATTTTTATATGTCTGTGTGTAGGTTTTGTATTATTTCAATTCGTGACTTATTCCCATTTTGATAGTTCAATTTTCTTTTTTTTTTTTAATGTAGCACAATTATAAAATGCAGAGCCTAAAAAAAAAAAGTATTTGTAAGGAAAGGTTCTCAGGTTGTGCCAAGATGGCACTTTCTGTTTCACAAGAGACAGAGATTTATAACTAATTTTTGGGTCCCATGAATAAAGTTATTTAAGGGTGCTTATACAAAATTGCTTTAATGGCAGCTGGCTTGTACAGTACCAAGACTGGCTTATTCTCTGAAATTCCACTGCCTTGTTAATCAATGAATGCAGCAGTAATCATGACCACAAGAACAATTTGGAAGATGAGGAGTGTTGGGGGGTGGGGGAAGTAGTAAGTTAAAAGCGGGGGGGAGAAATAAACATATTACAATAACTATATGGTTAGCTCTATGTTATGTTCTTTGTGGGAGGAGAGGGGGGTGTGGTGAAGGGAGTCTTCCTGGCTTAAAAATGAATAAGTTCTGTAAAGAAATATTTTTTTTAAGTAGCACTTCAGTAGAAGAGAATTCACATGGCTGATATTTGACTTATATGCTAAAGTCATCTTATATGCTAAAGTCAAATGTCAACATTATTTCCAAGATATGGGTATGCAGCAGGAGTCAAAGTAGTTGTGATATTACTCCTCATAGAGAAGGGACTCAGCATAGGAAGGGAAACTCTCCCAGGAAAACTTCAATACTTGATGCAGGTGGTAGTTCCACATATGTGTTTATGAGACAATTTCTTTTTTTTCCTTAAAAGAATAAATTGTGCTTACTGTGCTTTAGTTGTCCAACAGTACTTAAGTTTGGTAGTAATTAACGCCAAGGTAAGATTTTTAAAACACTTAATATGGAAATCCTGCTTACTTAAAGTGCCATTTTAAAAATTAACTTTCCCCCAAAACATTGCTTACCTGTATTCTCTTATAAGTTTCTTGCCTTGAGAAAACTTGAATTACTTGGGGGAAGCTGATGCAAAAGGAAGCTTTCTGTCGTATTCACATTTCGCACACAGTACTGCAACCTTGAGTCAAATTTCCAGTATTTTAACTACCTCGATATGTGATGAATGTAAAGTATTGGGATTGAGATCCCAACTTAAAACAACAACTGGTGCCTGTGGTAACTTAATATCTCGTCAAATGCTTTTATTGGTTTAAATGTTATCCTTGCAGAAGAGTCCTTTTTTTAAAAAAAAACAAACAATAATTTCCAGTCTGTGTTCAAACAGCCAATTAACAATGGATTGATTTTAGGAAAGGGATTAAATAATTGGTTATTATTGCTGCATACCCCTTTTTATTTGGCTATTTTAAAACTTCAGGTTTCAGTTTAAAAGCAATTCATTATTTCTGTCTGTGGTTTTGTTGTTTTGTTTTGTTTAATTTATTGCTTAGTCTGAGTTTCTCTGAGTACAAGACCATCAAAAATATGTACTGTGAACAGATTAATTTTATATAAGGGGGCTTTACCAAAGTCCAGTGAATACACTACTAAAGGTCAGACTGGAAACCAAAATGTATGTGTTATATAGCATTAATTCCAAATAGTGCTTATAATGCAAAAGTCCACAACAATGGAATCTAGATGAGTGCTATGCACTTGGAATTTTAAAATAAAACTAGTTTTGAGTACTATGGCTTTGGTATTCGTTTAAATATGAAAATTAAGGGAGGCAGTGGTTAGAAGCAAAATAGACTTTTGAGGAGGGAAAGGGTAAGAAAGAAAAAAATAGATTCGAGGGAAATAGTCATGATAACTGAATATGAATGGGATGAAATCACTCATAAAATGGAAGGGGATAGCAGAATAAACTAGAAACCAGAATCCAATAATATGTTGTTTGGAAGAAACACCATTGATTGAAACAAAGAGTTAAAATAAGGGGCTGGAACAAAATCAATTTTTCTTTAGCTGAAGTAATCAGGGGTAGGAATCATAATCTCTGACAAAGCAAAAGCAAAATAACTCTAATTAAGAGGTAGTCACGG